>JANIJU010000001.1:62951300-63033743 GCA_025504685.1 Leucosticte australis
ATATATATATATATATATATATGTGTGTGTGTGTGTGTGTGTATATACATATATGTATATATGTGTATGTGTGTGTGTATATATACATATATGTATATATGTGTATGTGTGTGTGTATGCATTTGTATGTGTCTGTGTAGGTGTATCTTTGTGTGGGCACACTTTTGATTTTGTTATCAAACTTGAATTTCTCAAATCTGGAAAAAATGGAAAAAGAACGCATACATGATCAAAATTGTCAATTGTCTCCAAACGGGAGAATCACACTTCATCACATAGAAAGAACAATATACTAAAACTGGTTATCTATATCTGAAGAAAAATAATCCCTGAATAATGTTTCATCAATGACTATATCATCTGAATAAATACACTTTGAATAATATTGATGCTTAATTCTTCTCTTTCAATTCCTTTTCATGAAAAGGATTTTTTTCATGAAAGAGAAGAATTCCTTGAAAAGGAATTCCTTTTCAAGCTCCTAAATTAAAGGAAGAAATCATTTGAATTCAGCCATCTAAACATATCTGTGTGTCTTAAGTTTAAAACATATTATTCACCTTCAGGTTTTTGGCTCCCTATTATGAAAAAGACACAGCCATCTCCAACATGAATGAATGGCTTTCCAGTATTCCCTGTATCCCTACATTTGATCCAAGCATAATGGCCATGCTTCTCTTTTACTGGTACACCTGTATCCATTGCTATTCACCTGGAATGTATCAGGCATGTTTTTTGTTGTAACCTTTTGTTACTTTGATTCCATGCTTCTACTTAGTCCCAAGCTTAGTTTTGTGTTTTACATTATACAGTAATTAAACACAAATGGGTGCAATATTAGAAACAAAGACCAGAACAGTGGATGTTCTTTTTTTTTCCTTGAACACCCTGATGTTCCTTTCTTTGTCTCTTTAGTTCAGTGATAGCTGAGTCCATCTTGAGGGTATTTGTAAAGGGGTTGTTCAGTTCCTACATCCTTGCTATACTCTGGAAAAAGGAGAGCAATGATTTGCAAGGACTCTCAGAAGATCTAGGCATAGCTAGATCTCTTTATATCTGTTTACTTCCGATGCCAAAGAATACTTTGAGAATTATGCCCCAACAGATTCAGAATTCTTCTAAAAGTTTGAAAGTTTTGAATTATGATTTTGTAAACCTCAGCTTCACTTAAGTCCTTTTCTTGGGACCTTTTCATTGCATTAGATATAGCATTTGATCTGTAAGTAGGACTGAGAAAATGATTTGACAGTCCATCATTTATTAAATAATTTTGTTGTTTTCAATGTGTAAAAGCATAATTAATATTTTTTATTAACAAAATGAGCTACTATAAATTATTCAACAAGGATGTTGCATATAAATAACCATCTTGGCAAAAAAATCACTTATTCAGTTAATTATCAACGCTCACTGCAGCCAATAGTAAAATTTGCATCTCACATGGTTATATTCATCAGGTCAATTCATTAATAGGAAGGATACAGTACTGGTTGCAAGAAGGTCCAAAGAGACTGCTCTGAAACTTATTTGGAAAAATACTGAAAAATAAAAATACAAATTAAAACAAAAGACAAAATCCAGACAAACAAACAAGTACAAAACCTCTAATAATCCCTCAAATAATTTTTTTTAAGCACTAGCTTCACCTCTGTCAACTCACCTAACAGATACTAACTGCACTAACAGAAGCAGTATAAAGAAAGGAAACATGATCAAGACAAACAGCAAAAGTTTAGGCCAAACTAATTATCTCCAGCACCATATATATATATAAATAAATCTAAACCCTATAAGAGGGCACTCCTCAGCTGCAAGTTTCTCTTGTTTTACATTTGCAACATACACTAACTTTGTATTCAAATTTTCAGTATGTAGGTAGAGGTAAAAAAATCTGATACTTTTACTAGAATGTATTAGAATACTAGTAGTAATGATAGTATACAACTTTGACTATATGCACATAATGATGACTTTTCCTCTTAGGAATAAAAAAATCTTCAAATAACAAAGACATTGAGAAATAATATTTATATATTTAATATATTTAAATATAGAATTATATATAAAAATTTAAATATTTATATATAGAATATATTTAAAATTCTTCCAATATAGTAGAGTGACAAACAATCAAATTGACACAGCATTTAAGGACCAAATCCAAGTGAATTAAGAAATCCAAATGAGATTTAAATAGATTTTCAATTAAATTATTTTTATTCCATTTTTATGAACCATTCCTCATTATCTCTTACTCAGATTTATGAGGTTTGAAACTTATTCAAGCTTTCAGTAGTTGTCAATTCTATTGTCGTGGTTTGAGAGGAAATGAGTTATTTGGGATGGTGTGGTCAGACCAATAGGTGTTCAGATTGTAATATTGGCACCTGGTTTGTCCACTGAGGGCATGGATACGCCTCTGAGAACACAGGGGGTTAAAAGCTGTGAACTCCCAGGGGGAGCTCTCTTGGGTTCCGGTGCTGGAAGAGAGCACAGGCCTCCCCTGCCCGGCTCCGAGCTGGGCGGGGGAGGGGAGCCATGCGGCCGGAGGAGGTAGGCCAGGCCTGGGCCAGAAGGGAGGAGGCCCCTGCGAGATCGAAGGGTGGAGGAGCATTGAGGTTTCGGGCCCCCCCACACACACCCCGGAGGGAGAGAGAGAGAGAACCTGTGCCTGTGATAACCCAGCGGGTGGTGAAGGAGAAAGGGGGGAGTGCCCGGCGGGGCAGCCAGACGTGGGAGTTCTGGACAGGCAGAGCCTGGGACTTTTAACCCTTCTTGTGGATGATGGGAACCTTGCAAATGCTGACCCTCCTAGAGTTGAATGAAAGATAGAGTTTGGGATAACAAGAAATGGGCAAGTGCAAGTTGGTGTAAGTGAAAAAATGTTTGAGAGAAGCTGAGAAGAATCCTAGGTGGGAGGAGATGATGGAGTGGCTTTTGGCTGGACTTTTCTTGTATAGCCATGGGCAGAACCGCTTGTGTTCCTGTGACAGAGACTGCATCTAGGGGGAGGCAATGGCTCAGAGCCAGGAGAGTGCAGTGATGTGAAGGAGTGCCTGAACAGAGACGACGGGTGAGGAGGGTGGATGCCCTCCGTCTTCAGAGAAGAGGAAGAGGAAGATGATCTCTGTTCAGCAAGCCCCTCGGCCCCAGGGGGTGAAATATGGGGGGGACAGGTGTCCCAAAGAGAGAGAGACTGCTTTCTGGAACTGGACAAAGCACCCTTAAAAAGAAAAACCCTAGAAGCAGCTCTGGTCCATGTGCAGTGGTGAGAGCACTGGACATGAAAGGAAGAAGTCACGATGGCAAATGTTCTTCGGGCGGTGCCACACGTGACACGGAAACACGAGAAGTTTCGACTGTTTCCTGGGGAAGTCTGTGGTGCAAGAAGGACTCCACTCTCCTCAAGGACTTGAGAATTGATTATCTGATGAGTGGTAACTAAATTGGAAATTTGGTGGGGAGGAGGAGGAAATTTGGAAGGTTTTCATCCTGTGTTCTGTGTGTCTTTTTTTTTTTTTTTTTTTGTAGTTTTAGGTTAATAAAGTTTTTTTCTTTTCATCTTTAAGTTAGAGCCTGCTCTGCTCTGTCTCTGATCACATCTCACAGACAATACCAAGAAAAAGGTATTCTCATGGGGGGCACTGGCATTGCGCCAGACTCAAACCATGACATCTATCAACTGTGATTTCAAGTGATTTCATAATATCTTTCTTAAACATTTTTAGTGGGATGCATTTGACAGATATTTCCTCCTCATTTTCTGTTTTACAATGATGGATTTATTTTAAAAAGTAATTATCTCTTAAATAGCAGTATAATATATTGGACAGCTGCATAAATGAGAAATCTTATTTCATTGTTTGTGTATGTCTTAGAGAAATTAGTCTCTGAATTAGAATAAACCTAACAGGAATCTACAGTATCCATGCAAGATTGCTGAAAAATCTTTTAGATAAACTATGCCCTGTTCATATTTCAAAAATATTTTTTGTAAAAGGAGTGGTGGAATACCCTTCAGTAATACTTTTTGAGTAAAAAGGTAATAAATAATTTGTTTAAAGTACCTTAGTAATTAGCTCACAGCTTTTCTTAAAGCTCCATGAGACCTGATATAAACAAGAAGTTGTCATACCTCAGCACATTACAAAATTATTTTTAATTTCTGATATTACTGAAATAAAAAAATCTGCCAGGTTTCATAATATCCAATTTTCCAGTCATCATTATTTTCTCTCACAAGCTTTAAACAAGTTAACATACTGAAATTATTAAAGTTATATATATTTACATGCAATTCCATTTTAGCTGTCTGACAGCAGTTCACAGGTGTAAGGAAAGATAATAGTTCATCTAATTACTGATAATTAATGCAAATGTTTTCACAATGCTGATTGGTTAGGTTTGTGAATAAAAAGACATGAATGTTGTTAAACTCAAGAAGTATAGATATTACATTGCTATAGTGGGTTGCATATTAGGACTGGCAAAAACACATTTCTTTATGCTAACACTAAAATTTTAGAGCTTATCAGCAAAAGCAATAAAACCTATGTCTGGCTTTTCATGCCTTAAGTATTATAGTGTGGATATAAATAGTGAAATGAAACATCTTTTCATCTCTTTAATTTTCATTTTACATGTATCTGATGCAATTAATGTACTAAATAGACTTCAATTTTTCAAGATTTTCATTTAGGAAAATAATTAGGTGGTGAAAGATTGCAAGACACTCTCAGTGTATTCATACTTAGAAAGAAGACAGGCTTTGTAAATTTGTGCTATTGTTTATTTCTTCCTTAGTTTTTCTTAGATATCAATTCCATATTAGTAAAAGTTGTTAAAAATTTTCTCAAAAATTCTAACTTTGTGAATTTCTAGTCTTCAGAAAGTTGTTTTCATTTGTGTATTTTACTGAAACAGCTTGCAGAACATCTATGATTGAGTGACAATAAATGATTATTCTAGGTATTATTAGTAGCTGCATATGCTGTTAATTGTCATATGCCACAAAATGACAAAATGATCCAGTGCCAGGCAGAAAGGGACCTAGGGACTGACAGCAGCTGAACATGAGCCATCAGTGTGCCCACGTGGCCAAGAGGGCCATTGGCATCCTGGCCTGTGTCAGCAATGGTGTGGCCAGCAGGACCAGGGCAGTGGTTGTCCCGCTGTATTTGGCACCGGTGAGGCCACACCTCAAGTACTGTGTCCAGTTCTGGGCCCTCCAATTTAGGAAGGACATTAAAGTGCTGGAGCATGTCCAGAGAAGGGCAACAAGACTGGAACACAAGTCGTCTGAGGAGCATCTGAGGCAACTGGGGGTGTTTAGCCTGGAGAGAAGGAGGCTCAGGGGGGATATTATCACAACCACCTGAAAGGAGGCTGTAGCCTCGTGGGGATTGGTGTCTTCTCACAGATAACCAGCAACAGAACAAGAGGACATAAGCTGCACCAGGGAGGTTTAGGCTGGACATTAGGAAGAGTTTCTTCACTGAAAGGTGACTGGACATTGGAATAGGCTGTCCAGGGAGGTGGTGGAGTCACCATCCCTGGAGGTGTTTTAAGAACAGTCAGCACATGGCACTTAGTGCTGTGGTGTAGTTGATCATGGGTTGATGATCTTAAAGGTCTCTTTCATCTAATTCATTCTGGGATTCTGTTAAATCATTGTGGTACTGTATACTGCACAGTAAGGGAAACAATTCTCCTTGCTTAGTTCTAACTTCAGGATTGCTCCAAATAGAACAAAAAAATTCTCACGAGAAAAATTAGAAGACAATTATTGTCAGAGAGGATTCCTGAGTAAAGTTTATCTTTCAAGTTATCAGGTTTTCAAATGAGTCTACTTACATACATTTTTAAGTTTACTTAAACCACTCAATTCCTTTCTTCCCAAAGATCAGATCACAACAAAAGCTATGCCACCTTTTAATAGAAATAGGAACTCTGAAATTCATCCTTAAATCTTTCTTCATTTTGCCACTGAGTTGTGTGCTTTGCACTGCTACTAAAATTTCGAAACCAGAAAACGGTCATGCTCATATTTCAATCATCTTATTTAATTTTAGACGCTTGCAATATAAATCTTAGTAGCAAGATTATGACATATATTAGGCTGGTAGAATTTAAGGTGAGTTACCTAAAACATAGGTGCTAATAGTCATCTACTTTACACTGAAAACAGTTGAATCTTCAAATTCACTTCAGTTCCCCCAAAAGGACTCACAAAACAGCACAGAAATTTACAGAAAAATAAGGATGTAAAATTATACTTCAGGGAGGTATGACTTCATTGTTAGTTTGGATCAGTTCTGGACTACTAAAAGTAAGAATATCAAACATGTCATCAAATATTGTAAAAAACCCTCAGATATTCCCAAAGGTCATCTATTTAGAAAGTAATTCAGTTGAAGAGGAATAATGATGTTCATTGTAATAATGTGTACTCAATAAAAAGATGTAACAGCTTCTGTCTCTCAATAATATTTTTACAGTCTTTCTCAGGAGAGGTAGAAAATTACTAGTAATTATATACATATAAACATTTCCTCTGGATGCCATTAAAAGTCTATAGAGAAGTGGTATTAAGAGCTGTGTCTAAACAAGAAAATAGAAGTATTTCATAGGATAATATGGTAGTTAGGGTTGGGAGACATCTAGCCCAACCTTCTGCTCAAAGTACGTTTACCTCTGAGGTCCAATTGACTGGTCCAGTAAGGTCTATAAAATTCCCAAACCTGGAGACTGCACAGTCTCTGAGAGCTATGTGATCCATTTCCTGACTGTCCTTTTAGGAAAAAAGTTTCTTCTTATACCAAGTCTGTCTCTTGTTTGAACTCGTGCCTGTTGCCTCTAACCCTCCCACCATGCATGACTATGAAGAGCCTTGATCTTTCTCCTCTACCACCTTGCCTGTCTCCAGTTGTTTAGAGAAGCTGCTGTTAGGTCACCTTGAAGCTGTCGATTTTCCAGGCTGAATGAGTCTCTGTTCATCAACCTCTGGACAAGTGCTCCAGCCCTAACCATACTGATAGCCCTCTGGTCTACTTGTTCCAGATTATTTGTGACATTTTTTGTATTCAACAGGCACAAAACTGGAAGCTTTATTAGAAATGTGGTCTAATGATTGCTGAGTAGAGGACGACCATCACTTCCATGAATTATTGGTTATTATCTGGTTATCATAGCCCCAGATGCTTTTGACTATCTCTGCTGACAAGGTGTACTATTTGTTCTTTTCCAGCTCTCTTCACCAAGGACCCAGCAGTTTTCCTCAAACCTATAGCCGGTAAGAAAGGCAGGATCTTCTTTCCCAGGCTAAGATGCAGCATTTGTCCTTTAGTATTTCATTAGTTTAACATTAGCTCTTCTCACCAGCCTGTTGGTACAGACACATGTGCAGACTCATTATTCCTCTGGCTGACTGGTATGGAGAACAATCTACTAACCACAGCCTTCTGAGCCAGATCATCTAAACATCTTATTCTTCATCTGGTTGTTCACCCACCCAGTCCATCATGCACTAACTTTAAAACCAGGACATTGTGGAACATAGTGTCTAAAGCCTTGATAAAACTGAAGACAATGCCTACTCTTCCCTCACCTATGAACCTGATTATAGGACCAGAGGAAATGGTCTCAAGTTGAGTCAGGAAAAGTTTAGACTGAATATAAAGAAAAAATTCTTCTCCAAAAGAGTTGTCAAACATCGGGATAAACTGCCCAGGTAAATGGTTTTGTCACCACCCCTGGAGGTATTTATAAGACATATGGATGAGGTACTTAGGGACATGGTCTAGTAGTAGACTTCACTGGGTTAGTGCTTGGACTTAATAATCTTAAGGGTATTTTGCAATTCAGACATTCAGAAATTCTATGATTCTCTAATCTGATCATATAGGACAGACAGGATGATCAAAAAATCATTTAAATACATCTGCTGCAGCACAAGTATAACCACAGACACAGCCACTTCAAGATGACCTGTTCTGGTGTGGACGTATTCATGGCCACCAACTTCAGAGTGTCATGCTCCCATGTGGAGCTATCCATAGGTCACAGTTCCTTTGACTTGAGCTGACACTGGACTTCCAGTGTGCCTAGTAGGGCAGCACAAAAGCAGCAGCAAGGCCCTGGCCATTTGCCAGCCCAGGGGCATCCCCATTGCTGATATCCAGATGTTCCCAGGCACAGCAATGTCGGGTGATCTGCAGCACAGCAGTTCAGAGAGCAGCAAAATCAAAAAGCAGCCACTAATGAGCACTAGGCTCTAATAGACAGTGAGCCATGGAAATCCTTGGCAAGCACAGAGGCCTGACAATCAATAGCTAAACAGCAACAACATTCCAATAAAACCTGCTGTTATCTTGAGCTCTTCAAGCCCTATGCAGGATGCCAAAGAGGACTGCTATGGTTTAATGCCAGAGAGCAACTGAGCACCACATAACCACTTTTTGAACGCTCTCAATATATGGGAGAGAATCAGAAGAGTAAAACTGAGAAAAGGTTTGTGTTGAGATAAAGACAGTTTAATAGATAAAAGAAGGCCATGCACAAAAGGATAACAAAATTCTCTCACCAATTAGTGATATTAGGATAGTGACTCACTCACCAGGCCTCATGAGCAGGCAGTTGTTCAGCCATTCCCAGAAAAGCAGAGCTTCATCATGTGGAATGGTGGCTTGGGAAGAAAAAATTCCAACACTCCCCTCCCACTTCTTTCTTCTTCTCCCCTCAGCTTGATATCGTGCCATATGGTCTTGAATATCACTTTTATCAGTTGGGCCATGTCTGTCTGTCCTGGCTGTGTCCCCTCTCAACTTCTTATGCACCCCCAGCTTCCTTGCTGGTGATGTGGGGTGAGAGGCAGAAAAGGCCTTGTCTTTGTGTAAGAACTGCTCAGCAGTAACAACAAAAATTCCTCTGTCAACCAACACTGTTTCCAACACAAATCCAAAAAATAGGCACATAACAGCTACTATGAAAAAAAATAACTCTATCCCAACCAAAATCAGTACACATAGCCAAGTCCTATGTAATTCATGCTCACTATTTCCTCTCATTTTAGTTCATCATGAGTGTACTGGGTCTGGTTGGGATGCAGTTAACATCCTTCAGAGCAACATGAGTGGTGTTGGGCTTTGGCTACTGCTGAACAGGCTTTCTCTTCATACCACTCGACTAGCCCACCATGCAGTCTAGGAGATGTGGCTGGGTGGCTGACTCCCATTGGCCAAAAGGATATTTTGTAGCATACAGAAACTGGGACCTTTTGACCTTTCTCTCACTGCATCTGTATATAAGACTAATTGGTCTTATATACCCATCAGTTAAAGCCCAGCCAGAGATACAGGAAAGTCTGGGGAAATTTACTGCTTAAATGACAATATAATTCCACACAAATGTAAAATTTCTTCAGTAATTTAATATGGCACTTTTCCCCTCTTGCCCCATCTATTGTATATTCTGCATAGTAGAGAGGTTTGACATTGTATCAAGATGTAAATATTAGTGAATAAATGAATTCCTATAAATGCACTATATAAATACAAGTGTTTATTAACACCATATGAATGCTGACACTAACATAATTAAAATGATAGTCACATATATTATAAAGTTCTACTTTTTTTTTCTTTTTGCTCAGACAGAAGAGATTTATGGAAACAACTGTTAGATCTGATAGCGTATATGTTAAATTAATGCTCCCCACATTTCATTTTTTCATAATCATATTTAAACCTCATTTTTGTAAGTCTAGAAGATTAAATTCAATACATACTTTCTGAATTTAAGATAATTTCTGTATAAAATCTATTTAAGATGAAGCAAAAATAAATACTGTGAATAATTTTATGCAGATGAAAATTATGCTCCTCTTGAATTCTTAATATCCAAAAATAGAGATTTTAAAGGAAAGCCTGAAGAAACAGACTATGCATTTTAGTAATATGGGAAGTGTGTGTAAAATACTTTTGCAAAACATGAATTTAGGACAATCAATAGATCTTTCCCACTGCATTGGACTTCAGATGAGAAAGCTCATCAGAATCACATTACCTGAATGTGAAGGCAATCCGGTCTATCCAGTAAAAACCACCATGTGATGCTGTGCTTTTTTCACTGAGTAGCACTGCTTCCTCTTTTTTTTATTAATTTTTACATTACTACTACATTGTTTTTCACTGGGTTTTCAGTAGACATGAGATCATAAGTTCATGGCTTACATATATGTATAATGTGGTGTGAGTTTAAAACAAATGTACTGCTACTGTTGATACACTGAAATTATTTCAGCCATATCAACTTTCTTTAAGGCTTTATATAAAGTATTTATATTACACAATACAATGAACTGCAGTATTATAAGGAAAAAGAGGGATATCTAACAGATTTAAATTATTTTGTAAATGGCACCTGAAAAACATATGCAGATATCCTAAAACATTTCAAACTTGTATGTGTTGAAAGTTAAGAAGCTGAAAAGAATCCTTTGATTTAGTAAGCAGAATAGGTTTTCAATTAAGCTCCTAGGTTTAATTCAGTTGCCTGCACTTAGACTGATTTTAGCACTGTTTGAAATATTATACTGTTGTTCAGTTGCCTGAACTTAGAAACCTAGTGATGTTTCAAAAGCACTACACTAATTCACCTTACTCCATCTGATTCTTTACAAAGTTCATGGCTCCCATAGGTCCTCTTCCAGCCTCATGGAGCATGGATCGTACATTTTAAAACTTCTCAGGAATCTCAGGTTCAGCACCTGAGTCATGATTTCTTCACTATATATTCTATTTGCCTCTTGGTGTCTGAGGCATCCTGATAGAAAAGACAGTTATGGCTCAGCACTTCTGAAAGACCAGTCCCTATAAAAAATATCTTGGCGGGTGAAGGTATCCTAGGGTACCTGAGTGGACATATTTAATGCCTCTCAATTTTATCTTATTTCTTTTTGAGAAAGAAATTCTTATAATTTCTTTTTAAGGAATTTCTCAGGAAACAGGAGGATTCAGGTAGTGTGTAAAACTAATAAACTGTGAAAGTTAGCCATTAGATTTGACGACATAAAGATTAATTTTCCTTATTGTTTTGATTTTAAGACCAAATAATGTTAGTAAGAGAGCTCATGTATTAGTAAATTAGGAAGGGGAACATAATCATATACTAACATTCAATTTTAATAATCAATGGGGGAAAAAAGACAAGTAAGGTAATGAATGATAGATTTCAGAAGTAAGTTATGATAGATTTCAGAAATAAGTTATACTTCTTTTTGTATAATTTTTCTCAGTTTACCACAGGGAAACCATCATTACAGATGCATAATGATGTGTGTGACACACAGAAATATCTGATTCAATAAAAACCTTTAAATATAAATTTTCTTTTTCTTTCTTGTGCGGATAGATACGTATGCTGTCAAAAGAAATTACAGAATAATGTGGCAATATTTCTGATAATATTATGTGAATCCAGTTTGCTGGAGGTAACACATTTCCTTTCTAATTCACTGTGGTTTCCAGCATCTCTCTGACAGAAAGTCGCTACCCTTAAAATGCGACAGGTTTTTCTGTGTCAAGAAATGGTGTAAAAGTAGTTCCCGTGGGGATGTGCATAAATGAGTCCAGATCCACACTACTAAGTTACTCTGTCCATGAAAAGATCCACAATCTTCAGGCTGAAAGGTACAGAGTGCCTGGAATTCATCTTAAAGTAGATTGACTATATTGGTAATACATAACACTTACAGCTGGGACTCCCAAGCCCTAATACACCTATTACAAAACAGTTCAAGTGGAGTTAGCTTGTTCAAGAGGACTATGAGAGTTGTGGAACTCAGTTATGATTTGTCTGAAAACCTCAATAACAGCTGTTTTAAGTCATGCCTTTGTCTCCTGATACATGGCACATGACTTTGGGAGGAACTGGAGGACAATTTAAAAGATATCTGTAAGGTAGAGAAACCAAAGTCAAGGGTAGTTTCACTTATGTGTCCTTCCAAAAGTGAAGCTTGAGGCCTTGTTGGACCAACTAGTCCAGATCAAACACAACAAAAGTGCCAACTCATGTTTACACAACACAGTGTTCATCCCAGTCCTGGCCACCCACTGTATCACACTACAGAAACATTACACTGTCAGGAAGAGGTAGTGCTCTGCTTTATGAATTACCTATAGAATCACAGAATATCCTGGAACACACAAGGATCATCTCATCAAATCCAACTCCTATCCCTTCATAACATGAATCCAAATATCATATGACTCCAAACACTTGAACTCCGTCAGGTTTGGGCTGTGACCACTTCCCTGAGAAGCCTTTTCCAGCGCACAGCAACCCTCTGGATAAAGAATCTTTTACTAATATCCAACCTAAACCTCTCCTGACTCAGCTTCATGCCAGTGCTCTGAGTCCTGTCCCTGGGCACAACAAAAAAGAGATCATTGCCTGTCCCTCCTCTTCCTCTCACAAGAAAGCTATGGACAGCTGAGGTCTCCCCTCAGTCTCCTCTTCTCCAGGCTGAGCAGACCAAGTGAACTCAGCCTAAGAGATCAGACCTAAGAAATTTTGCAGCTTTCTGTACATGCATTTGAAATACAATTAAACACTGAATCTTTGCTAAATTTTCTCTGAAGGTCCAGTCACAAAACCCCAGGAAGTCTGCTGTCGCTACAGAGGGGGCGTTTTTCTGTAAGGTCTTTGAAAAGGAGGGAACAGAACATCTAACTTATTTTAGTATGTTGAGATCCTAAATCAAAGGGAAAAACTGTATGGGAGGAAGATTAAATTGGAAGAAGTAGAGATCAGTATCCACAATACCAAGCAAATTATTAAGGCTTCCTTATATAAAGTAACTTTATAAAGAAAATAAGTACTACAAATAGAGATTAACTAGAACATCTTAATTAGATCATCATTATTACTTGGCTAAGCATTTAATTAGAACAACTACAGCTAGAAGCATTTAATTAGAACAAAAAGCAATCAGAAAATCAATTAGGATTAGGAGCAAATGCAAACCTATAAAAAATTTGAAAAAATTGTCATGAAATCCATGAAAGGAACACTTCAAACAAAACCCTGTATTTAATTTCGACAACAGTGAACTCAGACTTTTGTGCAGGATGCTGAGAACCAGGCTTGTATTCCCCCACTGATTTTTACAGTCCCATTATTTCACATCACATGTGGATGTGGCCTTAAATATATTGAAAGAGGAATGTATTTCCAAATATTAAGTTTAAATATTTTATCTTTGTAGCAAATTAGAAAATTTAGAACTGGTAAGAAATCCCTGGTCTAATCTCTGTAGTACTGACCAACATTTTTACCTAGAAGAAAAATAAATACTTACTTTAAAGTTAACTGCATACTTTGGGCTCTTTTTGAACGATTTTTAAATTCCACAAGTAACATTTAGAGGTAAATTATTTTTTCATTAAGTAGCTTCTTCAGATAGGTTCTTAGTTAAGATCTGGTTGTTTTATGGTCGCATAGTTGGTTACCTAAAATGGAATGCTCTGAATCAATTACCCAAAGTGTATTACAGTGTTCTTTGTTGCACAGTTAAGCAGTTACAGCGCATTGAGTACGATACAGTTCACCTTTCCTAAATAACAGAGTCTTAATTTTCAGTGCATTTACTTAGCTGGCATACTAGAATCTGAGTTTGTTTACTTGCAAGATGCTTCTTCAAATCTTCCGTGTAGCCAGGTTGAGGGTGTTAGATTTTTTTTTTTATTGTTAATTTCTTTTTTCCTTTGTATTACATACTTTCATTTCATTTACTAGATGAGCAAATTGTGAACATGTAATTTAACAGGTACAGGTTTTGTCATTATGTTTTTAATGCTAGCAGTGTATGTAAAAAGCAGCTCTAGAAGTGGATTAAATGGTAATAAAATGATTTGAAGTACTACCCTAAATAATTGCTGCACATTATTATCCTCACCATTTTGTATTTTCCAGCTATGAAAAGGCTCATTGCTGTACCTAATTTCATAGAAGAACAATCTGTTTTCAGATTTATTTGTGACTCCAAAACTTCAGCAAAGAAATAAAGTAATTTGAAAATGAACAAAAAATCAACATGATCTTTGGAGTTTATAAAACACAGGATAATTACTTAGAATGTCTTCAGGTTCTCTGCTCTGAAGCTACTGGCCTTGTTCTGACCTTATGGAGGTGAGACACAGACATGAATGAAGATTCTTTCTTTCCTCTTTCCCCTCAAATCTTTCATTGAGCACCATGAAACCTGAAGATAATGAAGCCGACATGACACACTGACTGCAGCTAATCTCCCTATCTGGAGAGACCAGTCATATCTTGCAGTTTCTTAAAACTGTGTGTGTTCACTTCCTTTCAAAAATATGTCCAAACTTGTAGGTATCTCCTGAAAACATTTGTCAGACCTTGAAATTTAGAATATCATTATACACTTCAATACAGACTCTTTTTCTGGGATTAGATGTTTAAACCTGACTCCCATAGAAATCAGTGTAAATCTGAAACAGAAGAACTGGAAACCATTTTCTAAATCTTTTTTATGGTCTTCACAAATAAGTAAGTACAAAGATACTTAAGTCCCTATTGAAAAGACTTTTTGTTGTGATTATGTTTTTATTTTGTTCTTTTGTGACAGTAAGATATTTCACTAGCACCATTAATTAGCACAGGACACTACTAAATAGCTCTGAGTTGGTTTTTTTTAAAGACTAGCTGATGGAAACAAGGTATTCTTTTTCATTTGACTCTTATTATTTTGGGTTGAATTTACTGCAATAATATAACCCCCAAATTACTTACTCCATCAGTTTCCTGGGAAAATATATTGCTGATCATCCCAGCCTAGAATTATCTTCTAGTCAACAGAACTGGTATGTAGTTATTAATTTTTTTCATTGTTGGCTTCTATGCCTGTTAGTAGAATTGTAACAATGCCTGCTGGCTGAAAAATTAACAAAATGAACCCTTTCACATCTGTTTCTCAGTAGGCTAAGGAGAAAATGGGTCTGACATCCTCACTTCTTTTTTCTTGCTGAGCAGTCCAAGCAGTGGGAGAACTAGAAAATACAAATTTCTGTAGCCATTTCATTCCATTTTCTTTAACTTTGTTACAGAGGTATGGAAAAGTAGAGCTGATATTACATCCAATCACACAAAATATCTCATCCATTTGAATGGAAGTTCTTGCTTCTAGCCGAATTCATGAAAACAAATTGAAAATTGACAATATAATAACCAACTCTAACAACAGCAGTGCACCCCTCCTTTGGCTTCCCTATACTTAACACATAAAATCAAAATTAATATAAGGCTGTTATTCCCGTTCTCTGCTTCATGAGTCAGAAGAAAATCGACTGACCTTTTCTACGCCAGTAATTCCAACTTTCATTGTCACAGAGTTTTAAGCAGCATCCACAATTTTCTTTTTATGCTACCCTTAACAGTGAAGGAAGCACTTGGCAAACATCTACAATGATCTCAGTCCTTTAAAATCCAAGATACATTAAAATTTGTGTAGTAAGTTAACTGCCTTAAAATCAAATGTATACTGTATATATGCATATATGTATGTATATATATAAATATACACACTGTATCAACATTTCCTCCATGCTTTTCATGAACTGACTTGCCTTTTTCTATCTTCTTACATTTCAGTTCATTGAGTGCAGACCATCAAATGTATACACTTATATATTACAAGTATATACGCTTCAGCCTTGCTAAGTAACATAGGATTTGACTATTTTAAAATTATAATTAACAGTAATTTTTTTCTGTTTTGGAGAATTGGAAACAAAAATTAGGTTAAAGACATTTTGAGAAGATAGCCACATAACATCAAGTCGTGATCCAGTCTTTTTTTCTTTTTAAATAGACTGAAGCCCAGAGGGCATCCCCGTAAGAATGGATAAAGCAAAAGTAGCAAGAAAGAATTTGAGTTGATTCATGCCATTCTGGACAGGCTTATCCTTTTATACTCAATTTTGCTTTATATTTCTAAGGAAAAGGTGATATAATCTACAGATTGCTAATGGCTTTAAAATCTATCTACTTAAAAACCTAAAAGGTGATTTATGATCCAGAATAATATAAATTTTGGAAAACATTTGGTTTCTTTGGGTTGATGCTTGTGTGGTCTAATACAGAAGAAATACATTGCATGTTGTTCATGAGGATGACACAATTAGATCCTAATGTCTTTTCAACAGCAATCCCTAAATAACCTAGGAGTCCACATTAAGATTTACTAGGAAAAATGAATAAATATTTACAGTATCTCCAGAAT
The DNA here is from genome assembly GCA_025504685.1 of Leucosticte australis. NCBI lineage: Eukaryota > Metazoa > Chordata > Aves > Passeriformes > Fringillidae > Leucosticte > Leucosticte australis. Next base: position 62,967,601 of record JANIJU010000001.1, read on the forward strand.
TCACATTTTAAAATAGATTTGAAGAAGAAAAACAGAAAATGCTTTAATTTCAAGCTTATAACGAATTTTCCCCTTGAAACTATCCTAAAATAAGTAACTTTTAATTTCATTTCAGCTTCCAGTATTGCCATTGGAAAAATTCTACAGCATGGCAAACCCTTCAAAACCCCTGCATTTTCTTTACTTGCTACCAATCTTATGAAAAAAACAAGCAAAAAAAAGTCCCATTTGGACTACAGACTATTAAAACACTCCAATTATGCATCAGAAAAATAAGAATGCTTAAACTACTGCTTTTGTGTGAAACATTCTTTCTGAAAAAATATAAGTGCACACAAAAATAATGAACAGAATACACATGACCATACCCTATAAAATTATGTCATGCTAATTAATATACTGAGCATAGACATTATAAGACAGGCATATTGTTTCTTCGTTTTGATACAAGTTAGGAGAGCTAGAGAAAAAGGGTAAAGACAGAAAATAAGATGGAGGGAAGGATTTAAATGCTAAAAATCAATTTTGTTATTGTAGTGATGAGCAAGACAACAATCTACTACTCATGTAATATACACTGAATATGTACTTGTGTAGTAATAAATATTTCATCACATTCCAGCAATTTGGAATGAATACTGTTCAATCTCTCCTAACTGAAAATAATCCTGTGCTTTTGCTGGAGTTCCCAAAAACTAGAAAGACCTCGGCTACCGGAAGTTTATGTGCTTCAATAGCACCAGTTTCATCTAGGAACTAGCTTCTTGCACTGAGTTTGATATTCTTGCTTGTCTCCCACCCTATTTCTGACTCACCTCTGTCATAACTTCAACTGATGCTACCAAATTTTAAAATTAACCTCAGAACAAGGAAGATAAAAAGGCCTTTAATCTTTCCCTACATACCCTGGGATAAAAATTCTTGCCTGTCCTTTGGGACTGACTGTTTTGGGACAGTGAAATGGAAGCTGAAAAAAGCTGATTTTTAATAGTTCCAGTGTGAGTTAGCTCTCTAGCACTCTAATCTTATGGCAATTCAGCAGTATTCTAAATATTATAAAATCCTCCTGTGTTATGCAATCCTTCTCTTTATTTAATCTTTTGGTATAACAATTTCTTTCCTATTTCTCTCATATAATTTTTCTAGAAGTCATTATCATCTCCCTTAATTCCATAAATTGTTCTGCTTCTAACTTTGATTTGATCCACTTCTAAGCTGAAGCTAAATTGGCATACTTAAAAGTTGGCCTTGTGCCTTAATCAGTTCATTTCTGATTCCATTTTTAACAAAGAGGAAAAGCAGATCCCTTCACTCTTTTCAGTAAGATAGCTGTGAGAATAGACCTATATTGGGTTTATGCAGCAAGGTTTTGGTAGTGGAGGGATCACATGAGTGGCTTCTGTGAGAAGATGCCAGAAGCTTCCCCTGTGTCTGACAGACCCAATGCCACCTGGCTCCAGGATGGACCCACAGCTAAATGAGGGGGAGTCCATCAGTGATGGTGGCAGTGCTCCTGGATTAACTTATTTAAGAAGGAGAAAGATTTGCTGTGTAACAGCACAGTCAGCTGGAAAGAGGAGTGAGCATACGTGAAACACATCTGCAGCAGCTCTGCAGGCATCAAGGAGGTCCTTCAAAGCAGAGGTTTCACTGCAGCCTGTGATTTCACTGATGAGGCACCTGTGCCCCTCCAGCCCATGGAAGTCCATGGAAGACCAGAAATCCACCTGCAGCCTCAGAAGACCTCACTCTGAAGCAGGCTCCTGAGTAGGACTCACGTTTATTCACGCTCAGGCTCATTTGAAAAAACCCAGACTCATTCTTAGAACTGGAGATTACATCGGACACTCCTTTTGTCAGAGTGATGATAGTAATGCTGAAATTACTGATGTCTCACTCTACTTCTTTTTAAGGATGTGCTGCACACACATTGATCAGCAGTTCTGCAGTTTTATGTTTGATGGTTACCAGATATCTCAGGGAGATGCTGTGCAGCCCTGATGACTTACTGTCATCTAACTTTGTTTGATCAAATGCTTTCTGTATATTTCAAACTGACCCAACTACTCTGAACTATCTTATAGATAGGTTGTGACAGCTCTGGAAATATACCTAACAAAAGACCCTACAGAGCCTTTCTTCTATGGGCTTTTACTCTCCAATTTCCATTTCTACAGTACAACAATTGGAAGAATTATTACTTGTAAGCTATTATGAAACACTGTTCCATTAAAATTGAAATTCCCTTTAAAAAAGGAAAATCAAACATAGCTCAGCTCTCTCTTTCTTCAGATTTTTTTTTGTTTTGCTCTGTTTTTAATTTGGAAAAATAATACAGGCGTTCTTTAAACATACTCAAGAGCTTCAGCTTTTGAAAACAGTACTCTACTGCTGCTGCTTTGCTCATTGGCCATCCACATTCCTCTCCTTTTGAATGACACTTTATAAAGATGCTTACATCAATCTTCAAAAAATGCCCAACAAAAAGGTTTGCAGAGCTGAAGATAAGACAGTATAAATATTATTATAATTTAAGGAACAAATACTTTAATGGCTATTATAATTTCTTTGCCTCTGTTAATTGAACTGCTAATTATGTTTTTTAATTATAATGTTGTGGTAGTAAGGGAAAAAACAAAGCTGGTTTTCTGTGAGAACTTTGATTCCTAATTATGTGTTATCAACAGAGCCCTTTCAAATCTGCTATATTTAAGAGGACTCCAAAAGTTGATATTTTACTTTTCTTTTCCTTTTCTTACTGTTTTACATTGGGATTACAGGAAGTTAAGCTGTTTTCTTAAGCAAGGGCTTCCATTATGACAAGAAGTGCAACGCTGCCTTGGTTTCTGCCTGTACTGGCAGAAAGGAGGTGAATAAGCTGAATAACACTGGTCAAGCAATTCCTCTCTGTGTCTCACTTTCCCCATGTCTAAAAGACAGAAAAGTTACTGTCTTTCTATAAAAAGCACACAGATTCTAATAGAATAGTACTGTGAGTACTCCATAGAATATAATCAAAATTATTAGCACAAAGAGAAGCAAAAATAAAATTTTCTTGTAAGAAAGTTACACGAAATATACCAGGACAGTTTTTTATGTTTACATTTTATTTCTCTGTAAGTGACTGAAAGGAATTTAGTATTCTCTCCTTTTGCTAGAAATAAAAGACACTGAGGTTGGTAGGAACTTTATTTTAAGGAAAGCCAAGTGTGGAATTGGATAGAAAGTAGCAGACCATAGCCTGATGAGCAGTGCACTTCTATTTGTCCAAGAAACTGGGCATCCCTCTCTATTTGAATTGTTCTATTGTTTCCAATACTCAGATGAGGCTTCATGCAAATGTAGCTCAGACATGTAAACCAATCTCTCTTCCTCTGGCAGTACATCTGAAAGGTTTCACAAATTGTTGGAAGACAGACATCAAATGAAAAAAAAAGAAAAAAGGAGAACTGAATTTCATTCAGGAACAGGTGGATTGAATGCAAATTCTATTTAGGGCATGGTTCACCTCATTCTAACAGAACAACTCATTTCCTGCTGTCCAGTCCTCTGTTTTGTAGAGAAGACAGGCAGGACTCTGGCATCATCCTTCAGTGCAGGGTACTGAGCAGAATGCCTTGTCTGAACTCCCATAACATACCAGGACGTAACTCCATGTCGGTATTCCTGCCAGAGCAGCAGAGAGAGTTCAGTGAGTTTGGGTATTGCTAGTTTGCTGTCAATTAGGTTGTTTCACACATTGGAAGGACTGTCAAAGCATTACATTTAGTAGAATGTTGGTGTTTCAAAATGGCTTATTTTAAGCAGAGCTCGAAATGTGAGCTGTGATGTCAGGTGAAGCAGCTTGTCTGCTGTGGCTCTGAGTTTGGCAGCTGTTATACTGAGTAAGGAAAGAAGAGCAAACAGTGGCCCAGTAAAAACATTGAACTGCCTGCATCTTAATGCTTGGGTTCATTTTGCATTCTTTTAAACACTTATTATGAGAATCCTTCTGGATTTCTGAATTTCAATCTGCTCACTATTTTCCAGCCTTCTAAAAGCTGTTAATGAGTAATCTCCCTATTACATCTTCCTTTACACAAATATGACATTGATATATGTTTGTTGGGAAAGGTTTTGTATTGCATATAGGTCTCACTCAGATAGCAGGGAGTCAATCCAAATAAATATAGATACTGTCTGATTTCCAGTGCTTGAACTAACTGCTCCCAGATTTGTTGACCTCTTTGGAGAAACAGACAACTTGATACAAAGAGGAAGCTCAAGTTTTCCTAAGTCTGTGAGTAAATTAAAACTTGTGACATAAATTTTTGGCAATTTAGGCATGTAGTTCCTAGTATGAAATTAGTTTCCTATTTCCCCCTCAAAAATGATGGACATTTTTACTGCTTTGAGCTCTTAATTCCACCTTTTTTGAAAAGAGAGATTGTACACTTAAAACTGTACTTTATTCTTGGTACATAAATGCTTTTCCTAATAACCTCTTCTCTGGGAAAAAAGATAAAGAGCCATTTATAAAAATCAGTGATCTGATCTCATTCTTCTAAATGTGGTATTACATTATTTTTATCTTAATTTTTCTATAACTTTTTCCACAAAGACTTCACTGACTAAATGATATTTAGCACTTTAAACCAAAAGAAGAAAACACTTATTTTTTGTTCTTCTATATTGTTTTTCTAAATTTTAGTTATTTAAGAGGTTTATATATTCAGAAAACAAATGTGTTTGGATATGAATTAGTATATTTTTATGGGTTTTTTTGTAAATTCATGGATAGTTTCTTTTGATTTCCATAAAAATCCCTGTGATTTTAAGTACAATGATAAAGTACTACCCAAGAATATCCAAAATAGGGACCACCAATTTAGCAAGATAAAGTAAATATGGGAGAAACTAAGTTGTCAGTGCAGATATCACTGAACTATCTACACCTTAAAAGATAATATTTCTTAGTCAACTAACAGTAGAACCTAACTTTAATGTCATATTAAGGGATGGACCTTTTCTTCTGATGTTAGAAATCATGAACCCTGATTTCTGTTTTCATTGCTACTTCAATTCTGATCAAAGCCATTTAAGGTGAATAAATTAAAGCTAAACTAGCAGCATTTGTTGGGCACTGGAAATACAGCTGCATTTCTGGTAAAACAGCATTCTGTTGAAATGTTCTAGGTAAAATCTTCTCCAGACTATACTTTTGTAGAAGAAATTTTAAAAAATAGCTAGAATTTATTCAAACATAAGCATAAAAACATAATGCTATGGAATTCTTATAAATCATGCAAGATACTGTATTTCACACCACAAGTCATTTTCTTTAGGAATTCCCAAAATAAAACTAGAACAAGAACTAAAATGACAGATAGATGGATAGATAGATAGATAGATAGATAGATAGATAGATAGATAGATAGACAGACAGATAGATAGATAGATAGATAGATAGATAGATAGATAGATAGATAGATAGAAAGAAGAATAATCATCTTGCTATTACATAGTGTGAGTCTCTTGTTGAAAATACTGGCCTGCACCTGTTCTATACTCCATGCAATTTCCATTCTATCATATAAAAATAGATGTGTACTTATTTTCTGAAACCTTGCAAAAAATGTCTTTCAAATGACAGTAAGTATCTTATTGTGAGGGATTCTTTTACAGTTTCCTGCTAAATCTCTTGTAAGTAGCAAGTTCACTAAATAGAAACTACCTGCAAGGGTTTGACAATATAGTCCAATAATTCATATGTAAAATATATTATTGTTACTTTGATGAAGCTTAATCATATTTTGCTCAGCTAAGTCTTTTTGAATGCACCAGTTTTGTCTGCTCATATTAAAGTCTACTAAGTAAAGGAGGCTTAAAAGTGGAGTATATTGCTTGGTGCCTGGAGTCTTATCCTCTTGAGAAAGGATAAAGCATGAGGGTGTGCTGAAAATACTGTAAATGTGAAATTAAAAGGAATAGAAGTCAAATCACGTTCAGTTAATTTCTTAAAGCTTCAGTCTTTCACCCAACAATTTCATGGGTTGGTATTGCAGTACTGAGATTTTCTGGGCATTATGAAAAAACAAAATTTTAACTGAATTTCTGAAACTGACAAGGAGGGGTGTTTTTTTCAGTAATCTGAATGCTAAATTACAAAATTCCCTCTGAAGAGACAACTTTTTATTGCACAGTTAATGCAGATGAATCGGTAAAATGAGCCCAGGAGTATCTTCTGTAAGTCATCTAATGGTTCATTTCCAGTAACAGAGATGTGCAGTGTAGATATTAAATAAATATTTTATTAGCTAAAATTAAATTACATGCAAAACCTAATCAGAGGTATTCACAAATATTTTTTCTGAAGTGTTTAGATTGTGACAGTGTCAATAGTACTTCTGAAAATCCAGAAAGGATTGCCATCTGAGCAATGCAAAAGATTATTTTCCAAAATCAAATTCTGTGCAGCAGAAGAAAAGGAAGTAAATGTAAAGTGATGACCTACCGATGTCTACCTGGACAGAAAAATATTTATTTTTTTCATTGCACTGCCCTGTGCATTCTATTATGATTAATATACTCCTGATTAAAAAAAAAAAAGAGTTCAATCAAAAGTGGTTGCTTTTAACAAAGGTTCATTAAAAGAGAATTTGTATTTTCTATTCCTTTACATATAAAAAACTCTTTTCAGATGGAGATACTAAATATACTTTTTGTCTCTTTTTTACTGCTTTCACTTAGTATAGGTATCTGCTGTGTCACTTTGCTTTCAGGCATTTCCAAAAAGCAAACCAAACAAAAACCACACGATATTCAATCTCGAGACGATATGATTTGACACATCAACAAGAATGATTGCTATGTTACTGTTAACAGAGGATAAGGAGTGGAGCAAAGGGCTAGTGTAGTCCTTCAGGTCTTCCTCTGAAGGAGTGGAACATTACAATCAGTGCCCAGCATTGCCTTGAGCAGAGAGGATGGGGAAATGTTCAGTTAGAGATTGCTTATGGCTTTCTTACAAATAATAGCAACGAAGAAGGGCAGGGGGTGAAAGACTGCTGCTTCCCTGAGGCTGAAGAAGAACTTTCACATTAGCTCTCCTCTTGTTCAGAGGATTTTTCACATAATTCTTGGTGTTTGCTGAGTGCCCAGAAGAGCTAATGAATTTGAGCATGTGAATAATCTGACTTCTTCAATGCTTTACTATTGCTAAAGCTTTGTGATATGTAGCCATATATAAGGCCATATATTGGAATTTTAGACTTTGTTTCTTGCAGAATATTTGCCTTGGAAAAGGCACTTCCACCTGCAGAAATGTGTTGTCTATTAAATATGTATTTTATTTTTAATCTAAATCTCTGACCATTCAATATCTTTTGTAGCTCCTTTTCTTACCCATATATAGTACATTTTGCTTAAAATGGGCACACTGTGCTTTAAATTTCAGTTCTAAATGATCTATCCAGGCATTAAAGTTGCATTTAAGCACTTTGTAGTGCTGGATAATTGATGCCTTAACTTTCTACTGCCTTTTTACTAGAGGTTTGATGGAGTTCATTTGAAGGTAAAACACCATCCAGGAGAGATAATTGGGAGGTGTTGGCCGAGAGCTGAGCCTAATGCAACTTACAAAATGTATTGCTCTAAAATCCTGAATATATTTCCAGGGAGTTCTGCCAAGGTAACCAATACATGGGCTTATTATGGGTGCTCAGAAGTACAGCTCTCATGTTGTGCTAAAATTTCCATAGGCAAAAAGAGCATAGATACCTAATTCAGGAAATAGTGACTATTTCTCAATTTAAAAAATGCTGAGAGTTGCAATTTGCTCATACTGTGGCCACAGGAAACAAACAGGAAAATATTAATCCTTTTAAACAATTAGTGACAGAAAATATCAAGACATCCATTGTATAATGGTACTGAAATCCTGTTTAGGGTACACACATAATGCCTTTTAGATTATATTGATATTCTATAACTATAACCCATTAGATATAATTATAATATAGGATTTACTATAGCACTGTGATTATAATAAAAACTTTTTAAGTTTCCTTTGGGGATTACAATCTTTCTTTATTAATAACAGAAGTATTACAGAGTAGTTTTTCTGTTAGATTCTGCAGACAATAAGCGCATCTCCTGACAATATCAAAAGGAAAAAAATTGTCTCTCTGGAAGTGATACAATTCCTCAAACTTGGACATCCTGTTTATTTTCAGATGCTTTAGACTGCCTGAGACTTCCACGTCAGGTTACTAACAATGATTCAAGGCCTGTTATTTTCTGAGTGGCAGATAAAGGCCAGACTGGATATCCTGGGACATCTGAAATAATAAAACTTTATCTGCTAGTGGAACTTAATTTAGCTGAGGCATCCGTAGATTTCTCTAAGCAGTGACCATGGGGCTAATGCACGCTGTTTCTTAGGCTTTGGTGCTGACTCCATCAATCCAAAGACTCAGTTTGACCTGAAAGGTTTGGGGTTTTCCATTTTTCTAAATATTTCTTAGTTTAGAGAGTCTAGTGAACTACTGCAAGAATATCCAATAGGAATAGGTAGAGCTTAGTTTATTGATTTAGTAATCCCAAAAATATTTCATTGTCCATCTGGAAACACTTGTTGGGGTGAGATTGCTTACTGCTTGATTTCCCAGTTTATAATTATATACTATATTTTTAGATTTTACTACTGTCCCTCATGATAATTCCATTCAGAGAAGAACTGCATGACAGAATGATAAAATGCCTGTTTATGTTACATACTCTTGCAACACTATCAGAACAGCTGTATTTAAAAAAATCGGATCTCTTTCAGTACTTAGGGCAGTGGAAACCTAGTTGTATATTCAATGTTTTAACAGCCATTTTTAATAGTGCTTCAGTAATTTAAGCACATTTACGGTTTTATCTTTAAATGTTCAGGTCCCTTATCTTGACTTTTTCTTACTGAGATTACTATAAGCATTAAAATCACTTCACAAAAACTGAGAAGAGGCAAAAAACCTGATTAACAGCAAAGATGATAAAGATTAAATCAAGTCCTGGATCCTGCTCATCAATATTTCCTTTGGATTTTATGTTAGTAAGCACATAAGTGCAAGAGGCATACAAAATCAAGTTTTCTCATCTATTCTCCATTGTTTTGGCTGAGAGAATAGCAAGAGAGATCTGGAAAACTAAGCAGATGCTTATTTCTGCAGCATCTGTCATGAATGTTTGCTAAGTCTGGCAAAAGCAGAAGACAGGTGGCTGGAGACAGTACTAATCCAGAAAAGACCCTCATTATGAATAGGTGTGCCTAGGATTGTGTGGCAATTTTTTATTAAGCCCTCATGCTATTTTCTTTACACTAATAATTAAAGTCATTTGATAAAAAGAAGAAAGAGAATGAAGTAGACTGACTAATAAAGCCTTTCATTCAGACAAAGGAGTTCCACAATTTTGGAAAAAAGAACATAACCATGTAGGCTTTCTAAGCAAGTCCTTTTAATTCTGTTATTACAAAATATTTCAGTAACTTTCCAGAATTTTTACTAGCTGAGTTAAATGAATAAAAATTCTCCAATTTTGATTATGTGTACTTTTCTTCTTTTGGATGCTGTATGAAAGCAAGTAATTTTGCTGCACCCGTACCTTTTCCCTGAATTTTTCCCTGTCTATCCTATTCCACTGTATTCTACTGAAATTTCCCCGGTTTTACTCTGCAGCTGATGAATACAGAAAATGTGTATTTTAGAATCATATTTTTCAGAGTGTGTTAACTTAGATAACACTTTTTTCTTTTCACTGTGCCATAACAGCACATTCTTTTAATGAAAAACTGTCTTCCTTAAACATTTCAGTCATAACCCAAGCCCTTAAAAGCTGAGAGCAGCCTTCTGTGAGACCTTTGCCAAGATCAAAGTATAAAAGGGTCAGAGGAAAATCTCTCTAATGCTCACCTGGGGAAAATGAAACCTTTATTATGACAGAAAAAAAGAGTTATGGCCAGTAACTGTATGAATGCAGTGAATCCATTGAATTTATAGTGGCAGTTACAGAACCATTGAGCTAATGCTGAAATGTGGTACTTTATACTGGTTTTGTTATGGTGCTTGAATACAGAATTCAGGAATCAAAAAATGGCTTGGTTCAGAATCACAGAATCACAGAATCACAAAATAGTTAGGGTTGGGAGGGAGCTCTGGAGACCATCCAGTCCAACGCCCTGCCAAGGAAGCATCATCTAGAGCAAGGAAGACATCCAGGTGGGGTTTAAATGTCTCCGGAGAGGAAGACTCCACAACAGCCTGTTCCAGTGCTCTGGCATTGTCACTGTGAAATTCTTCCTTATGCTGAGGTGGAACTTCCTGTGTTTTACTTAATGGTCATTACTTCTCCTCCTGTCACTGGACGATGCTGAAAAGAGTCTGGCACCACTCACCTTTGAAATATTTATATGTATTGATACATATAAATATTTCACAGCTTTCTCTTCTCCACACTAAACAGGCCCAGCTGCCTCAGTCTCTCCTCACAAGAGAGATGCTCCAGACCCCTCATCATCTTTGTAATCCTCTACCAGACCCTGTCCAGTAGCTCCTTGTCTTTCTTGTACTGCAGAGCCAAGAACTGAGCACAGCATTCCAGATGTGACCCCACTAAGGCTGGGGTCACAGCCTGAGTAGAGAGGGAGGATCATCTCCCTCAATCTGCTAGCAGACTTCCTAATGACCTTAAGAGATCATCTATACTATAATAGATGAATATAATATCACTGTCCAATATAATCAAAACATAACCTCTTTCAGTTTAAACCCCTTGTGACATCTACAGGCCTTGGTAAAAAAGTCTCTCTTCACCTTTCTAATGAGCCTCTTTAAATACTGAAAGGCCACAATAAGGTTTTGCAGTGTCTTCTCCAGGCTGAAGAATCTCAAGCTCTCTCAGCCTGTCGTTGTAGGAGAGCTGTTCCACTCAGACCATTTTCATGGTCCTCCTCTGCACCTACTCTAACGGGTCATGTCATTCTTGTGCTGGGGCCCACACCTGATGCAGAGCTCCAGGTGGGGTCTCACCAGAGTGAAACAGAGAGGGAGAATCATGTCCCTCAATCTGCTGGTAAAACTTCTTTTTATCCATCCCAGGACAGGGTTGGCTCTCTGGGCTGAAAGCTCATATTGCCAGCTAAGGTCCCATTTTTCATTCACCAGTGTCCCCAAGTCCTTCTCCCCAGGACTGCTCTGAATCCATAACCTACATATCTCCAAAACAAAAACAGTGACAAAAACATTGAGGGAAATGGTATCTAGGGCCTTACAGAAGTCCAAGTATATACAGTTCAAGTATATATAGAACCTCCATAATACTTCCTTCGTCTCTCCATTATAGAAAGACAATAGATAATCAGGCATGATTGGTGATAGCTAAATATAATGGAGAGATAAACATATAGATAAACAGGCCCTTGCTGAAGTCACATTACCTCTCTCTGATTGGTTCCCCATTTTCCATGTGTTTTGAGATATCTTACAGGAGGATCTGTTACATGAACCTTCTGGACATCAGAAGGGCATAGCAGGCTTACTGGTTGTTATTAGCCAGGGTCCTCCTTTTCACTCTTTTAAAAATGATCATGATATTTCTCTTTTTTCAGTCACGGAAATCTTTGCCTGACTGCCGCAACTTTTCAAATATGATGGAATATGGCTGGGCAACTGCATCACCCAATCACCTCAGGACCCTGAGATGTATCTTCTCATGTCTCTTGAGTTTGTGTATGTTCAGTTTCCTCAGTGGTCTCAAATCTGATTTTCACTTCTGTTGCAGGACTTTATTCACACAATCCTTGTCACTTAATCCTTGAGGATTAGGGATTTGAGAGATGTAGGAAGAGATATTACCATTGTAAGGTGAGACAAAAAATTTGTTGATTACCTCAGTATTTTCCATGTTGTTTGTCACTTGTTCTCCTTATTTAAGAACGAGAATATTCTTTCTTTGGCCATGTACCTGGACATACCCCTCACCATTTTCAATCTCAACTGTGCCTTATTTTTCCTTATCCCATCCATATACATCCAGTCAGTGTCCACTCTTCTCAGGATACAAATCATTGTACATTTTCTTACACTTTATTCCTTATTCAGGCATGCTGGATCTCCTGCGTTCCTTGGCTGCTTTGAGAGATTTTCAACTCTAATAATAATCTCCTTACTGAGCTGTCGGCTCTGTTGAGTTCCTTTCCCCCAACAGGCAATTTCCTAGTGAGTCATATCCAAGAACTTAAAGTTTGTTTTCCTAAAATTCAGGGCTCTGACTCTACCCTTCATCTGGTCCATATTCCTCAAGACTGTGAATTCCACCGCAACGTGGGCAGCCCGGGTGGACAACAGTCTTGCCCTCTTTTATTAGTTCATTCCTATTGGTAAACATCAGGTCTAGTAATGTTTCTTCTCTTGGGCTCTCTATAACCCAGGTTAAGAAATTATCCTCACCACACTCCAGGAACCTCCTGGACATTTTACATCTTGCTGTGCAGCTTTTCCAGCAGATGCCATGGTAATTGTATAAAGATTGAGAAAGTCAAGAGGTTAAAAAGAAATACATATCACATAAACTGCTGGAAGGTTTGTTATTCATCAGATGACAGCAATGAAACTAAAGATGAATTTTTTTTTCCCTTGGCATTATTGATCAAACCTTACTTAGATAAATCTTACTTACTCAACAAGTGGTTTTGTTAATAGATACTTTCACAGATATCAAGGATGAGACAGACTGTTATTTAAATTGAAAAATTAAAAAGAAATGGAACAAAAAGAGGTTTCTCATAAGTACAATGAAATAAGGAGGATATCAGCTCACCACTGACATGATGAAGATATCTCTTCAAATGAAGATCGGCTGAGAGAGTTGAGGTTATTCAATCTGAAGAAGGTGATGGGGTGACTTATTGTGGCCTTTTAATATTTAAAGGGGGTTCATATGAAAGCTGGAGTGAAATTTTCTGCCCAGGCCTATAATGTGCCAAGGGCTAATGGTTTGTGCCAAGGGGTAATGGTTTTACACTGAAAGAGGGTAGTTTTAGAATAGATTTCCTAGAAGAAGCTGAGGATGGCCTTTCCCTGGCAGTGTCCAATTTGTGGTTGAATTGGGTTTTGAGTAACCTCATCTGTTGGAAGACGTTTGTGCCCATCACAAGTGGTGTGGACAAGATGGGCTTTAAAAGTCCCTTCCAAACCAAACCATTCCATGATTTGATATTCTATATTTATTTGGTTGCACTAAATAGTATACATATATATATACACATTTTATTTCATTTTACTTGAGTGAAGTAATAGACAATATTAAACAAAATACAAATGTTGTAGCATTACATGTATTTTAATAGACTATCAACTTAATTATTATAGCACTATTATAAAATACAGAAAACTAAATATATCTGAAATATGATTCAAGCATCCACATTTGCTATGCTTCATTAAAAGTGCCATGCTTTGTCTAAAACTAACTTTTGCCTAAGGAATAAGTATTGGTCTGTTGAAGAAATTGTTTACTTCTATCAGGTTAAGTATTTTGTTTATTTTCTTTTCATAAAATAATAAGAAATATGGTAGCATTTTTTTTTAAAGCTAAAGGCATAAAATAATATGAAATATTCTATCATACCCTTTAATACGGTTTATAGCAATACTTTATGAAGTTTTTGTGGACAGGAATGTAATTAATTTCACCACATTAATAATTCATCTTGCAGATGTTTGTATTTGAGCTAGTTATTCATTTATCTTGCAATGTGGTGGAAACAATACAGGATATTGTATGAATACATTAAATGTCTAACATAACTCCCCCAATTAAAATTATTGTCTATGCTTATAACAGAATATATAACTCGTAATACTTCTCTATATGTATGGCTCAGGCTAGATCTCTAATTTAATCCTAAACAGTTATGTTAACTTTAGTATTAATATGCAGTTCTAACTGATCTGTTAAGGAATTTCCAGTGGCGTTTATGTGATGGATGTTGTCTATGCTTCATGATCTTGATAAAATTTAAACTTTTAATTCCTCTAGCTCCTGAATCATGAAGGTCAAATTCTACAATTCTGTTGCAAGTCATGAAAGATTTTGTCAAACATTACAAAACCTAAAAGGAATAACATAGAGGAGGAAAAGCAGAGCCTGGGATTAAATCAAGATATTTCAAAGTTTCTCTTAGAAAACAAACTTTAAAAGACATAAATAAAGATGAAAAAATATTCCATTACCTAACTACAGATTCATTTATATTGAGCTGTGTATCAAAGATAAAACTGCTGGATTATGATTTCAGTTAAATTTAAGTGGTTTTTAGTGTTTGAAGAACACTTAAATTTAACTGAAGCTAAATCTTAAGATCAAGATCAAGCTTAATTCAGATAAGAGAAGGAGAATGACTTTTGGAAAAACAGAACCAAAAAAAAAATAAAACACCCATAGCCACACAGAAAAAACCCAGTCTGCTTACAAAGTTCTTTCTCTGGTGGAGAGCTTTAAGATATCATAGTACAAGAATTAGACGCTTCTGACTATTTGAGACAAAAATGAGATAAAAATTACCAGTGCAGTAGCATGCTCATGCTCATGCCACATGTATTACTCTTTAGAGAGTAATAGAAGAGCTGGAAATGAGAAAATAGCTGGAGAGGGGAGGGGGAATATTATCCGACTACAGAAAATTATCAGCTTAACAGGAATATACAGCAAATGATCTTACAATATATTTGAAAATGTATTTGTACTTGAAACAGTGTGTTTAATCAAAAGTTAATGAGTTCTGTCTAGAGCACCAAGTCAATTCTGGTTTCACTGTTGTGTATTCTTGAGCAGCTTTAGTTTCAGAAACAGGATATTAATAGTATAAGCACTGTCCAGGTACTTCTTGAAGCCATGGAAGTAGATAGCTGGGACCCATAAATCATAAAATTTTAATCATAAAAATAACCAGCTGGCCTAGTTTTGACACCTAACATTTATTGGCTTAAATTATATGAGAGAAATCCTAATATAATAATTAACCAAAAAATCCCCCATTAAAATATAATTTTTAAAGACCCAAATTTAATTTATCAAAATAAATACAAAAACTAGTCATCATTTTTGTTATCAACATCTTACCTGGGAGATGTTCTGTTCCTGGAATGGGTAATCATAGCAAAAAATAAAATCCTAAGTGAAAGAAAATGCAGGGATAAACAAAACTCCAAATCAACCAACCAACCAACCAACCAACCAACCAACCACCACCACCAAAATAATTCCATTACAATGTTTTTATTCAACTGGGTATTTTGCCAAGAGTGATAATCTGATGAGTTTTATCTCTTTAATGATTTTTTTTCACTCCCACTAATGGTCAAATTTCTGTGATTTTTATGTGTAACAAAAGAGTAAGCCTTAACGTGTAAGATTTTCTGGTGGAGAAAACTCTTTCCTCTGAGAAAATATTTTCTGTATTCTACCTAGTAAGATAAGCTAGGAATTGATCATTTCTGACCAAATGTTTTATGGAATGTCAGTAGCTTACCGTGGGATATAAGTCTCAAATTATAGCAAAAAATCCTTCAGCCTCCTTTACTAGGTGCCTGCATGGTTTGTGCATTTAAACAGGACATTCTGGGATTTTTTTAAGTCATCCCTTCAATTTAAAATTATGCAATCTAACTAGGTGGCAATGGTTAGGGTTAGGGACAACGATCTTCACATGAGAATGCTGTAAAGATCCTTGAAACTACCTTTGTTTGGCTCAGAGGAGAAAAGAAGTGCTATTAAAAATATTTCTTGTGATTGAGATAGTTTCACATTATGTGCTTGGGTTTATGAACCTTCCTGTAGTTTTGGTAGACAAATGGCTGAATAGTGGTTCACTATAGTAGTATAGTGAGGCAATTTCTATATTTTTTCAGCTCAAATGTATGAGAAAAAATATATTCACTTAGCAAGATAATTCTGAGCTGTAGCTAAAAGACTCACAAACTTATTTTATATAAGCAATCAAAGAACAGGAATCTAAGAAAAAACTCCTGAAGCACTACGTTCTAAAAATGGACTTTGCAGGAACTAGAAATTCTGCAAATAATTTTAATTTAAATAATTAAACCAAGATTTTATTTGGAAAAAATATATTAGGAAATATTTTTACTTGAAGGTTTTCATTGTAGTGATATATGTCAACTAAAGAAGTGAGAATATCTTCTTTTCTTATAAAAGTCTTTATGCCAACTATACTCACGTTATTTAGAGTTATGAAGGGAAACAGATAATCACATCTATTTCCTCAGTAATTAATTATTTTTATTATTAAATAATCACATTTATTTCCTCAGTAATTAATTAGTTTCATTCTGGTTTTTTTTTTCATTCAGAAGCTTTGTGCCATTCTTTTACTGATTTGACACCAAATATCTTAAATAAAGTAATTTTATACACACTTTAAATTTTACATTATGGTAAGCAGAAATACAGGTAATGTTGATAATTCCATTTATAAAATTTAACTCTACTTATCACAGCTGTAGTCAGGGCATCTGTGACAGATGTTTAAAACATCAGACGGATGTTTTAAAGTTATTTTCTGTATGATCAACAGATTTCTGACTAGTTTATGCTGGCATGTTGCATTACCCACCACTGGGTTTTTTTAAATAAATATGTATTTCTATACTTTTTCTTGTTACACAAAAGTTTGAAAATTCCATATGGAATCAAAATTCAGAAAAGAAATAAAACCAACCTTTGTTTTCTTGGTTTGTCTCAACTAATTTTTCAAAGTTTTGTTATTCAAAACTTCTCTATCTATCCAGTTTCCCAAAATTATCAGGATTAAGACAGACAATATTTTCCTAGTCCTATGTACTATTTGACTTTCTTATGTAGGAGAAGATACCATAAACTAGTTTTTTTAAAAATTCTGTTGTAAAAAGTCTAGCAAAATAATCAATGCTAAATCCACATACATGTGAATTGATAGAACTCTAGGTTAGGTTAGGACAAAGAATGCAGGATAATGCATGATCTCTCACACATTTTTGGTTTTCACCACAAATACTAACAAGATTAATCTAAAAAGAATAATATAGTTGATAATGACTCTATTAACCAGACAGCAGAAAAGCAAAACAGCAAGTATAGAAAAACATGGTGTCAGCTATGTGAAAATCAAGTAACCTTGTTCAACCCAGAACATAAAATGTGTTCTTGCTTAGAAGCTATGTGCAACAGTAGCAGACAAAAATATTTAGTTGCTTAGTTAGATTTTAATTGTGAAACTTAAATAAAAACCTGCCAGATCGTAAGGAAGGGAAAATATCATAAAGCACTATGGGTTGAATACAAAGAGCTGGTGATAAAGCAATGCCAGCAAATCTTGGCATTTTAAATCAATTGGTCATTTAAATGGCACATTTTGCCCTGACATGTATCTGATAGGATAAAGCCATGGGTTTTGAAGGACTTTGCTGACATCATTACAACACTAATCTCTCTTGTCTTTATAGAAAAGGAATCCTGTTGTCTTCAAAAATGAAAATGTCACCCAGTCATCTAGAGGAGTGGCAACATGGAGAATCTGGGGAGAGTGATCAGTCTCATTTCAGTACCTGGGCATACTTTATGTATTAATATTGGACCAGATTCTGCTTACTCTCACTGACAACAACCTGAGCATCAGAAGAGAGTACATCAGCAGATCTTCAGAAAACAACAAACTGATAGGAGTAGAGAGAGAGAAAATACCATCTCTGTTTAAATGTTTAATTTGTCTTGAAGCATAAGTGTATGCAGGAATTTGGATGACATTTCCATAGGTTAAAATGGAGATAATTCTTTAATGGATGTAGAGAAAAAAGATTTGCTGAAGAAGTCTTAAGAACAGTAAGACAGTGGAAGAAACAGGAGCTAACACTGTTATGGAAACATAAAAAGTTTATATTTCAATAAGAGCAAATTTAACACGGTTGAAGGCAGCCAGCTAGGAAAGAAAAAGATGAGGTTCTTGAAATTAGAAAGTAATCACTAAAAAAAAAATTACTTTGGACAGAGTAATTTTATTAAAACATAAAAGTATGGAATTTACTTCTGAGAAGAAAGTGGATATCATATAGACAGTATGACAAAGCATTCAGTAAAGATAAGAATTGAAATAGAAAAAGATGTAAAATAGAGTGAGTATTTAAGTTTGCAAAGCATATATGTTTTAAGCTTGACATGAAAGATACTGAACCAAAGAAATGGTAAAGAGAGCTGCAGCTGATTACAAAACATACCTAAATAAGAAGAAAATTCTATAGGTCAAATAGATGAGATAAAGAAGAAAAAATAGTCATAATGTTAATTGCATATTCAGAAATATAAGTATCAGTGGAAACGAGGATGCAAAGAAAATCTCTTTCTGAAAACCAATAAAGGATGAAAAAATGCCTAGAGCAAGTTACACAATTTTATTAAATTAGATAAACAGGAAAACTGTGGAAAAAACAGACATCTTTTTCAACACATGGTTTTATTGAAAAAAGATTGGTTTAAATGTTCAAACCTGAAAAAGCTAGGTGAAGGTGCATTTAGCACAGATCCGAGATGATTTCTCGATTGTTTAAGAAACCACAGAGTTCACTGTTGAATCATAGCCACATATAGACACAGTATTTTCAAAGCCCATGAAAAGAAAATTTCTAAGAATGATTTATGACCCTATTCCACTGACTTTTCTTCTCTTTATGGTTTCTTGGTTTTATTTTTCTTCATTATATACATATATAATATTTCTGTTAATTCAGTATTATCAAGAGGTTGTGAAAAGGAATTAATGTTTCAGTATAAAGTTACAAGTCTGTTTCATTAGACTAATCAAAGAACCCTGCAAAGAAATCTAAATAACTCATAAAATTCACTAGCAGGATTATCACTTTAATCTGTGGTTTATTTTTGGGGGGAGGGTTTCTGTTTGTTTGTTTGAGGTGTGGTTTTTTGTGGATTTTTTTTTTTTTTGTTTTCATAAAGAAAATTCAGTGTTTAAATGTGTATGCCAAAAGTGTGTTTCTCCTGCATGTTATAGAATGTTTTTTACCTCAACACAAATTCAGCCAAGCAAAATGATGGTGTAAGGACTCATTGCAAGTAAATTTGACTTAGACCCCTAGTGTTCACACCATCTGCAAGAGCTGAATGACTGTGAGTGGTGTATGTGTACTGTGACTCTGCCCAAAGATGACAACTAGGCTGGAGTTACCATAACTCTGGTCTCCCTCATTTTCAGTCTGGTATTTACCTAGACACAAATTTCCCAAAGGATGTACAGTGCCACCTTCATTTTGTTCAAGTGGTACTTTTTGTCAATTAGTTTTGTTTGTAATGCAGAGGTAAGGCTGTGAATAAAACAGTTCATGCACAGAATTAGAAATATATTGCTGTCAAGGAATCTCACCATATCTGTGTTGTACAGCATTAGGTCAACATATATAGCATGGAAATGAAATGCAGTGTTATCATTATTACTATTTACTGTTTCTTCTCAAGGACCTTGAATCCTACTATTAAGCTTGACTATACAGATAAAATATGAATAATTTTCAAGATTAACTGACTTGACACTGTCATAATTATATCAGTTGAGAATGTGTTTTCTCTTCTTGTAAGTAATGCTGGTACTACATGGCTGTTACAGTCTTCCACCCCTAATTTCTCTTTTCAGAAATAACATCTGTGTTGTCACTGCATGTACCAAATTTGGTATCTTTCAGTACTTTCTGCTTAAAAGTTAGTGAGCAGGAACCGCTCAAGCAGGCAAAATAAAGAGTCCAAGACAGAGATTATGAAAGAAAGAAAGAAAGACTAAAGGGGCGTTTGTGTAGAAGGGAAAGAATCTTAGAATACATTTGCAGCTGTAAAGTTGAAAAGCCTTTTCCCAGTACCACCACAAGTGGTGTGCAGATGCTGTTATGCAGCAAGGTGAATACAATAAAGACAAGTTGCAATGTAAAGGCTGCATCACCATAATAAATTGCAAGACCTTCAGACTCGTACTCAGATAATGATGTTACAGCTACAGTTATGGCTTATTTATTTAACCAAGGGCAAAGTCGTTGAGACACAGTTTCATTTTCAAGAAAGGCCTGACAAGGCAGATGGCAGTAATGGCACAGGACAAATGAACTTCTCCATTAGCTAGCCAATACAAAATACAGCACGGCTCAGGAGGACAGAGTGTGTGCTCTTAAGAGGAAACATAAACCAATGAAATTAAATACCTACTGAGCATTAATAAACCCATTAGTGAGCATTAATAAAATAAAAAGGCTCACTCATTTACAGCCTTGGGAGTCAGCAGCTCCATTCTCAGTGAGCTATTTAGTGGGGCTGGAAGAATGATTTGAGTGGGAGAGCTGGGAAAAGAGTAAATCAGAAGGTGCATTTTAGTTAATGGGCAGGGACTGAATATAGCTAAGGGCTGAATCAGCTGAAGTGAAGGTTGGAATGAGTCTATGAGGAAATTAATAATTCTGTATACAAAGAGGGGTTTCAATAGCATGCAGTAAATAACACCTAGGGACACACACTGAACAATGAGGATGAAAAAAATCATGGAATAGCTGCAGTTTTCTGAGCCACTGTCCTTCAGCTGAACAGCCTGAATGAGGTGTGGGTAGGCAAAAAAAAAAAGGGTCTGGAATTAAATATCATATCAGAATGGGACAGTATCAAGGTTGCTTCGTTCCTTATTTGAGGTTCCCACCCCTGGTGTCTTGTCTGCCCAGTAATGACTGGATTTCATTTTTCCATGATAGACTTGGTTATTCCTCTCTCCTTTATTTCTCCTTGCCTATCTTCAGCCTCTTTCATGTACATCTCCTTTCTAAATCCTGTTGTATGCAGTGCTAATGAACTTTATCCATATTTCCAACATATTAAAAATACCAAGAAATAATAGAATAAAAATTCCAAATAAAACAAAACAAAACAAAATAAAATAAAAAACCCGATCCAACTCAACCAAACACCACCAAAAAAACCCCAAACAAACAAGCAAACAAACAAACAAACAAAAAAAAAAAACAAAAAAAAAACCCCACCAAATCAAACAGAAACAAAAACCCCAAGAAGAAAACTGTGCAACTTGGTACTAATCCAATAAGCAGTTCACCAATCTCCAGTAACTTATCATTTTAAAATGCTTGTCATGAAGGTCTGCCCCTACTGGAAAGTCAATATCTCTGTGCCAGGAACAGAGTTGCAAAAATATAGAAGGTCAAAGTCCATTAGGAATTGACACACACTATAACCATACACATTTTGTGGATCTTTGATCTCTCTGAGGCTTTTTTTTGTATTTCAACACATCAGAGAATTCTAACTTGCCTTGTAAAAATGTGCTGCCATCTATACTTAAAAGTAAGCCAACAAAAAAAGTATACATGTACTCTACTGACTTTATGTGCCTCACTGAAGCATCAAAACTGAAAGCATGGTGACTTCTTCCATAAACAGTGGAGAGCTAAAAAAGGACTGTTTAGTGAGCTGAATCATACTCTGGACTGTCTATCTTCACTGTTTGTAGATGACATGGAGAACATTTGGCCTCCCATTAAATGAATTCTATTAGAAAAATAAAGAAACTTCAGATGTCAAAACTGTTACTGAGTAATCTAAATGTCATCATATTAGTTAAGCATTTTTACCTATCTTTTTTGCAGACCCACTTCTATGACAATAAATAAAAATATGGGAAACATTTCCCATAACTAACAGATTAACACTAAAGCAAATGACATTTTGTGGTATTTGGATGAATTCCATGTTTCCAATGCTGCTTTGTTTTACATCTTTATATATTTTATTTTAAATTAATTTTTATTGAATCTTCCCTTTTAGTTCTTAACATGTGAATTGCTCTCTAGTGTAGAAGCTTCCTGAACACATTCTGTCCATATGCACACAGAATTTATCATGCAGGTGTTTGTATTAAACAACTAAGCAAATAAAGAAGTGCCCCAGAGACTTTTATCATAACACTGAACTGTCATTCTTCATTTACTGTTATACAGTTGCAAAGTTTGTTTATCCATTCTTGCTCTATTTATCTAATACCAACTTCTTTACTGTTCAAGGTCACAGAGAGAGAGGAACTACATTTCTAGAATGCTTGAGTTGGACAAAAACGTGTGTCTGCAATGAAAGCTTTTTTGAACACATTCCATTGTAATGCAGGAGTTACATTGCAAGTGGAGGTTTCAATCAGGTATATCATAATCAATGAGATTACTTTTATATTCTATGATTTGCAGACAAGGTTTTTGGCAAAAATTAAATTTTATTTAACATCAGATGTTATTAACTTTGTTGCTTTAAAATTTTTTTAGAGCTTTCTCTCTTGTTTTAATGTTATCAATGTCATCATTATTAATTTTTAATTTTCAGATATAATAATTTCAAAGGTATGTGAAATGTCTGCGGTTATGTTCACTTGCTTTGTGGCTACTTGCACAAGAAAAATAGTTCCATTTACTTTCCAGATTTTTTCAGAACTGAATATGTGAAGTTATTCAGATACAGAAGGTACAGAATTAATATAAAAAGGGACAAGACTGAAGGTCCATCTAGCCCAAAACTTTGGTTTTGACATGGCAGCCAAAACCAAGTATCCAAGTAGCAAAAACAAGACAATAAGAAGGATATAGGACCCTTCAAAATATGTATCCTCTTAGACACCATCCATTTCCAGATTGCATTTCCATGTAACTATCAATAAGCCTAATATCTTGCTACTATATAGTAACTTAATATTTTTTAAAATGTGATGTTTAAATATAAAGCTGGGAATCCTTCTTCCTATATAATTCACTTTGCATTCTATGTTGAAAATGCTTTCACTTCTTATGGAATCTAACATAACTTTTCCAGCAAATGCAGTTTGAGTGTCAGCAGTGCATGAATTCTCATTCTGCTTTTTAATCATATTTCAAGAAATGACTATCAAATGGTAACAAACAAGTATCATACCCATTTATTTTTTGACATGTCTGCCTGTAAAAATATTGTGTATTACAATAATGAACATTAGATTTAACCGTGGGTTTTTGTTGTTTTTCTTTTCATGTGGACTTCTGTACAGTGAGCAGAGAATTGAGATCAATTTGTGTTTTTACATAAAATACCAAGCAATGTGGTCCTGAGACTATGGTTTTCAGGACACATACATGCTAAGCGTCATTTATTTCCATTGAGATGCACTATTAAAAATGAAGCTATTAGAACCAAAAAAAAGCTGTCCTTTTTAACAAGATTAACCATGGAAACACACCCTTTTCTCTATCCTTACACAATAAAACTGAAATAGTCAAAATACAAAATGCTCTGTCTTCTACAGCTCACAAAAATGACTTGAAGTAAGGTATTTGGTACTCTACACTTCTTGCCTTTTTTTTATTCTTTTTTCCCTTTGTTTTTGCTTCTTTGCTTGGTTTGGTTCTTGTGGGTTTTTTCCTTTTTATTTTAATATTTTGATTTCAATGCCTTCCAGAGAAGTCCCTTAGCAGGTAGTTCCTTTCATCTGATGTGAGCCATCTAAAGCTTAGGTATCTAGTGAGGTGTTCAACTCTAATGGGGAGGGAGAGAGATGATGCTACTGAACAAGGAGTTAAATCTAGCTGACTAAGCTTCAAATGGCTGAAATCAGATGTGATGAATTCCATCCTTAAGAGCTTAATGGACTTCCTGACACACTATAATATTTATAGATGACTCAAAGCTACTGAGATACATTAATAAGAACAGAATAGTAAAATCTGGGCTGCTCAAGCTAAGGACCTAAAGATTCTAATGCTCTTTGGCCTCTGCTTGACTTTGCATTTGGGTAGAAGATGCAAGTTTGCCCTCAATCCCTTGGAGGTAAGGTATTCAGTGGCACTTGATATGTCATCATTTGTATGACCTCAGAGAATCAGGCAACTTGAGATGCCATTGTACACTACATTAGACCAGTTCCCGCTGTCTTGGCTTCATTCCAGCTTGGGTAAATAGGTTCTGTCTACTTACATTTCCTTGGGTTTCAACCGGTTGTGCTATTCTTCTAGACTTTCTGCTTCAATTTGTTATGTAATGCTCATGTGTGCTCTTCGGCACTTACTGTACTTCAGTGGTGGATGAAGTGAACATTATTAGCACCTACCATTCTCACAGGCTGAATGGCACAGCACCTGGAGCTCCAGTGATGAGAGAGGCTACAAAAGTGGAGAGCAGATATCATTAAATCATCCTCAACCTTGGTGTTCACAACCTCAAATATGTGAGTCACATAATGTTAAATGTTTTCTTTGCAATGAAGTACTATGGCATACTGCAGAGGACAAGTAAGCAAAAATATATACATAAAAGACAATATAAACATCTCTTGATGCAACATACAAGAAATGCCATACTATGCGATTCTTAAAGGTCATGTCTTAAGCCAGTGCCACCAGTGGGGTCTGGGATGACTGCATCCAGCTTACTGTGAACTTTGGGGAACCAGTGACAACATTTCCAGGGGCTGTCTGGAAACAATGACCCAGACCTCTTGTAAGTATGCAAATATTAGTATAAGTCAATCATTACTTTGTAAGTAGTGGACAGCCTGGGCCTGTAGAGCATTCCTGCACAGCCCTTGGCTGCATACCAGCATGTCCCTTGAGTAGGGATGGCTCTCAATGCTACTCCTCAAGGCTGAGAGATTCCTTGCCACAACAGATTCCCAGTAAGTGGTTAATAACATGCTAAACTTTTAAATCTTAACTAAGTTATATAAAGGATTGATTGTGCACATCTCATCCTTTAGACATAAACCATTGACCAGGTTTGGGCCTAGGACTGGATCCCGCTGCACCTGGATGTCTCTCTGAGATGGAGTTTAAAAAGCAAGGGCATCCTTCAGGAACCATGACTCAGTGGGTTCTACTCCCTGACAGCTTTGTCTGATGCTGCTATCTACAAAGTAAATAATCAAGTCCACCTTGTCATCAAATCTTGTTAAACCTTTGTCTCATTAATATTAAATTTTGTTAACTCACTGCTTTGCATTGATAAATTATATCATCTCTTCCCTCTTGTGAGTGAAGTCCATTACTCCATCTGCAACAGAGGGGTATGAAAAAAATCATATTATCTGATAATTTGCTGAAATAAATTAACTCATTTTCTTGAGCAAACAAAAAATACACTTTCCTACTGGAGCTGAAAAAGGATTTTTTTTCCCTTGATACCTATAATAATTTACATTTTGTCAGATTTGATATGGGTTGACTATTCTTCTTCAAAAAGTCATTAATTTATCATTATTGGAAAGAGCACACTGTACTAACTGGGACAGTGACTTGATTAGAGTCTTAGAATCTAAGGCCAGAGGCATTGCTAAATGATTTAGTCTCATCACAAGACAATGCATTTCACCTAGTGTCAAACGTTAACAGTATTTGTTTAGATTCTAAATTCCTAACTCGTGTGACAGTAAACCACAGGAAGCCAGAGGCTCTATTTGCTTCTAAGAGGTAAATAATTTGCTGCTCTAGACTGTTGTCATATCCTGTTAAACTTCTATTAGAATGTTAATATGAGAGCACCAGCATATGCACACAGGTCCACCTTCCCCGTCTGCTTGGAAACGAAGCATTGCCTAAGCCTAAGAAAATGTTCTACACTATCCTGCAATCTTTTATTTCCCTGCAAAAACCTCAGCATCCTTTCTGTGCCAGTAGTTAAAGAGCCAAGATATCTGCAGCCTCGACCTTGTACACCATATCTAAGTTTTCCATAGATATAATATCTATGGAAAAGCTTTCAAGCTCATGCCATCCTCTCCGGCCATGTCCTGACCCCACAGTCTCAAACAAAGGCACATCAGTGCTTTGATCATCAATTTCCTTTCCCTCTTGTATCTCACAGATACATCTCTTTCTGGTTCCTCAGGTAGACATATGTCAAGATACTATGACACAGTCCTCCCAATCTGGACAGTTGGGTTGAGAATCTAGGGGTCCATATCAGGAACCTAATAGTACAAATTTTGTCTGTGGCATTAAATGTTTACTATGACCAGATAGAATCATCAGCAGGGGAAATGGAAAACAGTAGCCCAAATGTTTAGTGTTCTGACAGACAAATAATGAAAACTGACAGAATACAGGGATCACAGAATAGGAAATTGGAGAAACAGTCACTCTTTCACTGCAAAAATTAGAAAAAAATAGTTTATTTTGTGTGTGTGTGTGAGACATTTCTAGTGCCATAAGGAGTTACATTTTTGTAAAACATATTGAATTCTTTGAAACCTTTCTGAGAATACTGACATTGGATATAAGGACATGGTTAAAAAGAAAAATAAATCCCAGCAGTATAAGAATGACATTTATCTTACTTTACCTTAATCTCATCATTCAAAGAAAAATAAGGAGAAATATAAAACTGAATAATCTTATAACTGTATCATGTCCAGCATTTTGTCTACGTAAATTACTTTTGAAATTTATGTTTCAAAGAAGTTGCTAACCACATAATGTCTGTGAGTGTAACCATTGTATTAAAAGATTTTATTTCATATAGAGGTGATGTTACAGGGTTTACAGCACAGGGGTTGGTGATTTCTCAAGAGTGTCTCATTCTCCTTTTTCTAAATGCACTACAGGCAATGCTGGCAGCTTTAATCTTTCAGAGAAAACCTTAGAGTAGCCCACACTTAGTAAATTTCTCTATGTGAGTCTTATCCTCTGGGCCCAAAGTCTTCCAGCTAGAGCATGACCTACAGTAAAGTATTGCCTGCCTTGACTTTGTCCCTTCCTCCAGGCACAGATGAATGGGATATGATTAAAACAGGTCATTTTAAGCTAGAAATACTTCTGTGAATGAGCTATGAGGGAACCCAGGTGACTGTGTCACAAACTTCTAAAGTTTTGTCAAATATATCTCATACAGACTATCCATGAAGTGCAATCAACTATTTTAGACCATTTTCACTACGTCCTTTACAGACATTAAGTTGCCCAAAAATTGTTTGCTAGAATATGCTGTCATGATGAGATCCAATTTACAATGATAGGCAATAAGAAAAGTTGATACTGTGTTTTGACAAGTGGCCCCAAGCTGCTTCTGTTGTTCTTTAAGTAGCCCCAAGCCTCTTCTAAAATTTTAAAATAGCTTGAGAAGATAGCAAAACAAGAAACCATACATGTACACAACCCATTACCTCAGTTTTTTTTGTATCACAGTACATATTCAAAGATGAGAGGAATTACTCCACTTTTATTCTCTCATCTATCCCTGGCTTCATTTCTCAATTTTAAGATCTCTTCATTATTTCCTCTCCTTCCTATTTGCTTGTCTCTTTAGCTGTACAGTATCCTCAAAGAATGATTGCTGGATTCTTACCTCCTCTCTCTTATGCTTCCTTTATCTAGCTGTGCAAGAATACTATGACACAAGATGAATTGACTATCTTAAATAATTTCCAGCATATTCATGCTAAATTTAAACTGAGCATACTCTTGTATAAAGTGTCTTAAGAAGAATTGCTCCTCTCATGATTTTAAAGTTGTGAATACAGGAGAACCTGGTGGGAACTTACACTCCAGCTGGCTAAATAGTGATTTCCCTGAGCAAACAAAGAAATCTCTTTTACAGACTCTCACTCTTGACTCTGTGTCAACAATATGTTCCTTCTTTTTCTTGGAATACTTAATTATTTTTAATCACATTCCTACCTTCCATGTTGCATAATGATGTTGAAGTAACATGGTTTCCTTTAGGGTACAGCTATTATTTTAAAGTTCTAATGTTTTTTTATCAAATAACACCATAATACATATGAATATTAATAGTGTCTTTTGGTTTTTGTAATGTAAGTAACATAGAGAAACATACATAAATTGATAAAAATACAGAAATTTTGCTCACACCTCCTGCAAATCAGACAAGCAAAATATACAGATTTCATATTTTTAGCTATTGAAAATTATCTGAATGGACACCTACCATCTGTTCCATTCAGATTCCTGGGAAAAAAAACAAAAAAACAAACAAATATTTAAGGTTCAGACATCAAATGTCCCTCATATGTTTCACCACAGCCTGTGTCACTTGGTGGACCATGCCAGAAACTAGGCCATCAAAAATTTGTCACATCCACTTTTACTATCTTTGCACTTTTTTGAGTTTTCTCATGAAAAATTTTAAAAAATTTGTTTCAAGCCTTTGCATGTGATTACATGGATGCTGAGTTTGTTGGTTTTGTTGTTGCTTTTCTTACTGGTTGATGATAGTAGGGAAAACAACAGCAGATTCTTTTCTTTGGAGTGAAAATGAAACTGAAGATATACAGATTTTCTTCAGATTGAGGACACTATATATAAACATTTTATGAATAAGAAGGATTGTATATCTGTAGTCTCTTCATCACACCAAAGAACAGCAATTCTTTATATTTTCCTTACTACATGTTCCTGCAAGATCTAAGTGTACCACCAATTCTGGAAAATGCTTTGTATTAAAATTAAAATTAAAATATGGAAAAATTATAGTTCTGAGTCTGTGAGTATGCTGAACCTCAGTTTTTCTTACACTACTGTCTAGAAATATTTTCAAAGACAAATATGAACACCATATAATTAGCTTCCTGCTCTTTAATATGTTTCTTATATAATTTATCTGAGAAGAGGTAAGTCAAATTTAATTTATTATAGAATTTACTCTTGAAAAATGAGCACAGTTTTAGGTTACAGAATCACAGACTAAAATTACAAAAACTGAACAGATGAATGCATGAACAAAATTGTACAACAAACTTAATGATTAGTAACGATAATGATAACAAAGGGAATGATAATCCTGCTAGGAGAAAAATAAATTGGAGTTTTTAATGAATTGCAGGAATAAGTTCTTTCATGATAAGAAAAATAGACATAAGAACAAACCATGCAAATTCAGATAACAAGAATTCTTCTTACATTAAAAAGCAGATTCATTTTGGGACTTCCTTAAAACAAATAGGATTGATAAGCAAGCACTAAATGGTCTACGGAATTTTAGAAATGCCATAGGAAATCGTTTCCCAAAGTTCAGCCAAGAGAAACTGCCATTTTGCCATACTCAAATGGCATGACTTCTTGCTTTGAAATCAGACATAAAATCAAGTACTTTAGATTAAAACACAAATTTTGTTCTGATTTTGACTATACTAAAACACAGAACAATAAATCCTTTGACTGTCTAATTAACTTTTGTTCATTTCTCAGGTAGCCGAAGATGAATAAAATCTCACAGTCAACACGTTTCTTCTCTTTACAATGCAATGAGGCATATTTCAGGAATACATTAGAGAAGGACCCAGGTGTTTAAAAATAATTTGAAAGTTGAAAACTGGGGAATAAACTGATTGGAATCTAGTAAAATTACTTGCTTTCTACTTCTGTTGCCTCTGACACATTTGATATAGGTGCTTAGTATCTGTTTCTGTTGTCTTCACTATCTGAGCCTGCTCAGAGTGTACTGAGTAGCTTGCTGAGGCTATAAACATAAGTTGGATGTCCAGCCAGTCAAACAGAAAGCTGGAAGGGTCAATGTAGAAGGACAGTGTTATAGTTCATCGCATATGTGAGGCAATAAAATTATCTTATCTTAGTTAGACAATGGTTAAAAAATGTTTATAACTAAGAGAAAGCTGAACACTAGTTCTGCATGGTTGCAATGAGAATGAGAAATAATATTAAGTCTAAACAACTCTGGATCCATGTAGATGCAGTCTTCATTCTGCATGCATGTAATACAGGATATCTTTTGTTCAGACAAGGAAGAATGGCCCTCTAGAATTTTAGATTGCCAGTCCCATGGAAGGTGGTATATTCAGTTGATTTTAACTGAATAATTGTCTTATGCTGTCAGTTAACAGGCAGACAAGCCAGGTATGCAGGGGTGAATAAAGCAATCCATATAATTTTGATGCTTTGCTTTTACATTTTATGTATCTGGTCTTACAATGCCTTCAGACAACAGTGTTTGAGTTTGGTTTCTACTTCTTCCTATTAGAATACAGGGTATCACAGGAAATCACAGGTTCACAGAATCATAAAATTACTTGGTTAGAAGTACACCTTAAAAATATCATCTAGTTCCACTCCCCTTGCCATGGGCAGGGGTACCACCTACTAGATCAGATTGCTTAGGGTCCCATACAAGCTGACCATGAACATTTCCAGAAACCCACAATTTCTCTGGGCAATCTTGTCTAGTGCTGTGCTATGCTCTGAGAAAAGCTCTTCTTCTTAACATTTAGAATAAATCTCCCCTCATTTAGCTTGAAATTATTCCCCCTTGTCTTATCAGTATCTGCCTGTGTAAAAAGTTGTTCTACCATTTTTTTCTAAGCTCCCTTTAGGAGCTGGAAGACTGCTATAAGGTGAATCCCAGCTCCTTTACATGTACACACATCCATTTGGGATCTTGGTCCTTCTAGAAGACAGGCATAGAATGAGGTGTGACTGTTTTTTCATAATACTTGTAGAGTGAAAGTATGCACTCATGGATTAAAAGTCTACCTTCTAATGTATGAGTCTACCTTCCAATTTAGCTCTCCTATCCTACAGCTGAACATGTTCTCCATTAGAACATGAATATCACAAATAGAAATATTTCTAGTGCCTCTTGGGATGAGAGTATCAGATGTACTAGGGAAAAGAGAAACAAATAAAAGGAAAATTATGCCAAAGGATTTACCTAGAAGAGAGGGAGACTTAACATTCTGAATCCATACCTGTAGTTTTAGTTGTTTGTCCTTCAGTCATGATCTAATAGGAAATACATACCTGGCTCAAAAGTTGCATGAGTCTCAGCTGTCTGTTGTACATCAAGTTCATTTTACATAAATTAAAGAGAAATGCCTTATACGTGGAAATGAGAATTTAGCATTCATCTAAAAAAAATAAAATCTGAAAGGTTTTACTAGCTGATTCACTCCTGAAGTGAATATACAGTGCTTTCTCCAGTGTTTCTTTAGCTTTCTTGCCTCTATGTGAAACATGTTCCCGATCAGATTTTATGGGAAGTTTGATTTCCATATAGTGTCCACACACAGCACTAATAAAGTCCTTAGGATTAGCCTACAGTTTATTTTCTAGTATCTTTTAATCTGAAAGTTCTAAGAGAGTGAAATAAAAGGAATAATTAGGCCTGTTTTATTATCCGTGTACATAGCAGAAGCTATATTCTGTTTTTTTCTAGTGGTAATAATAAAAATAATTGGTGCAAGTACTTTTTTCCTCAATAAAGTTTTTATTCTAAAGCTCCATTCTTTACATAAGTAATTTTGAAAAGCATAATGATTTTTACAGTACAGGTTTCTACTTGATATTTTAAAACTAAGAAGCTGAGTAAGTAAACAGATTTGCAGAGCACTTGTAAAGATGAATTGACTTAAATGAAAAGCTAAGTATGATTTTTTTTTTTTTGCAATACATTACGCATATTGTGAACAGTTCTATTACCATTTTATAAAAAGCTAAACATAATTGTTGGTTGCTTTTTATGTGTTATGGAGAAGCTTATTTAACTTACCAGTAGGCACCCAGCATTCCTGAGAAAATGTACTTGAATAAAATCAGCTCATTTCTAATGAATGATCTAAAAGGTGATGCAAGATGTAGAGGTCAGTGTGGTTTAGGTACTGATTTCAACACAAGTTTAGTTCATGAGATTTGAGAGAAATTTGAGTAAGGTTTAAGGGAATAATCCTGGGAAATCAATTACAGGACTAAAAGCAGTTAAAAAAAAATCACAATAGGATTAGATTTTGCTTAAAAGAACCCAAAAAAACTAGAAAGAAAAAGAAAACCAAGACTCTGGGACTCAGTCAGATGCATTAATTACAAAACCACGCTCATACATTGAAAAATTTTGGCAGAAAATATTAACTGTTTAGAAATCTAGAAAAAAAATCTTAATTTTTTTTCTTGAAAATTTTGTATTTGACTTTAAAGTTGACTCCATTGAGATCCCAGTTAAAAAACAAGGACATGTTTCTACATATTTTCCTTCAAAAAAGAGATCATCTTTCTGGGAAGTTTTTCATTCCTTGAAGTAATAAAAATTAATTTTTTTAATCTGTTTTGCAAAGTTTTAAAAATTATTGATAAAAGTTTCTCATCTTGCTCCATATTTCTTGGACACAAAGCAGATTTTTATTATATCATATTACTTGCTTTAAAAAAAAAAAATGATCTTGAAAACAAAATGAGGACATTTCAGATTTAGACTACATTTTCTACCTAGTTATGAACGTTCTTTGCTTTTAGGCTAATTTTTTTTAATCAGTATAGCTGAACCCTTTGCTGATGTTTGTTTTTAGGGACAAATAACTCTTCAGATTCTTGTCCACTTAAATCATAATTTTATTATTCTTCTCTAGTGAATTCTTCCAATTTAATTTTAAGATTGATCTTGCAAGACCATATTACTGAGAAGGTAATCAAATCCAGGTACCTTAATATTCACCCATGGAGGTACTGAATCATAAAAAACAATCTGGGGTTTTTTCTAATGAGTCAGACAGGCACGGGGTATTGAGAATGAATGTCACTGACACTCCTGAGAAGACAAAAAAAAGATCTGTAATGCAGGGAAACAAACAGGCAAAAGTTGTTACTTTCGTACTTTCGTTTTGTTCTTATAATAACCTTCAGATGCCCTCAGATATTTTTTAAATAGCTAGTTGAAAAATAATCATGTATAGCAGATTGAGTGTTCTAAGTCAAAAATAGTCATGGTTATATGCAATCACAGGGTTTTGAACACACTTTGAGTGTACTAAATTACATGATGAGATGATTCCTATTTCTTCAAAGCTGCAGAAAGCTTATCTGTGCAAAGGACATCAAAATACATTTAGAATGAAAGTAAAAGCAAATTGCTAGTCCTGTAATAAAGATTGCAGCAAGCATTGGAGAACATAAGGAGGATATCTGATCTATTATAATAGAGGGAAACAGTTCAACAGTGGAAGAACTGCAGTGAAGGAAAATAAACCAGCACCTTATTGATTAAATCGATGTTAGCACTGTTGCTTTATAAGAGGGATTTTTTTTTTTTCTGGTTGACTCAGACTATAACTTCTGGTTTAGTTAGGAGCTTTATGTCCTGGATAAAAAAATGGAAAAGCCTCTTCTCCTTCTCCTGTCAACCCCATGACTCCCTACCCAGAAAAGCCCAATCTGTTGTAAAATTTTTGCAGATAATGTGAACTTTGCATTTCCCATCTATTTATAACTAATAAAATTAATTCTTATTATTTTTTGATGGACTGTATCAGTCCTGAGAGAAATAATTTACCTTTAAACCCTTCAAAGTAATGCATATTCTGTTTATATTGAAAAACCAGCTCATGGATATGAGCACTCCAGTCTGGATACTAAGAATATAGTTCAATACAGACAATAAGTGAATATACTGAAAATCTGTGTTCCAAAAAATTTTAATAAAATGCATTTTAAGAAATTTTCATAATCATATTTAGATCTAGTCCATAAGTGTGCAATGTCTTATCACAAAACTCAACTCCTTCACTGTCAGGTGACAATTTCAAAAATGTATTTATTTTTAATCAAGTTGCCAAAATAGAAACTTCTGTACTTGACCTTTTTTGGCTTAATGACATTTTTCCACACTTGACCAATTTTAATACCTGATTATATTTTTCAATGGCCAGGAACAAAACACCTACTGAAAGATGGGATGTGACTTTTATCTGCATGATAATAGACTACACAGGTATGATCTAAATAATCTACTTTCTGGGGAGGTACCTACATATCCTGTAAAACAGAAAATGTATCACACTGATCACAATTTTGTTTAACTTATGTGAAGACAGATTTTTATTTGTTTTAATATTGACTGTTGAAAATAGGACTTTTAAAAAACCCCATACAAACAGACAAATAATGTATACATCAGAAACATTCACAGTGAGTGATAACATAAAAAGTCAAAATGGTAATCCAGTAGCAAACTAATTTTTACTTTTTTATACCAGAGGCAGATTTTCTATTGAGAACCAAGAAGTCTACATTAAACTAGAAAAGCTGCATGAATAAGTAGATATGAACATAAAATTTGGATTCATAAGGATACCTCTGACTTTAGAGATAGTAAGTATTCAAAATAACAGAAATTATGTGTACATACATATTGCTGTTTAGATACCAAGCAATAGTTATTGAGGCAAAACAATATGAAATAGTTTATGAAAGTAGGTTAGAACTTGTACTTGGCTACTCAGGAAGGTGATTTTATATTTAAGTGGATTCACTTGATGTCTGAAAGAGACTTTGACTTTAAGAGGAAAGAATGGATCCTAACACAGATTCCCTGCTGAGGAAGTTACCACTTAGTAGGAATTCTTAGAAAATTCTGCAGACCCCTGTTAAACACCACCAGAAAAATCTTACGGGGTATTTATGTAACTGTAAGTAACCCTTTAAAATTATGATTTTCTACTTTGTTTTAAAATGATTGAGGGAATACTATGATCAGAGTCTATTTATCTCACCTAAGCATCTTTAGTGTGTAAAGACTTCTTGTATTTTGGCCTTAACTAGAATCATCAGAGTAGATGTTCTGCTTAAACATGATTGTCTAAATAAAAACAAAAGTTATCTTACACCAACTTAGGAAGCAATGAAAGAAGATAAAAATATTGACACTTCACTCAATAAAAGAATGAAGCATTAAAATTCTGTGCCCTAAACTTGCATAAAAAACTAATCAATATATTCAGGAATCTACTCTATAACTTAAAAAGAATAGCACTCAGAAACCTTAAAGTGGTTATCTTATTTCCCTGAAGTGTTGAATATCCTGTTTAAGAGCAAGATTAATAAACAAAAGACAGTAACTTAGATGAAGTTAATTCAGATCATTTACACAAAAATCTTTTTAACCTTAGCTCTGGTTCAGTTGGTCCAATGAAACATGAAGATTAATAAACCTTTCAAATCTTTTCTATTGCAAGTACTAAATGAAAACAGGAAAAGTGCAAGATGATTATATATTTCTTTCAGAAAGTTGTAGGAAAGAAAGAGGTTAGATATGAGTTAACTGGCAGTGTAAGAGAGCTCTCTCTGTAATGGACATGATGAGATAAATCATCTGGAGTAATTAAAAAGGCAAAACAACATCCCTTCCATGGGAGTATATTACTTGCCTCATGGAAGCAGAAGGGATGGTGGACTGACAGTTAAAATGCTAAATAAAAATAGAGTCTGAAAAAAACCTATTAAGGACAATATATAGGTATCTGGTAAAAGTTAGCAAACATTTTCCCCTACTGATAAATAAAGTCAAATATAAATTGGTTATGACTGTTTTTCAAGGAAATATCTGTAATTTTTTTTTAGTTTATTTTTCCAATTATAGCATCTACAGAGTTCTTGGGATGCAAATAACCCTTGCTGACAGTGGTTTGAGATTGTCAACAGCTATCAGCTGAGTGGTGTGGGCCTGTAAGGACATATTAACACTTTTTCCTCTGCACAGATAAGTACAATATACCACTTAACATTTTAAACTCTGACCCATTTTCCTTTTCTAGACATGACTTCAATCAAGAAAGCAAAAGCAATGTGCCTTTTGTGGTTCTACTCAGTAAAGAGGGCACAGAAACAAAATAGGCTCATTTACCCAGCTTAAAAAGTTGACAATATGCAAACTCTACGAGCCTGTCCACAACATCCATTTCTCAGAATTTAAAAATCACACATATTTAGAATGTCCTGATTAGGGAGGGAGGCAGGAGGATCTTCAAGTCTAACTCCTGACTCCATACAGGGAAAAATAAAAGTTAAACCGTATTTCTAAAATGTTTCATGAATGCAAACAATGTTGGGCCCATGACCACCTCCCCAGAGCTGGTACCAGTGCTTTGCAATCCCCTCCCTGAAAAACTTTTTTACTGTATAATCTGAACTTCCCCTGTTGCAGCTGCAAATCAATCCTTCATGTTTTATCAGTAGGCACATGAGAAAAGAGACCTTCGCTTCTGTCTCTCATGAGGAAATTTTAGACAGTAGTGAGGTCACTCCTCCCTGCACCAACACCCCCCTCCCCCATCTTTGTCTCCCTTTAGTTTTATGGATTTTAAATTTTTTTTCTTCAATTCTCTTGTCCATTCTGTATTGAGTTTGGGTTTGCTTATAAATGCCAGAATACAAATATCAGGTCATTTTCCTTAGAGGCAACAAAATTTCAGACTAAGTAGGCAAACAATACATTTATATGAATTATAATTTCAAATATATATGCACAAGGTCTCTTTCACTTTCCTTTATTTTTCCCTTGGCTTGTAATTGGTACACTTGCAGCATTTTCACTTAAGTTTTGGACTCAATGATCCTTCTGGGTCCTTTCAACTCAGAGTATTCTGTGATTCTGTGATTTTTGCAGTACAAATTACTACATTAAGCAGAAAGTGACAACACTGGACTGACTTAGACATTGGAATCGGTGTTTTCCGACAGAGTTTGCTCCATTAGCACTTTGGAGAAAAAAATGTACAAAAGGTACATTTTGATATAATATATCCAGTTCAAAGTTTAAACTTCATCAATATCACAACATAGATGGAAATGAAGAATAATTTTAAAATATTTAGTAATGTAGATTTTAGTATTTGCCCTTAAAATAACTACTTATATTCTCATTGACTGCAATACTGCATTTTCTGTAACCATATTTTGGCAGTAAATCTACCTAAGATGCATTAGATTCTGATGGTAACTGAAACTTAGCAGAACATCATTATCATTAAAACATTCAGCATGTTTTCTTTCTATATTTCTTCCATTCTAAAAGAACAAAAATAGATAAAATGGAAAAGACAGGAAAAAATCAAAGAAATGTAACTCACACACATGTTATTACAGCACAGCATCTGTAGGCATCCATTAAGTCAAGTGAGATAAACTAGCATGGGAAGGCTTTCCTCTGCAAATTGCTGCAGCAATATGACTTTATTTTATCACTTATTTCAAACTGGAGGTGTACAAACACTGATTGCTTTGCCTTTGATCTCTTAAACATGTTACAAAAGATTTTTCAAAGAAAAGCAGGCTTTTGGGGGTCTTTGCAGTTACAGTTCAGGGAAATGCAGGTCGTACAATGTTAATTAGACAAGGGAGTACAAAAACATTTTGAGCTCTTTAGCTCTGTCATAACCATCTATTATGGAAGCAACAAGTTGATTTCACTATTTGTTGAATTAAAAAATATTGCAGCAAGCTAACCTTGAGCTGTCATTTCCATAATTGGCTCTTGCTTGCTGTGGAGTAATTGACACATCCATTTGATGATTTTTCTCTAAAAAAAAAAACTGTAAAGAAACATCTAACATAAACTGCACATTAATTTCTTATTGTGCCTTTCTTCAAGTAGTCAGATGATGGGGAAAAATTATCTTTTCATAACCAAGAGTTCACTGATTAATGTAAATCATAGAATTATTTAAAGGGAGAAAAAAAAAAGACATCGTGTTTTAGGTATAGTTTATTGTCCTTGAAAAAAATAGGCATGACATTTCTATTTTCCAGTAATAATTAATATTCAAGTGCTTTTCTTACTGCTATAGATCAAAAGTTATGATTTTTTAAAGCCAAACAATTTCAAGAGAGAGACAGTGTGATTATATCTTAGAAATGACACTTAACAGAGAAGAGTTTCTATTCTCTTCCATCAGCAACTTGATTCAGTCAATATATCCAAGTAGCTCTGTTTTCCCACAGCCTTTCAAAATTAAAAATTGCAATGGCCAGCACTGCTTTAGGATACCACATGACCACTTACATTCTAAAATGTCCACTTGACCTCTCACGCAAAAAGATACCTTGCTTAAGTGAAACTGTGGTGATGAATGTAAAGTGTTTGATTGGTTCCAGCACATAAAAAGAGGAATGTGACTACATCCAAATGAGAATGATGTGATTAGAATAGTTTGGTATTTGGATTGGGATTAAGTGAGTCTATGCCTCATTCTGAAGAAGGAGGGGGGAAAATAAAGAAAAAAATACTTGGGGAACTGTGAAAAAACATGATTGTTAAGACTGAAAGACATCATATTTATCCTAATTTACAATGAGGCCTAGAATAGCATGAGGAGAAATGTAAGAAATATGTAAAGTTTAATTTGAACACCATTCTGGTTGTTCTGTTTAACAATCCTTCATAGATGTTTTAAATTTTATATATATAAACGATCATCCCTCAAATTCTGAATTTGTTTGTGGAAGTTCTCAAAGAGCACAAAGAATGGATAATGCCTTCTGAAGTGCAGACAACTGGCATTGCTTTATGAAATGAGTGTCCTTTGCAGGTTGAGCTTCAATTGGGGTTTGAGCTAGGATAAAGAACTGAGGAATGATTCTTCAAACTGAAGCTCAACAGAGGTTTTTGTATTTCTTCTACTGACTTTCATTTAAAAATAATTAACACATCGTGTGTGTATGTATTTGTCTCAGTCTGATACAGGTGCTTACTTGATCTAGGTGCTCCCATATAACATTATTTAACACGTTCTATGACACCTGAGATATCTGCAGAGACCTGGCAGATAGGATATGACTTTTAGAAGTTAAGTTGGTACCCAGTGGATTCTCAAAAGTATGAGATGGTTAAATCAAGTGCTATATGTAGACATTTGCATTTAGTTTTCTAAAATAGGAATATGAATCCTCCACATCAAGGCAGATCACAGATTCACAGAATGGGTAAGGTCATCTGGTCCAAACCCCTTCTCAAGAAGAGATTTGCCCAGGACCATGAATATCTCACAGGAGGGAGATCACAGACTCCCTGGGCAACTTGTACTGGGGCTCAATCAGCCTCAAAATAAAAATGTGTTTCCTGATGTTCAGATTGAACCTTCTGTGTTTTAGTTTGTGCTGATTACCTCTGGTCCTCTTACCAGTCTGGCTCTGTCCTTGCTGCAAAATCTCTGTGGGTATTTACATGAATTGACAAGATCCCCCTGAGGTGATTTAGGCTCCACTGTCCCAGCTCTCTCAGCCTCTCCTCATATGAGAACTGCTCCAGTCCCTTCATCAACCTTTTAGCCTTTCTGTGGACTCTCTCTAGTATGTCCCTATCTCTCTTGTGCTGAAGAGACCAGAACTGGACACAGTATTCTGGGCACATACACCACCAGTGTTTGAGTAAGGGTGAAGGATCACCTCCCTTCATCTGCTGTGACAGACTGAACTGCAGAGTAAATTTACTCCTATTTGAGAGTGGAAAAGGTAGCATTAGGAAAATTGTCATCTACTCAGCTACCTCCAGGTTCATTTATTTCTTTGTATTCAAGAAAACAGAGCTTTGATGTGGAATTACAGTATTCAGACAGCTATACATGCTTCTAAAGAATGATAGGTGAGACTAGACGCTTTTGCTGATTGAGTGGCAAAAATCTGAAATGCATACCTTAAATTTATAGAGAAAATAATCCTAAAATTGTAGGATAAAGTTAAAAATTTGCAAAGAACATAAAAGCTTTAACTGTATGGCATATTTTGTGCCACATTTTTATTTACCTTCCTGGAATCACCTTTGGAGAATAGTGCTGTAATTATTGTTTGTCAACCACAGAAGCTTATAAGTGTCTGGGACAGGTGATTTGCAAGATAGAGTACTTACACATAGGCAGGAAGAATTTCAAACACATTAGTTGTTTACTTATTTATTTTTATTTTAAACTTTGTCTTTTTTTCCTCCCTCTAGTTTAAATGCTATCAGTCCTTGAGGACATTTGCTATTTTCTTAATGAAGGGCATGTGCATTCTACCAGAAAACCTAAATCCTACGAGGAAGAGGGCACTGTTTAAGAAGTTCAGGAAAGCTTTATCTTTCTCATTTGGTCTTTCTTTCTTTTTAAGGAGAACACAGTGTGTTCTGCAGTGTCTTGAGACTGTGTTAAGCATTCCTAGGCTGAAATTGCCAGCACTAGAACAGGGGATCCTCTATTGTGCACACTAATAGCAATCTTCATTTTGTTATTTACTTTTCACATACTACTGGCTACTTTTCTCTTTTATTCCCTACTATTATGTTTCTTCTTCACAATGTAAAAATTGTCCCTCACAATATTTAATAAATTTAATTAGTTGAAAATTAAACTTGTTTAGGTAATTCCTTTACAGTAGCATACTTTACAACAACATTTCTCCTTAGATACTGACATATATAAGGAAACATAAAGGAAAAAGAGTTCATAACAGGCCAGTTGACAAGCAGTAGTATCTTTCTGTCATTGCAACAAAAGCAGTAAACACAAGTTCTTTCAAGTGCCTGAATTGTCCAACTATGAGACATGTCCCTGAATTGCTGAAAGAAACATGGAAGAGTGTGCAGTCAAATGTCATATTGCAAGCAACAGAGTGCCATGAATTTTCCATTAGTTTCCAAGGACAATTCATGCATTACAATAAATCAGTAGGACAGGTTATAAGCTATAGAAGCTATTTCAGACTACTACATTTATCCATTAAACATTTCTAAAGCAGAACTTCTTCTTTCTCCTATTGATACAACCAAAATTACTACTGTAGTTTATTAGCACGATTTACCCACCCATAATTGCTCCATTCTGCTGAAACTTTTAGGCAAATATTCAGTTCCTACAGAGCAGAAATCTACAACACTGTTGTCAAAGCAGTGTCTAAACTCTCATAATGGTTTAATAAAGACCTAACAAATGCAGTTGTCAGAATTTAGGGAAGTAGTCAACTCTATGTGAAGTGCAAAGACTTTTCCTGCCAATGTAGCTCTCAAGACTTCAGTGACTAGTATTAAGCAGGCAAATACGAAATTCAAAGTTGCTTAGGTCAAACAGAAGCTATATCTTTTCCAAAATAAGCTTGAAATTGACATACATCTCCTGTGCATTTTTTCCATTTACCTAGTATTTGCAAGTAGATTAAAAAATGCTTTATACCAAATTTCTTAATAATCTTAAGAAAACTCGTTCATTATTCTCTGAAAAGCCAGTTAGTAGGAAAACTTAGAGAAAAGTGAACAACTGTTTAAAAAATGATAATTTAAATGATGGGTAAGATTTTCAAAGACACTTAGCCATGGGTCTAGCTCTGCTTCTTTCAAATTATGCTTTACATATTTGCATGTTGCCACAGGAAAAAAAAAAATTCTAAGCATCAGTACCCTGTGGAAAACTTGAAATGTGTCCTTTGGCATTTTTATCAGTAATTTTTAAATGTCTCAGTTCACTTCATGTGAGACAACTGTTTTCAACTCAAAGTACAAAAACTGTTTGAATTTGAATACTGGAAACTTAAGCAGTTAAAGCATATGCACACCATGGAAATACTAATATAAGAAATGAATACTGCTTGCTCAATAAAAAATGAGCAAGGGACAGCATGGAAAGGTCCCTTCAGACCTGTTTTTGATTTGCTAAAACCATAAAAATGTGTCTGTCAGATTGCATTGCCAGCAGATTTACCTACACAATTATGATACAGAGCTGATAAAACTATTATTCATCATTTTCTTTCAGAAGGAAAGAAATGAAGATTAAATCTCTAATAATATGTAAACAAGTGTTTAGGATAATCTAATTATATTGTTTGATTGCATTAGTTCAGGAACAATCACACTGGTTTAGGACTGAAAATAACCTACTACAAACATCCAGCCAAGGCCTCTATTACCTCCTGTGTAAATCATGTCCTTCTCCAGCAATTTGATGGATGAGTCTCTGTTGGAACCCTTTTCCATGCCTGCTTGAAATACACATTTTTTGAACACATTATAGCCTCTTTCCAGGCCATAAGTACCTGGCACTCTGTGAAAAGTGAATACATCTTTCCAACTGCTATTTGGCTCTGATATGAAGAAATTACTGTCAAGGTTAATTATCCCATTCAAAACCAGTTCTCACCTGAAGGCTTTCCAAAATGTTTTTGAAGTACCAGAGAGATTAATTTGCCAGAAAAACTGTGTGAGATGCATGTAGATGTGTTAGTATAAAATTCATCATGTACTTCAGATCCTAAATTTTCCTTTGAATATAAAAATTAGGTCATATATTTTCAGTGTTTGGAGTTATGTATGAAAGCCCAATAAGAAGAGTAAATTGCTACTACAAAGAGCTTAAGAGTTGCAATAACTACATTTCTGAAAGTATTTTATCAAACCCAGACTTGCAATCACTTTAATCCAGTTTGCTTTGCTGTACTTGAAGTTGTTATTATCTTTCACATATCAGCTGGATAATACAATGTTTGGTTCCATACATTAGCTGTTTCTAATTTTTTTAGCCTTTGAATTATTTTTAAATGCAGATAATAGTTCAATGAATTTCTCATCTTATATAAAGCTAAAAATTATCTACAGTGCAATTTTACAAGCAAAAAAGGCGTCTTTTGCTAAAATGACCAGCACACAATCCCCAACTATTAGAAAAAACTCTTGCAGTATAGTTTATTATAGCTATTATAAACCAATTTTAGTAATTTGAAAATTTCCCTTTTGTATTATGAAGAACCAAAATTACGTTTTGAAGCATCTTAATAAATTATAAACACATTCAAAATATATGTTGCATATGACATTTTAAAGTGATCCCATAATTTTAGCTGCCATCAGTTTGCCTATAGTGATGCCTCAATCACAAACCTGAGGATTCTTTTTAAAAAATAATGTGTTGAAGTTCAGCTGACTGCAAAGGAAAATCTGATTTGAGCATTGTATGAGCACCAGGGTGGAAATGGGTAGCAATGAACACAAAATAAATATGTGGGTGCTGACATGTACACAGATGCCTCAATAGCTCTGAATCACACTTGCAGTTCAAGCAAATAGGATGTGAAGCATTATAAGCTCAGCAGTGCAGCCAGATGTATATTGTGAAATTCATTGTGTGGCAGCCTGTAAGCTGTAATCAGGAGTTGTATTTTCCCAAATGCTAAATTCTCCAAAGAAACAAGGAGAAGAGACTGTATAATTCACCTTCAGTAATAAAAATTTCATCACTTCACCCAAGTTCTGCTGCCACACAGAGATTGCTATGG
The DNA here is from genome assembly GCA_025504685.1 of Leucosticte australis. Classification (NCBI taxonomy): domain Eukaryota; kingdom Metazoa; phylum Chordata; class Aves; order Passeriformes; family Fringillidae; genus Leucosticte; species Leucosticte australis. The sequence continues at coordinate 63,010,701 of JANIJU010000001.1, forward strand.
TTCTGTGAAACTTAGTAAGCATAGTGGTTATTGGAGTGAGCATACACAGTCCTTCAATTCCCAGTGATGGCATTTTTTGTTTGGAGAGGAGATGACATTATGCTGCTTTGATTACACCCTGTCATCAGCTCTCACTGAGATCACTGGATTCCATCTGAACACCCAAATAATGGAGAATGTGATAGGTTTATGAAAATATTGTCTGGAGGCTTGTGCTTCGATTTAACACAAATTTGATCAAATTATTTTCAATGCAGTCAGTACAGACCACTGAACAAAAGCAAATTCCTGGGCAAGGAGGAAGAAAAATAAGACAAAGAAGAAAGGGGGAGAAGAGAGATCTGAAAGGACATCAGCCTTTCTGTACTTCATTGCTCACTGACCTCACAAGCCAGAGTTTCTCTGTCATAGCTCCCACAGCTCTCCACAGTTTCCCCTATCACTTTCAACATTTAAATTTCTGTAGCCATTCCCTTGCAAAACCTACTTCCAGGATATTCTGAGAAAAATCACTCCAGCTTAACTTCCAAGCTTTATCTCCAAACAGAAAGGGTTAATTTGATCAGCTTATAAATTAGAGATTTTTCTACTGATGTTACAATATGATTTTGCTGCATTTAGGCTAAAATTGTGTTTATCACAAGTCTTAAGTACTGAAATCCTTAGTGAAAACTAGATCAACTTATTCTGGCTATTTCCTATCCATTAAAACTCTGCTACAACCCTAAAAAATGTGTTTTGTTTCATTTCAGTTTTACTTTGGATGTCATCTGCTCACTGTAGTACCAGTAGTATGTATGTAAATAAAATAACAACAATAATATTTATAGCAGGGGCTTAACTACAGCTAAGCTCCACAAAGGCAAATGTTCACTCCCTTCCAATGGCAAGCGCAAAGATAAAAGTGGGGAAACTAATGGATTGAGGTAAATACAATGTACTAGGCAAACTAAAACCTGCACAGACAAGCAAAACAAATTTTAAAATTGTAGTCACTGCTTACCATCAGTTGGCAAGTGTTCAGCCATGTCCAGGAAAGCAGGGATCCAGCATGTTAACTGGTTACTTGGGAGGACAAATGCCATAACTCTGAATATTCCACCTTTCTTCTTTCCTCATGACTTTTGGGGGGTTTTGGGTTTTGGGTTTTTTACTGAGCTTGATGTCATATGCTGCATAATATTCATTTCACCACCTGGGGTAATATTTTGTTGACATATTGAATTTCAAAATATGAAGATTATCTAAGCAACCTTCACAATAGGTTTCCAGGTGGTGTATTAGCTTAATTTTGCAGATACAGGAACACTAAGATGTTAGAAATTAAGTTTATGCCTGGAAGGAAAAGCAAAAAAAGATTTAAAAAAAGACAAAATATAGTTCTGATGGGTATTTCGTTCAACCGTGGATGAACTTTGTAACAAGGATTTACAGAGGTTTTGTGACTTTACATATCTGGTTAGATGTCTTGGAGTGTGAATGGTTATCCTGCAAATCATGTTCTGCTGAGAAATTTTGGTATAAGGCTGTTTCTCCTGGGTGATTTTTTTTTACACATATCCAGACCAAGCTGGATGCACAACAAGGTGATGAACTAGTGGACTAATTCTACCTCTTGTTTTATCTATATAATATTGCATGTTAGGCTATTTCAAATACTCACATCTGTAGTTTTTATGTTTTGTGGTGTTTGAATAGAAATTTTGCATTTGCATAACCTAGTTTTGTGATTTCTCCAAATTTAGCAAAACCACTACTTTAAAAAATATTTTTACATGGTATTAACTGAATCTTGTAAAATGTGATTTATTGCATTTATAAAATGGCTGCTGCCTCATCTATTTGCCAATAATTACGTTCCTTACTATTTGTCTGAGTGGCTGCCCATCTTACTTGTATTGGAGATTAAGGACAATCATGCCAAAATTGTTGCTACTCAATATCCATTTTTCTTCTCCTTTGAACATTTTCAGTCATTTAGTCATGAGGAATGGTAACATACACATAATTTCAGCTATGATTTGTAATCAAGCTTTTTTCAACATTCCTTGTATGGATAATCACACAGGAATACGACTAAGTGAATATTTAATCATAAAGAAATCTGTTCATTTGCAAACAAAAATCAGGAAGGAAAAAGCATTCTAAGATTCTGTGATTCTTATTTTTTGAGTCACCCTGCTGTATTTCTCTGTGCTTCCTGCAAGATCACTTCAGTCCACAGCAAAGTCAGTTTTGAGGATTGTAGCCTTTGGGGATAATTTGAAGAAATGCAATTGTAGTCCTGTCTGTGGGAACACTATTTATGGGTCATGATGTACAAGGACTAAAGAATGCAGACTGATTGTAAAATTTTAGAGGAAAAACTACTGCAGATATTTTTCTTCAACTAAGGAAGTTGATAACGTGTAGTTCCCAATACGAGAAGCAAATAGAGAACATAAGGATATAAAACTAAAATATTTTTCTATGCAGGATATCTTAGGCCTAATATTCTTATTAAATTAAATTTAGATTATACTAACTGCAAGTGTTGATGATACTCCAGAAACCAGAAAAACTAATCAACCAACCATCCAACTAACCAACCAACCAACCAACCAAAGTAGCAATTTAATAATGTCTACTTCAATACAAAATACCAAAAATATTTGTTGCAATTTATCAAATAATGAAGATACTATTCTAAATGATTAAAAAATATTAAAAAAAAATAACATCCTTTTATTTTTTGGTGGGTGGTGGGTGGGGAAATAAGTACTTAGATTGTAGAAAAGTTTTATGTCATTACTTAGTATCTCTGGATTAAGTTATATAGCTTCTCATTAACTTATCTGAAAATAAAGTCCTTTATGTGTGAAAAGTAACTTTAGGTAGAACAGTGTCTCAGTTTTCCATTCCGCATTTTAAAAGAAGGCTTTTTGCTAAACTGGGACAAGTTATAAAACAAAGCCTGTGCAAAGGCAAAATTTCTATTCAGACTCAACAGAACATAAAAAAACCTCCTATAGAACTTAAATAATATTATAAACCACTTTAAAAGAGGAGACCATTACAAAAATGGAAATGATGGTAAATGTAATGCTTAACGTGAAAATATAGTCATCAATTGAAGTAACAATAACAGTGAGTAAACATATAGTGTATTAAAAAAATATAGTAGTAGCAAATGATTACAGATGCAAAAAACTGGAGAAAATAATATGTATTATTATTTTTATTAATATATATATATACTGGTTCTTGGTCCAATCAGAAAGTAAAATGAACCTGCTATTAGTTGGCTGTAACAGAAAAAGTGTTGGACACCGGTCTACATCACTAATAACTTCTAAGTAAAAAAGAATGAGGGAAACATTTTACAAACATATTCGTAGTTCATAAAAGGGTTTCAGTAAAAGCAGGAACATTGCTTCAGGCCAAGTTCACCTTGGAAAAGTATAGAAGGTAGGCATTTTCTGTCAGATTTATATTTTTCTATGATTTGTTTTTCAATTTATAGAATATAGGTAACTAAACAGCCTCCTAACTAGACCTAGAAAAGAGCTTGACTTGAATCAAAAGATCAGAAAACATTCAGAAAAGGAAAAAAACCTCTTGGTATATAAAGGTGACTTGGTAACATACATTTCAAAAAGATGAAAGTGATATTTCCATTGATGCTACTAACAGACAAAAGTTCAAGAAGAAACTGTCTGTCAAGGCAGAATAATAGAAGTCTACTGAAAATAAACACTTAAAAATATGTTAAAGCAAGAGACAGATTGAACTTATGATGTACCTAACATTTGCTGCCACAATGCTGTGTGGGTGTTAACATGCAAGTAAAAGAATAATGAAAAGCAATTTCTTTTCCTTCAGAGATGAATTCCAAGAGCAGTACTCACATTTTTCTGGGTACACAAGTTTAAACAATACATTCTAAAGTAGAAAGAAAGGAAATTAAAAGTGCAGAAAAAATGTGGTAGATGAAAAAGTGTTATAAATAACTTAAACCAGCTTTAAGTAAAATTAAAATTAAGGATGCATGAAAATGAAATAAGAAATTGCACATAAAAATATGTTATTCAAAATTATTTTCATTTGAAGTAACACAAAGAAAAAAAGAAAAGGGGAAAGAAAAAGTCAATGAAGTCAGTGAAATCTCGCTGAAGGAATAGACAATAAAAAAGGCATATTTATTGCAGAGTAGATTCCAAATAGTATCTATGCCTTAAAAAGTGTGCCTGCCTCTAATACCCTTCCACTCAAAACAAGTCATATGAGAAGTAAAAAACAGTCAATGGCAAAAAATTATTGAAGAGAACTTCCTTACATATGATGAACAATTGAGCAATTCAAGATGCTTTAAAGTTCAGAAGGAAGATAACTTAGAAAGATACTAGAAATTAAAGTTCTTAATATGGGTTGTTTTCTACGACAAAAAATCTAGGGGCTTGAGATGAATCTGTAACGTTGTCGTGGTTTGAGAGGAAATGAGTTTTTGGGATGGTGTGGTCAGACCAGTGGGTGTTCAGATTGTAATATTGGTACCTGGTTTGTCCACTGAGGGCATGGATACGCCTCTGAGAACACAGGGGGTTAAAAGCTGTGAATGCCCAGGGGGAGCTCTCTGGGGTTCCGGTCCTGGAAGAGAACAGATCTCCCCCCCCCCCCCCCCCAGGGGGGGGGGGGGGGGGGGGGAGGCCATACGGCCAGAGGTAAGCCAGGCCCGGGACAGAAGCGAGATTCAAAGGGTGGAGGAGCACTGCGAGACTTCAGGCAGCCATCCCCCACCATTCCCCCCCGCCGGAGGGAGAGAGAGGGAGAGGGAGAGCCTGTGCCTGTGACAACCCAGCGGATGTGAAGGAGAAGGGGGGGGTGCCCAGCAGGGCAGCCAGACGTGGGAGTTCTGGACAGGCAGAGCCTGGGACTTTTAACCCTTCTTGTGGATAATGGAAACCTGCCAAATGCTGATCCTCCTGGAGTTAGTGAAAGGCATTGAGAGAGGCTCAGAAGAATCCTAGGTGGGAGGAGATGATGGAGTGGCCTTTGGCTGGACTTTTCTTGTATAGCCATGGCAGAACCACTTGTGTTCCTGTGACACAGAGACTGCATTCTAGGGAGAGGCAATGGCTCTGAGCCAGGAGAGTGCGGCGATGTGAAGGTGTGTGAACAGAGACGATGGGTGAGGAGGGTGGTGGTGGTGCCCTCCGTTTTCAGAGAAGAAGAAGAAGAGGAAGATGATCTCTGTTCAAGAGACCCTTCGGCCCCAGGGGGTGAATTATGGGGGGTACAGGTGTCCCAAAGGAGAGAGAGACTGTGCTTTTTTGGAACTGGACAAAGCATCCTTAAAGGGAAAAACCCTGGAAGCAGCTCTGGTCCATGTGCAGTGGTGAGAGCACTGGACATGGAAGGAAGAGGTCACGATGGCAAATGTTCTCCGGGCAGTGCCACATGTGACACGGAAACACGAGAAGTTTCGACTGTTTCCTGGGAAGTCTGTGGTGCAAGAGGGACTCCTCTCTTCTCGAGGAATTGAGAATTGATTATCTGAAGGGTGGTAACTGAATTGGAAATTAGGTGAGGTGGGAGGAGGAGGAAATTTGGAAGGTTTTCATCCTGTGTTCTGTGTGTTTCTCTTGTAGTTTTAGGTTAATAGAGATTTTTTTCTTTTCATCTTTAAGTTGGAGCCTGCTCTGCTCTGTCTCTGATCACATCTCACAGAAGATACCAGGGAAGAGGTATTCTCATGGGGGCACTGGCATTCCAGCAGGCTCAAACCATGACAAACGTGAAAAGCTGAAATGAAATCAAACGGTTCTTCATCACTAAATGGTAGACCTGTACAGCCTCTGAAATAACCATAAATTCATAGATCATGAATTTATGACCTTGAAAGGGACCCCCAGAGATTCTTTAGTCCAATTCCCCCAACTGAAGCAGTTCCTATCAGACCAGACAACCCAAGGCTTTGTCACAGTCTTCGTAGGCAAGCTCACACCTGCTACTTTAAACATCCTTGTGATTAAAAGCCCAACCAAATAAAACCAAACAAAAAAATTCAATAAAGCAGCAAAGAAACAAAGAAGCCCTTACTTTCTATCTGATTGGAATTTTCCATGTTCCAAATTGGATTCATGATTTTTTTCCCGTGACTGTGCGCCTTAGAGAAAAGGTGCCCTTTGTACCATGCTGTGAAGACATCAGTAAGATCTCCTTTTGCCTTCCTGTTAAAGATTTACAAACTCAGTCTCTCAGCATCAAAGTATGTGAAGAAGTCTGCAGACATCTGTGTATTGTCACCTCCAGAGATTAAATGCTGAATTAGAAGGATTTGCCTTGAGCAAATATGGACACTGTGCACTTTACTACCCCCCTGAGCCTACTGGGAAGGAGATTTACAAGGTGATAAAACTGTGAGAACAGCCACTATTGAAACAAAATGTGATGAGACATCAAAAGCAAATTATTAATTTGAATGAAAAGTAAGATGTTTTCATTTTCTCATGCTTTGCTTTCCCAAATCTGCTAGATACTGATAAATTAAATAAAGTTCTCTTTCTGTAACATAGTTAATTATGTCTTATATTCAAACATACTGTGAAATGGTTTATATATTTTAGGGTTTTTTCCCTGTTGGAAATTATTCATGCCAAATATTATAAATTTCACAGGATTTCATTACAAACTAAATCTGATTGTTTCTGATTGTAGCTTTTCCTCTTCTTTTGTCCTCCACATTTACCACTGCCTTCTCAAAGCCCTTCAATTTAGGACAAGAAGCAAATGAAAGCAACAATGGAACTGAATTTTTGCTACATTAAAAATGTACACAATATGTAGAAAAAGCTTAGGAATATTTGTCCATCAATACAAAAAAATTTAAAAGAAGTCCTAGACAATTTACTTCTATTAGACAGTGATGCAAGAAAAAAAATGAAAGAATAAAATAAAAATGAAAGAAATATAAAAGAAACAGCGGTAAATTTCAACCAATTAGGAAAAAAAGAGAAATATTTCTAAAAAAAATCCTATAGAAAATTTATAAAAAATCAGTTTCCTTGATTAGGCTGCTGTTTGCATTTTTGAGGAGTAAAAAAACCCCCTGTATTTGATATAAAGACTTAGTTAAAAAATCGATAAAGTGTTTGAATTTCAGAATTGCTCAGAAATGAAACCGTGGTATTCAGGCAACATTTTTAGGCATAAAAAAACCCCATTTCCTTTTGGGAAGCAAAATGAAATCTCACAAAATAGAAAAGTATACAAACATTCAGAAAAGAAGATATGATCAAATGAAATGAAATAGCAAGATTATATGACGTGCAGTGGAAAGGACCAAAACATGACAAAAAAACCCACACAGATACTACAAAACTAGATGAAAAAATCAAGTGCAGGGTCATGGACCAAAGATAGCCCAATTGGTCCCCACTGAAATCACAAGATTCCGTTTCCCTTCCCGAAAGGAAGTGAAATTTCCTTTCGGGAAGGAAAACAGAGTCTTGAGAACCACAAAAGGAAGGCATACAAACACTCTGGAAAGGAGATAGGGTCAAATGAAATGCAACTGAAAAAAAGCCAAAAAAAACCAGAAAATTGGGACTTTTGGTGACTACCAGAAAATGCTCTGGGAGGAAATGAGATGCAGTGCAAAGGACCAACACATGCCAGAACTAACCTCACAGATGCTGCAAAATCAGGAGAAGAAATCAAGGAGGAAGACAGAACTTTGAAGGGAAGATATCAGAGATGTGGCATGGATACTGAAAAAAAAGAAAAAAAGAAAAAAAATCGCCGCCAAACTGAAAGCCATCAAAAGACATGGGATACCATAGGTTCCAGGACATGGACAAAACCATGAAAAAATTGACCCCCTTTAAAATGTTGGAAAAAGAAAAGAAGGACTTGCAACTGCTCTGCAATGCAGATACCATCAAACGGAGCTAAAATTGAAGGGAAAAAAAAAGCAATTTGTGAAATTTGGGCACTACCAGAAAATGGACCCGGATTACATGCGATGCAGTGCAAATGGCCAAAACATGCCAAAACTAAGCTCACCGATGCTGCAAAGTCAGGAGAAGAAATTAAGGAGGAAGACACAACTTGGAGGGGAAGATATAAGAAACACGGCATGTATCCTAAAAAAAAAGAAAAAAGAAAAAAAAATCGCCAGCAAAATGAAAGCCATCAAAAGGCATGGGATGCCATCAAGTGCAGAGACATGGACCAAAGATTGCCAAAATTGATCCCCCATTGGAATCCTGGAAACAGAAAAGAAGGATTTACAAACACTCTGGAAAGGAGATACGATCAAAGGAAAGGCAATTGAAGAAAAAAAGCAAAGAAATTTGGGAAATTTAGTGGCTACAAGAAAATGGACCAGGATTACATGCAGTGTGGTGCCAAGGGCCAAAACATGCCAAAACTAAGCTGACAGACACTGCAAAAGCAGGGGAAAAAAAATCAAGGAGGAAGACAGAACTTTTAGGGGAAGATATCAGAAACATGGCATGGATCCTGAAAAAAAGAAATCTTTGCCAAAGTGAAAGTCATCAAAAGTCATGGGATGTCATGAAGTGCAGGGACATGGGCCAAAGCTTGCCCAATTGATCCCCATTGAAATCGCAAGACTCCGTTTCAGTGAAAACATAGGGAAGCAAGGCAAGGGTACTTTGTTTCTTCCAGACTTGTTCAAAAGAAAATCCTTTAGAACAGTGGTAACAAAAATTTATTTTGGATTGTTGGGGTTTCAGCTTGTAATTTAAATTGACATGACACTGAAAGTGAACTGATTCCATGAGAAGCTACAGAGCCTGAAATAAGACATAGGAAGCTAACAACATGATACTTAGTAGCTCTTCTGGGCTTTATATTTCCCATAATTGAACTTGGATACCAAGATTCCACTAATTTTATTGTTTACTGAGTTCAGAAATGAGTAAAATTTTAACTAAACTAGTCCATCAGGAATTCTCAGATCCAGAATGGGCCCCCAACAAATCCTATCAGAAAATCAGTAACAGCATGTCCACAGAGCAACAGGTCCTGCCAGGAGCTTGTTTCAGCACACCTTCTCCATGGGGTCACAGCCTTCTTCAGGCATTTGCTGTAGAGTGTAATCACCCATGAGCTGCAGGGTAAATATTTGTACCATCATGAAACTCCATTGGCTGCAGAAGACTGCTTGTTTTGCCCTGGTGTTCGGCACAGACTGCAAAGGAATCTCTGTCCAGTGCCTGGAGCACCTTCTCCCTGTCTTTTTTCCCTGGCCTTCATGTCTGTAGGGGTGTTTCTCTCACATATTCTTGCTCGCCTCTCCAGCTGCTGTTGCACAATATTTTTTACATTTTCTTAAATATGTGCTCACATGTGTGCTACCAAGGTCATTGATTGTCTCAGCTCTCACCACCAGCAGGTCTGTCCTGGAGGCAGCTGGAACTGGCTTTGCCTGATGTGGGGGAAGTATCTGGTGTCTTCTCACAGAAGTCACCCCTGAAGCCCCTCTGCCAGCAAAAATCTTGCCATGGAATCCCAATTGTGTGTATGTTCATGCGCATCACAGTAGAATCACTGAAACAGATTGGTTTAGGTGAAATGCAATAAAAAAATCATCCTTCTATAGCTTCTGGAAGGCAACTGAGCTGTGAATTATGACTGCTGTAGCTGATGTCACAATATGTTTGCTTCCACCAAAGCTGATTGGCACCAATTTTTAACACGGACATATATATGTGAATCTGCAAATGTAGTCTGAATGCCGAGTTACATACACAAGAGAAGAAGTGATATATAACTAGAAGGCTTTTTTACCTTGTGTGAGTAAATGATGAGGAGCAGTAAATCTGTAATAGCACTTCAAGACACAGTCCCGAAGTGCTTTGTTGTATTCAAAACAGATCACTTGGCTGGTAAAGCTCCACAATTACGTATGTTAGGGTGATTATCCAACCCTATTTGTACCTGAAAAGGTGATTGGAGCAATGATTAGCCATACTTTGCTAATAATGTGGCTTTTTGGACTGTAATCAATTAACTCAGAGTTGTGTTCAAATTTGGGGAGTTGTTATTGAAATTAGACTTCATTACAGAAGGAATAAAAATACAATGGAATAAATATGATGGATGAAAAATCAACTCACCTGTTCTCTGTATTTTCCTTCAAAACTTAGTTTTATTACAAACTTATATGAACTTATTTCCCCTTAAAATATTTCTTTCATGACTGATTAGTCAATATGGCAGTCTCAGATCAAGGTTTGCTGAAGAAATGTCACTAATAATTCTTATTGCCACAGTACTATGAGAGTGAAGGCTGAATCCAGACAAGGCTTTTGATTGGAAGGAGAAGCTCTTGCTGAGTTGCAATTACAAAAAAAAACCTAAATAAAATTTTGCATAACTGGGGGAGAACATAACACAGGGGAAAAGAGAAAAAATTAAGAAAAAGGAAGAAATAATCAGGTGCAAGAATACACCAGCATTTCTTTCCTAAGGGCACTGGACTGGAATATGCTTTCACATACACCTAGCAAATTCAAGAACATTTCTGCTGAAGTCAACAGTTACATGCATACAAAAATTGTATAAGGCCCACTGTGTCTGCAGACACAATTCTGTATATTCAGTATCTGGCTGTTTTGCAAGTAGGGGTACCCTACTGTGTTTCTGTTCCAGTGAAAGAACCTGGAAGCACTTCAACATTAAAAAAAACTCCCTAGTCCTTTGAAGCTGGCCTTTGAACCTACTGAGCCAGCTGGCAGCATCATGATGCAGGCATGGTATTACTCTGGTTTTCTATTGAAGAGCTGTATATGGATGACAAAAGGAGAATGAGGTAAATGCACAGAATAAGAACAAAGACATTTCAAATACAGACAGAATAATATGAAAAAAGTAACAAAATAATTTTGAAGTAGGATAGGTGGTAGCAAAGGAATATGCTGTATTGATGACTTTAAATAGAGTAGGTTTGGCTGTTTGATTTTTCTGTGGATGTTAATAACATTTTGCTGCCAGACATTCTACATCAGACTCTTACTTCAATGGAAAATATTTTAGAAGGCTTTGCATTTTATATGTTAGAATTGGAAAAGAAAAAAAAGCTTTTAAATTTGAAAATTCTTATATATATATATATATATATATATATATATATATATATATATATATATATTTGTACATGAACAAAAAAAACAATCACACTCTTTTCCTCCATGTTAAAATACTCAATTTATGTTCAAGTGGAATGAATAGTTGTCAAGGCCAGTTTAACTATTTTCCTGACCACTGAGAAACAAGAATATTGCTGCAATAGAATCATTATGTACTATGAAAGATCTTTCAAGTAAATGATGAGTGATGTAGCACACACCAGTTTGCCTATGACAAAGAATATGGCAGTGCTCTGGTGTCTCTCTGTGTGAAGTTGCTATGTACCTGCTCTCTCTCTCTTCCTCAGCACAATATACAACACCACAGAGGCCCTGGTAACACCCTGGAGAAACAAACCTCTTGCTTTTCAAATTTGTAGCATAAGATAAGGAGAAGAGAGTTGTTTCACAGACTGAATAATCACACACTGTGTTCAACTTCTTCTATTCCTGTCAAGAAACCTATTCTACTCCATATGGAGAGACCTCTGGTATTATCCTTTACTAGGAAAAACAGCATCTCTTGTCACAGAGATTATTGGATACCACAGTGTGATTCAGTCACCTAAGCTTAGGCATCTAATGAGCTGTAGATTCTACAGGGTGGTGTGCCCTAGCTGCCAATTTGCAAAGGCTCAGATTTCCTCTAGTCTTGTGTCATTACAGTTAGTCATACAGAAATCTTGTATACTGTGTGGTGTCTCAGCTGCCATGAGAGGCTTATGTCTGAAAACTAACCCAAACCCTAGACAACTGCGACAGCATTCAGCTTGTTACACTTAAATGCCTTTTTCTAACAGTAGAACATCTGCTGCAATAGAGAGAAGATGCTGAGTTCTGGCCTTATCTGTTTACAAAATGACCTGTCTTGAACAGCTGTATATCACTTTTCTCTTCTCATTTCCTTCACAGTTGCTGTGATTTGCCACCTATAGGCTACAGTCTGTTTTGTCTGAATTTCATTTGTGTTAATTGACTTTTATTTTCCAAATTAATTATTTTTGCATTTGAAGTCAGGGCATGGTGAGGGATATATCCATTATGGTGTCATAGGTGTACTTTGTGGAAATATGAAGGCCAAAGATCATTCTTCCTGCCTAGATGTGCGACTAGATTGCACAGCCAGTCCTACATTTTGGAGGAAGCTTATGATAATTCCATAAATAGGTTCTTATGATTAAAAAGACAGTTGAATTTAAAATGACGTTTGACAGAATTTTTATATGTTATTTTTATATGGTAACCATGCACTTTGCTGTATTCATTCACTTACAAATGAAGAGTAATTAATAAATTAATTTGACTTTATAGAACCTATTGTGTCTAGATCTGTTATGCAATTACAGTTGTTTATAGCATAACTAATTTTTGATATTAATCATTAGAAGCTGCTACCTGAACACCGCAAATGAGTCATGCAAATCCATTGTTACCATGTAGAACCTGTTTTTCACTTCAGTAGATTCAAGAACCCATAGCTGCTTCTGCAGCTCATTTATGCTCCAATGGCATCTTACTGTAAGATGCATAAAGTAGCTCCCTAGGAAAACCCTGTCCTGTAGTTTTAACTGGTACAGAGTTAATTTTCTTCAGAGTAGCTTGTATGGGGCCATGTTACAAATTTGCGTTGTAATCAGTGTGCATAATTCAGGAATGGTTTAGCTGTTGCTGAGAAGTGCTTACACAGACTCAGGCCTTTTTCTGCCTTTCATCCCACACCACCAGTGAAGAAACTGGGGAAGTGGGGTGGGGGGGGGAGGGGGGGGGGGGGGGGCACAATTATTTGGGACAGGAGATGGCAGGAATAGCTGTCCCTAGCTGACCCAAGTGATATCTCATAGCATGTTCAACATAAAAAGTTGGGTGAAGGAGGTAGAAGTGAGGTTGTTTGTCTTCCCAAGTCACTGTTACTTTTGATGGAGCCTGGCTTTCCTGGAGGTCTCTAAATCTGTCTGCCTGTGGGAAGTGGTGAATGAATTCCTTGTCTTGCTTTGCTTGTGTGGGAGACTTTTGCTTTATTTATTACATTGTTTTTATCTTAACCCACAAGTATTCTAACTTTTATCTTTCTGGTTCTCTCCTCCATCTCACAGAGAAGAATAAGGGTATAGCTGTGTGGTGCCTAATTTCTGGCTGGGGTTAAACCATAACACTACTTTCCCTGTGATAGGGACCTCCTGTTACCTATTCCACATTCATTACTACACTGTCACTCAAATTTTAAAACTTTGCATGCTTTAGTTGGCTTTTGTATAAGGGTTTTAAAAACATTATACTGTCTCTTATATGCTTCTGAATAATTTTCTAAACCCTTTTAATAATTCTAATGCAAATTCAGTACCTTAAAACACATACACACACACACACAAAAGAGCTAGTGCTAAATTGAAAAGAATCACAGCCTCAAGGGTAGTGAAACTGACCTTATAATTATTGATGGAATGGCATTTAAAATTACCTAGAAATCTACATGACTGAAGTTTCACACTTTGGGACAAAATATGACATAAACAGTATTCATAATAAGTTATGTATTGGTCTTTATATGTTTAAGGTCATCACATATTTTTTTAGGGTATTTAATGTGAGGATGTAATTACTCTTGTAGCACACCTATGCAGACAGAGGACATATGAAATGTGCTTGTACAAACAGAAGGAAATTAAATAGAAAAACAAATTAAGAACTGGGTTTTTTTTCTAAAAGAAGCTTTACAATTTTTTGTGCTCTACCTTGACAAAAAAAACTTTTCTTTTTTTTTATACAATGATTCTTTCTGCAATATACTGTCATATTTACTTCTTATTCTAATTCAATGCACAAACATTTTTCAGTGAAGTCAATGAAAAAATCCTCTGTGATTTCAGCAAGTACTACACAAGGCCATTTGAAGAGGAAATGCAAGTTTTTATGGGGGGAAAAAAAAGCAGCACTCTTTCAGTTTGTGGGTTTTGACATTTAGGTCCATGACCTACAATTTGTACTTTAAAAATTAAGTCAGTGAAAAACTATAGAAAATGTTGCTATATTTTCAGACCTACTTTTTTATTGAAAACTTAAATTTCTTTCATGTTAGTCCTACAAAGTCAAGCATCACTTATTAATGCTAGCGATACATAAAGTTGTTGGGTTTTTTTTTTTCCTTTTTGAAGTCAAAAAAGGGACTTTAAAAGTTAGGAATTCTCTCCCACATGTCTTCTCAGAGAGGTATGCCTTCCTTATGTCCTTAGGTAGCTCTTCAGGGTTTTGATTTACACTTTTATTAGAGGAACTAGAAATCCAAAAAGTCCTTGGAAGGATATGTGTTTCAAGGTCACCAGGAGAAATGAATGAAGAAGGAAACTGACAAAAACTATGTGATAAAACTTAAACTGTCTCAAAAATAATTCGTTTTCATACACTACCAAGAAATTTTTTCTTGTCCTTAATAAAATTTCCAAAGACTGTAAACTGTCTCTAAAATAAACTAATAAGAGACTGTAAACTGTCTCTTATTAGTCCAATAATAAAATATTCCTTAATGATGAATACTAGAAGTTTTCTCTAAGATTCCCAAAATTGGATTAGACATTTTTAGGTTTTTCTTGAGTAATGTTCTCTTTTTTTGAAGTCATACAAAATAGAATGTTTTTTGAAGTGGTAATGTATGAAGTATGACTTTTTCAGGGTCTGTGCCATCTTTTATGAAACTGTTTCTACAGACTATATATGTGTATATATATATATATATATATATATATATATATATATATATATATGTAAAAATATATATACACAAAATTTTTATTTTCTAGTGACTTAAATTTGCCTTTTTATTAGGTACTTTGTAGGACACAAAAATAAAACCAGCTGAAATAATATTATTTTAGGAAAAAAAGTATAGATAACATAACCTCTGCTGTGTTCAGCTGTATAGATATTGTTATGGCTTCAGATTCCTGCTTTCTTAGGTATTCAGTCTCAGGTATTTGGTTCTGAAAAAGAAAATGGCTGCATCATATATAATCTTTATTCAACTTTAACTTATATTTACTTTTGAGCTCACCAAGTCTTCTGCAATGCAGTCTGCTAGCTGATAAGGTTTTCCTTCCATCATTGTTTTCTTCTTATTGTAAAGCTATGATGCATATCTCTAATTAGCTGATAATACAAAATAAATATATTTTCCTTCTTCAGTCATGGCATATGCAGTAACAAGATCAGATCACTCACTTTTTCTATAATGAGAAATAATATCTCAGAAAAGACATTAAAGTACTTCAGTAAATTTCACCCTCATGTTTTCATGGCTAATCAATCAATACCCTTAGCAATTCTGATACTTCACACGTAGCTTATGTTTATATGCCGTTACAAGGAAGGTACGTACATCATGTTACTGTAGAATTTTCTGTCTTTCTTATCTTCTTACCAGGAGAATGTAAGTCTCACCTTAATGCCTTGAAATCCAAAACACTCACAGTCCTCACAATACTGGTTCCTGATTAAAGCTTAACATTCTGCTGATGCATTACCACCATTGCCTCTGAGCTGGCCTTTCTAACTCTTCCTAAAGCTTGATATTTTAATTGATATTTGTATTACCATCTCTGCTGGTAGTCACTGGAACTGAGAAAACTAATCCAGACTTTTGCTTTCTGGTTGATTTGCTGTCCTTTTCCTATGCTATTTAAATATAATGAAAATAGTGATAATAAATTATCACTACTTCAAGACTCTGATTCTTTACAACATTGTCCCATGCCATGCTACTAGAAATAAAATTAAAAAAAAAATTGTAAATCTTTACTTCTGATCCTTGTGAAACATGGTTCACCTTACCCAAAGGAAATAAGAGATGATCCTGAAAACTTGGTATGCTGTTTCCAAAAGTGCATTTATTAAGAAAGGCGACTCAAACTTAGTTAACACTCATCTGCAGCTTAGAAAAACCAGGTTTATTTTATGTAATCAGTTTCATCCTGCCTTTCATCCACTTAAGAGCACTGAGACATCTTTTCTGCAAGTGTCTACAACTATGGAAAGTAGGGACTGCACTCCTATTGGTCTTGATGCTTCTTTCAGTGGCACTTGATGCCTCCAGGATGAAGTCCCATTTCTCTGCATATGTCATCATGATAGTTTAACATTCTCTTTCTTAGCTTATTTTTAAATTTGCCCCTAGCTTTATTCATGGCTGTGAGATTAGCTCACTTTGTTAGAGTACAGTACTAATAACACCAAGGTTGTGGGTTTGATCTCTGTATGGGCCATTGATTGAAGAGTTGGACTCAGTGAGTCTCATGGGGCCCATCCAATTAAGAATATTCTCTGATTCA
This sequence comes from Leucosticte australis, assembly GCA_025504685.1. Lineage (NCBI taxonomy): Eukaryota > Metazoa > Chordata > Aves > Passeriformes > Fringillidae > Leucosticte > Leucosticte australis. The sequence continues at coordinate 63,027,154 of JANIJU010000001.1, forward strand.
AATACAGCTCATTATTATTACCTGTTGTTTGATTTTTCTGCAGACACACTGACACCTGTGTTTCTAAATTGTCAGGAGGTAGACTATCAATAATTTCAATGGCACTCCTGGCAGATTATATTTCCTCATCATGGCTAAGAAACACAAATAAAATTCAGATGTGTATCTTATAAACATCCATGTTATAATATATGATTTGAAACTCTAGTACTATCAGTATGTGAAGAGGCAGGGTTACATTTTCATATTCCACCACAGTGTAAAAGTAATTTAACACTGTACCCGGCATAGGTACATAGTATCTCACTATAGTCATTCAACATTCCCCACTGGTATTACAGAACCAGGAAGATCATCAACTGTGCTAGTCTTTCTGCCATACCCATGAAATATTTTCAACTCATTCCAACTTTAGTCAGTAGTTAATTATACTACGAAGCATGATTGACTATATTGTTTCTATATTGAGAGAGCTCCATTAACTTTCAGCAAGACAGATGATCAATTTTAGGAGCCTGCTGCTTATGCACAGAGTCCTTCCTGCTGTGCCCCAATTTATTTGCAGGACATTTTTGTTACTGTACTCACCAGGATGTGTTTTATGGCCTCATTTCTATCTCTTTCTCTCTCTCTCTCTCTCTCTTTTTTTTTTTTTTTTTTTAATATAGTTAGTGTTAATATAAAACTAATCATTCAATACATGTTAGTATTTTCTTATGGGGTACTCTTACATATTTTTTTAGAAAAATACATTTTTTTTCTCATATGGAGTTGAGCAGAATTTCCCTGTAACATAACTGGAAGAGACCTTTATCAATTTCTGCATTTTGTTGAGATTATATGCAACTAATTCACTGAATGTCTCAGTATTTGTGGTATCCACAGTTTGTTGTTAGAAAGAAGTTAGGTATCTCACATCAGGGAAGGGTCCTTAAGAACTAGGCTTCGGTATCTATGGAGTATTGAAATGGTTTAATTTTAGTTGGAAATTTATTTGAATTTTTGGTTGAAAGTTAGAAAATCTATTCAAGTTTTCATAAATTATTTGTTTGTGAAAGAAAACCCTAAGAAAATAACAGATGAGAAGCATCAGTGACAAGTTTATTGTCCATAGAGGCCAATTAACTTCTGGAAAATCAAACTTAATTTTAAGACATGACTACTTTTCAGGTCCCCCATATAACACATATTTCCTTTTTACTTCTCAAGGGAAAGCTTAGCTTTCTGTCATTAGTCCATCCTTGCCTTGGTACTCTAGCAGGAAGAAAACTAAAACACAGATGCAAAAGACAGAAAATTAAGCAAATTATGATATATTCAGCTGGGTCCCACAGCCTCATAATCATGATGGCAGAACTGTTGACACCATTCAAGCCTTCTTACTCTGCAATTAGAAGTAACTCAACTAAGTTTTTTGTATACCAGATATTTCAAATAACTCAATTTTAGTCTTTTCCTCACTACTGTCTTGTCCTTTGGAATTTTCTTTGCCTTCTTTGTTAAAGTATTTAGAAGATAATTTTCCATGCCATATTTGTTTATCCTTTTTTGGCTGGAAGCCATATTTGTCCCTTAATTTCTGCATCTGTTCAGAGCCTTAAACACCGCATAGGTAGGAATAACTTAATGAAAGACTCCTGCTTTTTGCAACAACACTTCACCATTATGCATAAATAATGGTATTGTACTCAAAAAACTGTAACTGTTTTAATCATCTCCAAAGTTATTTAAGTGCTCCAGAGTATCTGCTCATCTTTTAATTTCATTTTGTTCTTCAGAACTCACAAGTTATTCCACTTTGATTGCTATCATAATTTTTTTTTTCTGAATCTAAACTTGTCGTTGGTTAGGCTTTTAACGCATAGCAATTTAAATGGAATTTAGTGCAATATTCTGTAATTTTTTTAAGCTTTAAACACTATACTATTTTGTAGTATTAAATATTTTAATTGAGTTCTGAATTGGGCTTTTCAATTAACAGGTTTAGTATTTGCTATTAAGTGACATAGATAATAGCTTGGACTTGAAGCAATGCTTTTAAAATCCTAATGTTTTGCAAAAAAATTTTTGAAGAGGGGATGGCATTCATAAAAATTTCTAAAATGTGAGTTGTGACAGCTGTCTTAAAGTACCTGTCTCTATTTACTAGAAGAATATCCAAGGCAACTCATTTTGACTAGACAATCAATATTTTGACGCTCAGGATAGTTGTGCTGAGGTAAATTGGGCCATGCATTTGGTCCACAAGCTCTCCAAAATTGTCTGCTCAAATTAAGACCTTTATTTGTTCTAATGTTTCAGTCATTTTTTTCTTTCTTATTAAAAAATGCATACATGAAATTGATTTACTTCTTCAAGTGTAATCTTTTCAAATTCTCTTGAATAAAATGTCACAGCTCCTTGCTCTGTATATGTATACATATATATGTATGCATGTATGTTCTTGCACACATATATAAGTATTTACGTACACGTGTCTAAGACACATCTATCAAGCAAATTTCTGTTTGGCAACTTCTGTTGTCTTTACAAAAAAGGAATTATCTTCTCTTAAATCTCTTGTCATATCTTTTTCATTTCTAGAGAGCACTAGCTACAAGGACTGTTTTGGCAGCATCATTGTTTACAGTTTTTACTTTTTTCTTTACTTATTCTGTTGTTAATGAACCTCCTGTTCCTTCCTCTCTTCTCAGGCAGAAATTTCTGTGTCATAGATTAGTTTTATGATGGGCCTTTGCTCTAAAAATTAGGCATTAAAACATTAACAGGCATTTTATAGAAGAGCATGGAAAGGAGCAAGAGAGGATCTAGGGTATCAAGGTAATTTGTCCTGAATCTCCCTTGTACATGCAGATAGCAATAAAGCAGCACTTTCAAAAGCCAGTTTAGGACATGAAAATTGCAGCCTTTGAATTGATCCTGGGGCGATATTCTCCTCTTTTATTTTGGTGATCAAATAAGAATCCTATGGAGATCAGAAAGTATATAGGTGTGAATAGTTTAGTTGAGTGAATAGTTTAATATGTTTCCACCAAGATAATTAAAGGGCTAGAGACTCTGCTCTATGGGTACAGGCTGAAGGAGTTAGATCTTTTCTTGTAGAGAAGAGAGTGTTCAAGGAGGACCTCATCACTGTATTTCAGTACTTAAAAGGTGGCTACAAAGACAATGGAGGCTCTCATCTTCAGAAAGAGCCACAGAGACTACAAGGGGAAACTGGTACAAATTGCACAATGAGAGGTTTTATCTTTAAATATGACAGATTTTTTTTTTCAGTAAGAGCAACCATTCACTGGGAGAAAACTCCGTAGGGACCCAGTAGTTCCCATCACTGTAGGTTTTCAAGATATCATTGGACAGGGTGACAGATAATCTAAACTAAGATTTCTTTCTTACAAAAGTTTGGGCCAGATGATCTTTTGAGGTGTACTCCAACCTGAGCTGTTGTCTGATTCTAATGTTCTGTGTTTAATTCACACGTTAAATTGAACAAGGGAACTCAACTAAAATTCCAAGAGGTATTGTGGTCTGCAGAACAATTTGAAGGTTCAGCTACCCATATAAAATCTTGGCATCTTCCTCCTTTCCTCTTTCTCAGGATTTCTTAAGTTTTTCCCTAGTACAAGGATCTATCTCTGACAACAGAACCAGATCCACTGTCTCCTCCCATGTCCTCTGGACTTTTGCTGTGTAACACTGTCAAAGAAGAACAAAAAAAGGAAGGCTCAGAAAGAACATGAGGCATCTCGTATCTGAACTTCAAAGAAATACAGACCCTTACTCACATGCTGTAACTACACAAAAGATTTGTTCAGAGCTTTTTCAGCTTCAAAAATTTCTAGGAAAAGAGATGATAAAATAGTACAGAAGTGCAAAGGTACTCCTATCATTATGAAAGATAAGGGCCTCAAAATATTGTGAAGACATTCATATCCACATTTTTCCAAGCAGCTTATTAACATTAATATTTCAGCTCAGCTTTCAACTGAGAGGGTCACATGATAATGAAAAACATATTAGTAGCATTTTGCCTACAGTATATATTTTTTTTAGTTTTCTTTTTTCTTATGTAAAATGGGTTATTGACAAACATATTGCAGATAATGCAATATTTTCTAGATGAAAAGTCTTACATTTCAAAGAGTTTTTCTTGGCAATGCAGACTTGCTATGTGGATAAGCTTTTGTAGCTAATGAGTTGTCTTCAAATGATAACAATTTAGCAGGGTAGTGAAGAAATGGAAAGTGTGAATACTTGTTATGGACTAGACTTGCTGTGCTGGTTTTGGCTGGGGTAGAGTTTCTTCACAGTGGCTGGCACAGGGCTGTGCTTTAGATTTGTGCTTAACACAGAGCTGATGATATAGAAATGTTTCTGCTATTGCTGAGCATGGCTCGCAAAGAGCCTGCTTTTTGAACTGCCGTGATGGTGAGGAAGTTGGGGGTACTTGGGAGGTTGGAGGAGAAAGAGCCAGGACAGCTGACCCAAAGTGACCAAAGGGATATTCCAGACCATATGACTTCATGTTCAGGATATAAACTGGGGGAAAGAAGGAGAGGACATTTGGAGTGATGGTGTTTGTCTTCCTAGGTAACCATTATGTGTGCTGCTCTCATGGAGATGGCTGAACACCTGCCCAAGGGAAGGTTAATTAATTCCTTGCTGTTCTTTCCTTATATGTGCAGTTTTTGCTTTCCCTGTTAAGCTGTCTTTATCTCAAACTATGAGTTTTCTCACTTTTGCCCTTCTGATTCTTTCTGCAAACCCACTGGTGAGGGAGTGAGTGAGTGGCTGCACACAGATTTTTTTTTGTCTAGGGTTAGACCACAACACTTGCATTCCTTGAAATAAGGATAATTCTACAAAAAAAAAAAAGCAAAAGATAACCAACCAACCAATCAACCAACAAAAAAACCCCACAAACTCTAATGTAAAATCCTTTATAAGTATCAAAAATCTGATAACACTACGACCTGGGACTGTGTCAGAGATAGAAACGGGAGGAAGCAAGTAAATAATAAAAGAATATATTATGAAAGTCAATGTCATTAACTTATTAGAAACCTGAATGCTGACAAGTTTATTATAAGCATCAAGACATAGAAGGTTTTATGCCAAAATTTGAAGGAGGATAGTGACATAGTTCCTCATAATTTCCTCATAAGTTTAAGTAAATTACTAGAGAAATTTAATAAATTCATATTTTATAATTTGAGTGGGAGATGATGGAGACTGACCATGATGAGTCAACTGGGAATGGGAAGTGAAATCTCAGGAACAGTATGTGATATAAGTATAATTTTGGAGATCTATGAAACTGAAACCATGCTTTTGTTGCTCATCACAAAAGGGGTAAGGGAAAAAGATACAGAGAAGACTAACATAGTCAAGAAAAAAAATTAGGGAAAAATATGAAAAGTATCCATCTGTATTGAAACTAGGACAAAATAAGAAAGCTTTTATTTCACAAAATCAGAAAATTGACATCACTATAACTCCACAGGTATATAATAGAGTTGGATGTAAAATCATGTTCTTGGGCCATGAAAACAAAGTTTCATCTCTGTTCTGTTCTGTTTGTCATAGCAACTCATTCAAAGTTTTATAGTGCTGGAAAAAAAATTGGATACCATAAAACAATACTGAAAACAAATAAATAATGAGATATATGTGATAACTAAAATAATGCAAATGAAGCAGTGTTTTTGAAAAACCAATACTACTTAAAACATTAGGCAACATTTTAACTGTTTAAGGGCATGTATTTAATAAATAATATGAAGAAATCTGCCAAAACACAAATAACTGATGAGAAAATGATTACTCTTTATTATTTCATATTAGTCTATGAATTTCATAATAGTCTTTTTTCTTTAGCTAATAGACTACTTAGATACTTTTCTTCTAAACCATTTGTAAACTTCTGCATAGGTACTGAGTGATTGCTAAGCATCGTGCCTGATTCAATCTTATTTTGCATGCAGAAGTTCTAAGTACTGTATTCAATATTATTACTTTATTAGATGCTCTTAGGATACATTTTTACTGACAAATAAATGAGATTTCTGCTAACAAGTAGCTACTTATTTCTGGCCTTAAAGAAGTCATTTACAAATGCAGCGTGAAATGAGGTGTTGGCAGGTTTTTGTTATGTACTTAAACAAAATTCAGGTGCCTTGAAAAAACCATCAGCTAAATGGAAAAAGCTGTGCTTTTTAACTGTTTTAGCCTGCTTGTTACTTGAATCAATTAAGAATCCTCTGTGCCTTGCCACAGTATGTGGCTCCTACAGCATGAGTACTTTACGCTTCACTTGTTCTTCTGTAATACCTCCCAGGGAGAAAAATGCAGGTTTCTTTTACTTTTTGTTCTTCCCCCTTTACCATAGGCAGCACAAGTATGTATCCTGAAAAAAGTTTAACATTTATTGTATAATAATTGGGGTACCTCTTCTCATTAATTTCTGATTTTATAGGCAATTTCTACTTAATTTCTGTCATGGTTTAACTCCAGCTGGAAAAAAAAGCCACACACAGACACTCACTCACTCACTCACTCACTCACTCACTCACTCACTCACTCACTCACTC
>JANIJU010000001.1:63054242-63281901 GCA_025504685.1 Leucosticte australis
TCTGTTTGTTCGCTTGGGGACAGACCACCCCAAGCGAACAAACAGATATCCCAGACCGCATCATTGTGTGCTCATCAATAAAGCTAAAGAAAGTAATAGGAAGGGTGGATTTTCAGAGTGATGACATTTGTCTTCAGAAGTAATCATTATGTCATAAGCCTTCTTTTCTGGAAATGGCTGAATCTATGGAAATCCCCTATGACTTAATGCATTTGGTATAAGGTGGAGGATCTATACCTGCTTCCTGAGCAATATTTCCTTTAATTTTTCTGTGTCAGTCAAATGCATTATCATTTTCAAACCTTTCCAGGAACTCACATAAGGAAGAAGGCTGGTTTATAGACCAACTTCAAACTTTCATAAGAAAGGTAAAAGACTACTCAACCTAATTAATATAAGATTGCTTCTGGATATATGCAGGAACAGAGTATAAAATCTCATGGAAGGTTAGTGTTAAAAAGGGCATAGCTAGAAGGATGAATACCTCTGGCTGAGTAGCTGCTGAGAAGGGAATTTTTATGACTATGACCTTTGTAGCTAAACATCCAAAGGGGAATTTGGAATTTAGATATCAATAGCCTAAATATATATGTATATATATATGTAGGTGTAGAATAAGGGATTAGAGGCGACCTCATCCCTGATATGGGGGTTGTACTAATTACCAAAGAAGAGGAACAGCCTTGCCCTTAATGAGTCACAGCTGTGACTAATAAATGTAAGTGTGGTAAAAGGGATGGGTTGGCTAGTGGGGGGGAGAATCTGGAGGAAGAATTATGATCCTAAGGAGGGGCTGAGCTAGAAGGATTGGGCAGAAACAGGTGAGAGAATCACTGTTTTGAGGTCAGTCTGGGTCTGCAGCTAGAGCCTGCTGTTGGAATCTGAAGTCATAGTCTGGCAGGACCAGCCTGCATTCAGAGTCTGCAAACTAATACATGCAGTCATAGCATAGCAGGAAATAACTACAGTCAGAGTCTGACAGGGAAACCAACAGCAGGAACTTGCTGCAGACAGAGTCAGTGAATAGTTGGAGTCAGGATAACTAAATTGTAAAGAGGAGTAAACCAGGACCCCTTTCATACTCTCGTAAACAAGAAGTCTGTGCCTTGGCTCATTTCTACTCCTAATGAGAGGGCTGCTGTAGCATATATATACATGCCCATATTGCATATATTTATTTTAAAGAAATTATGCTAGAGGAAAGACATAGAGAGAACTGGAATAGATATAGATAGACTATGGATATAAATAAAGGGTTATAGAATGGTTTGGGTTGGAAAGGATCTTGAAAGATCATATTGCACTCCTCCTGCCATGAGCAGGAGCCCCTTCCAATGGAACAGGTTGCTCAAGGTCCCCTCTAACCTGCACTGAACACTTTCAATGATGGACTGTAGAAAATTTATTTGGGCAACCTGGTCCATTCACTCACCATAAAAATTTTTTTGTTTTGTTTTTTTCTTTTACCTAATGTAAACCTATCTGCTTTCAACTTAAAAGCATTCCCCCTTGTACTATCACTCAATGAAGACATGTGGGCTGTATCTAAGCACCTCCCTATCTTCCATCTTAACATATCTTCCAGGACAACCTGTTCCATGATCTTTCTGGGCATGGAGGGGAGGCTGACTGCTTGGTAGTTCCCAGAGTCCTCCTATTTACCCTGTTGTAAAATATTCATTAAGTCAGATGTAATATTCCAGTCTGGGTTCAATATTAATATAGTGTATAATTGAAAATGTATAAATTGTACAATAAATTTATATTGTATAATTATAAAATTTATAAGGTTTACTGTATGATATATTTAATATGCTGTATGATAATATGAGCCTATATATACTACTGTATTATGAGAAATAAAATATAATGTATTCATATTTTACTATATAGCTTATATATAAGCCTATTTATGCTATAGCATCTCCAAGTTTCACACATGAAAAACATTATTTACTTCACTCATATGACAGTATTTAAAAAAATCTAAAACTTAAAAATGCATAAATGATAAGAGTTGATAACTGGTGGTGTTCAGTGTTCAGAAATTAGAACTCAGTGCTTCAAAATCTCAGTTTTTTCCATCATTGCCTAGTATTTTCAATGTAAGTTAAGAATCTGCTGTTCCTGCTTATGCTAAACAAATAATACCCTACCAAACCATTCAGCATAATAAGACTGATGGAAGAATATGGTGCTGTTCAGAAGTACAGTCTGCAAAATATCAGCATGAATAGTATTTCAAAGTATTCATCTCAAAACAAAAAGCAAACTTTGACAGACCCAGAAATGAAAAATTGAAGTGAAAATTACAAACCTATATGTAAGACTGTTAAGTATAATGTGAGTTTTCATTAAAGCTGAAAAAAATAAAGCAGATAGTTACAAGAAAATATAACTGCAAAGCAATCACACTGAAAGCATTTCTGAGATGCCTGATAAACCAGAGCTGAAAAAGCAATGGGTTTGAATAAAAGTAGTAAATCCTTGTGAATTAAAAGACGTTTATCTAACTATTTGAAATACATTGAGATTATAGGTATGCACAAAGCATGACAGATATTGCTATCCTGGCAGGCTGACAAATGATTACTTAGCTGGACCACTCTTTGTTTCTCTCTTAAGAAAATGGTGCATTACTGGTTATATGAATTATCAGCAGATTTATGGGATTTAGTAGTTAGGAGCTGCAGTTTATTCATTATCAAAGCAAGAGATGAAGAAAAACTGCATCATGAGTGTTATAAAATCTCAGAAGATAAAGAAAAAATATCTGTATAATTTTCTTTTGGAAAAAAAGGCAAACTTTGCAATAATAGTTTTGTTGTTCTTCTTGCCTCAAGGGTATGTTTTCACCCATGACAAGTTTAGGACCAGGATTACCATCTCAGAAATAAAGCTAGTAATATAGCTCATTTTACACTGTGCAGAAACTCTCCTCTATCAAAAAGTACTGAATTAAAATAAAACATGACAGATAAGAATTGCAACACTATGCTAAAATACCACACACATATGCATTACTTTTATTTCATTTATTTAAAGAGCTAATTAATAGTCTGTATCTTTATATTTTAGCTGGAATACCCGAGTAAGTAACATTTTCATTGTCAAAGTAGCATTAGTTTCTTTAAAAAATAATGTTAGCAATGAGGGGTTGCCTTTCTTGAAGCCATTTTTCCCTGGCTATTTTACTAACAAGCTGACACAATGATAATGCTATTGTACAACCACTTCTCCCATTTCTTTTTTATCAGTACTGAGAAGGCATTTCTTGGCAACCATCTGCAAAGCATCATGTCCCTGAATCCTTCAGGTCTTTTTATATTTGAACTTAGAACATCATCTGATTTCAATATTTCTTTCCATCCTACCCTTCTAATTCTGTCTATTCATCTATTCACCCTTTCTGGTTGTAATAATTCTTTTTCACTTTCAATTCTCCAGGCTGTCCATTGCTGATCTTATAAAACACCACCTTAGAAAAGTCCTTACACTCATTTCAAGCTACGCCTAAATTGTCAATCTTCTCTTTCCCAGTAATTTGCTTCTCAGCTTTACTTTGTGTCAACATTCTAATTTATTTTGTTCTCCCCACATGCAATTGCTATTACCTTCCATGATCTTTGAGACATGTCACTTGTCTGTAGTCACCCTAAATCTCCTCTTCAGCTGAATTCACAGACTGAAAGGTTCTGTCACAGCTAATATTTCTTCACAGATCTAGAGATAATGAATGGTAGTGAAAACAGTGTTTATTGTCCAATACATATTCGACAGCAGATTTCAGGTACTGCAGAACTGGAAGAGTGAGAGCCTACAATAGTGGAAAACTTTTATTACTGAAATCAAGCTTCAGAAAGATAAGGAATGTAAGCATAAGGAAGTTTAAAAAGAAACAGTGCATTAGTGAGTGTATGCTGAAGAGTCAGATACTACATTTTATCATCTGTAAATGTGAATTAACAGAAAGGGCAATGTGATTTTATACAAATATAATTTTCTTGAACTTTGACCAGGTCAACTGTTAATGACTTCCTGTATTTATTTTTATTAGGTTTATTAAATAATTATGGTTTGCATTCTTTCAAAAAAGAAAAAAATGGTGCAAGTATTAAAAATGAATTGCACATAAGGAAAATGAACTAAACAAATCAAATCCTGGACTAAACTTCTACAAAAATGGATACTATTAGGACAACTAAATTTATAAAAGTATTGAGCATCTTCTGGATAACATTTATCAAGCAGTATAAAAGCATGAATTATGGCTTTCAAAATCTAGAAAGATAAATCATCTTTATTTTAAATTTTATCAGAGTTTTAATGTGCTCCAAGCAGAGTATCTGCGTTGTTTAAAATAGAAATAAATAAATCAAACTTAACAAATTGCTTTTTTCAGCTGTTTTGCCTCCAAAGTTCTTTAGTTTATTACCCTTTTGGAGAAGAAAAGCAGATAAAGAAATAAATCAGATATATTTATATTAAAAATGTTAGTTTTCCACAAAACAAGGGTTATTTTACCTTAAAATAGTTATCTTTAATATTGCCAGGTGGCATTATGAAAACAAACAAACAAATAAATCCCCTTGGATACAACCATATGGATATATACATGCACATATATATATATAATATACATACACATGCAGGTGTGTATATGCAAACACAAAACAGTTTTCTTCTTTTCCAGTTATATCCTTATGTTTGGAGTTCCATAAATAATCTTTCGGTAAAAAAAAAAACAAAAACAAAAACCCCTTACTACTAACTCACAAGAAATAGGATTCTTTTATCCTTGCCTGTGCACATTGTAACACTGAAGTATCAGAGTAAATATAATTTTAAAGCCTTTAAATATGTTGTTCAATTCAGTTGGAAATTTTGAGTTATGGAAATACTTATAAAATATTTATAATTTTCAGAATTTCAGGTGAATCTATTAAAAATTCTTTTGCATCTCCTTTGTAAGAAATTAGGTTATTCAAATGTACAATAGGCCCTTATTATGGTGTATTAAATCAAATTAGTTGGTCATAGGCAGGCTAGAGAGTAAATATGTAGCTCATAATATTAAAAAATATTACTGATCTATATACCTTCCCTATGTTGACAATGCATAATTTCACTGTAACTAAGGGTTTCTTTCAAAATATTGTGTAGAACTTTAAGGTAATTAGAGCTTGTGTCTACTGGGACTTTTTTACAAATTGAGATATAAATCCCAGTTGTAGCAATGTAAATGCCAAATATGTTTATGAAAAGAAAAATCATCTAATCATTTTAATTAAATCTCTAATTTGCTGCATTGAATAAAATAAAATATAGAGTGTAAGCTATTTCATATATATGATGTGAACCAGCATTTGCTCAAGTAAAGGAAGAAACAATTTATTTTACTGAGCCCAAGTATGAATGTTTATTTTAATAGAGAAAGGGAGGGTGCCTTTATCCCACAGTCCTGACCATTGGATCTATCTTTTCCCCTTTAATCTGTGTTAGAACTATCTCAGTATGTAATTTCTATTTCACACTCCCACATTTTATTTCTTCAAATCAGTCCACATCAACAATGCTTTTACCTTAAATATGCAATTTACCCTCAATCACACAACAACTTTTTATCACTGTATTCTATTTTGCATGTGTGAAAAGCTTAAAGAACCACCAAGTAACAGAAGAGCAAGAAGAGATGCAATCAGCTTTTGGACATAATAATGAATACTCAACAAATGAAAGGAAGATGACAAAATTATCATAAAAGATCCATCTTCAGAATCTGAGGATATGATAAGTGCCTAATTTTCAGTTTCAAAAAAGAGACAAACATGTTCTGGTTTCTCTTCCTATCTGCTTTGTATTGTGTCAGTAATGGGGAAAAACACCTCCATTTTTGCAGACCTTGGTGCCTTTTAATACACTGATTAGAGAAAAGCCTCACAAAGAACTTAGGATATGTTATGGCAACACTTGTTACTTCAGACACTCAGTATCCTACTGGGAGAAAGAGAACATCACATGGTTCCAGTTGCAAGTTCTAACTTCGGTGTTTTGTTATGGTTTCTTATGGTTGCAAACAACTATAAAAGTTGAGTATCTAGCCTCAATCATGCCAAGTCTGGCTTGCCCCAAAGATACCCAAGAAGTGAAAGTGTGGTGAAGTTATCTCTGTTGACTAAGCTATCTTTAGTGTAGGTGGCCCAGATAAAAAAATGGAATCAAAAGTTCTGTGAGTTAAAGAATTATTTATGCATCTCATAATCTTACCTGAACTCTTCATGTTTCAGGTATCATATTGTTTAGAATTTGGTCTTCACTCTTTTTGTTTTTCACTAAGAGTATTGTCCTCTGATGATTTTCACCAATAAAGCTTACCACCTACTTGTTCAGAATGTGACTTTAAATAATTATTAACACAGAGAAATATAACGTAAAGATCTATAGCTGTTTTTTCGAATGGCGATGTTGCTACTTTAATATTTTGTTCTTTCACTGTTCTTGAGTTACCAAATATTTCATTGGTGTATTTTTATATGTCAGAACAATATTTTGCTTTAAGTTATTAATTAAAATAAACACAATAGTATAAATTAAAGTAATTTGATAAAGATCCTACCAAACCAGGAAAATAAAATAAAATTAAAAAAAACAGAAAGAAGAAACCCCCCACATTTTGTTGATATAGTAATCAAATATAAATAGTTTTCCTTTATCCTGAGTTAAAAATTTCTTTACTAGAAATAAAATTGTGATAAATAAAAAGCCACAATTGTGAGAAATAAACCTGCAGACAGAAAGGTCAGAGAAGAAGGAGGGGGAGGAGATGATCCAGGCACTGGAGCAGAGATTCACTCCCCTGAAGTCCGTGGAGAAGGCGGTGGTGAGGCAGGCTGTTCACTGAAGCCCATGGAGGAGATCATGGCAGAGAAAAGAAAAGTTGTGAGGAGGAAGGAGAGCCAGACTCTTACATATTGATTATAATTAAAAAAATCTACTTTTATAAGTACTAATTTCACCATTTTGCATCATGGTATATGCACTGTTCCATTTGTTTATTTCATCATTCACGGCAGAAGGTGATGTAGTCACAGTCCCCAACTCAGAATTATATTTGCTTAATCTGAGTTGTGGTTTTGTCAGTGTGTCCTCCCTCTCATAGCCTGAGAAGCATGACTGCAAACATGATTTCCCAAACATTGTTAGGAAGGATAGTGACATTAAAAGGGGAAAGTGTTTTCATTTTCTTTCTCTATTCCTCTGTGACAGAAGTTTTAGCAGTTGCTCAGACACATGAACATGAGACTCCTGGCTGAATGCTGGACCCTGTGCCTTATTGCAGGTATGTCAGAGAGTCAGGTATCAGAATGGATCTGTTTCATTCAGCTGGAACAAAGTGCTACCTGTATTTTGAAACTGACCTAAAATCTTTTATCAGAGATTAATGAAGGAAATGGAAAGACCCATAGTGACCAATGAATATGGAGCAAGAACTAAGCAGATAAATTATGCTGTACTGCCTGTTTGTAATAAGTATCACAATGCTGCAGGTTACAATTCTAGCACTGACAAGCCCAGCTAGCTTACTTTAGCTTTCACCTTTTCCAAAACAATATAATAATATTAAAGCAAAACAACCACACAATATTTAGTGTAGACAGGGCATTATACACTGGTGTTGGTGTTGTCTGTACTCTATGAAATGCTGAGTTTAGTTTCTTTACAGTTTTTGGTTTTAGTGTTCAGTTAGGTTGCAGGTTAATAGTAAAGTATGGGATCTCCAATGAAAATAGAACAGTTTCTTGATATTTCTGGCAAGCATACATGATAAAATTTACCTTAGTTTACATAATTTTACATAATATAAATGGCAAGAGAGTGGATGAAATTTAATCTATTAAATTCTAACATCATAAATCATCTAAGGATTTGTTTCAGGGATTTTTTCTGTGATAGAGTGTAACTTGGTAAAATTCATGTGATTGTCAAAATTTAAATATGTGTCAATATTAATATCTATCTCTTTAAAATAATTATGTACGCACAAATGTAATAAACTGGCTACTGTCACAAAATTATATACAGCAGATAGCAATCATGTAATAGAAAAAAAACTCACTGACCAATCTTTCTCAAATTTAATATATTGGCTTGCTGGCTTTGGTCCCATGCTGTTCTTAAAAAGCTGAAGGATATTTAGGATTGTAACTGCAGTTATTTAGTAGCTGACTGAACAGACGAAAAGCCTTTTTGTCTCCCTGAAGTTCCACAGAATTTAATATTGAACAATAATTCTTGTCAGGATTCTGCCTTATGCTATTGAAAATACACGGTATGATATATGTTTTTTCAGTCAATATATGAAAACATATTAAGATTCTAAACTTTGATAACTCTACAAATAAACATCATATTGCAACAAAAATTCAAGTTCAGGTCAAACTGAGGAAACACAGAATGGTAAAGAGGTGAGTATAACCAGCCAGTTGCTTCTGAACACAAAATCATAAGCAATGAATGCAGTAATATGGAATCAGAAAGTCTGTAGTCAATGCTTGTCTAACAGCAGTGAATACAGATAAAATTGTGTGACAGGAAGACAGTTTATCTTTTTACAAAAAAGCCTATGTTGATTCCTGCATATTTCTTTGTTTATGAGCTGTTGTAATTTCATGTCTCAGTAGCTAAGTAGGATGGACATAAAATTTGCAGAAAAAAATTCAACTTAATTATTGCTAAATACCTTACACTATGCAAAATTAAACAAAACAACACTAGGACTACAAATATCCATATTACCCTCATAGGTACAAGACACAGTTTTTAATTCCCTAAAGTAATTCAAAGAAGTGTGATATATTAAGCTGCCCTCTAAACAGTGTGACAAAACATTTTTCATTTGATATTGAGATGCAAATTAAAAATTTTCTTTCTGGGCAGCTGTGAAAGCAACATAGTAAAGGATTTATTTGAGGAGCATAAATTTAGGAGCCCCAACCATTTTATCACATTAATTTCCTTTTTTTTTTTTTTCCCAGAACAAAGAGCTGAATGACTAATTTAGTGGGAAAGCAGTTCAACAAACAAAATTTCTATCCCTCAAGCATTTCTTTAGATCTGAGCTCCACTGTATTTTGAAATTACTTATGTCAAGGCCATTGAGATTTCTATTCTTAGAACAATAATTTGTTTTTGCATAGAATTACTATCAACTGTTTTATAGTCTGCGAGCTACAGAGGCAATAATAGAGAAACATTCACATGGCCCATTTACTGGATAAGGTTGCATAAATTCCATCTGATTATGTATAAGTGGTTATTAGGATAGTATCTCAAACAAGAGTCATGAGAGAGCTATAAATCCTCAAGCTGTCTATTACAGAGTCATTTTACAGGATCTGTGGGTTTATGAGTATTGGATACTTGGCTGACTATGATTTCTGGACAACAACAAACGGGTTTTTACTGGCAAGATTCAAACCGTAGAGTTCAAGTGCCAAACAAGCCTGTACTTTTAAATCAGAAATATTAAAAGCAAAATGAAAAAGAAGTTACTGATAACAGCAAACTCCTTTGGAGCTTGAGAGAATGGAATTGTTAAGCCTGGCAGATTTCATGAGGCATTATGAAGTTCTGAAGAGAGATACATTTCCTTATAAGAACTGAAAGCAGTAATTTATCAGCATAAAGGTTTGAGCTTGCATAGATCCTTGGGCTGTAGCATGGAGAAATGACAGAAAAGCTACTAGTATTCAGGGGACAATTTTAAATCTAGTAGTTTGTGTCATTAAGACATAAAGACCTGAATTCTTTAAAGTCTGCTTCTTCATTAATTCATTCCTTTTTGTGATCTCTCATCCCTCCTGTGATCCAAGGCTAGAGAGAACTTCTGCTGGGGCAGAAAGAAATCCTATGGTGCTAAAAAGGCTTTGAGGGAGATCACATTTAGAACATTGCACCCTTAATATACTGTTTAGACCTTACTGATTAAGGGTGACACGCTTTCCTGATACTTTCAAACCTTTTCTTTTATGCTACCCATCCAATGAAAATTGTAGACAAATGCTTGTGTCTTTAAATTTCCTATTTTAATTTGCGAAGTTTGGTCATTTTGTGTGGAAAACTTATGAGCAGTTTTGTCACTGAAATCAGGATTTATTTACATAGAATCAAATATTTATTTCTGTTTTGTATGGATATTTCTGCTTTTTAGTATCTCTTATGAAAAATAAACTTTGGCTAATAAGCATTTTTCTTTCCTGGATAGAAATAAATCTTCAGATGCAAACCTGAGAGTTGGTATAGGATGAGCAGAAGCTATTTTTGGCATAGACAAAATAGAACCTAAAATAAACTTGAATAGGACCTACCCACAAAATAAATTAAGTTCAAAACAGCCAAGATGTCTTGAGACATAAAAAGAGGAAGATACCTTTATTTTTTTTGTGGTTTATGTATTCTTTCTTCAAATTTATAATTAGGCTAAGGGTGCTGCACTAAGCAATTTCTTTGTGTCTTGATGGCTATGGTATTTGAAGGGGTTTACATCTGCTCACTTTTTGATTCTCTGCTGAACTTCAGTAGTTGCATTCATTAAGATACAAAATGAGACATGATAATTTGAGCTTTTATTAAAAAAAAGCCCCAAAACTTAAGAGTCCTGAAGATAACTGCTTACATTACTCTTTCTTAAAGAAAGTTGAAAAAATCTTTTGAAGGTGAAAAACTAATATTCACTTCATCATCAATATAATAAAATTCACTCAAGAAACAACCTTTTTTAAATATTTTCAATAAAGAAATATCTCTTAATCTACTTGAAACCCTTTGCAATCAAACAGAATTTCATTGTTTCTTATTAGAGCATTGTTATCTTGATTGTCTGAGGAAAATTATAATTATCCTTTTAAGTTCAGACTGCTAGCAGATCACGCAGTTTCCTGACATCCTGCCCCTTGCCTGGTACCAGCAGTGTAGGCGGGAAGCCTCCCACGTTATTGGCACAAGGTGTGATTCTGTATGATAGTTGTACTGCTGTGCAGACAAGATGTGTCATGGCTCTCACCCACATCCAGAAGGCTTTGGCACTATTAGCTGGTGCTGCCAGACAACCCACACACTAAGGGTCACTGAGAGTCCACTGGAGACATGACATCACTTATGATCCTTTTTTTGCTATCAGTGATTGGGTGAGTCATCTTATGGATGTGTTGTTCCTAATCTTACTGTGTCAATAAAGGTTTACATTATGCTGTTTTGTGAGACTCCATTTCTGTTCAGACCATAGAGAAGGAATGAACAACATCTGTGATTTGTAGGGGAAGAGGCGTCCACAACAGAGAGCTATGCCTAGGCTGCCTACCTGGCTGTAGCCCAGACACCTTGTTGGTAATAGAAGCTGGAGAGACAAGCTCAGGGGAAAAAAAAAAAAAGATTTAATAGTTGAAAAATGAAGGCAGACAAATTAAACTAGAAACAAGCTGGAAAAACAAGAAAGCAAGAACAATAAATCACTGTAACCATTTGCAATCACTTGGGAATTTCCAAAGAGAAAACACTGTGGGATTTTTTGAAGCAAGGTAGTGTTTTGTGTTTATGCAACGCGTTTGCTTAAAAAAAAAGAAAAAAAAGAGAAAAAAAAATTGCTCCCATTTGGGCAGGGGCAGATAATTACAGGGGATATTCTTGCTTTATAACATAACAATAATTACTACAGCTCAATGCTGTTTCTTTTTGTACTGAAAGGCAAAGAACAGGAAGGACAGAGAATAGCAGAGATGAGAACACTAGTATCATAGTAATGGAGTCAATCCAGATTAAAATAATGAGGGATCTCATTAGCGCAGGACTGCGCTGTTTGAGATTCCAACTGGGCCACAAAGGTTTGCTTTACTTATTTAGGGGTATTTTGCTTACAGTACTGAGGAGGTCTCTGTTGAATTTCTGTATCTGATCTCCTGAAATCAGCTCCAGCACTAAGACTTCACTGTTATTACACTGCTGCTCCTCTTCTGGGTTAACTCTGTCTCGAGGTGCATTGCTCTGCATCAATGCCAAAGAAATCTATACCATATATACCAATATACTATATATACTGATTTTTAGAACCATTTTATCAGTTTTATGCTGCATTGAAATAATTCTAAATATCATTCAGTCAAAATCATAATTGATCCTTGACTGCCTTTTTCTCCTTCCCTTCAGCCAGTTTTGGAAGTCCCTTCTTGAGCAGACAAAAGATAGTGACTGTTCAGGAGAATAACCTCTTTATTTCAATTGCATTCAGAATTTCAACTTTTCAGATTTTATTAAATATTAGTGAAAGCATTCAAGAAGTGCAAATCACAGTGCTCTTTTTAAAACAAATTCCTTTAGATCATCTGTGTGCCTGGTCAGCTACTTAGATATCAATATCCAAAATACTCATCTCATCTGAAATTCCAACTACTTCCATGTGTGGTAGTCACATATCAGAGGAAAAGTCCAATATTCATGCTTGTGGTTACTGAGGTCATAATCAGGGCAGAAGAAACCTTCTTCCTCTGACCATAGTGATTTAATTTAGCTTGTAGTAACTTCCTCCTATCAAATCGCTTGGCAAATTGAAACAAATTATACTGCAGCCTTGTATCAAAAATATGGTTTTATTAATTGAAAATGCTTGCCTGGGATTACCTTCAGGTAATGAGGCAGAAAGTGACACATAAGGAAAATCCTGATTTGCTGCAATTTTCTTTCTCGAGATTTTGAATTTTAGCTATTAAGCTTAACATTGCCTTCAAGACCACAAGGTTTTGTGTCATTCTGTATATTCTAGAGGATTTTTGCCCCAAAATCTAAATTTTAAGGTACAGGCACTAATTTGTCTTTCCAGAGCTTTTAAAAAGGAAAGAAGAAACATATCGTGCTTGTCTTTAATATTCATTTCTGCAATAATGTAAAATAATTTCATTTGTCTAGGATCCATTCGGAAAATGTGATAATGCATCACATCTCATCAAAAAGACTGAAACAAAGCTAACTCTATTTCATTTCCCTTTAAATTTGAGTACTTGTTTTAAACTATTGTTTTCAACTTCAAATTATTGAAAGATGTGCTCTTGCTTTACTTTTGTATCAATGGTATTAGATCATACTGATCTCTGTAAAAAATTAAGCACGTGGATATAAGGAGATATCTAGAAAGGAACTGTATAGTTTTCCATTACAGTTAAACAATTATCAATACATCATAGTGGTTATAAAACCTCAGGTCTCTGAAAGGATGGATGTAAAGGCCTAAACCTCGCAAAGAAATAATTCACACACTATGATGTTTCGGTCCATCCCTGCTGTAATCACAAAACTCATTAACAGTAAGACCACCCTAAAGCTGGAAAAGCAACTCTGGCTGCAGATATGAGGTGCTACCACCTCCTGATGCAATAACACAACAGCTGCTGAAGGAAATGTTGAGTCTGTAACATATCTACTGGCTGAAAGAAGGAAAAAAGGGGTTGGTGAAGAAGGGTATGGATATAAATTGTCCTCAAAGCTGGATTAAAACTCACAGTGCTTTTAATAAGAAATACAATAGAAACTATGAGTGAACTCAGACTTTATTGCTCCTACAAAGCCAGATAACTGCCCATTCAATCTGTTTCTAAGCTCACAAGCAAATCCATAAAATAAATTGAGAACTACCTGAACTTCCTTCAAGAACTCAGAATAACTTGGCTTTTTACAGCAAATGCCATACTGTCCCTGTGACCTAAAAACATATCAGTATGGATTAAATTGAGTTCATTTTTCTAAACTGATGATATCCATGCTGTAGCTAGAACCCTAAAATGTCATCCACATAGGGCTTGCAAACCTGTTAAGAGCTCTCCATCAAAAAAATCACATGGAAAAAAAGGTTAAATACTGTTAAAATCAATAAGTTAATATACACAGATGTACTGAAGTTTTGCTCATTGTATACTGTAAAACTACATCCTTAGAAATTAAAAAAAAAGGATGAAAATGTAAGTTTATGTGGAAAGGTATATTAATTTCATTATTTAAATCAATAACTCCTATTGTTGTTGATGTGCTGCTATAAATTAAGCAAAACTTCTAGTCCATGAACTATAAGAATGAAGCTGCAGAAGGAGTTAATTTATGCCAATATTTTCAAGAATGACTAGTCTCCTTCAGTGACAGGTATTGTTAGAGTAAGACAGAAGGATAACATTTAAACACCCTTTGAACCAGATAATAAAAATCTATAGCTGACATGAAGCAGTAAAATGTGGCATTATCTTTTACCAACTCCACATCATCACATCAAAAACACCTGGTGAAAATGACACTTGGTTCTCTTATTTCTTGTCACTCACAACAGGCATCCAATTTCAGCAGCTAAACTCTATACAGTTATTTCTGCCTTTTATGGGAATGTAAATTTTTTGGTTTCTAACTCCAATCTGCAGTTCTGGGGTTCAGATGGCTGTGACCAAGAGTCAGAAAAAGAAATGTCAGACTACTAAATCTGCTCAACAAAATATCTGACACTTTGATCGGATGTCAGCAGAGACATCTTGCATAGCAGAAGGATGCTATGGGTAGATCAGCCACACAGAAAGCATGTAATGAATCCAGTTACTGAGGATTCTAACTTTAGTGCTTTACTTAGAATAGACTCTGTCCTCACATCTTATCTGGGCCTGCTACAAGCATGATTTGTTTCAACTGGAATTTTTGTGTTAACTCCACATAAATTTGTAAAATCATAGAGTTTGTGGACTGTAAATGGCAACAAGCGAAAAAAGCAAAAATTAAGAAAATTTTAGTTCATGTTTTATGCTAGATTCTGTGCAGTAATAACTCTCCACTGTGATGGGGAAATATATATATTTTTATATATTTTGTGTCCTTGGCCATTAAAATGCCTCAATTTTTAGTAATTCCTAAAGTTTCTTCTCCTGTGATGTATTGTTCATAGCAAGTTCACAGTCCGTTGTATCTGATGGCTGATTTTTCTGCATATTAAAAAAAAAATATCCCATATAATTTTATTGAATCACAGTGTCTGTGTGGTATGAGTTGGATACTGACGCTTCAAGTTGGTATCATGACACTGCCTTATATTAGTATAATTATAAACAATCCCTACATTTGCCATTGGATTGCATTTGTTGTATTTTCTGTATTTCAGGAAAAAAAAAATCCTAAATATGCTTCTAATCATGCATCTATCCAAAAAAACTCCTAACTTTTCACTGGTATCCTCAGACAGAATGTGAAGTTTCAGACTATCTCAGTTTTTTGATATTCTCTCACTCTAGCTTCCCTTCACACTACTATCTGCCTTGCCTAGAGGTTTCCCAATTGTGTCAGTCACTGTAGGAAAAATTATTTTATTCTTCATGCTCTAATTTTGCAAGACTTTTTTTTGCAAGAGCATTTGCAATTGTGATGGCTTTTTGCAAGAGAGTTAATGATGTTCCCAAGAGTTTAAATTTATGTCTGTTTTTTATCTTTTTTTTATGACACTTCTCAAACCCTCAGGTTACTGAAGGACACACGGACACAAGTATTTGCACCAAATGTTATTCTACTAGACAAATTTTAAAAAGCTTTAGTGCATTTTCAGTTTGTGCATGTGAGTACAAAATAGATACTCCAGAAAAGCTACTCATCTAAATGTTCCCATAAATACTCTACTTCAGGTTGTCACTAGCTACCAAGCTGTGTCTGCTTGTGACTGTGGTTACAAATACTGTAATGATAATGTAAAGGTGCTATTATTGCAATGGAGATCTGTGATCCCAAAGCAGTAAAAACTGACACAACAATCATTTGCACCTCATTGGTCCACTTGCTGTAACCATGTGGATCTTTCTGCAAAGTGTATTCTTCTGCCATTATAGAGCCTATGCCTGGGAAACTAGACATAACATTATTTCCCAAGGCACAAACCCAAGACTGTGGGACTGTAGATTTGTTTTTGTTCTTGTTTTTGAACAGGAGGTCTAAAGCTGTGCACAAATCTGCAGCTATAAAATCACATCTTCAATGATACTGGGTTCCAATTTCAGAAGTAATTTCAAACTGTACATGCAAAGTTTAATGCCCATTTGTTTATGTATGTGAGTTTTACTATCACTGAGAGCCTTACATTTTCTGTTAAACTCTGAAGCAATTCACATCTATATTCAGTACAACACTGGGTATTAGGCACATTAAAATGTAAGCTGAAACAGTCTTAACACTTGGTGACCAACTTAATGGTGATCTGCTGCATGGCTAAGAGATTTTATTATATTTTCATTCCAAGGCAGCTTAAAGAGCTACAGACCCATGTTATATCTTCCACTTATTCTCCTTGTGCATGGTCACTGTATATTAGGACTCCTCTCAGATTACTTATGGCTCCAGGAGAACACAAATACCCATTTAAAATCTTTCTAGGCTGCATTTACCTACTGTTCAGTATTAAGTGGCAGGTTACTTTCCAATGATTTGATGGGATAAATGAAAACAATGAGTCCATATTTTAATGTAATAGCCATACTGTGATTGTTCCAATTCAGCTTTTTTTTTTAAAGATACCTTTCTTCTTGAGAAAAAAAATCCCAATTTTTCTTTCATTAATGAAAGTTCTTCCACAACTTCACAATTTATCATACAGAATGTCAAGTAACAATTTTAAATAATTGCTTTAACAGGGACGACTGAAAAATATACCAAACTCAAACCCACATTTCTTATTTTAATCTTAAGAGATTCTAATAAACTAAACTAAGTTTGTATAAATAAATAATTTTATGTGGACATTTTCATGGAAAAATGAGCTGTTGATGCTCCACAGCATACATAGAAGTGTTATTCAGGCCCCAAAGTAATCATGTGAATCACATTGTTCCTTTCTGATTCTATTTGCCTGACCTGGTTTTTGAAAACAGGAGGCATTCCATAACTCAGCTTGATGTGGCTTTGATTCTCTCTAGAAGAGGATGGACTCAGCATGGAAACAGTACTTGAAGAAAGAGCTGCCAGGAGATAAGCAAGACCCAAGGAACTCTCAGTCAGGACATGGTTCTATATTGCTGCGTGCAAGCAAAAACCTTCTTTAAGTTATATATTCTAAGTGAAATATGCAACTCAAAGTTCTTTATGAATGGGAAACTAGGAAAGAGAGAAAGAGAGTTTTAGATTCTTTATTGTATGAGAGCTTCAAATTCTTTATTATTAATTTAAAACAAAGCAAAAATATGTTACATAATGTGAATAGTAAACTCATCGGAAGCTGTTGGCTACAATTTTTTATAGACTAAGTAAAATTCCCTATTTCACAAAATCGGGAATATTACCAATATTATCAATAATATTACCAATATTATCAATATTATATAAATTTAAAGAGTCTTCTAAGATTGATTAAGAAACAGCTACTTTTATATTATTATACTGTAAAAAAGAAATACTTTTATTTCATTAGACCACAAACTAGATTTTTATGAAATTATACACAATAGGAATTTAGACCTTTCCACTATTCTGTGTAGTTTATTTCATTTCATTACACTGAGTTTTATGCTATGCTAAAGGTTAATGCCAGCATTTCTGCTTTCACTCCATGAGTTTATTGAAAGCCTTAGGACACATAATATAGCAGAAACCTGTTGTGAGGGAAAAGTAGATTCAAGTTTTTTTCAATGTGAGAAATGGAAAGCACATAAAGAAGGGGAGTTTTTCAATAACCAAATCTTGAAAATAACAGCAGCAGGAGATTACAAATACTCATACAATGCTACCTTCTCACAAGCGGTCGATTGACCTAATGTAGAAAATCCTTATTTCATGAAGTCTTGTGCTGATCAGTTTTATAGCCCTGCAGTTTAAGACTAAGAGATGAAATTAAGAATAAGAATAAAAATCTAGTTTCAGTTTCTAAGTAAACAGGTTGCTAGCCCTTATGACTGCAGAGAAATGCATGAAAAATTAACCCAAAGATACCCAAGTGGCTGAAAAGACAGAATTGAAAACTGTCTTTTCTGTAAAAATATTGCAAGTTTTTGGGCCCTGAGTCAGGCATCCTTAGCATTTTGATCTTTGCAATGTATTTGATTCTGATTAACTGAAGGTACTGGTCCAGACTCTGAATGTGGAAGACTATTGGGGTGAAAATGAAAATGAAGTGATTGAGTCCATGATTGTGAGGTAATTAAGGAATGACAGTAGTAAAATCATGACAATGGAGTTCAAAAAAGAAACAGTTCATCAAACTCTGGAAACCAGTTGATATGGTAGTAAGGGAAGGATTGTTGGGCAAAAATAAAAATAAGAAATGGAACTGCAGGGCAACTAGTGATTTCCAGGATGTAGAACATAGAGAAAGAATGTGGAAGAAAGATAGCTACATATGTGTATATATATATATATATATACAAGTACATATATATACACACAGCCATATGAAAAATATTATTTGGCTTGACATTGAAAAGAAATCATACCATTTAAAATGGAAACAAAAGTTTATAAAACACTATAAGATAAAAAATAGAATAGGAATTTAGAGGGGAAAGATGTCAGATATGCAGAGGAAAAAAAACCCAAAATTTCAACCCATTTAGAATCAGATTAAAAAAAAAATATTTTTTAATCTTTGTAAGAAAGGATATTGTGACTAATGGGAAAAACAAGTAGAAGATGGAAAAAAAAAGATTGTAAAGGTCAATTTCTTTTCAACAGCATTCTTGAAAAAAACATTTGACTGTGATGAAATGTTTAACCAGTAAAAAATGGGCCCGAATGAAGAAAGATTAAAGATTATGTAGATAAAGGCAATTGAGATAACATGTTCTGATGAAATTTGCTATATTTAAAGAAGACACACAAAATCATTTCTGAGTCATTGACAAGTATTATGGAAAATTTACAAAGGAAGAATGAAATCTCAAGAGACAGTAAAGCAGCAAATACAGTATCTATGTTTTAAAAAGATTAAGTGCATAAGGGAGATTTACAGCTGGGAATTACAGCCATTTTTGGTATCTGAAAAGATGCTAGGACAGATTATTAAACAATCCATTTGTAAACACCAGGAGAATAATAAGATTGTAAGAAACAGCTTAGAGATTTATCAAGATCAAATAAAGTCAAATAAATCTAATTTCTTCTTTGCTCAAGATAACTGACCAAGGAAGCAGAAGAGAGGCTGAAGAAGATATTTTTTCTTTTACTTTGCAAAGGCGTATAACCACATGAAATCTCATTAGCAAATGACAGACAGATAGTGTAGAGTAAACAAATATAACTCTGGCACTTACGGGGATGAAAACCTTTTCTCAAAGGATATGTATCACTTTCTCATTGCTAGCCTTGGTGGACTACTCAGGTGTGATCTATGTGAATAGTATTAAAGAAATATATGTATTCATAATTCCATTAAGAATACACATTGGTAACTCACAGAAATGTTTAAATGTGAATTCAGCAAAATTGTAAAATTTTCTATACATTCTAAAAATAATCTAAATTAATTTAAATATTATAAAATAGACTGATGATTTTTTTCATAATGTTGAATAAGGATGATACTGTTTAATTTAAAAACAGCCATATATAGGATAGGCATACATCAAGAAAAGCTAGTAAAGGAATTACCAGAAACCTATATTCTAGATTGTTTTAGTTCTTTCACTCTTGTGTCAGAAGAGAGGGTGGGTTGGATTCCTTCCTTGTGTTGGGATGACACTATAGCAAACAAGTGAAACAGTCTAGCATTATATTTAAGAGCCTCTTCCCCCAACAAAAAAATATAGTTGGTTGTGTCTAAGAAGCTTTATGATTTAAATGTAGACAAATTCTCAGTGAATTTAATAACTCAGTTCTTCTTAATAGCATTTTTATTAACACTATGATTAGCTATTCTAGGACAAATAAAGTATATAAAATGTTAATAGATATTTGATGACTGAGATTAGCTCTGTTAGTTAGAGCATGGTGCTAAAATCATGCCAGATTGCAGGTTCAATCCCTGTACAGACCAGTCACTCAAGTGTTGGACTTGATGCTCTTGCTGGGTCCCTTCCATGGGGCCTCTGCTTGGTCTGACAGACGTTTCTGCCATTTTCCCATTAACAGGGTCAACCAGGAGTAAAGTTGTGTTCCCAAGAAATATGCACAGCCACAAGCAGATTCACACAGGGCACGCACACAGGTGGTTGTATAATCAGTGTCAGACAAGGCTCTGCCCTCAGAAACCCCCACACTTAAGGCTCACACCAGGCACATGCACACACAGTTACATTCCCTAATCCTCTTGGGCTGGCTGAGGCAAAAAAACCACTGGTGCAGCACACACATCACACTTCCCAGGGTCACACACACACACACACACACACTCATGGATTTCCCAAGCACCACCATGGCGCCTCTGCCCACCAGCCACCTTTACCTACCCCACAGGTCCCTAATAGCCAGCTAATAGCCAGCTGCTCCAGCTGTGTGCTCACTGGATACACACAGCACTAGTCCTACAGGCACACCACTCTTGGAGTTCTCCCAAGATAAAACCTCTACCCACCTGGTACCCCAGTTCTGTCCAAACCCAGAACTTCCTGCTTCTCCCATGGGCCTGCTGACAGTTTGCCAGTGAATCCACACACAAACCTCACACACCCCCAGCTGGGCATGTATTACAACCTGCCCCAGAAGGCACGGGTAAACCAGGTTCTTGTTAATAGATCCTGTGGGAGAGATTAGAGTAAACAGCACTGAATAATTACTGTTTGTAAATATTTATATGTAGGGTTTGATTTGGAACAATTTGGTTGCAATAGAAAGCAGGTATGTAACCATTTTGGTTGTTATTATTTATAGCAGTATAAAAGTACAAAAAATAACAGTTAAGAAAATGAAAAACGACTAAAAATAGAAAAATATAGAGCCCCTATCTGTTGGATCCAGAAATTATACTTGATTGTCGCAATTTTGATGTCCCTTGGTCGAAGTGAAGGTCATATTCCTGTTAAAATTATGATCTTGATCTGTCAAGGAAAGTCTATGAAATTCAAAGATTTCATGGGTCACATTCACTCAAGTGTGAATGACCAATCTCCCCTGCTGCAAGGAGTTTTACACTGAGTGATGTAATGCTGTGAGTCAAGAGTCCAGGTGGTTCCAGCTGCCTAATAAGTCAGTGCAGGTGAATCCATTATGGACCATCATGGCCATCAGCAGAGATGGATACCTTAGGCTACTTGTGAATGTCCCAGTACTTCCCAGGGAAGTTATCACAGCTGAATTCACTTAACTAAGGACAAAGAGTGAGTACCCCAACCTACCTCACTGAGTTTGACTCTTTCTTAATTTTGTGCAACACCAGCTGTTAGCCCGAGTCACCAGGTGTCCTCTCCACTTGCACCTGGGAGGTTACTTTGCACCTTGCCAGTTTTCCCCTCATTGTTTGAGCCATCAGCATTCCACTGTCTCTTCCACTATCACTTTTGGATACATTCTTCTCCCTAGGCCTGGGATGATTGGACAATAGTGCCCCCTTTATCTTATCTAAAGTTCCCATGACAGTCCAAATTCCAGTTAGCAGGCATATTTGGGGAGGAGTGGGCTTTGGTGCTCACAGATGAGCAACTGCTTTTTGCATTTTTCTTTAGTGGACAAAGGTCCTCCAATGATTTTAGCAATATTTAAACAATCAACCATTTCAGTTTCTCTCAGGAAGGTAGGTTCAGACACTTGCATCCAGCAGTCAGCACCGGGTACACTGGGGCTGTGTTCCATGGTTCTGCTCCAGCCACAGGCAGTGAGCCCTTTCCATTTGCCTTACTCACCCCAGTCCTCCCCTCAGCAGCTGGCACTGAGTCCTTGCAGCACTGTCACTCATACCATAGACAGTAGTCTTAGGCAGAGAGATCATGAAAACATTTTTGTACTCCTTTCTGTCTATTCTTCTTAAACCTTCCTCTCAGGTTCCCTTTCTGAGCATATTGATCTACCTGCCTCTAGTTAACTGACATACCTCTGAACTCCCCAAATACCCAGGATCCTCACATTTGCATCCTTATCATCTGCAAAGAGCAGGTTGGCCCTCTTTGAAGTGGTGCTTGCAATTTCTTAGCAGCCTATCAGTTTGACCTGCAAGTTTGATTTCTTTTCATTGCCTCCATTGTTTTTCTGAGGTCTGCCTCCTCCTTTTCTCTACCATTCTGCTTCACAAAGTCCTTTGTAGTGGTTTTGACTGGGATAGACTAATTTTCTTCTTAGTAGCTGGTACAGTGCTGTGATTTGGATTTAGAATAGTGTATTGGGTCTGGCTGAGACAGAGTTCGTTCTCCCACAGAAGCTCTCCCAGTGCTGTGCTCAGCAGCATTGGTGGCAGGAAATGTGTTGGATAGCTCACCAGTGCTTTGGCTACTGCTGAGCAGGGCTGGCACAGCATCAGCGCCCTCTCTTCAACATTCTCCCCACATCAAGGGGCTGAGAGTGGGGAAAATACTGGGAAAGTGTCCTTCTTGTGCCGAGGTCAGGGCAGGAACAGGCGAGAGCAGGATTGTAGAAAAGGCAAAGAAGGCTTTATTCAAAAGAACTGCGCAGTTTTTATAGAGTGGTACGATAGATTCTATTCTATTGGCTAACTGAAACATCTTTCTCACGCACTGTCCTTGAGAGGAACAGAAAAATAAAGTAGAAAAACAACACTTGCAAATTGTTTATAGTCAACAAGTTATCACATCTTTCCAACTTTCTAAAACTTCTCACTAGCCGCTGTGAGAAACGCTTGCCGTTTCTCTCTCTCTGTCCCATGGCATCCACAGGAAAGGACGCAATTAATTTGGGCCAGCTGACCTAAATAAATCCAAAGGGGTATTCCTTACCATATGACCCCAGATATTAAAGCTGACTGATGCCTTCAGAACATAAATTTTCACGACCTCAGAAAATTTAGTTGTTAGGGTGGAAGACAGAAAAGCACATTAACAAAAATATGTAAACATATTGCTATTAATTTTAGGGGTTCTTTTCTGTCTTATTTATTTAAAGTTGTTCCAGTACTACAAGCCTACTTTTGTACATCCTGTACGTGATCAACACAAGAGACAGCAGCTTAGTCCAAATCTTCTCTGATTAGCTGATCACCTGTTACCAGAGCTTGGTGAAATGAAAACCTGGGCCTATTTGTGAATTGATATAGATATTAAGACATAAGATATTAAGACTTTTCTTGTATCTAAGGCATTCTTTTCCTTAGAGATGAAGAAGACATTGAAATATTGCTCAGCATTATCTCTTTCCCTCACTTGGAGAAAGAATCTTAAATAAGGAAGCTGGCAACTGGATTTAAGATTCCTTGCTTTTCTGTAGAAACCTTTGCTCTACATCTAGTCCATTTTTACGTGCATAAAGCTATTGGAGAAGACATCATCAATATAAATATTAGCCACTTATTTCTTCTAAAGGATGGATTTTCATTCACCTGCACTGGAAGTTCAAAGCAGAAGCAATGAGATTCATCCCTCATAGACATATCCTCAGCCCAAATTGAGCTGATCAACTCAAAATTATGTACTCTACCCAACCTATGAAAATGTTTGATATTTTAGAATGTCTAGTTTGTCTATTAAGTCAGTGCAGTTGAATGTCTGCTCTAAAGATATTTCTCAATATAAGGCAAGTAAAAAAATAATGACAGTACTTAGCATAAATAAGTAAATTAATTCACAGAATATTTTTATTTCCCAATTAATCAAACTTCTATTTAGTTGTTGTGGTTTTTTTTCCCTGAAACATCTTATGCACTTAATTATTGCTTCTTTTTTTCATAAAAATAATTTCAAATAAATTTTATGCACTAAATTCTGATTACAGAAAAAACTTAAATCTTTTTATGGGTTGGGAATTTTGTAGGCTTTTTTTCCTCCGCATTCATCTTGCCACAATCTATTTTTAGGACAAGGGAAAAGGTAATTTTCTACCTATACCTATCCATTTAGTACCTTTGTGGGTATGATAGAATAACTCTTAGATTTAATGCCAACTCATGCAGAGCTATGTTCAAATGCCTTCTTCAGACTAATTTTTCTTAGGCATAATAATGTCTTAGTTTTGAATTTGCTGGGTTAAAACTAACTTTTCATGCTTTGGGGTAAAACTGAGAAATATCAGTTAATATTCATTGAGATAAGGTGATGTAAAAGAAGAGTTGCCATGCTTTGAACAAAGTGAGACATAATAATTTCCTTAAGCCTTTCTAGAGCTTCAATAAGTAAGGTGTTTGTTCCATATGGAATATTTTTCTGCATAATTTGTTAACATTAAATATAAATTTTAAAATTATTAAGACTTCCTTGTAATTTATACTTACTCTAAGAATACAGTTGCCTTGAAATCTTTAGCTTAACAGGAAACAAAAGAGTATGAGAATCTGCTAGTATCTGGCAATCTCTTGTGAAAAGGGTCTACTATGACCATTTCTTACAAAGGAACATTGAAAAGTCTACCTTGGTGCTGCTTCCTGCTAATGAAAATGACTGTCTCAAAAAGATATTTAGTGAAATTCTGTAAAAGTCATCACATTACTTGGCATCTAAAGAAGACATAAAGAAGACCAATGCAAATGGAAAATCACAGCCAGAATTAAGCTACAATTTAATCTTGAAACTAGTTTTTTAATATGATGTCCTAAACTTTGAATATTGGAACTAGAGGCAAAATTGAGGGTTGGCTTTATTTTTGCTAGATTAAAGAAAAATCATGCAGAAGAAACAACAGCAAGGACTTCAAAGACCAAGAAGAGGAATTCACGTTGGTCTTGCAACAAAACTGTGCAGATTAAGTCCTAGATGCAACTGACTTGCATACTACTAAGCATTCCAGGATATTCAACAGACTCTCAAAAATTTATTGAAAAGGAATAAATGAGTACCAACTGATAGAACTGAAAGGATTAAGAACAGAGATGCTCAAGGAGTAGGAATATTGGTAATAGGAAAGAAGTCAGGAGCATACAGCATAGGGAGAAGGATTAGGTGGGCTTATCCTGTGGGTTATCCACTAATATAAGCAGGTGCCTGAATTGCTCTCCCTCTATCTCATCTGGAATTTCTATTCCCCTGCAGGTGAATATATAACACTTTGAAAGCTAGGAGCACAAAATTAGGATTACTTAGATTTACATAGCAACTAGCCTGAATTCACAAATGGCTTAGAGTAGCTGACTGGAAGTGTGAAATATTAAAACCGGGAAATGGAATTGGGAGTTTTAGAGAGACCATCTAAGCAGAATGCCATTTAGACCAAAATTCATGGTATTTAATGTAGGAAATGTACAGCTATCTGATAAGCAGCTTCCACAAAAGGTATCAGACAGAAAGCTATAGCTTCTCTATGAGGTTGTAGCTTCTAAAACTTAATGACATGTCTAGAAATAAAAAAGTGAGCTGGAAATTGTGGCAGGGAGAACTGTGTATGTAGTGGGAAATAAGAAAAGGAACAGTAAATGAGTAGCAAATTGTAAATTCATGCCATTGCTCCCAAGAGTTCTTAGAGTTACTATAATTACTATCTAATATGTCAGTCATGAAGCCATATTTGCCCTTGCTGCTACTAACTATATTAATATCTATTGCCCACTAACATAGATATATTACATCTAATCAGAATAACCCCAAAGCTATATCAGAAAAAGACCACAAAAGGAAAAAGAAACTATTTAATAGTGTAGAAGGGGAACGGTATGTATGAGATTTAACTCCTGTAAAGAGAAAAACAGCTAAAACAGCTAAAATGCTTAATTACAAAACCAGATTTAAATCAGAATAATCTGTCTTGTATTATGTTTGGGAAAACTACAAGTCCTGAAACCCAGGAAATCCCAGGTTCCTAGACCACAAACTAATTTTTTGTTTATTTTTCCTGGATGCAATGGCAATCTTTAGGCATGCACTTCTTAAGTATCTCTCTGTATTGTGTCAACTCTTTGAATGCTGAACAGCTCTGGAGGATTACAATCCTGCTATATTCTGCTTTATCATGCAGTACTAACACTCTTAATCATGATTAAATAAACAGACTTCATTCATATAATATGTATTTCCTGCCAGTCCCCACATCAAGAAAATCTCTACACTCTCTGTGTAGCTGTGCAGCACAGAGCTGGCTTGAAAGGTATGTGATATTAATATACATATGTACCTTCAACTATCTCCTTGCACACTTAGGGAAAAGGTTCTTTCCTTCTAAAAGAAGATGTTGCTGACTTCTTAATCAGGTTGTCGCAATCTCATCTCTGGCAAACTGTGCTAGTGGATCCATCCACTATCTTGTGTTTTTCATCCATATTGTTAGATAGTTGCTGTACTTGTAAGTAAATTCCATTATCCATTGCAGGAACAGGAGATGGAAGAAAAAAAGAAAAACACTTCTCCCTACCTAATCTGCCATTTACCTTCATATATTTGTTTTTCAAAAATATTAGTTCTGTGAGCTCATGTTTATTGGAGTAACAGTCAAAATTGTTTGGCAAAGATTATTTGTTTGTTTGTTTGTTTGTTTGGGTTGGGATTTTGTTGAGTTTGTTTTTGTTTTTTTGCTTTTGAACTATCCATTTGATCATTTCAGTGTAATGAGTGGAACAGCTGACTGTATTCTTGGCCCACTTGATCACATATGAAATGTACAGCATTCCCAGTTATATCAATTGATGGTTAAATAATAATCTGAATTGGTTAAAATTATATCATCTCTCTGCCTAAGGCATATAAATGATCCTGCAATGGTGTGTATACATTA
The DNA here is from genome assembly GCA_025504685.1 of Leucosticte australis. NCBI lineage: Eukaryota > Metazoa > Chordata > Aves > Passeriformes > Fringillidae > Leucosticte > Leucosticte australis. The sequence continues at coordinate 63,081,018 of JANIJU010000001.1, forward strand.
TAATAAAATCAATTTTTATTCTGGGGAAGAATCAAATAGATAATGGGAGTGGTGAACATATTAATCAATTTCAAGCAATAATTCACAGTTCAAGTATTGAAGAGGGAGAAAATTGTTTTATAGGTGCAAATACTAAGAAGTGGAATCCTCATTAACATTGTCTAATCTTTTAAGTTTGAACTACATCATTTATCTGAACTGCATAATTTAAAGGTCAGGCAAATCTTCCATTTTTCAAGTAAGAATACAGACCTTGACTTTCAGAACTTTAAGCAGCCAAAACCCATTTTGGACAGTAGCCAAAAGTCTTGTCAGAGGGAAAGCTTTGATTTACAGGTGGTGAAAACTTTTCTCAGTCTCAGATGACTAGGTTATTGCCTTTGTAAGCGGGGATCTCTTAAAACAAACATTTCCTGAGCCAAGAAATTATTTTGTCTTTTAGGGCTTCATCTGATAAGTCCAATGGCCGAGATCTCAGAGCAGTTTGTGTGGTGTTCAGCAAGATTTCATGTTTATTGGAGCTGTAGAAGACATTTATTGCTTCATACACGGGGATTTCTTTTGGGATTCCTATTGAAATACGTGCCATTAAATCACCTTCAGCCAGTTGCTGCATCGATGGCTGTGGGGCATCTGCCAAAAAGCAGAAGCTTAGGCTAAATATAATACCAAACTATTTGGTTTGACTCTGACTGTTTTCTACTATCTTTCAAGAAGAAAAACCACAAAAAATAAATTCTAAAGTTTAAATTCCTTAGTCAAAGTCCTGGTAACAATAAAACTTGTTTTAGATATGCAGAAAAAGTCAGCTTCTAAAACATGCAAAGTTTGTTTTGTGTATAATATTTATAGGTTTTATAAACTGAAAAGCAAAAAGTTTGTTCATTGAAATAAATACACTTTCCTCCTATGATCTAGAAATTATGCAGGTTTTTTTAAGAATAAATTATTAAATTAACATTTTGGGATACTGAAGGTATAGCTCATGACACTGGTCAATGCGATATACTCACCACACATTAGGGAACACTGGAGAACTGGAACCCAAGATTCTTATGCCTACCTCTCTGATAAGTAATACCTTTCATGAGAGGCAGGATTGGCAAATCAAAGATACAACACTCTTTATATTTCCCTTTTTTGTGCCATCTGAGCATCTAGAGTAAAATACCACTTGAATTTTGTTAGGTCTTCATGTGATTTGACTTCAGAGAGAAGATTCTCCACTTTACTCAAAAGAAATTTTGTATCTTTGTATATAAATCTATGAAGCAAACTTCTGGATCTCCAGAAATCCCTTTCAAACTAAAATATTTAATGATTCTTAGCTGAGAAACCATAGTGAAAAAATACAATAAATTATTCTAAAAGGAAGCCTAATTATTGAAACCAATAAAGTGATGACCAAAAAGATTACTTTAAAGAGTTGTGTAACTCCTACATCAAAGTAAATTGGCATGAGTTTAAAGCAGCTGATGAGAAAGTAAAGAATTAATGGAACACAGAGAAAAAAGTGTAAAGTATTTAAAATGGTGTCAAAGTTGATTCTCTCTAAAAAGTGTTACCAACAAGGAGATAGTGGCCAGGTCTCTCTCTTAGTGAACTAAATGTTGATCCAAGTTGCAAGGAGGGAGTCTACAAATCTTCTCACTGATTGTCACACAGCATGTCACCTGCCATAGAGAAGAACATATCTGTCATGGATATATAGAATTTAGACAACTAGCTTAATCTAAGTGTTTAGTTCATGGATAAATGAAGCGAGTGCTGAACTTGCTACCCAATTCAGTCAATATAAACCATATATATACACACCTTTGCTTTTCCTAAGGTTCAAGAGATACCTGTGTTGTACCACAAGAGAGCACAAATGAAATGAAACAACACCTGATATATCCTTGGCAATCTAAGAAGGAAAACTTCCTTCTGATCTGAAGGAGAGGAACTGAAGTCTTGGAAGACTGAAACACTCCAATGACAGATTAACCAAAGTTTATAAAGATCTGCAAGTGAAATCCTTAATTTTATTTCACTATTTTTAGGAAAAAAAATTCTATAAAATGATTTGTTTCTTGTTGTTCTTCTCTTTACATCATGTCTTTAATATATATTTGGATTTCTTCTAAAATTGACTGGAAGACCACTTGCTGTCCTATCAGGTAAGTTTCAAAACTATTTTCAATTACTACAAGAAATAGAAAACTAAATTAATATACCTTATATTATGTTAGTAAAACATTTTCTCATTACACTTCTGAATGAGGCACAATGAAAGCACATTTAACAGTTCCCAAAACAGTACAATCCATAAAATCTATTTTGGGAAGTAGTTTTAATTGTTAAAGCCCTTTTAATTGTTTTACTCTTTACTTAGATTTGCTAAAGAATCTCTAACAGAATTCATCCATGGGAACTGGTAACTTTAAACACCTTCAGGAAAAAAGCAGGTAAAGAATTAACTCATGTAATAAAATGAAATTAAAAATGGAAAATCTTAAATTTCCTCTCGTGATATCTGTCATTATTTCAGAGCAAGAAGTAACTTACTTCTAGATCTCTATACCTAATTAAGCTTAAATACATTTTCCTTTTTCTCTGCTTAGCAGAGACTTGGTGTGCATACAGCCTGAACTATGACATTGCAGGTTGATAGGCAGCTGAACAGGCAAGACCCACAACACCTATCTCTGTTCTCAGCTTAGTTGAACATATATTAATGTATCTTTCTGGTAGATATTCCTCCTGGAAGGTTTAAGCTTAAAAAAACTGCCTTTTAATGTGTCTGTCTTTTTGCACTAGAATTAGAGACAGAAGAATGATTAAGGGATTGAAGTGTCTGATGTGCAAGGAGATGCTGAGACAGCTGGGACATTCTAACCTCAGAAAGAGAAGGCTCAGGTGCATTTTATCATTGTGGATAAATACCTGATGGGAGGGATTCAGAAAGATAAAGTCAGAATATTCTTAGTAGCACCCAGAGAAATACAAATTGCAACACAAGAAACTCCAGTTAAATATAAGAAAAGTTTTTCCTTACTGTGAAGGAGGTCCAACACTGGAGCAGGTTGCCCAGACAGGTTGTGGAATCTCCATGCTTGGAGGTATTCACAACCTCACCATACACTACTCTGACCAGCCCACTTTGGTGACATAGTGATCTCCAGAGCTGCTGCCAACCTCAGCCATTCTGTGATTCTGGGATAGTTTCTAGCAGAGTTCTTTGATCCTTAATGAGTAGTTCTAGTCAACTTAATGATTTGCATGTAGATAGACAGATAAATCACTTAGTATTAAAGAAGTTGGTTAAGTTACATAAATTTTTGTATTTTCACTGGCAATGGTCTTGACTACTAAAGCTTAGGTAATTTATTGATTAGATCAGTAATAGTATTATAATCACTATACTTATCATTATGCTTTAATTTTTGCTACAATCTTAAATGCTCTGGATGAGATTCTTCTTGTATGCCTTTTCGTAATATGAGATTCCTTCCTTCTGGAGATGCTTTTTTACCCCTACTACTGCACATGGTATGTCAAGAACTAGCCTGAAATAGCCCAGGAAAATATGCGCTTTTATGGCCAAAGTTAGGAGTTAATTATTCCTAAACATCTGCCATAAAAAAACCCCTCAACAACAATGACAACAACAAAAAGAACAACAAACAAAAAAACCCACCAAAAATTGACCAACCAACCAACCAAAATCATCACCCCCCCAGGAAAAAAAAAAAAAAAAGACAAACAAAAGTTAATTTAATTATCATAGAAATCAAAAGGAAGAGTCATTAGCACTAACTTTGAAATGTAAGGAAATATTTTTGGAGGTGCATTCTGAAGCAACATATTTCTCTTCTTAAAAAATCTGAAAAAAAACTCCTCATATGTAATTTTTTACCACAATGTAGCATAGGAGGTGCATTTTCTTGTAAATAAGAAATATCTCTTGAGACATTTTTGTTGTCAAAGAAAGAAATATAAATCCCTTCTGGAAGAAGGGGAAAAGAGAATTTTAATTACCCTAAGCTGTGTGACAGTTTGCATTTGGTAGCTTGACTTTTAATTTCAGTGGTTACTCACAGAGCACATTGCATTTGCTCAGCCATATGACATCTTATTTCTATTACAAAGATAAAGATACATTTTCTTTTACAAGGCCAAATTTCTGAGGAGCAGTACTGATAAAATTGGCTTGGCATCCAGCACAAGAAACTATCATGCTGGGCTAACCAGTAATACGAGAATTCATGTTTGTAATGTAGTTGATAAACTATGTAGTGCAGTGGCTGAAGTTGTTCACAGCCTACTTACACATTTCTTATTTAGTACTTTTAAAGAAAGATGAGTAAAATTGAAAATTCCTGCAAAGAGTTTTTCCTTCTCACACAGGAGAGTTCTAAAAATTTCTCAAATTGTCTGTTCTTTTCTTCTTAAAAATAAACTAGATTCTTCTAGTCTGTATCTGATTAACTCAAAACTTTTTTAGATTGTGCTCTTTGTATTTTGCAGACTTTTCATAATTACAAAGAATTTCTGGTCTTCATATGTATTTTAGAATTGTATCACTATTGAAAACAGTAACCTTGAATGTTGTTCTTTGTCAAAGCTTTTGCACATATGTATTTTTCCTTAATAAATATTAATGTCAGTTTTGCTGTTTATAATCAGAGTGACCACTGTCAGAACAGCACATGGGGAATCAAAATGTACAATTCAAGTAACTAGATGTCAAGTGCTCTTGACCTTACCCTTTTTTTTTTTCCCCCTTCATGCATATGGGTCACTTTTTGTCCAGGAAGACTCCCAGGTCATTTTCTATCAAACTTCTTGCCAGTCAGTGGACCTCATAGTCTGTCTTGGTGCCTTGGACTAGTCTTGCCCAGTCATGGGACTTGGTATTTCCCTTGTTGCACTTTTCTATCAGCTCATTTCTACAGCTAGTCAAGGTCACTCTGAATTGCAGCACAGCCATCTGGTGGTAGCATTCCTTCCAGTTTTGCATCATCTGTAAAATTCCTGAGAGTGCACTCTGTCCCATTACCTGGTCATTAATAAAGATTTGAAAAAGTACTGGGCCCTGCAGCAGCCCTGCAGTACACTGCTGGTGTCTGGGATTCAGATGGATTTTGTGATGCTGATAATGAGCCCCCAAGCCAAGGGGCTCATTTCACTTTTCAATCCACCTCCATGCCCTGATCACTTAAGTCCAAATCACTCTGCTGTGTCAAAATAGCCTTTACTACCCTATCACTGAAAACTTATTCAATCATATATATATAAAATCTGCTTTAGTACTTACAATTAATAGTAAGACTAATACAGTTGGTCTTTCTGTAAAAGGTTGTTTTTCCATAATTGTAAACATATTTTCTTGCACCAAATCACTGAAACCATGCTGTTTAAGGTAGATGATATTATGGCTAGAGAATTATAAGATTCTCCCCATAGTCAAATAGAATCCAGAGCCAGAACTCATACTAAAAAGATGTGAAAATAGTATGAAATGTGTAAAATCATGCCTTTTTATATAATTGCTGAAATTTGTCACTGTTGTTTGACTAGTGGAGAAGGCTTCCATATCCATTTCTTGAAAATATGACTGATACTCCTAGGTGCATAAAAATAAAGTCCACAAAGGATCATTGCAGAACTTCAACTTTATAATCAAGGCATTCTTAATGTGTTGAAAAAACTTTAGACACAAGCTAATACTTTTATTATTCTGGGAAACAGTCCTTTGGTTGTTTACCTGACTGCTTTTTCCTTGATGAAGAATGCAATTTGTGGCCCACTGAGTTATTTCAGAATGGCATTTGAACACTCATTAGGAAGCATTGAATATGCTATGGCTACAAAAAATAACACTTGAACATGAAATAAAAAAATACAGAGAGTGCCTTAAAACTTATGAATATCCAGATTATGAACAGTTTTATTTTCTCACACAAGTTTTATAAAAGCAAAATATCTTTCTGAAGGAAACAAGAAAGATTTAGTTTCTCTCACACCTACCCTTTAGAAAGAATAGCAGAGAACAAAGCTGTTTCAAAAACACATAGCTGAAAGCTTCTTCTACATAAACAGCCATTTTATTCCAGATCCCTCATATAGGAGTAATGCTAAAAGGGGTTTCAGTAACATTTCATAGTGTGAAAATCCCTGGTACAAAACTGGACCAGAAAAGTCCATTTCCACATGCAGAAAACAGAGCAACAGGAATGCACTGTATGGTGACCTGACTGGGAAATGCTGAGGTGTGAACCAGAAAGACCCAATTGCATGAGGCTGAAAACCAATCAGGTCTGAAATATTACTTGATAACTCACAATTCAACTACAAAAATAGAAGAATATCTGGAGTTTAAGTTCGACCTAGTCCAGCTGTGAGAACACTGTTCATTTCACTCAGAGGGCAGGATTACTATCATTCAGTCAAAAGGTAGACACTTCATATAAATTTAAAACAGGTAAAAGGGTTGATTCAAAGCTAGAAATTCTTTTGTTGATGGCCCTTGTCTTACCCTGATGTTATTTTCTATTTGTCAGCACAAAGAGATCAACACTAATAGAAGCGGTGTTCATTATTAGCTGGTGGGCAATAGCTCAGTTTTGTGATTAGCAGAAATGAAATACTAAATTCTCTTGTCCATCCTTATTTCAAATCTCTACAAAAGCATTTAAATTGTTAATTATGCTAAAAAGATATTTCAGTATTTATAACTTTTTCTGCATTCATATTCCTGTACTTGACGATAAAGACTTCTTGTATAACCCGATGATCTACTCCCACTGGCTTCAGGAAAGCAGATAAGCTTATTCATGTCAAAACATTTAATTATAAATCTGATCATGTTGCTTTAGTACATCTTCTAAGAAGGAAAAAAAAATTCTTAAATTTTATCTTGAAAAGAAAAGCCTTAAACATAAAATAGGAAATAGACATGTAATTTAGGAAGAAAGTAACTTGGCAGTTCAAGGTAATTAATGAGCTTCTTATACTCTCTAATGATGAAAATGACTACAGTACCCAGAAAAAAATAACTCTAATGTGCAGTAAAATTATGACAGATAATGAAAAGCTGCTTCTAAAACATATGCAATTAGTAATTGTGGTTTCACTTCTGTTCATGGCTTTGCACTTCCTGACAGTTAACAAAATAATAATGTAAAATAAATATGAATAGTAGAGTTGGTTAAAAAATAGTGTTCTTTTTGTTCAGTGAAATATTATTTTCCCCCACATTTTTTGCATTTGCATGCAGATGGATGAACAGAACAGCGAATGAAATAAAATGGAGTTTTCACTGAGAATTTATTTGCTTTACATGAAAGGCAGATAAGGGGTTTTTTTCCTCGAGGTAGTTGAACTGCATAATTGGGGGATTAAATCTGAGATTTCCTTATTTAATGTGATGTGGAAGGTCCTCTAGGGAGGATAGGGGAAACTTGCAAAATTATAGAATGGTCTGAATTTCACAGAGTTTTGCTGTGATTTTTGTGCTTCTGTGAGTTCTAGGTAGGACTGTAGAGGTGAATTAGAGTGAAATAAGTACTAGTAGCAAATGTAAAGAAAAGGTACACTGCATATTTCAGCTAAACAAGCGTTCTCTGTGCTGGGATTTGGGGGTAATTAAAAAAAAATGCTGGGGGATAGGGGCAAACATGTGATGGCAAAAACTATTAGACTATTAATACACATTAAAAAAAGCAGTGCCCTAAGAGGGATATTTTCAAGAGTTAGAGCTAGTTAGAGATTCTATGTGTGCTGAAAGAAGAGTTGGAAAAACAATTACTAAGGAAATTTTTAAACTCTAAGTTCAAGATGAGCATGAAATATTCTTCAGCAAGAATTCATTATTGGTCAGCTCATCTGTACTGTGCATCATGTTTTCTGTCCCCAGTGAAGAATCTACTTTGCTGGCATCAGCCTTCTGGTCCCATTTGCACACTGCCTGCCTTCCTGTAATATGCATTTGGGTTACATAAAGATCACAGTTATCTGCTAAGCTAAATGAGTGATGCAAATGAGGTGCCAGTTTAGGTTGAGGTGCTTTCCAGTTACACTGTGGAAGAAATAGCTGCAAATACATGGCTATAAAAGCACCAAAAATGAAAAAAAAAGCATAATTCAGGAGTGCTGGCAGTAAACACACTAAATCTAAAATTCCTGTCATATGAGGTCTTCTAGAGACCCTAATATAGAGCTAAAGGAAAAGCTGCCTACTCTGAAAACTATTAGATCTCAAAACCAAGAAAGAATTTCTATCTGCTTAACAAAGAATTGTCTGAACTTTGCTTTGGGTAGGAGATCCATTGTTTTGTTAAGAAAAAATTAAACTTGCTCTAGAGGCAACTAAAGGGCATTTAACATAGACAAAGAAAACCATTAAAAATTAATACTGATCTTGAGTTCTTACTTGAAGGAAAGCTGACACAAGTGCAGGCATTCCAAATAATAGTGAAAAGCCTCTATCACTAGATGACTTAAAAATTTATAATGGCTTTTGGTAAAATACTATGGCTCCAACCCACACAAGGAAAACAAGCAATCCTCATCTACCATTGTATTAGTCATTAGAAAATTAACTGCATCCTGTGGATAGGACTGGAGTTGGTTTGTTTGAACAAAGAAGTTGAGAGCAATAAACATTTTAGAAATCAGTAAGAATTTGAAGATGGTAAAGAAAATGTGGCAATGATGAAAACAATGAAGAGGCATACAACTGTAAAGACAACTCAAGGGATAAAAACAAACTGCAGGGAAATTTTTCTGTATCAATCACAGATAAGTAATACAAAGGGGTCTTTTGTGTACAATATTTGGAGGGTATTTTTGTCTTAGGTTTTCTACTTGGTTTGATACAATAATTGCTTTCTAAATCACTGTAACATTCTGTCATACATGTTATGTGGGCAATGGACTCCACTGTGACTGTGCATTATGAGAACACTGCCACCTTCTGTTTGCTTTCACCCAGCCACCAACCACATCATTTGCCAGCTACAAACAAACAAACAAGCAAAAACATCCCAGAAAATAAGCATTCCCTATTCACAGTCTTGTATTGCAGATTCTTTTCACTGTATGCTATAGGATAAACTTGAAGTGAGTTACACTTTAGGCAGTCTATTTTGTTTGACATTTCTGTAGGAATGAGGTCTAAAGCCATGAGGCATGTGTGAGGGGATTACCATGAAAAAGGAATTAATGTGGGTGTGCTAGCCTGCTGATGGAAGTGACAGGTTATCACCAGAGGTTATCTTATATCAGCCTCAGGGGAGTCAAAGAGGGAGTGATACTAACATGTCACACCCTTACACAAGACCCACAACTTTTGTAAACAAAACTTTCTGTATCTCTCATTCATATGCAAAGTCCCTGCCTCCCTCACCATGACAGAAATCTGGCATTTGAAATCCTCCATGGCAGAAGATAAGAATGCAACACCATTTCAGACACAAAAAGACATGCTGGCTCCTCTCTTCTCCCCATAGCAGGGATGCCTCTTTGATAAGATTTGAATGTCTCACTGTGTCAGATGACACCCAGGTGAAATGAAGCTTAATTGATTACAAAGTCAAGATTAATGAATTACTAATTGATCTTTTTTTTATTTTAGCATGTCTATTTAGCACTAATGAAGTAAGTGCATTTATCAATGGTAGTTCCCAAATTCGTATTTTCTTTTCTTCAATAAATCCCAATATCATTACATTTGTGATTGTGAAAGTTTTTATTGAATGCAACCAGTCTGATAGTGTCAAACTATTATAATTAGAAATTAAGTGCAGCCAACCTCATGTTGAGACAAGAATTTACTGGAAATAGCAACTGGAAATAACAATGAGATAAGAAAACAAAGAAAAACAACAACAATATTAATAACAAAAGAAACTATTTTCATGGAAAACTTGCAGCAAATACTGACCACCTCATCCCTGCCCAAACAGAACCCACACCCTTCCTTCAGAAGCCAATCCCTTTTCCCCTGCCCCTGGCAATGACAGATGTGATACCAAGGCAAATTAGGGTCTGGCCATGTTCTCCACCAGCTATTGCAAAAAATTTGCTTTGTCCTTGCCTGAAACCAGAACAACAATATGAAGAAAAGGAAGTCACTTAAATTTGTCAGTATAATGAATAGAACAAAATTAGCATAACAGTGGCAACCTTCCCTCTAGTCTATCTTGGTTGTGTGATATGGATGGTTTAAGGGGCATTTTGTAGGCATTAAACTCATCTTCACTCAGTGGCCATGAATTATTGAGGTAGCTGGTGTCCTGTTTTAGTCTGTTTCTGTCATGGGAATGGCTTAGAGATGGATAACTTAATGTAAAGGATTTTAGGACATATTTTTGTTACAGGATAAGATGAAAGACTTATGGCTCAGATGTCAGTTCTGTGTTGTTTGAATGTAATATTAAAGGTAATACTGCCTTAAAAAGTTTAGTCCAGTTCCCATCAACAGAACTTCTTTGTCACCTAACTCATTTTGCAAATTTCTCAAAAGGCAAATAAAACCTTTTTTCACCTTTCTTCTTTATAGCCTAATGAAAAAGATATCACAGTGAACAGCTACATTAAATAATCTAATGGGGGATTTAGTTGTATAAACACTGGTATCTAACAGCTTCTGAGATGACACCAGGTTACTGGAAATATGCACCTTTATGAAGAAGTAGCTGTCAGGTACTCCCATAGTGTCTGCATTTAGAGAACTGAGTAACAACCCTAAAACTTCATTTGCTTCTACCTTGCAATTTGATGTGCACAATTTTTACATCCTTGATGGATTATATTATTTCAGGTGATGAAACCTTCTGGGTAACTTCACATATTGGTCTATAGCCCCCAGTGACAACTGCCCAGTCTGCTCTCATCTTCTCTTTGCTCTTTCTCTCTACTCTTCCTTTTACCTTTTCTTCCTTCTGCCCTCCTGCCCTTCTTCTGTAGGACAAAACTCTTTGAGTATTTTCGTATGGCCAGGAAGCCCAAATTTTACCTAGGCTTCCTGATGAGATGTCAGCCTTTATATTCCATGTCCAAAAAAGTGTTACCAAGACCTTAATCTGTTTAGTCTGGAATATGTTTTGATAAACTGATGTATATTGGCATTTTGAGGCCATTTGTGTCAGTATTGTGCTCTTGTTCAGAGCTGTATGATAGATACCTAGTACCTACTGTTGCTTTAAACTATGAACTGTAACTTTAGGCCTTGTCCTTTTCTAGTTTATTGAAGATCTATCAGCTTCTTATCTGTGTTGGCTCCAAAATATCTGTCTGCAATGTATCAGTGAAGAATCTTAAGATATTCCTGTTGATTGCTCTCAAGTTATTTTAACCTCTGTTCCTAAGTATTCTATCTTCCTGTTTTCCCGAAAAGGTGATCTTTCTAGATTAGTCATGAGCAAGTACTTTTCCTTCTGATGATTGCTGATATATTTTTCTGCAGTTGATAATCACTTCCAAATTCACACACACACACAAAACTGTTCTCCACTCTTCTACAAAAAGTTCCATGTTTTTCTATGTTTTTTTTTTCCTTTCTCCAGCACATATACCTATATATACCAAACATTTGCATTGCACTTGATTATATTTCTGTGTTTCATTCATGGCCATGAAGGGGTCCTACTAGTGCAATACCTCTTGGCAACTTTCCTGTTTCTTCATCCATTTTATATATAGGAGAGTATTTACTGCTTTCTTTTTCTCTTGTCCTCAGTATCCCTGCTGCCTCACTTCACTTTCCAGGCTGTCCACCTTTGAGGAATTCTTTCCATACTATGACATTAACAAACATTACTTTTTCTCCTTTGTTGCATCTAGTTTTGGAACATAAGCCTGAATCAAGGTGAAGCTAAAGTCTAGAACCAATCATTCTCTTTCTGCTATGCAGATTATACTCATGCTGCTGCCTGGTTATTATTTCCTGATTTGGAGATTACGATAATCCATCAAATTTGTTTTCTGTACACCCTGTCTTCTAAATGATCTCAAGTACTATTTGCATATTTAAAGCTGGTTTTTTGTTGTTGTTTTTTTAACCCCGGACACAGATCAGCTCCTCACTGGACAGTTGAGGTGGGGGACGGAAATGGAAAGAGAAAGGGTAAGTATTTATATATTGAGCGATAAAGACAATTTTAACAGCAAATCTGTGCATGAAAGGACAAAACATCAAGAAATTTATCCTCCACTTCCCATAGGCAGGCAGATGTTTAGTCATCTCCTGGAAAACAGGGCTCTCTCACCTGTACAAGTGACTTGGCAAGACAAACACCATCAATCCGAATGACTTCCCTTCCTCCTTTTCCTCCCAGGTTTATATGCTGAACATGACACCAAATGGCTTGGGATATCCCTTTGATCAGCTGGGGTCAGCTCTCCCAGCTGTGTCCCCTCACAACTTCTTGTGCACCCCCAGCCCTCTCACTGATGGGGTAGGCTGAGAGGAGGAAAAAGACTTGGCTATGAGCAAACACTGCCCAGCAGTAGCTAAATCATCCCTGAATTATTATTTTCAGCATGAATTTAAACATAATCCTGTGTACCAGACATTGTGAAGAATATTACCTGTGTTCCAGACAAAACCAGAATATATATTGAGCACAATTCCTCAAGTATTTAAGGGCAGCTATGGAACAACATTCTACCACAGAAACGAGTCAGTTTCTAAACCAGCATTTCTGGTGGTGGATAAAACTCTCATGCTGAATAATTCTGGAAGTGTATGTGCAGTTCTTGTTCTCATATGTCTATTTTATGATTTTCATCGATAAATAAAAATGCCACCGATTTCTCTCCACGATTTTTTTTCCTTCACAGACGTTTTTATATTTTTAAAGACAATATTGTAATATTAGTTCTGCATCAAAATATTTTTACACCATTTGTCACAGTCACATCACTTAGGAAAGCAGAGGATCTATGAGATTTAAATAAAACTAAATAAAATAGAAATAGACTTATGTGAAAATCCAGACTGAGATCAAAAGTGGGTCTTTATGCTGCTTTTATGAACTTCAGAATTGAATCATCAAAACAAAATTGAAATATGTTTTAAGATATTTTAGAGACCCAAATAGCCAAACCTTTATCATACAAATTCAGATTTTTATCAAACTAAACTGAACACCATAATGTGCATCGTGTTCTGTCAATCACACAAACTTTCCTTTTAGACAAAAAGCACCTTTTTTCTTCATTCCATGTACAATAAATATAGAGATATAGATACATGTATGTGCATCTGTGTATTTGTGTGACCTTGACTCCTCAAGGCCACAGCAGATATGTATTTCTAGATGCTCTGGCTATAGTTAAAGCCATTAAGTATATAATATTTACTTGACATACCGTTACAGGAAGCTGGAAAGTTATAAAACCTTTATATTTCTCTTAATTTGGTTCAGGTATATATATTTTATCTATCAGTTTTAAACAAACTGATTTTGACAAATATCCTTTAAAAGCAAAGAAAAAACAATGATGACCAACTTACACATAGAGATGTACACAGAGAAATGTATATGATGAGAAGAATTTTGCTTTCAACAACATGAGAGAACACAATTACTACTATATAGCTTTTTTTAAAGATAAATCAGATCTCATACAAACATTTTCCTGTCTTTATTAATTAATAATTAATATTCATATTGGTAAAAATCAGGAAAGAAAACTTCCTTATGAAATATACTGGTTTCAATTTCTATTTTAAATTTAGAAAGCAATGAAAGAGGAAAAATAATTTAACTCTTTGGCAGCAATAACTGTGAATTTTGAAAGAAACGTGGTGGTTATCGATAATATATCAGGCTTTTCAGAGTACCATTCTATTCCTTCTGAATAGACCTAGAAAAGAATAAACATATCTTACTTTGAAGTTCCTTTCTTACTTTACTGCTTCTTTCTCTTACTGTAATGTTTCACTCCTCTACTGCTCTTGGGATATGAGCTTCCTAAACATCCAACAATGACTGCATTTTTTTTTTTACTTCTAAATAAATACACTCAAAGAAGCAAAAAAAAAAAAAAAAAAAAAAAGGCCATAGTCATAGGGTAGTTTGAGTTTGAAAGACAGATTTATCTGCCCCTTGGCTAAACTAGAAACTACTATAGTACTATAATTTCTTCCAGTTAAAAATATATCAATTTTACACTTGTGTACATTCAGTTCTGCAATTAAAAGGGAATTGTGCACAACATATATAAATGTAGGTCTCTGCAAAGTAGAGTTAACAATATTAAGTATTTAACCTTAAATTTGTTAAATTTATTTATTTGCAATTAATCCCACTGGGGCTGGGTTTAGTTTTTGTTGTTTTTTGGAGTTCTTTTTGGAGGGGGTGGTGGGTGGTTATGTTCATTTGCTTGTTTTTTGCTTATCTCAGGTTTCTGTGTGTTTAACTATTTGTATCATTCCACTATGAGCTAATGTTCAATTGGCAAGTTCGATCTTCCTACAACAATATGGAGGAAGATTTCTCCTCTGAGAGGAAGGTTTCTCTTGAGAACTCTGCAGCAAAGTAAATATCTCACACAGCTGAGATACTTGTATGTAAATGTGAAAAAGAAGACAAGGGTCATGTTTCAACATTTCAGGTAAACGGAATAAGAAGATTTTAAGCCTTACCAGACATTCATCAATTAAAAAAAAAACAAACCAAACCATGACTTAATGTCATGTACACCTTTTAAGTATGAACCCCTATCTAAAAGTGTGGTTGTTTTGAATAATTTATGATCCAGAAATTATTATGTCCCCAGCAGTTTAGCTCCCTGTGAGCCAACTACACTAACTACACCAAATCTTAACAGAACAAAGTCTTCCTGAGGGTCTTTCCAAATTAATTTTTAAGGTAGTGACTTTGAATGACAAGGCAAGATATTCACACTGCCTACTCGTTACTGTTAAGAGAATCCCTGTTCCTTGCAAGCATGGCAGGTGTAGGTCCTACTTTACTTCTTACAGCTGATAATTCTCTGCTTGCCACACTGGACTCTGCACTTGCCTGGCCTTGCTCCAGTCAATGTAATTAAGTTCCTACAACAGAATCAGGAATGTTTTAGCATCATCACATGTACAGAGAAATTAAAAGTTTAAATATAGAATTTTTTAAAAAAAATATTAAGAACCTAGTAGGAAGTCTTCTGTAAAGTTGCGATATTTATTAACAGGAGAGATCCACAGAAATAATTTCACCCACCATGGTTACAAAGCTAAAAATGGTAGAATTTTTACTAGAATAATTGACTAATGCAATGTTTTAGTCCATTCTGCCTTCATAGAAGATAAAAGATGAGACATGAAGAATATCTTCTAACAAATTTTATTAGGACTTTGTGAAAGGACTGATTTTATTTATCTAAGCATTTTATTACTTACCTCAATGGCAGCAAAAACTCTTCCCATTGTTATGAAGCCTGAGAAATGTATATGTTGTCATTTTTGAGGACTGAAACGGAAGAACCTTCTCTTTTCTGGTCTGTCACAAGGTGAAGAAAGATACTTCACAACTTGATAACTAAACATGGCTTAATTTATATTCTTCAAAATAAAAACCAAGTTTCTAATAACTCAGAATATTCCTCAGAGTGTTTGCAATGCAAAAGTGTGAATCAGGATTGGTCGCCTTCAGAATCAATAAAAGGAAAAAAATAAATCAGTGTTTATTGTTTCTTACCTTAAAGTACAAATGTAAATAGGTCAGATAATTGTTACTCCAAAGGTGTGATTTTTTCTCTCTAAATTTGAAGGGAGTTAATAGTAGTCATCTCAGTGTAGGTAATAACATAGTACAGCATGCAAAGTTAGGTAAAATTTATCCCATTCTCTGACTCCAGAATTTTAATACATCCACCATCTGTTATGCCTGAACAGATTCCATTCCCATCTCCTCTTCAGCATTACATTTTGAGTTTTTTCTGTTGTGTTTGTGAGCATATTGGAAGGAGCCATAATGCACAAAGCTAACTTGGGGATCAAGATTTTCTACGACTAACAAAATTCTTCTCTGACTGTGAATTCACAGAGATACATTAAAATCTTCTACAAGGTTTTGTGCTGTCCTTACACCGAAATAGTTCTGAAGGTATCTCCCATAGACTGGGCAAGCAATATGGACTCAAAAGGATTACCAACAAATGAGTAAAAGTCACGGCTGCTCTGAGATGTAGGATGATGATGAAAATCTTATCATGACTGGGAAAAAGTTGACATTAATTTCTTACAATGATATTGGCTCATGATAGTAATAGTAGCATGAGGAAGAATCACCAGCAAATGATTAAACAGCAAATGATATAAAATGGAAGTGTTTTGTGAATGCAAAACAAACTTTGGTTTGGGAAGTTCAAAGGATGAACTTTTCATGCAGTTAGCCTTCCTCAAGTTTTGTTTTCTTTGATCTACTATTTGTCTAAAAGTATCTGTTTATGTCTAAAACATAAATAAATCTTGAAGGATGTCAAAGGGATTTTATGGACAATTCCTTTTATAAAGAGAATCAAAACACCTTCCAAGTATTTTTTTTTATATTGAAAGGTACATTTTAAAACAGAAATCTCCCATTCTTGCTTTCCATATAGATTGATAAATGGTGAAACCTGCACATAGATCTATACAAATATATAGGTACTATAATAATGCACATCTTTTATTATTCTACTCAACTGCTCCTAATGTTGTGCTGTCAACATCAAATAGTGCTAATAAACATAAACAGCATTGCTTTGTGGGATTATTAGAAGAGTGATGGTTTAAAAAACTTGTGAATATATGAGCTCAATTTTAGTTAAAGGTATGTGTGCTAGATCCAGGTATCAAAACAATGTTTTTCCCAGAAGATGATGAAAAATGAATATCTAAATCAAAGGCTGGATATTTATTTTGTTGAATTTAAAGCTTGTCACTTATTTATTTGCTGTTTTCTCATGCTCTCAAATAGTCCCCAGCAGTCTCTTGTCATCCTCCAGTATATGGCTCTTTCTTTTGCAAGTCTGTTGGGGTTGCATCTTTTCCCCCATGGTAAGGCTTATCTTAGCTGTGCTGATGTTGTGTTTCTGAGTCTGTTGGAAGACTTGTCTGGCTCCAGATCCAAGAATTAAACCACGCATAACATGTTGCTGCTGGACCACCACACTGATACATAAGCATGGATATGCCATGGTATAGGAACCCAGACAATGCAGTTGTTATTTTGAAAAGCAAAGGAGATAATTTCACTTGAACATGCTAGTAAAAACTGAAGTATATTGGAAAAGTTAAGGGTTTTAACAAGGGTGTAATTCTGAACATTATACAGTATGTGGCAAGTAGAACTGCTTTATAAGTTTGGTGCAGCGCTTGTTTTCTTTCATTTCCATTATTGCCATGGGAATATAGTTATTTCCAGAGTCCCATACACACAGTAATTAAATTCAGCAGCTGTGTGAAAGGTTAAGTGTAAGGCAAATGGATTTCTAGGTTACTGTCTCAAGGACATATGATAGGGCAAAGTCTTCACAATCCAACCAGAGAATAATCAATATTGAGCATGCAGACATTCCTACAGAGCTCGTAGAACATAAGTAGAAGTCTAGTTTTAAAATCCTTCCTTATTGAAATGGCTGCCTCCTGCCCTGGGATTACAGTACCTGACCTCTTTGGACAGAGCAGATGTACCTGCCCGCCTTAGTCATGATTTTTCAAGATACAGGAAACAATCCTTACAATATTAGCATTCTTTCCTTAAGATATAATGTGTCCTTAACAACCACTTACTCCCACGACTAACAAAAACAAAACTAAGTAGAACTTACTTTCATAAGTCATATTAGTGAGAATAATTTAATTAGCACAATTATAAGCCCCGAGTAGTTTTAGTCTGTGAAAATGGATAGCTATCTTGTTTAGGAATAGGTTTTTATTATTGTACTATGCAAATAAAATAAGTAATTGCATAGCTGTTGATGAAAATGTGTCACACTTAGAGTAGGGGAAGTAGCATTATAATTATGCTTGAATTTTAATAGGATAAAGGAAGAGAATCTGGCCCGAGATGTTAAAATATATTAGTCCCTATGACTTAGTTCATCAAAAATGCTAGGTATTCAAGAGGTAATCAGTTCTGACTGTCAGTATCTACAGTCAAAATTGTTATTCTAGGAATTTAAGTTCACTTTTTGAAAGCAGCTAAAACTTATTAACTCATGTTTTCAGCACTGGAGGACTTTAGGGATCGAAGTATTTATCAGCATTTTCAGATGTCTGTTATTCATAATTATACAAAACAATTCAGTTTTTGTTAACATCTACAATAGCTAGAAGGAGATGAAGAAACAAAATATTTCTTCATCTGTGTGAGCCTGAAGCTTGATGTGGTCATCTTGAGTTCTATCACATCTTGAAAAACAGACCTGATACAGAATCATATGAAAAGAAAGGAACAATCCAGGTTATTTAACTCACCTGTTGAGGATAGTCTGTCTACCTAGGACAAATAATTCCATTTTTCTTTGATCACACACTTCACATTCATGGCACAATTCTTCTGTAAAGAACACTTTGCTTATCAAGTTCTTGTGTTTTGCACAAAAAATTAAAATATCCTAGAGGTAGAAGCATTCAAATGATTTCTTTGTCAGTAATTCTCAAATTTGAAATTAGATATTCAGGAAAACAAATGTTTAAAACAAGGCATTTTCCTAAAAAATGTTGCATAATATAGTCAGGTGAAAAGCTTAAATGCTTCATAAAGCCATTCATGAATGAACAACAGTGAATATATAAAAATCATACATACTCATTTTGTATTCAAAGATTCAAAATAATGTCAATATTGTAAAAGATCCCCTGAAGTAATAATCAGAAGAGGGTAGGTTTTCTATTGTCTTGGAACTTTGTTTACAAGGACTACTAACAGGAAGACTGACCAGCAGTCTCTGAGATAGCCCCAAATCTCTTTCACACTGCAGTGCAGAGCTTTCTCATTTGTTTTGCATTCTCTGAGGCTGTCAGCTTGTGTAAGCTGTTTTATTTTGTCTTCCTCAGACCATATTTTTGAAATGTGCATTACTTATTTAGAATTTCTTAAAAATGCATGTCACTGAGTTGAAAAACTCCTTCAGGTTCATAGCTGTGAAAAGTCAAACAAGGCAGAAAGTCTAAGCCTAAAGTATCTTCAAAACTTTGGAGAATTCTAGGTAATCCAGGGACATAAAGTGATTAATATTTAACTATGTAATAAACATGGGAAAAAAGGCTTTACTTCTGCAGTGGCTACTGTGTGTGTGAAATAAGCAGGTTCTGTGACAGTACTAAGTGCATAGACGAGGAGCACAGAACTGCAGCGAAAATACAGATTTCACTCTTTTTCTTTCTTTTTCACCAAGCTGAGAACAGAGACCAGATTGTATCTACTTAAAAGGAAGCTAAAGGTGTCAGTGCTGAGGTAGGTTATTTAAGCAACCCTTTGGAACTCCTACATCAAATCAGTCTTGAATGGAGGCTACATCTAAAACTGCAAATAGCTTTGCTTCTTGCATGTTTTATACAACCCTGAGATTAATTAAATCTAGGAAAAATTGCAGTTATGACACTCAAAACAATGAAGAGCATATGGATAAATTGGTAGATATTTCAAGAACAACAGTAATGCAGCAAAGCAATTAGACTTTTAAAATACTCCATGGATGCAGATGTTCAAGAGTCTCCTCTACCCTCCAAAGACAGTGCTGCCCCCCCCACCATTCATCAGGCCTCAAACTGACCCTTTTCTGGCATATGAAATTGTACTGGAAGAAATGTCCACCCCTCTCTGTTTAGAACACAGATTAGAATAGCAATTGCCTCCTGTGAAAAGGCATAAAATAATCTTCCCTTCCTATAACTTACTGGAAAAGTCTGAATATCTAACCAAACTTAAGCCATGTTCTCTCAATCAGGCTACTGGCCAAGATAGTAGGATAGTAACAAGATGATAATCAAACCTCTTGTTAAGGAAGTGAGGAGATTTAGGATTTTGCAAAAATAATCTAAGGCTCTGCATACACTTGTCCTCGTAATTCTTTTGGAAGTTATGCCCCTTGACTGTCGGAAGTCCTTGCTCCTCTAGAATGGTGAATACAGGCTAGACACAAGCAAAAAAGCATTTTTTTCTCTGAACTATTGCTGGATTTTTCTGCAGCAATTCTCAAAAATTACAGGAAGAGTGCATGCACTTTGTCAAGGCCGATCTTAGTTCTGTGCTGTCATTGAAAAGGCAGGTGTCAGCTAGCTCCCTGGTGTTAAGTGAAAGACTAATACCTACCTTAATGAAAGACATTTCTAAGAACTGTAGGAATCTTATCCTCAAGCTAAATCAGGTGTCATTGGCAGTGGTAGGCAGATTTATAAATCACATAAACTCAATTACTTTCTGGATCTTGGATTTTTAAACATATATGTCTTTTTTATCTCTCTGTTGGCATTTTGGCTAATGTAGATATCTCAGTGAACAATAAGCAGCGTGTAATAGATCTCCAACTTGTTATTCCATCTTCCTAATATATTCTGCATTTCTTGTCAAAATCTGTGTCAGTACTGGGAAAGGTTTGTTTTCATAACGAGATAATTCCCTTTTAGCTATTTGCCCTCATAGTCAACTCTTCTTTCTGCTGAAACCTGCATCCCATTTACAATTTATTCCCACTGTTTTCAGTACAGCTCTTAACACATGGAAGCTAAAGAGCCTTTAGAAGAGCAGTGCTGTATGTTAAGTTAAATCATTAGAAACATAAATGGTTTTAACTCATTCTTGAGTATATCTATAGCTTTTTGGCTTGTCTACAGTTATCACATAACTAGTTTTGAAAGAAAAATATAAATTAAGTGTTGCTGCAAAAAGTACCTACCTAGGATATTCACATAGTTCTAGTTGTTAGAACTGCAATCACAGAAACAAGACAACAAATCCTTTCAAAGAACATCAAACAACTTGCAGTGGGACCTTTTTCTGCAAAGAAAGCTCATTGGCTGAGACAAAAGTCAGTGTTTTCTCAACTACACATGAATTTAAAAAATTACAAAAACATGCAAATAAATTGCTATTACAGAACTGAATGCTAGCTTTGGTAAAGGCTAACTTTCATGCCACTTCTGGTACCTTTTTAATGAAAAATGTTATTCTGTTTTTCATGGCAGTCAGTTGGAGAATATCAGTCAGCCAAAAGAGATGTTACTGTCTTGTAGGGTCCCTCTTTTGGATAGGCAGATCTCTTGCTGTAGTTAAATCCAGGAAAGAGAAGGCAAGAGAAAGGACAGGCCATCTGGCTACTTCAGAGTGTAGTGTTACTGAAGACTACTGACGTATTATTCTAAAACCTCATAACTTGATAGTGACCACAGAATAAAAAATATTAGGCCCAGATCCTTCAAAATCAAGGGAATTTAGTTTAGGAGGGGTATTTACATTAAACTTTTTCAACAAGACCTGGTATAACAGAGTGCAGAGTTTCTTCAGTTCAAAGAAAAAGCTGAATAGGCTGTTGGAAAATGATTAAAGGAACTGTATTTCTGTCTCTAGAATTATGCAAATAACAACAATTTAACTTTGGTTGGGTGCATGAGATGTATTTAAGGATAAAAATATGTCTTAATCCACAGAGAATTCCATTTGCAGAAATAAGCATCAAGAAGACATTTTTAGGATATTTCAATTTATCCAAAGTGAAGCATAGTTAAACTGTGCTTTAAATCTAATAAAAAATGCACCATGTGTAGTGAAGAACCTTCAGAGAATTCTGCTCAGCTTGAAGACTTTAGTATTTTTCTTTGTAGAGTTTTTAGTTTGTTGGGGTTTTTTAAAGTAAGATATTTTAAATGTAGGAAACCCTTGCTGAAAAACAGAAATATGTACTTTCTCTGATTAAAAGAACTTTTTTCCCAAAGTGTTCTCTTGTGGTTTTTTCATCAACAGGCTTGGAATTCTGTTTGTCAAAAATAATTGGTTTGCATGATGTCATTTGGCTCAGATGTGATGTCTCAAATTAAAGGCAGTAACAAAAAACTTGTATTAAACTCATTATTATAAAAGTAAATGAATGTCAGGTTTTATATTTTGAATGCAATGCACAGTTCAGTGTTTGAAAAAGATGAAAATGGAATGTGAACAATGCCCACTGAGGCAGAACATAATGTTTTAATTTGCAGTCGGTTAATGTCTTGTTGACCACTTTCTAAACCTCAAAGAAGAAAGAAAACTTATACAAGAAAAAAGACAATTTACCCAAACCTGGGCCTTATGAGGTTTTATTTGGCACAAAAAGGCTTCTACTGATCATGAGTCTATTGTCTTTCGAGCTGCATAAAAAGAGGAAGAAAGATCTAATGTATTTGAATTTAAGGGATCTTGGTTTAAATTTTCCCCCTGCATTTTCATCTGTTTCTCTGCAGTCTCATAAATGTCTGCAGACTTGATAGTTTTGTAAATAAAATAACTATGCATGGTTAAAAGAGACCTTGGCACTTCTGAATGTATTCCACAATTTTCCGCATAAAAATAATGTATCAGTTAGAAACACTGAAGAAAATTTCTGTCTGAAAGCCTTTCCTTCCAGGGTTTAGGTGCCTAACTAAGTTTTGGTAGTTTTCTTATACTGATTCAGGAGCCAGCCAAGAAGCTGAAGAAGAATTTTTTTTTTTTAATTTTATCATTAACATAAATTCAGAAATAATTTTTGGGGTGGTATTTATTTTGTTAAAATTTATTCTTTACTTGTGATTGAAAAAAACACCAGATCCTGTAAATATAAGAAAACCTATGTTTCTTTGCTTTGATTTGGTGTTGTCACAATTGCAAGAAAAGGAAGCAAGAGTAAATTAATTTGATTTTTTCTCTGGTAGGGAAATCTAATATAAATATGTAGCTCTTTATCAATGTTTTTCTGTAATTATAACAACAATATGACAATAAACTCAAAGAATCCACAAGAAATCCATCTTACATAAACTTAATGACAATTTTCTCATTCATTTTGTTTACCATTGTTCTTGCAGTTATCTTGCTCTTCCATCTCTAACACATTTTCAGAATGAAATTACTTTGAATTATGACAGCCTGTTTCACCTGAAAATTAGAGTAAAGGGACATTGAACCTATGTGGCATTGCACTCTACACATTCACTTTTTTTCAGGCCATAAATATTTATTCATTCCTTCTAGTGAAGTTGTCACAGTTCAGTTTAGTTCAAAATCTCCTTAGACACAAGTTTATCCTCTCATCCGCAAATAATGATTTTTTATTTATCATGGCTACCTAGAAACAGGTAAACAATAACATTTTAAAGTCATCAAAAGCTTTGAGACTGCTGAATCCACTTTCTACAGTTCTTGCCCTTTAATTGTGCATCTCAATCTCTGAATTTTTTTTTTTTTTTTTTTTTTTACAATACTAATTTGCTATAGAACATCTAGGCTCAAAGATGCAGTGCCAATAGTCTTGCAATGGCAGGTTGAACTCAATAGGCAAATCTAGAAGCCTGTCTGGGCTTTAGAAGTGATTATGAGGTCACATCAGAGGTTGCTTCTGCACATATCTTTGGATTCAAAGGAGCAGCATGCCTTGAGAAATGTGAACATGTTACTGCATTTTTATAAGTAGAAATGATATTTTTTTTGATTTAGCTATGTGTTCGAACTTTTTCTGGTCCTTTAATTAATCAAAAAGCAGAACAAAGGACTGAAAATATGGACTTTTCATGCATCAAATATGTAGAAGAGGTAAGGAGGAGATGGACGTTACAAGAGATGACTGAAAACTAGGAGAATTAGGAAAACAAATATAATAAAGGATATATATGGAAAAATGCTTAGCAGACAAGGAATAGGAAAAATACTGCATAAGAGGATAATGTAAGATAAAATCAGGAAGACAAAATATGTCATGTATGGTGTTGAATGACTTGACTTCAGCAAGGAATTAGCACAATATCCCATATTATCCTTTCAGCAAAATTGATGAAGCATGGACTGGATAAGTGGAAAATGAGATGAGCAGAAAACTGGCCAGACCCTCATGATCAAATTTGATCATTACTGTACTGTGACACTAATAGAAGGGCACACTCATAGCTGGTGCTTCCCCTCAGGATTCGGTACTTGAGCCACCAGTGATGAATGTGTATACTAAAAACTTGAAAGACAGCATGGGGAGAACTCTGAGCAGCTTTGCAGTAACACATACAGGGGAGCAGTCATTTTGCTGGAGGATAGAGCTGCTATTCAGATGGACAGTAGGCTGCAGGAAGGACTGACATACATCTCATGAAATTCAGAAATTGCAAATGATAAGCCTTGCATCTGGGTGGCAGTAATCCCATACAGCAGTACAGGTTAGAGACTGTCTATAAACATTTTTGCAGAAGTGGACTTTGGGATCCTAGGAGATGAGTAGAAATTTGAGGCACCATTGAATCCTTGTAACAAAGATGGTTATCAACATCTTGGGCTGCATTCATGAGATGGTTGCCTATAGGATGGCAGAAATTAATTTTTTCCATCTATTTACTGCTTGTGACGTTACATCTGGAGTGTGAGATCTAAGTTTGAACTCCCCTGCACAATATAAAAAGACACCAAGGTGTTGGGGCACATCCAGTAAGAAACTACCCAATGTTCATGGGACTGGAAATCCTAAAGTACAAGGAAAGGCTAAGTGGATTGGATTTTGTTCAAACTTAGAAAGAGAAAAGAAAAGGGAGCTATTAATGCTAATACCTAAGAGCAGAGCTTGTGGAGGTGGTCCCAGAATCTTCTTAGATGTTTGTCAACAACAACATGCAGGGTAGGAAGCAACAGACTCTAGTTAAAGACAGAGGATATTCTCAATTGATGCAGGAAGCAACAGCTATCAAAGATAGTGGAATACATGGTAGGGTTTCTGAGAGACATGTGGAATTTCCATTACTGGTGATAGACAAATTTTGGTAGGGCAAGGCCCTCAACAGCTTGATAGAACTGACTCAGCTTTAAGCAGTGGATTTGTGGTGGGTTAACTTTATGAAGCAGTGAGATATCTACCCACAAGGAAAAATATGACAAAAACTCTTATGGGTCTGAATAAAGATGGGGACATCACTTAACAATTCCCATTATGTGCAAAATGAACTTGGGAAAATTAATTTATTGCTAATTAAGATAGATTTTTGTGGTGAGAAAAAAGATTAAAAATAAAACACTTTTCCCTGCACCCTCATCGTTGGTTTCAAAGTCTCATTTCATTCCATTCTCTTACTGTGAATCCATTTTGGAGCTAGTCCCTTCCAACCTTAATTACTCTCTAAATTTTGTGATCCAGTGTTAGTTGCAAGCAAATGGAAAGATGAAATAAAAAAACGTACACATACAGCAGTAACAACCTTTTGGTACAGGTGGGTGTATGGAGACATGGACAAGGAGGAGGGAGAATAAAAAGGCTGCTCATCAGCCTTTTTTCAGTGTATATCTGAGTACAACAGTAATCCTTATCATGGTGAAACTGCAGGAGATCATTTGTGTATCCATGACTGCACATAAAATGGGCAAATATTATGGTTTAAAACTAAAACACATACCATGGAATAGTCAGAATTGCAATATCTCAATATTTTCAGATAGCAGTGTTGATAATTTGTAAACGAGTCTTCATTAACTTGACAGGATGATTTGCAGGACTGATTAATGCATTGAATAAGTAAATTGATAGGGCTCTATGTTTCAGGCTGAATTTGATGCAGAAAAGTATGTATGTATAGACATAAATATATTAGTCTTAAAGTTATCAGTGACTGTTTGATGTATTTATCACAATTTTAGTGCATCTGTGCCACAGGAGGCTGTATCAGCACAATGCAAATCTTTTTATAAACAGAAGTATAGTAACAAAGAAAAAGCGAAGTGTTGGTAAAAAATAGTTTATCTTTTGAAGTACCACTATTGTCTCCAATCTTTGTAAAAAATAAATGCAATCAATCCAAACTTTATCTCTTTCCAGATTTCACAGAAAGTATGGTTTTCATAAAATAGGTAATAGCAGTGCTCTTCTTTAGCTTAGCTCTAGTCACTGCTGTGATTCTCAATTTGATACTGGCCTGCAGGGAAATACCCACACACTTGTCATTCGGGCTAGGAGTGCAGTCATCACTACAGAGATCCATTTCTCATGCTTGCTACTCAGCTCTTGAAAGGATACACATCTACATATTGTATATCACAGACATTCCACACACCATAAGCAATCACCTTGCACTTTCCATCTGCTCAGAAAAAGATGACTATTTGCAGAGCTCCATATTAGGATTTAAATTGAAAGAATGTCCAGACAACCTAGAAAGTGCTTAGGTCTGGAGAATAGTTTAAATGCATTCTGTGTAACACTGAAAATAATGCTTGTGATCTGTTTGTTACAGAATTCCATAAACTAAGTTTTCGTACGCAGTACTTTTATTTTATTGAGACTTTGTGCTCACAGGAATACTTAAAACAGTTTTAAAAGTACAATACCACTGTCCAAGGAATTCCATGGTTTTTTTGTTGAATACATGGGCTTTGTATAATTTGCCTAATAAGCTGAATGTATTTATATGTTAATAAATTTGACTTCTTGATGTTTTATTTGACAAAGCAATTATTTGCATACAGACTTCTACAGCTGCAAGATATTCATGTCTCATGAGATTGTTTTGTTTTTTTTTAAAGAAAGGAAAAGATTAGAACTCCTTATGGAAAACGGACATCAAAAGTTACTCTGTTCAAGAATAGTGTTGAAAACTCCATTCACACTGGGGGAAACAATGGAAGTTTTATTACAATCATTCAAATATGCAGACCAATTTTGCATTGACTCCTCACAGAGAGTAATTTATCTGCCTAAAAATCTATTCAAAAGAGATATAGCTTCTTTTGCATTTACTTACTTCTGTATACAATATCTTCATCATCTTGGACTCAAATGGCTATATTTTGTGATTTTACTTTTATCATGAAAAGAGATTGCCATCTTTTCTTCTTTCATTCCAAGAATATAGTACACAAAGCAGTGTGGAGCTTCATATGAAGCTGGGGTGAAGCTAGAGTATTGGTTATAAAGAATTTATTTTACAACTGAACCTAAATATTTTTACAACTACTCTTTTTCATTTCTATTTTCTACCCTTATTTCTCTTCCTTCCCAATATTTTCATTCTTTTCAAATTACGCAAATGAACAGATATGCTACTCCACACCTTAGCTTTCACTTCTCATTTTTTGTACACCGTGTTCTGCTGTTTAGTCCAACCTCAGCAGATGCAAAGGTAAATTTCATGAACATTCAAAAATATGAAGCAGGTTTTTGCACCATGCCAGCTGTCTCTTTTTGTTCAACTTGAGTTAACTAATCAGAAATTGAAAAACTTTAGGCCAGTTAGTACTAGAAAGCAGTAGTAGATGGTTGTAATATTCTGCCATAAGTTTGGAGTAATTATACTTACCCTAATAGAACTTATCCAATAAGCAAAAATAGAGAGTAGAGTTTTATCCTTTCTTAATGTTCAATATTTTTTGCCCACACTCAGATGCTTGTTTCTCTTGTCTACACTGATCACTAGACTTGCTATAATTTATACTGTTACTGGTATTAAGACCCATGTTTTCATCTTTCTTCCAGCAACTATTAGTACATTTAATTATAAGATTGTAGCTATTTACTTTAACAGATTAATAGGATTACTTAGAATGCTACATGATCTGTGCATAAAGTGGAAATAAAACTCTCTATGGAATATGGTGTAATTCCAGAATGATGTGTATTGAAAATCACAGAATTAACATTCCATGATGAAGTAGGAAATTACTTATTTCATCTTAGCGCCTCATTTTTATTAGATTTCTATTAAACATATCTAAAGACAATGAAGTTGGCATTCTATAACTTTGAAACTAGGACTTAATCCCAAATATATATAACACACCCAGGTAACCTATATGTACATAATACTTTAGAATGACTTATCTTTGTATTAGTAATGTAAAGAAAATGCTTAAATACATTATTGCTACTAACAATATAAAAAAAAAATTGTCATTTCAATATTAAAAAGTGGAATCTAGAGAAGATATTTTTAATGTCAATATTCAGGAAAATGGATGTTTGCATAATAAGCAGGAAAGTCTTTTTATGATGTTGAAAGATAAAACTTCTGCAGTAAAGTTTTTGCATTTATTGTTAAACTAATCTTGTACCATTTTGAGTCCGGGTGGAACAAAATATCATCCTGTCTTGTACAAGGTAGTGTTGCCAGCAGGACCAGGGCAGTGATTGTCCCTCTGTACTCGGCACTGGTGAGGCTGCACCTTTAGTGCTGTGTCCAGTTCTGGGCCCTTCATTACAAGAAAGACATTGAGGTGTTGGAGTATGTCCAGAAAAGGGAAAAAGCTTCTTCCTGAGAAGCTGGTGAAGGATCTGGAGCACAAGTCTTATGAGGAGCAGCAGACGATCTGGGGTTATTTAGTCTGAAGAAAAATACATTCAGGGGAGACCTTATTGCTCTCTACAGACACCTGAAAGGAGCAATATAGGGGTCGGTATCTTCTCCCAAACAACAAAAGATAGGGCAAGAGGAAATTGCCTCAAGTTGCACCAAGGGAGGTTTAGATTGGATATTAGGAAAAAAATTCTTCACTGAAAGGATGGTCAGACATTGATGATGATAAGTTCCCATCCCTGAAGGTTTTCAAAAGACCTGTAGATGTGGTGCTTAGGGAGATGATTTTCTGGTGGACTTGGAAGTGCTGGGCTTACGGCTGGACTTGATGATCTTGGGGGTCTTTTCCAATATAAATGATTCTATGATTCTATGATTTTAAAACATAAATGCCTTCTGTGGGTTTTTTACTTCCATTGAAATCTCTGATACCAGACCTCTGTCAGAAACAGAACACACTGTATCTTGTATTCAAGTTATTAAATCTGTTCTATTTTTCCCATTTTGTAGAAGAGTGTGTGTTTATGCTTCTGGATAATTTTCCAAAGAAATATCTCGAAACATTTAAATGTTAAGCATGATTATTCAGAACAGTAAAGAGACAGATTTAAATAATGAAATAATTACTACGAGAAAAATATTTCATGATCCTGAACTGAAAATGAAACAAGTTTCTTAAGTGTAGTGATTATGTATACCTTCAAATAAGGTTTCAGTCCTGAAACAAGAAATTACATTGGAAAACAAGGCATTTATTCAGACTTCATCACTGTTATCACCATCTAAGCCAATAATTTTCACCCTTATTAATGTTAGCTATATTCTCATCCTTTTATGATGTGAGTGGTGTTGTGAGTCAATCTTATTTTCTTTTAATTGGCATTTAGACATCATGTAAATCAAAAGTGTCTTTTTCTGATTCAGATTTTGTTTCATTTTGCATACACCACAGAGAGGCTTCAGTAAAACACACACAGAGACACACACAGACGCACACACACAAGCACAGAGACACACACACACACACACACACAGACATACACACAGACACAGACACAGACACACACACACACACGCACACTTACACACACACCTCCTCAGCCCCCTTCATCCTCTCTCTCTCCTCATGCTGAAGAAAAACAGGAGGGTCACTTTTCATGTCTCCTTGAATGAGTTAACCATGGTTTTTGCCTGTCTCACTTTGAGCATTTAACTGTCATAAGGGCAAAGCAAGGGCCTTTTCATGCATTTTGAAATAATACATTGTCTCTTTGGAGATAGCACTGTCATTTGTTTTCATTTCACCGGCACGTCGCTCTTCAGATTGAAATATATATTAAAGGGAAAGTCCACTTTCTGAGAAATGTGATGAAACGGATGAGTTTTCTTCAACTGCCTTTCATCTGAAACACAATCCTCTTACAACAAATAGTGTGATGGATTATAAAATATATTTTGAAATTCAATACTCTTTTGTTGCTTATATTATTGTAATTCTAGAGGAGAACACAGGAGACAAGTTGTCTCCTTGTCAAAATTTCAGCTTCATTTTACAAGCTTGTCTATATTTATGTAATTTTCTCAGAAACAGTAATCTGAAATGGTGCATATAAACAGATAAAAATATTATTTTTCTTGTCTCTATTCTTATGCTATATATTATTGAAAACTTTATTTCCCTGCAATAGCACAGGGAAGGAGAATCAAATAGGCTTTTAGATTTACAGAACTCAACAGTCAAGAATACAGATAGGTTTGAATATGACTTACTGTTTATCCGTGCATTTGAAGACAATTGCTGAAGTATAATTCATTCTATGGACAATGGCTGCATGTGTGTTGGTGTGCTTTGATGCCTTTACAAGTTCTCATTACCAAAATCCAGAGGCTACAATAAAGAAAAATTGGAGTCCTAGATATTTCAATGTCAGGCAATCCATAGACCATCCAAAGATTTTCCTATTACACATCTAAAGAGGTGTGATAAACCCTAATTTTGATCCAGCAGCAACAGAATGGTGACTTACAGAATGCTTCAATGAAGCATGAAGTAAAACACATTTACGATGAGATTGTGAAAAATGGTCAGTTATGTCTTTGTTGTTGGTCATGGGCATTGTTGCTACTGTAGTGGTTTGGTGGGGTTTGTTTGTTTGCTTCTTTGTTAGTTCATTTGTTTGTTTATTTTTGAAGAGGGGTGGTTATTTTTTAAGATGATCATCTGGGAATGTATGTAAACTTATCCAAAGCACATAGGCCTTGCATTAAGAGTGACAGATAAAATATCCGGATTTT
Source organism: Leucosticte australis (assembly GCA_025504685.1). Classification (NCBI taxonomy): domain Eukaryota; kingdom Metazoa; phylum Chordata; class Aves; order Passeriformes; family Fringillidae; genus Leucosticte; species Leucosticte australis. Next base: position 63,111,778 of record JANIJU010000001.1, read on the forward strand.
TTTTTTGAATTAAAAGAATTATTTGCAAATAGACTTAATCCATCTGTTTTAGTTATTTCTGCATATACACTCTTGAGTTTGTAGCTTCTTTCCTGTTTTAGATAACTGAATCTGTTGACAAGAATATTCCTTTTTTTCCTGTCCTTACTAAATATTCTTCTCATTAAATTAATATTATATGAAGTTTTAACATTCACTAGAAGTTACATAAGTTGTTCATACATTAATGTGAGACTTCTCCAAAATTTTGTTTTTGTTATGTTGAAAATGCATAGAAAGTGGAAATAATAATTTCCTCAATGTTATATATATATATATATATATGTGAATATGTATCTGCACACATACAATAAACAAACATAATGCCAACTCTACAGAGATTTTTACATTATTTTAATGGCTCCTCATTAGGCAGGAAAACCTGCAAAAGTATTCTATAGGAGAAAGGAGATTTAGAAAAGCCAAGGACAAAAAATTCTTTTGAAATTTACACAGATTCTCTTTTCCAGGTTGATGCACACATGGTTTTCTTTGTTTTAGTCTATTGATGACAAGTCATATTCTACATTCACAAAGTAAAAAGACTTCTGAAGACAGAAAAAAAACTATTATCAGAATCATGCAGGGTTTTTCTTCCTCAGGAGAAACCTTAGCCAGCAGAATATATAATTTGGTGTAGTGAGAGAAAAGTTGAAGTGACCCTTCATTTTCATATGATTCTGTGATTCAAAATTTCTAATATAGTTGATAGAATTTATCATCACCATGGTTAAAGGTATCAGAGAATTTATGGCAATATTTTGAGGCGTCTGTATTCTTAATGCAATTCCAAAAAGTACATAATATTAAAAAATTATGATTTATAGATGATTTTATTTTTGTAAAAACACCATCATTAAACATGAAAAAAACCCAGTCCTGTACTGTGTATTGGAATCTGACATTTCTATCATACACAGCTTTTTTCTACATCTATTTCTTTCACGTGAAATAGAAAGACTAAATTGTTTTTGAGGAAGATAGTAAAAAGAAAAGGCTTTTAAAAACAAACCTTGCAACCATTTTTTAAATCATTACAACACACTACATCTGTCAGAATCTAGAATTACTCGAAAATATTACAGTAGCATTCACAATAATGATGAATGATCATGTGGATACATTAGGTAAAATTAAAGGAGCAGCAAACAGAAGCAAGATAAACTTGGTATATAATAATGGCATATGGCTGGACTAAATGTCAAGAGGATATGCAAAAATTGTTCTATCCTTTGATGTGTTTTGGGTGAATATTTCTGAGCTGTAAGTTTGCTTGTAAGAGCAACATGTGTTTTTCCACACTACGACTTGTGCCGTAAGATCCATGTAACATTGAGATGATAACTACATTGATCAGTACAAGAATTTCATGAGATTTTATCTTTTTCAGGCTACTGTACTCTTTATGAATGAATTATTTGCATGTGGAATGTGCAAGCAGACCACTGCACCTCTGCTTCTCTAGGTTTCTTAACTGATGACTTTTTAGAAAGTAATATACACCAACTACCACAAAGCAAGCCTCTCAAAACTGTCCCAGCTAGAAATGTGTGTATAGATTATTTTGCAATTTAGAAGACAAGTGGGAAAAAATGATAATGGTTCTTTCTCTCTTTTTTTAAAATTAAAAAGTAAAATAGTACTTTGTCCCTTTAAACAATGAGCAATTAGAGGAAAATGATGTATGCAGCCATAAGTAATTTTGTGAAAATGCAGCTCTTTATTTTTTCTCCCTAACCAGAAATATTCTGTGGATTTAGACCAAATCATATGATGAAAACCACATTTTTCATCAAGGTGGCCTTTAACCAAAACCAACAAAACAAGGGAGAATGTGTAATCAAGCTTTAACTGTGTAAGCTCCACAAAAGTGAAAAAAAAAATCCCCAAAACCAAGCAAAACTAAACTTTTTTTTCCTAAATACATCATGGTCAGGTTTTATTGATGAAAATAATAGTTTTTCTTCCCTGAATGATTTTAACTGAGCTGTCCTAGAAACACATTTTTGACAAACATACTAAATATCAGAAAACATACATGGATCCAGCATACACTCAGCCTGTTTAGAAGCATAATAAGCTGGTTACTATCACTTCTCCAAGAGGAAAAACAGGTAGGTGAATTGTTTCTCCTGTGTGAGTCACTCAAATGAGTTAGGTAGGCCCTTACTTCTGGAGGCTGGAGTGTGATATTATCTCTGCTCTACAGAATATGCTTATTCAGTGTTGAAGGAGCACAGAGTGAAGCGGTCTTGTGCCTATATCTGCTCGTTATCATCCTTACTGTGGTGAACAATTCTGAGGGAACAGTGACCTTTTCTAGATAGAATTCTTAGAAGGCATTAATCAGCTTAATACTGCTGAGAAATCTGTTACTTCAGCTTAAATTTGGAGTCAGTTTTATATGCAAAGCACATAAAAGAGTTATTAACTTTGAACCTTCTCTTTGCTTTAGGGGCAGAATTCTGCCTTCAAAGCAAAGATAGATTTGTCTTTTGCTAATGAAAAACTTAATGTCAGCAAAGAAAGAAAAATTAGTTATAAAACTAGGAAAACCAAAGATGTAGAAAACATTGATCTCTCCTCTGTAGCTCTATTAACCACCATAGGACTAGTTAAGTAGATAACTTAACTGGATATGGCAAGAACAGACATCTAGTATGAGCACCAGCTGTAGTGAGAAAATCTTGCATTTGTTACTGAATTGCAAGGTGAACAAGTTTGGTGGACATGAACTAAAAGGAAAGAGTCCTTTCTTATGAATAGTGTATAGGAAGTGTTTTTCTTCTGGAAATAAATAATCTAAGATACCTTTCTACCAATTTTATGTATTTTTGAGGCACCTATCTCTGCAATCCATAAACACAAACAGTGTTGTTTTCTTTTTTCTCCTTATGATTCTTTTTCCCTGTGCTCTACGTCTTTTCCTATGGTGACTGAAAGATTAATCCCAGTGTTACACTCTGTCTTTCTTTTTGCTGACACTGCAAACTAGAATTCCACAAACACAGAAGTGGAAAAGTTTTTTGTGTTGCTACCATCGTAAAGGTACCAAAGGATGATGATTCAATTTTTGAAGAACACTGTCCTGCATGGTATGCTTTATTTTGTGCAAGTTTTACTAGGAATCTTGACCATATATTTGTGTGATATTTTAGTGTCATCTGTCTCAGTATGGCAGCTTCTCAGAAGATAATGATGATAATACTTTTCTAGGTACTGCATTTCCAATTCTAAAAAATACACCTGAAGAAGATATCTAGGTGGTATATATAAACCGAAGGAGTTGGTACAAGATTACAAACATTAGTCTTAAAATACAGGTTTACAGGATGCTTGACTTTCACCCATAGCACACAATGAATAATCGGAGTTAATTGTAAGAAAAAGATAATACTTGCCATTCACAAATGACAATAAATCAATTTTGCACCAGGAGCAAGGTAACTAAGCCTTTCCTTCTTATGGTTGCTTGTTATGAAAGTTTTGTCTTAAACTGCTACTTTGTGAAATCTACTGAAACTAAATACACTCTGTACATACACAAAATTTATTATTTGTGTCCTTCTTAATTGGTCAAATTGAATACTATAATTTATGTTTCCTGAATTAAACTCTCAAGAGATGTATTTTCATGCAAAGATTTTATACAGATCTTTTGAATTTTTGACTGTAGAAAATCATTGGGATAGACAGGAATAGGAGGGAGTTCTTTAAAAACTTGCAGTCAGACACTACAGCTAACATTAGTTTGTCTACTGATGTCCCAGCTTGGTATGTGTGCATGTGTGTGTATGTGAACACTTCAGGTGGGGGAAATGTCAGCTAAAGAATGAAAAAAAGATTAGTAAAAAGCTGCTATGATTGGCTGGATGACATTGACATTTACTGTACCAGAAAATTATGGAAACATTAGAGCTATTAGCTGTCAGTCATTTCTGTGAATAGTTCTAAAATAAGGTTGTAGAGAAAGTATCTGCGTAGCTTATTTTTTAAAGTGAGTTTCACAGAGCCACAGAAGTGTTTAGAAAGTGCTGTCATAGAAAGTCTTTTATTTCTTTTCCCCTCCAAACAGTGAAGTGAGGCACTGAGGACCACAGCATTAGTCTAAAGATCATTGTAGAAAAGTGAAAAAGAAAGAGAACTTGAGGGTCAGAAATACAGAGCAATTCAGCGTGGAACCATATAATTTAAAAAGGCAATTTTTTCCCCAAAACCTGAAATTTGGAAAGGTCAAACTAATTTATACAACTTATTTTTCTTAAGAAATAAACAGTTTTACCATAATTCTAGGAAATGTTTCTTCTTTATTGCTTTCTTCCTTGAGAACACTCTGCCCTAGAGACAATTCCTGTAATTCACTGAATGAGAAACTGGAAAAAACAGAGAGAATGATGGAAATTCAAGCACCTGTGAAGTTTGAACGTGTGTGCTTCAAGCAAACTCCTTAAAGATCAGTTATTTAACCTATCCCATAAACCTTGCTCTACTGATTTCTCTTTCTCAAAGAAGCGACAATGTACACTGATGCTAACTTTTTACAGGTTGGGAAGCTGTCTCACATTTGATTTATTATATTTTTTTAAATTCATAACACAGTGATGTTAAAAGAGTTACCCGTTGTAACAAATATGTCTGTTGCAGGTGAAAAGACAAGCAAGTTGTCTGAAAACTGATTCTCATTTAAAATTCATTAGGAACTTTTACTGAAAGGCTGCAGTGTCATCCAAATGGCTACAAGAGAAGTATAAATAAAATCCTACAGCAAAAAATAATTTCTAAAGAAGTATAGCTGCTAATGCATGACATTAAAACTGTGAAAAAAATTACACTATCTTTTTATATCTTTTAAACTTCTCATGTACAAAAACCTAAGGATAGTTACTTAAAACCCTATATAAAAGTATGTCATTATGAGGTCTCTAGCATCTGAGCATGACTGCGATGTGCTGGAAGGTGATGTGTTGTGCATAGTCAGCATGCTGGCTGTACAGGTCTCAGCACAGCAAAAATCTATCACACTCTTCACATAAACACTGGGTGCACAAGCTCGTTTATTGCCGTAGGCACAGCTTTGGATAACTTTTGTCCTTGCTGCTTTTCCTGCCAAAGAGTAGGAGATGTTTGCTGTTCATATATATATTTCTCCTTCCTCATCTTGCTGTCTTGGTACTGCTAGCGGCTAGAAGCCTAGATAGCCCTTCCCTAAGCTGTAGTAAACTTTTTATTTCTAAAGGTATTTTGAAGCTGTTCTTTTAGTCAATCTCACTTCCATCCACAGTCCTCTCTGCCCATTAACTATCACACCTGGAATAAACCTTTGGCCATGATGAAACTTGTTAGTTCATTATACAATGGACCTTAGTAAGGCATTTAGGTGGACAAGCTTCTTCAATTTGGAAGACTTTGTCTAATGCTGAATGTTATTTTGATGAAGTTTTAAAGCAACAGCTGTAAGGCCCAGCTTCAGCTAGCTCTTACCTTGGAACTACAAAAACTGTCATTGCATGTTCATTCTTTTCACAACACTCACAATTTGATAGACTTCATCTATCTCCAACACTTCAATTTTTATTATAGTCTAATTGTTCCTCAAGCACAGAAATTAGGCTAAAGCCTAATCATCCTCTTCACTTTTTCTTCTGTCACATATTTTTTTTGTTGAAGGTTTTGAATTGCTTACAGTCTTTGTCACAATCTGAAACAATCCATTAGTTCTAATTTTAAATTATTATTCCCAGAATAATAATTTATTTATAATTTTATTATTATATGTGTGTGTATGTGTACATGTGTGTGCTTGTAAATATTCCTAGCATTGTAGCAAAAGCCTTCCTTTAAAGCATGACCTGCAAGCAAGACTCATAGATCTGTCTAACAAGTTGAGAGACTAAATTTTCAAATGCTTTGAATTAAAGGTGTTTTTCTGGTCTGCTCCGTAGAATTTATTGCAAGAGAACACATCAAGTTTTAAGTGTGAAGTGGGTAAATGAAACAATGCAAACATAAAGGAAGGCAAAATTATTTGATTTTGTAAATGTTTCATTAGCTGAAAATATTTGTGTCTTCAAACAAACTCAGACTGGGGGTTGCTCTACTGGAGAGCTCACAAAATGTGTAAGGAGAAAGGCAACCTGTGGAAGCTGTCTAAACCAGCATTCCTGCTCTATGTGTTGTTACATAGAACAAGTTGTCCTGTTATTCCTACAGAGCATATTGTGAAATCAGGTTTCTAATCTAAAATAGGCATTCTCCTGAATGTCTTTTTAATCTCCTAAGACAGGCTTTCTACAACCTCTCTTAGCAAACTAATTAGCCTCACAGGAGACACAGACAGACAGAAAGGTAAAAAAAAGCAGGAGAAATAAAGAAAAGGAAAAGAAAGTTTTATGTTCAAAGGTCCCTGTACTCTCTCTGTTCCTGCTGTTCACATGAAAGACAATTCCCCTTCTCCCCTGGTCTGCTCTTCCTGATGAAATGGTGACCCATTCACAGCAACACTCCAACCATGCGAGCTGTATCTCCATGTCTCTTTGAAATCAATGAAATTGCAACCCTTGGTCTGCACACAGATCTCTACCTCCCTTCTTTTGCTCCCCTTTGTATGTGCATTAGCATATGAGTACTTCGGAGAAAATCTCAGTTATATTAATATCATTGAAAGCGTATGAGACCTTTTTCTGTAATGCTGTCCTACAGACACTTCCTGATTTGTGTGTGTAGAATTCAGATGACCCCACTTCAGCCTGGAGAAATCATGTATGCTCAAATCTCCTTTACCTCAAGCAGAAAGGAGTCTCTAAATGTAGAAGGTGAAAGAAAAAAAGAATTTAGAAAAATCCTTATAATGTACGTAACCAAGACCAGAATGAAAGTAGGAATGCTCTCAGTGAAGCAAAACCACAGAGTTACTCAGATATTTGAGAACCTACATTTAACTTCTTTTACTATGATGACTTGCTTCAGAGAACTAAGAAAACCCTTTAAAGAATAAGTTATACAGACTAAATTTTTCCATACTCCCTTTTAATCAGATCATACTGTTCAATTAGCTATGAATAAGTCCATTGATTTGTAGAAGGGAGCTTACAGGAGTTGTCTTCAAATGCAATGTTCCTGGAAGGTAAGAAAGGTATATTTACCATAAATTTTGTCTCCATTCTCATTATGAATTTCTTCTATTCTTCTTCTGTTCCTAAAAATAATTCTTCTACCTAAGCTTGGTACAATCAAACAAGGATATGGTATTGTATTCTGCAATAGTAATCAGCAATGTCACATGAATAACTACCTGTAATTACTCTCTGCTACTAGTGGGATGATTGCACAAAGTTAAATTAAAGCTGAAATAAATGTATTGAGTAATTTCCTGCTACTAGACAGTGTTTATGAGTGCAAAAAGCTAAGATAAAATTGTTTCCATTCAGGACAAGGGTTAAAAATGTTGGGAAAGCCACTGAAAACAGCAGCCTTTGGAGCCCAGGTTCTTCTTCCTGACATCTGGAACCCAGCCCAACACACCCTGAGATGCAGATGACTCAGTCCCAGGTTGTTAGATAAAATTGATGCCTTCTCCTTTGCAAATTCATCCAGTTTCAAGGCTGACCTCTGAGCACAAAGCCACACAGACTGCTGCTGCCAGGGCACTGCATTCAGCAGCACACAGGGATAGTGCTCATAAAGGGTGAGGAGAAACAGCCAAGTCCCACACCCAACCTCTGGCTGATCAGGGCTGAGGTTCACAAGGGTAAACACACTTTCCACAAGCACACTCCTACTTAGGTAAGACTCTTGAGCATCTGTATGGGCCCTAACACATTTAATATCAACACCCAGATCCTGGGACCTCTTACCCGGTGTAAAGGTCTCCTTCTACTTGCTGGGTATTCCAGTCTGAAATAGTGAATTGTACATACACACACACAAGACAAAGTTCCTGGGTTCATGTATACGTGTGTGTCTCCCAGGTTAAGAAGGTCAGAGTCATTATGTTCTGTTAGTGCCCTCAGGGCTTTGAAACATGCCATCTGAAGCCCCACCAGGTCACTTATTCATAATGAATGCCTGAAATGTCTGATGCATCAGCATCTAAATTAATTTTTCAAAATCAGATGAGAGCGTAATCCATCTTTACACAATATAAGTAACCATTATTCACTTACTTAACTATTCGTTAGTGTACTTATATTAGTACACTAAGCCAAAAAAAATTAGAAAATATTATTTTTATAATACTGCTTGGCATGTTGTACCATAAATATCAAGTCCATAAATGTAAATAGCAGTGTAGTGAAAACGCAAGATATAGAACTCCAAATCCTACTAATAATGCAGTAACTTTCTTACCACTACATCTAGAAAAATCACAAATCAAACCCTCTCAAAAATTTTATGAGCTAAGAAATTGTGGAATTAAAATAATGTGTTCTAAACTACACCGTTTATTCACTTCCATCCTTTTGCACTCAGTTATATCTCATTTCTTAATGAAGCAAACTGGGAGGGGAAGATCTTTGCACTTGAATATCAAGAGTATAGAACATTTCTCAGATGGAACACGTAATAAATTAGTGTATTTTAGGTGGTTATGACCATCTATAACAATATTAATTCATGGGCAAATGACTATTAACAGTGCTAAATGAATGAAAAAAGTAATGAAGTTTGTTTCTGTTCTGAAAAGCACTATTTATGTAGTCACTGTAGTTCCTCTGTAGCTTCTCCAAGACATCTAACAATGGCTTTGCTGGAAGCTGAAAGTGCCTGCAATGGTCTGTTCATGAATATCTGCAAATAAAAGTAAAAAATGGCCTTTGTCTCCATTTTTAGTTCAGTGTATGATTGGCAAGATGGAAATCAAGCTTTTGAGGAGGAGCAAATTTTCTGATAATCACTTGTTTTTAAGTGCTGCTGACCAAAAGTAGAAGATATATTGCTATGCTGAATTTCAACTAGAGTTGTACCCTACAATTAACTTATTTGTAGACAAAAAAGAGACACAAGTGAAGCAAAATTTAGATAAAACTCCCAAACCCGCTCCTAAACAGATATCATAAAAACATAAGAAATTTTCTAAACTATTCTTATTTCTAAGGATCATTATGTATTCATTTACTTAATTACCTGGGACATTGCTGCTCAAGCCCCATAAAGAGAATTTTGTAGGGAAAATTATAAAAGTACGATTAGTTACACGACCATAAAATCATAAAATATAAGACATTGTAAGAATATATATCTTTGGGGTTTTTTCTTACAATGTTATTGAAAATTGCTTTCATAAAAAAATGTTAAAGAGAAAATTGTTTTGTGGGGGGAAAAAAGTAAATGACAACAAGATTTTTTTGGGGTGGATTCTCTGTTTTATGTTTGCTTGATTGGTTGGTTAGTTTGTTTTGGGTTTGGGGTTGTTTGGGGTTTTTTTTGTGTGCAAGAAGTTTTTTTTGTTTGTTTTGTTTTTTGAGTTTCTTAAACACCCATAAGAGCAGGAGTACTGCAGAGAGCTCAAAGCTATGTTCCAGAAATAAAATCTATTATCATTTTTGCATCTATATGACAGCATAAATAAACTAAACCACATGAAATTTTGAAAAGTTTCTTTATTAAAAAAAGATTATGTAATTTTTGAATGATGAATCCAAACCTTTAATATTGCACATTGTCCTAATACTTTATTGGATAAACTTGCAGTTTTCAGAGCACAGATGATTGTAAAATAAACCCATAGGTAAAAAAGATCTACCTCATTAAACTGATAATGGTATTTATCATGCACCAAAGCAAAAGGCTGGAGAAAACAAAATATTCAGATGGAAGTAATAAAACAGACATAATTCTTTCTATATCTCATGTCTGTTGTAATAAAGAACAAAAAACATTCTTTGCAAAAACTTCATCCAAATCCCCAGGACTTTGGGTGCTACTGTGATTTCATTTTTCTTCTTTTTTTTTTTCTTAGAATTGGAACATATTTTAGCTTTCTATTGTTCTGGGATTAAAAAAAAAAAGAAAAATAAAAGCAAATATAAACGAAGATTTCTGATTTGGGGGTAAAATGCTCATGAAAATAAGTTCTGAAGAATTTTGCAAGTATTTTTTAAACAAATATGCTAAAACTTAAAATTAAGTCTTCTCCAAAAGTTCCTCTTTTGAAAACAAATTTTCAATGCAGCCAGGAATTATAGTGGAAAGCATCTTACTGCCAGTGCAAGATATTGAAACATGAATGGTTGTTTTAGTTTTTCTTACAGTACATCAGGTCTGATCTGTAGAAAATTCTCATGTTTAAAGTTCTTTGCTCTCCCTTTAGAAAATCATCTGACACTAAGTAATTGAAATCTATAACATTGATTTGCTTTAATTCATTGCCCTTTTAGTATCAGCTTCTGTAAAGATGTGTCTAGTTTGTGTTTTAAAAGTCTTGATCACTGATTCAGTCTCATAACACAACAATTTTTTTAATATGTACATTTCATGTGTGTTTATTTTAGGTGCTTACACCATGAAAGGATTTCCAGTTCTGACATAGACTTCTTTCTTCATACAACTCGGAAGATTCAATCAAATTTTTCAATACAAATTTTGCACACACAAAATAAAACCAAATTAAAATTTATTTGTGAATAAGATGCAAGATTATCCAATAATATCAACAGATTGTCTGTTTCAAATGTCTGTGGGCATCAGTTATTACTCACAGTTATTACTCACACAGGCTTTCCATAGTAATTACCTATGCAATACAAATTTTAACTGACTAAATCATGCCACTTTATGGTTTCAGTCATGGTGCATTGCTTCTGTGACACTGTCATGGGAAGGCTGGAACAAGGATTTAACATCTTTGAGTTAAAGAAGCCCTTAAAAGTAAAACATTCTTCCTCTTTATCTTTGGAGATTCAATTTATCAGAGGGAAATTTCACTTTATGTAGGAAAATTTCAGATAATATAAAAAAAATGCAAAGATAAATCTAAGATGAGATTAAGTAGGCTTGAATATATTCGTAACTCTTGTAATAAAAAAGTGCTGTCACTTTTTTTACCTAAAATTTATGGAACTTAATCCACAAAATATATAGATTTAAGCAGCACAATATTTAGTGACAAACTGGGAAAAGACACTCCCATGGGTCCTAAATAAACTGCTTGTTTTGAGCAATATGCTGAAAACATGTTTCAGGTGTGCTGCTTTCATCATCCACAGCTGCATCATTTGTAGCAGTTATCACTGCATCTGGATGACTTTCAGGTGACTGAACAGGGAGAACAAATGAATAAAAATTAAAGGGAAAAAAGTTACTGCACTCACAGACATTGTAATGTTAATAGTTCTGCTGCTAGTGGTTATGGCAGAATTCTTCCCCTCAAAATACATCCTCACTTCCTTCATTGCTGAGATTGTTCCTAAAGAAGGATAAATTGATTATTTGAATGGCTTAGTTTTTCTCCATGCCCAGCCAGCAAAAGAAGTGATCAATAAATAATATCGAAACCCCTTGGCAGGTTATAGTGATTTTGCATATGGACCTAATCAGATTGCCAGTGGATAATCCATGTACTTCAAAAACAAAGGGAATTCTTCAGTTACAGAAGCATTCTGTACATATGTACAGAATATAGAGCACACAATTTTATATACATAAAATGTATATCTAATAAATATAAATACGTGCATATACAAAAAAAGACAGAGATTTTAAAAGCAGAAATTCCAGAAGAATAATCTAGGAGAAGAATATTATTAGCAATATTCAGTATATTTGAAAAACTCTTTGTGTGCTTTCTTACTTGGTGTGAACATTAACAGTGAATCAAATGACCGATCCCTAAGGTGCAACAGAGCACAAAAATACTCTCACATACATGCATTCATGATCAGGGAAAAGGAGCTGATTTTACTAAGAAATAAAGGCATACCATACTTCCATCATTTTTAAAAAAATAATCCTTTGGAAAGGGTATTTTTTAATATTTAAGCCATTAGTCTTAAAAAATCTAGTCAATGAGGCAAAAACAGATTAAAAAAAACCCCACAATCTATTCTGTGGCTACTAGTGCAAATATTAAAATATTAATTAAATAAGTCCTCAAAAAATTTTTTTGTAGTAAAATCCAATTTCTTTTTACATTGCCTGTGCCATGTTCCCCTTTTAAGGCATTATTTGAAGAAGGTGAATAAACCATGTGTTTATTCACCATAGGTTTAAATCTACAATAATGGTACCCTTGCATATTAGTAACATATGGGGTGTGTTAGTGCAATGCTAATGCAAATCCTAGATTCTTAGGGACAGAATAATATGTATTTAGCAAGTGTAAGGAACTAGTCAGCATCTGATATGTTTGACAGAAGTACATCTGCTGAGGGCCTGAATTTGCAGGAGCTGCAGGCAGAACTCTGTAGCTGCAGTAATGTCACTGAAATTTGTTTTACATGTTAGAATAAAGAGAGCAGAAAGAAAGGTACAGTTGGGCAATTTACTTTCAAATGGTGGAAACTTCGAGGTATTTAACATACTGTAGATAACACTTTACATTTTTGAAAAGTGCATTATGCCATTTCTTCTACATCACTATTTTTACTGTTCAGCTTTTGTGTGCTTACAGCACCATGATTCATTATCTGCTGCTAGTTGCTCTTCAAAGTAATTCTCAATCCATTTCATTTCCTTCATTAGCTCTCCCCTTGTTTCTCTCCTTCACCCTTAATCTCCCTTGCTAACCTTTCCTGTTTAATTTTCTTTTCCTCTTTAAACATTGTATCCAAAATGCGTCCTCCACAGTTTTAAGAGCAAAATCCCCAGGCGTTCACCTTTCCATTCTTCAATAAAACTCCACTTGCAAAGCGCGTAACTATCTCAGCATGTTATTAGTCAGTGTTGAGCAAAAGAAATGCTGCAGTGCTAAATGGAGTCATTAAAATGCCTAGTGACAACAATAAGTGCTTGAGGAAGCTGGCATTTCCCATTTGCTAGTCTAATAGCTATATTAGGGCCATCTTTCTTTTGTGGAGAAGATAAAAAGAATATATTCAGTATCTGACTGTTTCCATTCTCCACCACTGCACTGCTCGTGCCCTGACTTTATTCTTCCTCTGCAGCTTCATACCCATTTCTGGAAAACTGTTAAGTCTTTTTCTCATTCCTTTTAAATCAATACTAGTTTTAACATCAGCTTCAATGAGCTGTGTGTATCAGGCTCTGGAGAGGAAGGTGGCTCTCCACTAAATGCTTTTTGTCTCAATGAGTGTTAAGGGCACCAAGCCCACATCTGCTTTCCTGTTACAGATATCTTAGGTGCATCCTAAAAGGCCAGTCAGGATACCAAGAGAAGCATAAATATGTTAGCACAGCAATCAACACAAGCTTAATTGACCCTGATGAGAAGCAGGATATTTTATCTAGAGGCACAGAGGGTTCTTGTTCATGTGACATGGAGCTACTTGCTAATCATGAAGTTAACAGCACACTTTTTGGATTCCAGGTGGTATGCCCATTCTAATGGAATATTTTACAGTCTTCTGCCAAAAATGGTGTGTTTGTTCTGGCTGTAGTTTCTAAGTGGATGGTGGTTTATATATAAATGTATGAAGTGCAACAGGTTTTGGGGGAGTTTAAAATATATAAAAATGGGTCAGTGAACACATGGGCCTGGTGCTTGTTTCTTCCCAGTGATGTAAAGCATAGAGAAATTCAAGACATTTCAGATCATGATTTATTCTAAAGTCTTCAAATAATTTCCTGAGATTTGTTTGTAAAGCAGAAGCATCAATCAGGTAAACGAAGTAGAGAAGGTGCATGTAAAAGAAGATGTAATTTAAAAAGAAAAAAGAAACAAAAAAATAGCATTGACTATTTTTTTAAACATAAATCTCTCAATTATGTACTGATATCATCATGGAGCAAATGTTTGTGCAAGCCTAAGAATTAAAAATATAAAAGAAGGTCAAAATTCAGGTCACTGTATGTTATAGTTACTAGCTTTGCCCTCATGTCTGCGTCTCTCACTGGACACTCATTTAACATTCCTGTCACAACATTTAGTCCATATTAAACTGCACTAACTGATAGAATAAATTATGCAATATAACCTCAAGCAAGGAATTGTTAAGAGAGTTGGAATGTCCTGTCATTAAGCATCGCTATTAGAAGTCATGCTATATGTTGAGCTAGAATCTCCAGACTAAACAAAAGAAGTGACTGATAATAGTTCCATCTGTCATGAAATTAGGGGGAAATTTGCCACATTAGAGGAAACACTTCAATGGCATAAATATATTCATTTGTCTCTGAAACCTTAGAGAGAAAATAGTAATGTAGATGCAACTTCCCTTGGCAAATTATGAACCTCAAAATTAAATTGTTGATCTTGTGCTTATTGGATTCTAACCTCAGATAGTATGTACAACACCATTTTAATGCTTCAATGTCATCTGGTTTGCCTTGTGTTCTGCAGTATGTAACTGAATGTTTGGGGTTCTGTTTTGGTTTTTCAGTATTTTTTGTTTTGGTTTGGTTTTGGTTTTGTTTTATTTTTTTTCATCTTGACTGCTGTTTCTATTGAGATATGCAGATTTTCTTTGATAGTTTTACTAAAATTATAATTTTTTCTCTTAGGGAAATGATCAACAGACCACTGACACATTTAACCTTTATGATTTTTTAAGACATTGATGCTGAAGTGCTGAACTTGGTTTAGCTGTCATATAACAGCCAACTAGTCCCTCTTGATGGTCTCTTCTATCCATAGTTCAAAACCACTGAAGCTCACAAGAGAAAGAACAAGGAGTCTGTCAATCAAAAAATAAATCACACAGTTTTCCAGCTCTTTTTTCAAAAATTTGATATTTTTGCTGCATATGATTTTTTTCTCTCTTTTTTTAAAAATTTATTTTAAGCATAAGAAAGTCATGGATGCTTGAGCTGAAACTTCTCTGCCCTCTGCCCGGGCTTGAGACACCTGCACTTAGGTATCTACTCTTCTTTTGTCAATCAGATTATTCTCCCCCCTTGAAGTTTCCTGTTCATATGCATTGTTTGTTAAAATATAAAGTCTACCCCTGCTGTCAGTGATCAGTCCTGAGCATGACCCATATAAAGTAGCTATTGATTAATAGATTTTCCTTCTGAATGTCTCCTTTCTATGGAGGTCACTTCATCCCTTTATGTTGCATACAGAAAGAGCAAGAGGAACATCTTCAAAAATGTGGCAAAACAGATTCATTTTGAGTAAGGACTTTTAATTGCACATATAATAAGCAAAAAAGAATAAAAATCATCAAAATTTTCATTTGGATTGACTGGTTTTTTTTATCTGTACTTGATCTTTTATCCACCTGTTTTCCTACTCAATAGCTGGAATCGTAGATATTTAAGTAGGATGTATTCTTGGAAATTTTTTTAACCTATCTTATTGTAAAGCATTTTAAACAATAATCTAGTACTGAAAATTCTAGTTGTATTTTTACTTATTGTATTTGTTCCTAGGAAAATAATGATAAAAATTTGACAAGAAAAGAAATATTTGTGGTTTGCCTGTTTCTGCTAAAACTATGATGATCAGTTTTCACACACTGTAATTCCCTGACCTGATGCAAATATATTGAAAGAGCTCTGAAGGATAAAGGTAGCCTGAAGCATAAGGAATTGGTTGTTATTTTCAGAAGTCCCAAACTGCCTTACTTTATTATGGACACTGAACTTAACATTTTCAAAAGCTATCTCTCTCTTTTGCAGAATATTTAATCTACATGTAAAACAGTGTCAAACATGGGTCCTTAACACATGCAAAAAAGCCAATAGAAAAGAAAAAAAAACAAACCACAAAATTCAACAAACATGTGTCACTACTACTTTCAGTTAAGATAAATTAATGCACCATAACATGCATGTAGTAAAAGAAAAGATCTAGAAGAAAATGAGTAAGACATGAGAGAAATTTTTAAAGTGGTGCTGAAAATCACAGAATCATAGATTGGATGAGGTTGGAAGTGACCTCTGGAGGTCATGTGGTTCAGCAACTCATTCACTCAAGGGGGACAAATCATAGTTTGTTTCTCAGGACTGTGTCTGGATAGCTTGTGTAGACTCATTAACCTCTCTGGCCATCCTTTTGCAGCATTCAGTCATGCTCATGGTGAAAAAGTGTTTCCTGAAGTTCAGACAGAACCTCCTGTATCAACTACCCCCAGAACCTGTTATGGGCTCCACTGCAAAGAGCTTATCTCCATCACTTTGCACCCTTCCTTCAGGTATTTATATACACTGATTGGTAATTTAGTCCTTGAGCCTTCTTTTCACTGAACAGTCCTGGTTTTCTCAGCTTTTCCTCATGAGGGACAATCTGTTCCTTTAATCATCCTTGTAGTCCTTTGAGGAACTCTCTGCAGTGTGCTCATGTCTCTCTTGTACTGCTGAGTTCTGGACTGGACACAGTACTCCAGGTGTGGGTTCATCAGTTTTTGAGTAAAGAGGAAGGATAACCTCTTGTTCTGACACTGTTTGGTGAGCATGAGATTCTGCAGAATGCCTGTCCTCATTAGCTCCTTTACCATGTAGAAAAGGAAGTCATGAATGCCCTCTGGGAACCACCTGTACTGTACATTAGATATCCTGCTGTGCTCCTTCTCCAGAAAGTACCAGGATGGTGGAAGTGCCCCTTGAGGAGCAGGGCCTGTGAATATGAGGCTGCTCCTATCTATCCTGATCTTGGTTCTATGGAAAATAGAAACAGTGACACAGGACTGAGCTAGTGTGGATGAAATGCATTCTGATTTTTCAAGAAAATATGTATCATTTCAATTCTGTGCATGAGCTTAACTGTCTCATGGATTACTGTGCAAGGATATTCTAGATAGTGACCAGTTTTAATTAATTTTATTTATCTGGAAAACACAAAAGCTTAAATTTTGACCTTTTTTCTCTTTTTTAATTTTATGTCTGATAATGCAGCTTAGCTTTGTCCCCTTTATTGTTAAAGAAATATTCAATTTTGCTTTTAATGGGGCAGTATAACCTTCCCAGAAGCAAATCACAAACAAACACATTTCAACTAGATTATTTGATATTCCTATTGGCCAATTTACTGAAAAGAGGAATTTTGCATAACTGTGTTTCTGTCTCCTCTTATCCTAAATTAACTGCATGACAGTGCAACATGCATTGGACTGTAAATTAATTCTCTTCTGCAATCCTTCAGCAAGATGCACTTGCCTTTGCATATGTCCTTTGAATTATGTCAAAATAATAATTTTGCTAATTCTAGGGTTATTTAACAAGTGTTCAAATATCTGACATTTCACAGTAACAGAATTTAGTAACAGACACTTAGTGGCAAATTTCATAAACATTCATTTTTGTTTCGTAGGGATTTTAATGCTCCATTTAATATTAGAAATTTTAGAGTGCCTTTAGAGTGCAATTAGAAATTTTTGAGTGCATTTATTAGAAATATAGAGTTCACATTAATCAACATAGAGTTTAATTTGCTCAAATTTATGATCTAGTTCTAGATTAATTGCAGACATGCCCTATTTAAAAAACCCACAGAATTTTAATATATTTACGCCAAATCAACATGGGGTGAAGAATATATCTACTGATTAAAAAATGATCATACCGTAAGTGTAGGAATCTAGTTTAGAAATCTGTTTTCTAAATTTTAAGTGTCTGACAACAGTTTCATAGAAATAAATGTAGTTTTTTTTCTTGTCATAAGTCACATCTTAGGGTATAGATTGGTCATCACTACGTAAGAAAGTAGATTAAACTGCAAGAGCTCACCATGTAACTGACAAATTTTCCACCAGGATGATGTTTAGACCATGAATCAGCCCCCTCAAAATTATCACCCACATTTCTTACACAATATTTCCCAGGGAAAGTAAAATATCTTCCAGTAGAAGAGACAATAGGAAGAGCACCCAGTGGTGGGTCACATGTACTGCATGGTAAAAAATACCCACAGGCATTTGTCCTAGTTTCACTATTAACTTAAAGTTTACAATAAAGTCTTGAGTTAGAAAAAAGTGAAGTGACATTCAGTTCTCAGTCAGCATCAAAGTTAACCTATTATTCTGGCACTTCATTACAGTGAATTTTTAATTTTCATTTAAATTAATGAGATAAAAATAATAGCTCAAACTCTATCCCTTATGTTTGGCTTAATTAAAAAAGTAAATGAAAAACCAGTACAAATATTGTTTCATATATACCACATTTTTTGTGTGATGCTGCTACTTCTAATATTTTCAGTAGCTTGTTGCACACAGGTCATTTGTGTAGATCTACTGTATTTTACAAGAGGCTACTGATTTTCTAAAACATTTCTTTGAAATCGTAAACTACTAAAAAATGGATTAATGTAACTGCAATTCTAAATGAAGGATTTTTTTGTTTTTTACTTATTTTTAATTAGCAGACATCTTTTCTACAGAACAAGGGTAAATCTGGTGTCAAAATGAAAATAATTTCTTTTATTTTTTCTATTCATGATCAAAAGTTTTTTCATTTTCTTCTCATTTCTGCCATTATTAGTAATACTGAGCAGTTTCAAAGACAGTTCATTTACCCTGTCCATATTGCTGCTATTACAAAAATTAATTATTATGGGATAACACATAATTTCTATTTATACTAGCTAACTGATCAAAAATAGTAGGCTGTAGCCAACTTATTTCCAAGGATGTTATAAAATAATTGTATTATAAAATAATTTGTAGCATATTTTTAATAATCACTCGATTTAAATACTAGACCTAAACCTGCTAGAAGATTTTTTTTTTATTTCAACATTGACATGTAAACTACAAAAATTTTAAACATCTGCTTTATAGTTGCTTTACAGATTCATTTAAAAATTAATTGGCAGATTTTTACCTTACACTTCATGCATTTACTATATCATCTATTCTACTGATACTTCAGTTAGATGCAGATCCTTTGATGGGTTAGATGCTGAGTTTTGAAGTGAAAACCTCCACAAGGTCTCTCAGAACAAACAGAAACGGTCCTATTCTTGGGGCATCATTTAACGTTATTATATTACCATGGCTATGTGTCTTGACATCCAGCTTACAAATCTCATCTGAAGACATTTTATTTTTGCTCAAATATTCAGCACAAGAACAGAAGGAAACCCACAATATTTGGAGCAGTACAAATATTTCACATGCTTAGCTTGTATTAGTCAGAAACTTTGCTTAAGACTGTACTGTTTCTGTGAGTTTTTATGTGGATTTTTAAAAATAAAGGTAATCATTTTTGAAAATGTACAGACAAGTACTAATGTATCTAAATTAGTACCTTCTCCTTTTATTGATACTAAAAAATCATTTAAGTGCTTTCAATGAATTGATCCAGCCACTCAAGATTATGCCTGCCTCCCTTTTTATCACTAAGATAAACATCAAAGTGTAATCATGGGTAGAGTTTAGACCCTTAGCATACAGGGCAAATTTATCCAGGGAATCAGGATTGCTAGGAACATATCTATAATAATAATAAAACATATCTATAATATCATCATGTATATTTGTCTACCATCTCATTCTCAAAAGTTCTCCTTCTAGGAGTTATAATTCAGTTCAGAAAAGTTCAATGTACTTTTTGGGTTCTTTTATGAGCAATGATACCTTTAAATTTGTTTTTTGTTTGTGTATTTTTCCTTTAAAAGAGAGTGGCTGCCACTGAAGAAAACCTCTAGAGAAATTGCATCTTCTTTGCTGAACAAATGGGTATGCCCCAGGAGAGACGCTCCAAAGCCTGTAGGGTAAAAATTACACCAAATACAATGCTATAGGAAGTGTGAAAAGGGCTCAATAACACCAGGGATTTGGAGTATTCACAGAGCAGAGAGGCTGAA
Organism: Leucosticte australis; assembly: GCA_025504685.1. Lineage (NCBI taxonomy): Eukaryota > Metazoa > Chordata > Aves > Passeriformes > Fringillidae > Leucosticte > Leucosticte australis. The sequence goes on from JANIJU010000001.1 coordinate 63,131,678, forward strand.
GAAGAGTAACAGGAAAAAGACAGTCCAGCTATCATGGGATGGAAGGAGAAGGTAATGAAGGATCGGAGTTTTCTCTTAGCAGACTTTTTCACAATCTAGAAACTGCAGAATATGCTGATGCTTTAAAGTATGATCCACCTGGATGCAATAGGAAAAGAAAATGATAAATTATTCAGTTACATTTTTAATGATCTAATTTCCTCAAGCTTTCTCTGTTTAAAAGTGTCTTGGAATTTTTAATACATGTGTTCAACAAAACTGCCTTCCCATTTTTAGTGGGTTGAGATTGGTTTTAGGTTATTTTAAATATTTTTCTATTGGGTTTTGAGGAAGGGGGGTGTTATTTCTTTGCTTTTTAAGGTTTTTTTGAGAAATGTAGTATAAAATAACTAGTCAGATATGGCTTATTCAGGGCCTTTTTACTTATTGGTTTACAGATCGGTGGAAAGTGGAGCTGGGAAGGAATTCAGGGTAGAGATCTACTCTGCCCTCTACCCAAAGATATGACCAGCTCTATCCAACCATGTCTGAAAACTTCTTTTTCTAAATTGCTGTTAGAAAGTATAATGAACACAGTTTCATATAATGACCATTTTCTGAAATGGTTTTCAACTCTCCTGGTCACTAAAATATTTTTTGGATAAATTTCTCTCATGAATTCTAACCCTATAACTTCTCAGTCTATTTGCAGAAGCTTAAAGAGGCAGCTCTTTCCTTTTATTTTTACCTTTTTTTTGTTGGCTTGTATGTTTGAAGGTATTTTTTGCTGATCATCAGCCTTCCCATTGTCCGAATGCCTTTAAATGCTGATGTGTTTAAGCAAGTTATGCTTGATAGATCCTTATGATCATTACTGATATCCTTTTTGAAGGTTTTTCAGTTGTTCCACATGTCAGAAATGAACATAATATTTTAGCAAGAATTTCCAAATTAAATTCCTCTGTTTTCACATGCAGGCACACACACTCATTTGTGTACATGTACATCTAAATATACATAACCTATGCTCACTTAAACTTTTTGTTCCTAGAATTTGTTGGCAGTTTGGAGTTTTTTAGGGTTTGTTTTTGGTTCTGTTTTTTTCAGCTTGCATTAAGGTGGTGCTGTTAATGGATCTAATAATTCCAGAGGTTGGACTTTTAAGCAAACAATAGGAGAATAAATTAATTATATAATTGAGAGAATGTACAAAAACAGTTGTTCTGTACCCAAGGGATAAAGACTACCTGAGGTGCATAGAGAATGCTTGGAGTTGGAAAGGACTTCTAGAGATCACCTAGTCCACCCCACTTTCAAGGCAGAGTCATGTAATGCACACTGGTACGCTCTGGTAGGTCTTTGTCAAGGGTGTCTCACAAAGCCCTTGACCTGCTGGCCACATACATCCCAGGATACCATTGGCCCTCCTGGCTGCAAGGCCACTGCTGGCTCATGGACAACTTTCCAACCAGTACTGGCCCTTCTCAGCAGAGGTGGTCTCCATTAGGTCAGCCTGGGGGATCCGTGGGGAGTATCACTGACTGCAGGCCTCCAACTGGATTCTTCTGCACTAGCTACAACCCTCTGACCGCTGCCATTCAGATGATCTGATGATGAAGTTATCATCATCATCATCTGATCATCAGCATCATGGTATGGTCCTTATAACAACAAAACGTGTAATCTCAGCCAGTCCACCAGTGGACTTCTATTCCACTTCTAGAGGTAATTTGTGACTTTTATTAAAATGTATTTCTATGCACACACTAGAATACTAGTACACAGTTTCCAAAGGTAGATCATTCCAAGAGATGGTAGCATAATGCTGAAGTAAAATTTACAGTACTAAAATAAGCAAGAAACAAACTATTCTCTCAAACTAAAATTCTTCAATGGAATTTTAATTTCTCCAATCCTCTACAATCTATTTAAAGACCTAATAAAGAAAGTTAAACAAATGAGTCATGAAGTCCAATACTAAATTCAATACTGGTTTATGTTGATCAATATTACAATTTATTTAATGCAATTCAACTTCTTTTGTGATTTTTGTCTACTACACAATGTTCCTTTAAGTTGTCTTGCTATTCATTTAATTATTGCAGGGAGATAGACATTCAAATTAAATTAAATCCAAATACTTTGACACATGGGAGGCATTTAGCAGCTGCTAATGTGAAACACTAAATTGAACAGAATCTAAACAAGAGTTTCAGAAACACTCCTCAAATGAAATTGCTTTCCTTAATGCTTCTGTTGTTGATCTTACTTTTCCTTCCCCAGAAGAACCTTTCAAGAGAAAAACTTTCAAGGTAGCTAGGATGTCAAGTCTGTGACAATGGCACAATCTTACCTAGCAGAAACATCTCTCATTAAGTTTTTTTCCTTCATCTTTATTACCCATACTACTATTCTTCTTTGGGTTTTGTTTCCATACAGATTCCATGATGCCAAAAAATTACCATAATAATTAACTATAGAAAACATAAACTTATTTAAAAATTTATATTTTTACTGTTAGAAACAGTTATGTCCTTTTTACAAGACAAAAAATCAAACAAGTTTGTTTATTTAACGAGCTAACCACATGCAGACCTGGTTTTCTGCATTTATTATTCATAATATTTGGCATTTATAGCATCTCTGCATCATAGTTTTTCATCTATTAAGAACTATCATAGTTTTAAGTCTGAAAAAAATGATGGTTTTCTTTTCTGAATTCATACATCCAGGCTTAACAGAAAATGTGGCAAATTTGTCTTTTAACAAAAAATATTTGGCTTGCACCATTGCAAAGCACAGCAAGATATCAGGAAATAGCTGAGCAGTGATAGCTCAGTAACTGAAAATCAAAAAGAAAAAAAGTTAAATAATTTTAAGAAAATATTTTTGCTTTGTTGAAGGAATATAATCATTTTGAAATTTAGAGATTTACTATCCCATGTCTGTCTGCAAGATGGAATACATTTCTAAAAGAAACATTTTGGTGAGCATGTAGATCCCTTTAACAACTGTGCTTCACCCACTTAATCAGTTAATAAGATTAAGAGGAAACATACTGTTTATGTAATGTTTTAAGATGACATATGATACAAAAGAATAGGAAGTAAAACAGGGGAATAAATAAAAGTGATAATTCAGATCCAAGAGTGCCTTGGAACAGTTTTGAATTATTTAAAGTAAAAATATTCAACTGTAGACTACTTATGTGATAGAAAGCTGAAGTACCATGCTACTCACCAATGTTACTTTTGCTTCAGCAAAGGAGATACCCAGTCTTTGGCTGCTGTATGCCTTGTCAATAGGGCTTTGACTGATGCAAACCCACAGGGACTTCATAAAGTCTCAGAGCAACCTAGCAGTCAACCTGGAGAACACTTCTGATACCCCTACTTCCCTTTCCGACTCCAGGCCATAATCTCAAAACTAGTCCAGCTGCATATTTTCTAGACATTTTTTTCTTGCATGTTTATTTTAAAAGTTTATCTTGAACACTCACAACAAATAAAGTGTCAAAGGTGTGCTAACTCAATTACACTATCACTTCAGAAAACCACTGAAAATGCAAAATTAAGCTATTTCTTAGGTACTCAGTCATCAAGGCCAGCTCCTAAATGTCTGTAAGAAGTGTGTCTTTCCATCACTTGGTGATTTTATACACTTATGCCACTACCTTTTTTCGCCCCTTTAATTTAAATATGTGTTGCCAAATGTCTGTCAAGACAAATATAAAGAGTACCCTGTAGTGCTTTCTAAAATTTTATTGCTGCTATTAAGAAACCATAAAGCTTTCACAGGGTGGTGACAATGTTCTTATAAAAGCAAGCAGCAAATCATGAATTTCTGCATTACCTACAATGGCCAGACCAGTGTGAATGGTGTGGTTATTCTTTTTCTCAATAATTTTTTTCATTAGCATAAACCACATTAGAAGTGCAAAATTTATCTTCTCATTTTAAAAGGAAGAAAAAGACTCTCATAACAACCTAACCTAGGCTAAACTTTGTGATATGTGAAAGCAAAGCCTAAGCACAGTATTTTTAATTCCAGTATCAATATTCATTAAAGTAAGCCTACCTCAAGGCTAAGATAAGACTATAAGATAATTCTCCAATTTTTTTTTTGAGTTCTTTGCCGCTCCCTTATATAAGCATAATGGAAAACATTTTAGCATTCTTTCAGTTAAGAAAATGTGAGTATCAGAGTAAAGAGATACACAGTAAATCTTGGCAGAATGATTAAATGTCCTCACCCAACAGGCAGCTAACGTAGCACACAGGACCCATCAGGATTGCTCTCCGTCTCTTCACCTACCCTTTGATTCCAACTCTTTTGATTAAGGTGTCCTTGTCTCAGAGGTCAGTTTAATTCTATCACATCCAAATATTCTAGGTAAAGTGTGTTGCACATGTGCAGACTGCAGGCTCATTTGTTACATTATTGTTTGCTGCCACTTTTGAAGGTAGGTGTCTGTTTGAAGAATGTGCAGTGGTTAGAGGGTCAGGGGATTTGCATAAAGCTTGGAAAAAGCCTCTTCAGGCACAAAGTGTGGGGTGCTACCACTGCCTGTGTGCACAGAAAGCACACAGCATTCAGCTGATGGAAACTGATGATGCTATGGATATATCTATCTCTTTTTTTATTCCCCAAATAATAACAATTTACCAATACTTTTAGTGAATTCAGCATGAAACTTTGATTTACTGTTCTATTGCCCAGTTTTCCTTTCTCACTGGTGTAATCATGATCTGCTGAACTGTCTTATATTGTGTGTGGATCACTGATGACTCTATTTTGAAGGTATTTAGGTTTCTTTCAGTTATTTTAATAATTATAGGCTTCAGGAATATAAAAATATTGCAGAAAGCAATTAATTGGTTTAATCACAGATAAATGCTTACATAATTATATCAAAGATATATATGTGTTTACAAGAAGATAGTAGGGAGTGATTGAATATTGAATTTTTTTTTTTTTTTTAAATGTGCCTGGGAGAGGTATGTTTGCCTTTTTTCTTGAGTTGTTTGTTTTATGTGTTTTGATTATTTGGGACAAAGGATGACTATCTTTACATTGGAAAAGTTCCTGTGACATGCATACACTTCAAAACTTTCACATCTTACTGAGCTACTAGAACATAAAGATCTTCCATAACTTTTGTGGTTTTGTAATAATGTGCAAACTCATCACCTGCTTTCTGCACCTGAAATGTAGGTAAACAAATGTATACTCTGCACATATGTCCAGGTAAATATAATGCTAAATTCACACAGAATAACTTTTTCATTCATACAGAGGTGAACAAATAATCATCAAGGGGGTGAATACATCTATGACTTAAACTCATCTGGAGCTGGATGCAGTATTCCAACATGCTGATCACAGGTGTGCTCAGTAAAATCTTCAGCTCCCCTTGCTGCTCAAGGGTGTTGAAGCAGGTCAATACAGCTATTACTTACATGAGCTATGTTGTCATCTGAAATTTCAGTACCTGAAAGATAGCTGCTTAATACCTATGACTAATGTTGTTTGTATGAAAGAAGTCTATACCTAAGAGTGTTTGCTCATTGTTATCCTCAGCTTAAATAGAGAGGGATCACAACATGCAATCAATTTTTTAATTTTGCTGAGGTCAGTCTCTGCCCAATCTTTCTGCCTCTCATTTTCTCATTCTATATGATTAATATAACACATCTGCCTGCCTTAGTCTTTATAATGAAATTTCTCTTTCCAGATTTCAAACATGAAGAGTTGGATTTGTTCAGGGAGCTATGAGTAGTGGAAGGACTGCACTTGCATGCTAGCAGATTCTCCAAAGTCCTTCCTTTTCACCTAAAAGCTGAAATGTTAGTCTATAGTTTCTGACCTACTAGATCTGTTTAAGGACATACATAGTTACTATTCCTCGGGGCATGTTTCACACATCAGGCTAGTAGGTAGAATACCCTTCACAAGGCCAAAAGAGCAAAGAATGCATTTCATTAGCAGGAAAACCTTAAACTGTATTTTGTGCAGTTCTATTTCACTGAAGATGCTTCATAAACTCTTAAGCAGTAGTTTCAGAGTACCACAAATTATTTCTTTCCCTGTTTCAGTGGTCATATGCAGTACATTAAAATAGTTTTAACCAAGAAGAAAGCTAAATTCTGTATTGGGTAGTTCTCCTGCAGTTTTTGGTTGCTTCTTTAAAAGAGCTCTGAAAGTGTTTTAGATTAAAAATGGTTGATTTTGATCCAAAGGACAAACTGCTTCAAAGCTATAAAAGAAATGTTTTTATTCCACAAAGAGCAAGGGTATCAAAAGGAAATTCTGTTGACCCAATCTTTGACTAAGACTGAGCATTACACTCTCAGTGACTTTCAAGTGGAATATTAATAATACAGTATGTTGAATGTAGATGTACAGTTTAAATGTTAAGTTTATCAATAAACACCCAAAGATTTATCTGGGAAAGTATATTCTAGACAGCTTATTCAAAATACTGAATGCAAAATTCTATGCAGATAAAAGTAATTCAGAGCACTGTCAGAAATTTATGTACATTTTCAGGTAGTGCAACTGGGGCTGTCCAGAATGGAGGGAGAAGGCACTGATAGCTGAATCCCAGGAAGCTGCTTCTGGAAAAAAACATATATTCAGTGTCAACCTATGAACAGTTCTGATTTTAGGTTACTCTAGTGCAGTTGTGTACAATGTAGGAAATCACTGCAGTTCCATTGTCCAGTGTGAGTTTGGGGATTGCCCCATAAGGCACAATTTAGAAAAACTACACGTGCTTAAAAAAACCATTAAATTATTTCTAATTTTGCTTACCTGGTAATTTAAAATTTGGGGCTAAAATATTTTCATCAAACATTTCCTAACCAACCCAAGAAGACTGTCTCTATGTATATTTGCCTATAGTTATACTGGTTGCCAGTCTAATATTTTTTTGTTGCAATCTTTACATTTGCATTTCCGGAGCTTTATCCAACACAGCACATTTCTGTCACATTAAAGTGATACATAATTTTCTACATAAAACAGCCCTGATTAAAAATTAAGTCCTTTTCAATTACAGCCATAGATTGTAGCAGTAAAATGTAACATGAAGGAAAATGCAATTAAAACTGTAGTGAACATTTATGTAAATCAAAAGTCGGTAGTGAAGCAAATATAATGAGCTAGTCAAACTGTGACTAAATCAGATTTGTTAAAGTTTTGCAGACATATATTTTCACAGAAAAGAGTATTGATTCATTTAATTCCCTTTTTTTTTGAACCAAATACTGAAATCACTTCTGAATTATTGTGGTCAACCCAAGTTACAAGAACATATATCTTATTTTTGATATTTCAGTCTCTGAGAATTACAACCTGATGGTCTTTATAGCTCCATGACCCTCGTAGTACAGTTACTGAACCATCTCTAGCCTGGGACAAACATAATCTATACTTAAAATCTAAGGAATTTACCACAAAGCCACTCCTGAGATGTTAACACCTGCCTTAATTTGTACTTCTCACATATTGAGATGCGTCAGGAAAATGTCGGAGTTGTCACAGGAAATCTAGTCTTTGAACAAATCCAAGAGTTTTTACAGCTTCAAACACTAAAGATAATTTCTGTAGGTATCTTCTGCAATGTTATCCCTACATCTGCATATGGATCAGATTTTCACATACAGTCACTGTAGGCATATGCAATATTTTTTCATCCTTTTCAGAAATTCTAAGTATCCTGTGTTGCATCCAAAATAGATTTCTGTTACATTTTTTTCTGCTTTATGCCAGTCAAGTCAATCTAAAATCATATTATATCTCTTTTAATATTAAAAAACTGAATGAATTATGTGCTACTACAGACTCAGTGGTGCAAATGTTCCAAAGAAAGGAAAAATCAATGGTAATGGAGCAGTACATGCTAAATGTGTTGTTCATGATAAGAGTTAATGTTGTAAAAAGAACATTCATTTTAAATGCCTGTAAAACCCAAAGATTTTGACAGACTAAATTCTGTACAATTAATAATCTCCCTTCCATGCCAGCTACCACAAATATCAGCTCAGAACTTTGTAGAGACTGTTATCAAAGTTTAGGTACTTAAAGCAGTTGATCAAAATTTCTATAACATCTTATTTGACATCTGTAAACTGTTTTTCTGTAATGACATCTCAGATATTTGTGTCTCTCTTTGATGTTATGCAATACACAAAGATTACAAAAAAATGGGGATAAATTGAAGCACTAGGAATTGGAAGAAGGCTTCTAATTAACAAAATCTAATTCTAGGAAAACACTAGAGCTGGAGTCATGGACTAAACAAAGAAGAATTTAAAGAGCAAATGATCATAAAAGAATTCAGCAATTCAAAAAACAGATACTTTTTCTTTAATCACATCTTTCATTTCTGTAGTTTCTAAGATTCATATAAGTTTTCTCCAAAATAAATCCATTAAGAATTCAATTTAACATATTTACAAAGGAAATTAGGAAAGAATATGAATTTTCGCTGTATTTCTTTCCTTAAATGTTGCGTATGAATGGAGAATAGTTGCTCTTATGTCTGTTTTCATGATATGCATCTTCCTTTCTTAGTGAAAAACACTCATGATGGTATTCACCCACCAAAAATAGCTACTGACTCTTCAGCTAGTCATCCTAGATTTCATTTAGAGCAAATGAAAAAGATTAAGCACTTCCTAGAGAGTAACTTATTTTATTCTAAATCAGACATACAACAGGTCAGATTAATCACACCCAAAAAGTGCTTATTTCTCCACATTAGACATCATATGAATGCAGGATGGCTAGTTCAGATGTAGATAATTACAGTATTGATGTCTGTATCTAGATAACAGCAGTCACCAGATTGCTTACTCTGGATTTTAATTATTATCAATTTAGCAAGTTAAATGCTTAAAAGTTTCTACTACCACTAAAAATCACCATCTTTGGAGTTATTAAAGTTTATAAAAAACAAAATTATGCAAACTGAAGAAAGTTATTTCACCAGCCTCCCAGCCCTGAGTTATAATTGTATTGGAACACTAAGGGTGAAGTATAAAACTGTAATCATGACTTGTAGAAATACAGGAACCTAGTTTTGAGGAAACTTCCCTATGCAGTTGAAGAGGAGGCTATTAGAAATATTTGAATCAATATGTGTATTTCAATTAATACAAGTACCAACCCAAAGATACTCTATAAAAACATAAAAATTCATAAACATTTAAGCAAACATTTAGTATTATTTTAACTGCAGTAGTTTTCTGCAAATATTTAGCCTTATATATGTGTTTGATGAAGGACTTTCAATAATTCCAGAACACATTGTAGCTGTAAAAACTGTCAGTAACTGAATCATCAGCAAGATACAAGATCCAGCAGGTTAAAGGCAAACTAACTTTCAGAGGACTAAGTCACCAATTTTTTTCCTTCATTTTATTTGCAGTTAAACAGAGTGACAGCAAGTCAGATTGTTTTTCTTGATTGTAGAATGTGATGTTTACAAAGAATCAAAATGCACCCTTGACCCTACCTGCCATATGCCAGTCACTCAGAGAAATTAACACAGACAGATTAAAGTCTGTCTCTGAGTTTGGTTTGGGGTTTTTTTTTCAGTATTCTTACTTTCACATTTCATAAACTATACTGAGATTTCCCCTAAACCCTGTTTCTTCACTAGTCCAGAATATAATAATCAAATTATACCAGAATAACAATAGATGACAAGGAAAGGAAATACCTCTCTGCCTTGTGCCTACGTGATGAACATACTGGGGTACTCTGTTACCATATTTCCCTCCAAAGATTATTTTTAATTTCTGGCTCCTACCAACAGGAATCAGCTTGGCTACTCCATGACAATCAACTGTCAGTAGAGAGTAATTCACTAAAAAAATATTTTTGATCTACATTTTCTTGAAGCAACTTCTTAGGATAAAAGGACTTGGCTTCTTTGACTATATGTCTTCAGGGCATTCATGTCAGTATCTTGTTATTACCTACCACCTTCAATCTTGTTCAGTTAACAGTCAGCATAGCCATTCACTTACCATGCAAACAGAGTTAAGGTTATGCTTATAACAATAGCTTCTAGCTGTTTCCAGCTTCAATCATTAAAAAATACAACATTCTGGGCAATTGAGAGAGTAGCTGCCAGTTTTGTTCAAAAATATAATTTAGCAAGCGCAGTAAATAAGAAATTAAGCTGTAATGTAATAAAAGGCTTTTAGATTGACTTCCACCGTGCTGTAGCTTGGCTGCTGTGCATAAAAGATAAAAATAATGTATGCAAATTAGATTAAGTTGAAATTAAAGATGTCTAGCAGAGAATGGCTAAAGAAGCCAATTTTATTTTATTGTTTGTAAGTGGATAAATATTTTCCCAGTAGCCATGAAAACAACAGAAACTGTGCTTCTGAGTTCATTTGAATTTTTCATCCTCTTCTCATCCTCACTGAGAAACTACTGGTGAAAAGTTGTTAAATCACAAAAATATATCAATCTGCTGACAGTCCAAGGTGAACTTTTAATATTTACTCAGAAAGTAGCCAAAGCATACAGTTTATGAATAGACATTATTTTTAAAATGATTTTGTCAGAAATAGCTATTTACGAGATAATAATTCATTGTTCTGCCTACATTTTCTACCTTTTTACTTACATACATTATTAAGCTGTTGACACTTGCTGATATTGCTGCAATTACACAGCTTTTAACTTTGATTTCATGCCTTCACACTTTCAATGTCACTTCCATCTTCCTTTTAAAACATACAAGGGCCACTACGTATTTTTTCCTTAAATTTCTTAATATTTTTCCTTAATACTAAGTGGAAGATGGCTTAAAAGACTTGCATATGTATTCACAGTTGCTCAGATGAAAGGCTCTGCAGTGACAGTACAGTGCCATCTGCTTATTAGACAATTTGTTATTTCTTCAGTAAGGTGTATGCACAGTTCTATCCACTTTTAAATTTTAAGAGATCAAGATAAAGCCAATCTTTCTGTTCAAATATGCATAAAACCAAACAAAGTAAGCATCTGTCTTTGATGCAAATGAGAACTTAAAACACTGTCTGGAAACTCCCAGATGTTTCTTTGAGGATTTTATTGTTCACAGCAGTATTACTGCTTCCATTTTTCAAAGGAAAGATGAGACTAAGCGAGATAAAGGAATGAACTCCCAGGAGTAGCCACTTGCCTGAAAAGCACTATTAAAGCCCTCTAAGAAGTTGGTTTTTAAGTTCATCAATGAGGACTACATAGTATCATACTCTGCATGCTACTCAGAGTTGTAAAAGAAATCTGTGACAGTCTTGGGAAAGTGCCTAAACCTCTACCTATTCAGGTTGTTTAATTCTAAAATGACTAAAGTAACTTCATCAAAGTCATTCACAGATTCCATAGTTTTAATACAAAAACATCACATGGAATTAACTGCCCATCTACATCATATCATTAAGAGTTAATGCCCACATTAATCTTTAGTATGCCTAATATATATCAAGAACAGCAATCTTGATAGATTCTTAGCAACTCTTCATTTTGTTTTATTTCTCTAGTTCCTAAACACTTCCATTGGGTCTTCTAAAATAACTGGATTTGGCCAATCCTTCTGCTTGGTGATTATTATTGTTGTTGCTGCTGTTATTATGTTTAAGTGATTATCTCAATAATTTGCGAGCAGATGATTGAAATTGGTATCTCAATAAAGAATTTCTTGGTGGTGAAGCTGGACATGTTCTAGAAGGCTTTAAGGTGGCTATATTTATAGGATGACTTCTTGACCCAGTGCCAAGAACAATGTCATCTTTGTTCCCTGCAAGTGACATAACTCTGACTGTTGCTACCTGGGTTTGCTTTCAGCAGCTGATCCTCTCAGATCATAGAATCTTAGAATTGCTTGGATTTGAAAGGACCTTAAAATCATCTATTTCCAACCCCCTGCCATGGGCAAGAACAACTTCCACTTCCTTGAACACTTACAGGGATGGGGCATATATTACTTGAGAGCTTCCCTTAAAAACAAAATTTCTGTACTTCTACTTTCATAGGACTGTTTTTGGCACACTTTCAATCAGACCAAACTTTAAAATCTGCTGATGTAAACATTATCCAACTCCTCAAAACCAGCTGTGTCAGCACTTTCAAGTAGCATGTTTTCACATCAGTACGAGATACTGATGTGAAAAAAGTTTTTTGATTGACTACATTGAATGAGTTCTGGTTCAGTTAGAAGTTTTCTTTTGAGATCCGCCATCTCGTTGACTTCAAAACAAAGCCTGGATTCCTTCAGGTGATACTTCACATCTAACAGGCCACTGAGTCAAGTTTCTTACATTTTCCTATTCCACAAAAGTAATATATATTCACAGATTCTTGTGGTAATGATATAGCAATAATGTGGGCTACAGCACAACCTTCAGATTACTTATAAAGCTGAAAAGTAAAACAAAAACTGCAAAAGCACCTGCATGAGTACAGAATGGCAGCTACAACTTAGCAATAAAAAAGGCACGACACAAATCCTAAAGGAGATTTAGATCAAATACCGTGCGATAGTATTTGAACACAGAATAGACTTTCTGTTCAATTTTGAAACTACAGATTATTGTCTGAAGTTTGCATATTCAGCAGTACCAGTGTAACCAGTACTTGATATGAGGACTTAAAGAATGCAGTTGCATGTCCCAAAACAGTGACAAAGAAGGAAATTCCCATAAAGAAAGCCACTGCAACAGAACTTGTGGTAAATGGAGATGGCAACAACAAGAGTATGATAATACACAGCCTGGTGAAGCAGATTTGGACAGAAAAATTTCCACTATGGCAAACTGAGGGAGAGGAAACAAGTGCTTGTAACATGCCACATAAAGTTATGGGAATACCATGTTTGTCCTATGGATACAGGATTTGAACTGTATAGAAGAGGTATCTCCAGAAGAACGGCTCTGGGACCTGAACGCCAATACCAGGGTGAAGAAGTACCAGAGGGATGCCACAAGAATCCACATGATGGTGATATCTTTAGCATAATCTCTCTCTCACTTTCTTTCTCTTCCTTTTCCCTTCTGTGTCTCTCTTCCCATATCCTTTTATCTCTCTAAGTCACATTTATTGTTAGATAAAATCCATAGAATTGGCTTTGTCATATGGTCTTGTTTGCACCTTAATTTGGGCAGAGACATCTCTTATGATTGAAGCATAACACCTAGTAACTCATATTTGATTCAGTGAGATATGTAATGTAATGAGAAGCTTAATTTTAGCTTTAAAAATATTCTGTAATACACAAGGGGAAATTTCTAAGGTTTGAAATCTGCTAATATTCTTTAAGAACTGAATTTGCTGAACTCTGCCAATTCATGATTTGGGGCAAATTTTGCTTCCTTTTCAAGCAATAAGTATCATCCATTCTGTAACTACAGCATGTAAAGGTTGAGCCCACATCATTTTTCTCATGTACAGTTGAAAATATGAGACTTTATCTGCAGCTAAGTGCAAATAGGTAAGCAAAGGAAATGTTCCAGTGTGAGAAATTAAGTTAAAATAAGCCACCAATCACTAATGGAATTTGTTCAAGAATCCCAGTGAAATCAAAGGAAAGATGAGCAGTGCTGGTAGGAAAATTATGCAATTAAATTGTATTCTGCTCCCACTAAATTTAATGCATCTTCAACTAGTGACAAAGGAATCAGGATTAGACTTTTCATCATTAAAATGCTATTAAGCCAGAGAGCGAAAGAGCTGACAACATTGTACTTCTTTTTAAAGAGGTGCTAAAGATGATCCAAGAAATTACTGCCTGATATGCTTTATTCTGGTGTTAGGAAAAAATGTTCTCACACAAAACAAAACAAAAAAATCCATTAATGGAGGAGTCATAAACCACCTAGACAAACCTAATACATTAGGGAGAAACTAATAATGACTTTTGAAAGGTGACTTATGCATCCTAGAATTCTTTAAGGACTCTCGCAAAAGAGATGGTGGAGAAGCATACGTACTTAGCTTGATGCAGTTCTGCACAACCCAGCTTGCTTCTTTCTGAATTGCAATTATACTACCATAATTCTACTCTATTGGAAAGGCCTGCTACAGGCAACCATTTGACATAAAATAAAGAATAGCCAAGACTAGAGAATCTTTCTGCATAAACATATTACATAATATGTACATATGTAAATCCTACTCTGGCATTGCTAAGCGTCTGGCTTTGGAAGAATGAATGTATAGGTAAATGTGCATATTCAATCTATTCATTCTCAGATTTAATAAAAGACATGTAAATGTCATTCAGTCTTTTACATCCATGAGCACAATACCAGTTGTGCCTCTCCAAATTTGAACTTGCTTATTTATTCAGATGCATTTACAATTTCATGCAACAACACCATGAAAGTTATGTTTGAATAATTGTCTCTTAGGATCAAAATCTGCCACTGGATTAATTTTTTTTCCTGAAGAAGTGTTATTTTTTAAATTAATTTAAGAAAAAATTCCAAATATCTTACATAAAATTTTGTTTCTCTCTTTGATTTCTTATTCAACCATTCATTGCATTGAATCCTGTTTATTTAAGTAATTATTGAATACAACCTTATATAAAAGTTTTAATTTTCAAAATATAATACACAGTACTTGAAAATAAATGAGAAAATTTTGATTAAACATTTAACATGGCATGGCTGTGGTACTTTGTTAACTAAAGTATGTTATTATTTATGGTACATTAGAAGTGTAGATTGCCACATATATTACATTTTTAAGAATAAAAAATATAGACTACAAATGGTCAATTTCAAAGTAATTACAGTAATGTTCACGGTACATAAATTCCACTGGAGTGAATGATTTCTGATTTGTATGCATTCATGTGTTGTAGACATAGTTAATAATTCTACTGATGCACACAATTTGCTACCACCATATAATGTTTGGAATGATAGACTTGAGAGATTATTCAAAAGCTATTTCTTCTAAAGGTGTGGTAATTTAAAATTTGACATTTTCCCTTGCCCCCTTAGTCTTTCCTTCTTTTTAGCTAAGTAAAATAATACACATATCCATTCAATTGCTGAAGCTTTTACTTTACATTCTCCCATCCATTACTGCATAGGGTGTGTTAGAAATAAGGTGGTGCTTAGTTTAGGCAACTGTTCAATGTGATTTTCAGATGCTGCACAGACAAATGCTTGGTGACCTTCTGTAAAGTTAATCAATTGCATTTATTCAGGAATTGTTTGCTCAATCTATGCCTCACATTTTGCCATTCCTTCTTCACAAAGCAACTAAGTATATTATGATACATGACTGGTTACTCAGCAGTAATCTTCAATTCCCTTAAATTTCACCACCAAACAGAAAATTTGATATAGAGACCTCATAACCATATGCGGTGTCTTTATTAAGTACATAGATCCTTTATAATGTTCTGTCACTCTTTACAAGACCCAGGTGACCATGGTGTCTTAGCTGGCACTACTTGGATCTGTGAAGCAGAGAAGAATGGTTTCGCTCTCCTGCTACCAATATTTTATCACTTCAGAAAAATTCTATTAACACATGTAAAGAACAATTACTGTAATACTTACTGGATCTCAAAATAAAAAATAAATTTACTCTGGAAGGGACTTCTAGATCTTATCTAATGCCACCTTCTGCTCAAAATGTTATCATATTCACTGCTAGAGGAGGTTGCTCTGGGCCTTCCAGAGCAGAAAGGGCTTGAGCTGGGAGTTAGGAGGCTTAGCAGTTCTAGTTGCCTCACTGTGCAGACAGCAATAGCAAGTTCTCAAGAATGAAGAAGGAAAAAAAATAAAACCATAATTACATTTTTTTTTAATGACAACATCTCTGAAGGAAAAGTGCAGAAATATCTTTCCCAAAGTTGTCTGGGAAACATGCTCAGCTTTTCCATATATGGTACAAATGATTTACCCTTAGAGTAAAACAAAATAAATTTTTAGAAAGTTAAACCCTGGGATGTAAGCCTGGATTGTGACCTCCTCTATGAATTTACATATTGCATATAATACACTCTGTCACAATAGAGTGGTGCATCAGGATTCAGCCATAGTAGCTATTTATCCACGACAAGTCATCATGATAACCAGGCATGAATACATGACACAGGTGTCACATGTGTTTACCATATTAAGAACACAAACTGTTAGGTAAGCAGGGGATGATCGAAATGGAACTAAATTTCTTCACCTAAAAGGCCTCCATCAGTCTCATTTTTGCAAAACACTGATTTCAGTTCTTCAGTTTGTTTTGAAAAAGCTGTGATATTGGTTTGACGGTTTTTTTTTTCATTCAGAAAGACTGAATTCCTTTTTCTTTTGAAACCTAGTTTCTCTGCATCAGGAAGGTTAAGTTTCTTAAGACATGTCATACTATAATTAGTGGATATCAGATTATAAATGAGGTACCACTTGTGGGATTTGAAGGTCTATAGCTTTCAGAAAAATTCTCAGTGAAATATAATTATTCCAATTTCTTAGCACATCACACTGAGTCAAGCTCGAGGGTTCATTTTGTAGCTAAATGGTAATATTTTTCTTATTAATGAGGAAAGCATTTTAACCTGTTGAAATGTATTTCTGGAAATCTTTAATTTTTTACTTGAAAGCACTACGACAACACCTCACTTTGTGTAACTTCTCCTGTGTTACTGTCTGCTCTTGTTAATTTTATTCACTTTTGAAAAAGAAAACTTACTCTGTTTATTCTTATTCTAGAAACAAAAGTAGATACAGATGCGGCAGCAAGTTTTAAAAGCTGTAAATTACTATGTGGAATCTCTCAATAAATAACAGTCCTTTGGTTTGAAGGGGAAAAAGCTGCCAATGAAATTAGATAAGAAAAACCCATATTTTTATTCAGATATTACACTGCTGGTGGCAATTTGTTTGAAGATTAAAGATGATTTTTAAATTTTCTTGAACTTTTTAATGTTTTAAAAGATGGGATAAAAATTTTATTTTTTTTATTCAAACTAACCTCAGTCCCTCAATATTTAAAATTAGAAGATTGATGATATATTTCTAGCCTTCTCTACAAGATATATTTTTCTAAGGAATCAAAATGGTTTCTTTAATCTTTAGGTTATAGAAATGGTAAGTTTTCAGCTTTGAAAATGTTCATTTGAAGATGAAGAGATAAGAGGTAGAAACGTGTATGTTTTGGATATTTTTAAAACTAAATGAAGGGAAACTTGGCAAAGTGAAGTATTTTTAAAAATCAATTTTCTGTGCCATGAGAGGCCACTTGAATCAGTCAGGTATATCCCTTTAGAATGTAAGCTATCAGATAATGTTAAGTTTTTAAGTGCTGTTTGGAAAATAATTGATTATTAGCCACAGGAACTTGAAAGATGGCACACAGGCATCATTAGAAACTCCACTTTGAGAGAGGAGATCCCCGTTAAGAACTCAAAGACTGCTACATGTCCCCTGAGCCTTCTCTTCTTAGGCTGAGCAACCCCAACTCCCTCAGCCTGTCTTCATACCAGAGGTGCTCCAGCCCTCTGATCATCTTTGTGGCCTCCTCTGGAGACTTGTTTCACCATGTCCATGTCTTCCTCGTGCTGAAGCCTCCAGAGCTGGATGCAGTACGCCAGGTGGGGTCTCACCAGGGTAGAGTAGAGGGGTAGAATGATCTCCCTTTACCTGCTAGCCATGGTTCTTTTGTCACTGCCCAGGATATGAATGCATGTCAACAGGTTCCATGAGCCTGTGCACCTCCAGACTCCTTAAATAGTCTCAAATCTGATATTCTTCTATAGGTTCTTCATTTTCCCAGGCCTTGCCTTTGCCATCTGCAACTTGGGTTTTGTTGCTGGAGAGACTGAGGAGGACAGTTCTCGAATATCTCTCTCAGCCTTCTCCATGTCCCAAGCAGCCAGATTTCCCATTTCTTTTTGGAGACGGCTCACATTTCCCCTAGTCATTTTTTTATCACCAGTAGAAGATTTTTTTGTGGCCCTTGATCACCCTAGCAAGATTTATTTCATTTGGGGCTATGGCCTTCCTAACCTGACTCTTAGATCCTCAGAAAATTATTTTGCATTCTTCCCAGGCTACCAGTCCTTGCTTCTATCCTCTGTAGGCTTCCTTTTTGTGTTTGAATTTGTCCTGTAGCACCTTGTTTCTCCATGCAGGTCTCTTGGCATTTTTGCATGTTTTACACTTTTTTGGGATGCATCACTCCTGAGCATGGAGAAGATGATCTTTGAATATTAACCAGCTTTCTTGGGCCCCTCTTTCCTCCAGGGCTTTATCCCTGAGGAGGCCAAAGCCTGCCCTGCTGAAGTCCAGGGCAGTGAGCTTGCTCTTCACTCCCCTTGCTGGCCCAAGAATCCTGAAGATGAGCATCTATAATCTGCCAAATTTTTTTTTGTCTTTCCATTCATTTGTTAGTGTCAAACATTTCTATTGTAGCGTTTGTTTTTCATAGCTATTTAGAACTGAGGGTACTACAAAAAGTCAAAAGAAGAATTTTGTCATGTAAGGTCTAGAATTTCAAATCTATTAAGCTGCATCCACAGCCACAATTAATTAATTTAGTTGCTTCTAATCTAAGTAACAACAACATCAACGTTAGAATCATTAAAAAGCAACATTCATTTCGTCTCTTTCTCACTAGATAATGACTAAATATGCAAAATTTCAACCCATAATATTTTGAAAATCAGATTTTGCAATAGCTGAAATCGGAGTTTTTATTAAACAAATTGTCAGACTATGATATTCATTAGAGATTAACAGTTTGTTTTCCACTTGTACTCTTTGCTTGAGAGCCAATTGTCCTAGCTATTTTATTTTCAGCACCACATCACTTTTTCCAGACGTCTAATGATGTACCTGTTACTTCTCTCTACTTTTACTGCATTTGCATATTCTATGCTTTGCTTTCCTGAAGGAGATATCTGTGTAATTTTGGAAGAAACTGAAGGCATTTACTGATAGTCTTGCTACAGTAAATGAAAATTTGCAATTCCAAAAGTACTCTGCATAATTTTTTGGTTTATATGAATCATAAGAAGGGAGAACTACACACTGGTAAATTGAAAGACAACAATTACATTGAAATAAAATATGCATTTTATACATGTAAATCATAGAAGCCACATAATAGGATCAATCATGCAATTTATATACATATCTCAGAGATTTAGGCTGTGAGTTTTCAAAACCGCTCCCTTTTGCAAATGGAATTCAATATTCTGCCCTAGGCCTAAGCTGAGAATCATTGCCTAGAGGAACAGATTTAAAGGTCTGGTTTTAACTTTAATTGTACCAAAGGAAGCTGTCCGGTATCTTTCTAGGCTCTGACTGGTGTGACAGTCAGAGCTGGTGCTAATCTTATTGTTAATGTCAAAGACCAAGCGTGACAGCAGCAGACAAGATAGGCTCTAGTGAATGACAGAGTAATCAGACTGGAATAAAAGTAGTTCATCCATAAAGAATCAGACTGTGGGAAATCAGTATCAGCATGTCCACATGTTTACTTCTTTTTCCATTCTGATGGCAGTTAGATTGTTTAACAGCATATTTCTTTGTCAAAGATTATTTGAAATTCATGTTATTCTAAGACTGTAAACCTAAAGGGATACAAATCATTAAGTCCTGCCTGTATTATCAGTACTGAACATTTTAAGATACAGTGAACATTCTTCTGTGAAAATAATTCCAGATATATAATTTAACAGTTGGTTATAATGAATGTCCCCAGTCCCGCAAAATGCCTTTTCAGTTTTCATTCTCTGTCAAAATAGGTCATCATATATTTTTGATAGTCAAATTCTTTCAAAAAAGAAAAAAAAGGAAAAGAATTTGAGCATCATTTTTACAGCAGCAGAACTATGACACACTAGCCAACTTATAACCTTTGTGAATTCATACTTAAATGAAGCAATAAAAGATGTGGGCCCATAGCTCTGAATACAAGTGCAGTAGAAAGGGTTTACCCTTAAATGTGCAGTTAAACTTCTAAGACTTTTTGTTGGATACACTTAACATTTCTAGCTTCTATTCCTCACTCTTGAATAGATTCTCAAAGATTTTGAATGGAAATAATTTACAAAGATTATTTGCAAGGCGCATCAAGTTTACGGGCAATCAGGATATTTAAGCTTTTGAAGGGAGAGGATGACAGAAAGATGTTTGTTTATGGATGATGCATCAAGTGAGCTGATGATAATCAGAACAATGAAAAGGGATCTGAGCCTTCTGCTTCATTCACATGTTTATGTGTAGCCCTGTGGTGGTTGATTTTGCCTTTTTTTTTAATAACACATAAACTGCTTTTCATTATATGTGACACATTATAAGAAAATAAGTAAATAAAGTAAATAAGTGCTCATTCCTCTTTGTGAAAATGAAATGACAAATGTGTTTGCTCTGATGAATGTTAAATATTTTGTTTAACATGTAAACTAGTTTGAAACTCTGAGTGGTGAGGTTTTTTGTGTTTTTTTAATATCATGAAGCACTGTGTAACACAATTGAACATAGACACTATGCCAGGCAAGTTTATTAGCTAATTTTTGATTTGTTTTATTTCATGCAACTACCCTTGTTTCATTAAAATCAAGGTTCAACCCAAAGAAAGGTAGTTAGTGTTGTGTTTTCAGTGTGGCCCTCAACAATATTGGCAAATACCTTTGGGCAGATGTGCTCCTTATACAAGCAAGCTTGTCTGACAAAAGAACAGAGGTGGAAGCAGAATTTTGGTCTCCAATTTCCATCCTGACCCTGTCTGTGATGGTGTCTCCATGACAGTGCACCAAGCTCTCTGATAACTGCATTGCAGTGATAGCACTGATGCTCTTTGACTACAAAGGCCTTGCAATGTTCTCTTTTTGATACACAAAGAGAGGATACTGTCTCCCTCTATTTTTTCAGCATGCCTGGCAATGACTAATGTGATTCTAGCTCAGTGGGACATTTTATGCTGGGGTCTTACTTTAAATGAGAAAGAGGGGGAGAATAAGGTCAAGGTAAGGCCATCAGAATTCTTGCTGATGTACAAATCTCCTTGAATAAGATTCAAGAATGCCTTTGAAGTGCCACAGTATGATCTCTATTCAATTTTCAGACTGACCTGTTATAAAGCCTTAGAGGAGCTCTGCCAATTCTGGTTTTCTGGCAAGATCTAGTTTTGCTTTCTTTTAACTGCACAGTAGTACTCTCTTTCCACAAGACGGGCTTTTAAATCTTGTTTGCAACAGCAATGAAACATAAGAGTTGTGCATTTCTAAGCAAACATAAATTTACAAATCAAACTAATTTTATATAATATTTTGGCTCAGGAAGGTCAAATTTTAAATTTTGAATACAATGTAAGTACAAAATTCTCACTGTGAAATAGAGGTCCAGTACTTAACACCATGCTTTAAATCTTATCTTCCATAATCAGCCATATTTTTGCCTTTGTGTTAGGCATTTCAGTAAACCAGATGTTGTCTCACAGCTATCTATACCACTCTTATTTTCAGATTCCAATAAGCTTTGCTTGTATGTCAACAGCCAACAATAAATATATTTCATAAGACTCAAGTCATTCAAAGTGTTCCAGACAATTAAATAATCTCTTACTAAATTTTGTGTGAAAGTGCTGATTAGCAACAATAAGTTTTGAGATCCTGTAGTTGGACTTTGAATGAGATAATTAACCAGCTGCTGGCAAAAGAGGGGCTGATCCAATGCTAATCCAAACATATTTTAACTGTAAGAGAAGAGCAGGTGTTCATTTATAATAAATCAATTTTCTCTGTATTTACAGGTGAATAAATACAAAATGCCTAAAAGAAATATAGTAAAGGTTAGATCTCAAATGTAGGCAATCAGAAGAATGTAATCCAAGCATAAGTAATAGCTAAAAACTCAAGTGATTCATTACATCATTTGCCCAATGAACATTTTCACCTAGAAAGGTTGTGCAGTGCATGTAATTTACTTGCAACTAATTTTCAGGTGATGTTGCAAGTTCAGGAAACATTTTAGCTCTCAAAAAATACTATCATTTCCAGTTACAGCCTCCCAGACAATCCATGCTCTTAAACTGAAAAGGGTGATTTTTTTTTTTTTTTAATTTTTTGCATTGGCAAGTAAAGCTCAGTATGGAATAGGATTCTAGAATTAGAGAATAGAAGGACCTATATTCAGAAGACACTGAAAATTGGACTTTTAATTTCAGGAAAAGTCACAAAGCAAAATATCCCTAAAATGAAGGAAAAAATGAAAGAAACAAGCAGGCTACAGAGCAGAACATAAAACATTTCAGGTACTGTGAATAAATGTTGAGATGTCATGCTTGACATGGGGGATGAATGAGGGTTCAGTTTAGCATAGCTGCTCAGGCATATATGGCATCCTTTAAAATATGCAATCTATACAGAAATAAGGATTCTTGGGTCTTTTGTTTGCTCAATATTTAATGAGTATCCCTTTTGTACCATTACAAGGTTATAATCAACAGCTAAGAAATAGAAATATCAAATTCATATTACTGGACCAAGATGATCCTGTCTGAGATGTATCCATCAATGCAGTGAGCAAATACATTTTAATTAGGAAGCTGATAATCAGTGCTAGTTTTTATGAACATCTGCTTAGTCTTTCAAATGCAATCATCCTACTACCTGGCTGAGTCAGGCTATTTGATTACTTTCTTAATTTCAGTATCAAATGGTCAATTTACAGGAGGATTTCTCTATTTGAATCTCTTTGAGATGGCTATTTTTCATTAATTGACTTCAACTGCATGCAATCAACTTTGTTAAAAAAAAAAAAAAGTAGTTCAAAAAAACAGATTAAACGATAAATATTCGAAATCTAAAATAAATGGCATCTGTGGAGCAGATTTAATTTCTGTACTTCAAAATGTGCCATATTGTAATTACAAAGATTTAGGTAGATTTAACTACTTTATGTAAACTCAATAAGGCAAATCCAATTGTGTTTCATTTATTTTAAGTTAATTATGCTATGTAATACGTTTCTTTCCGTTTGCAGGCAGCACTGGCAGTACGCAAGCTGTTTATGAAACTTTAAATTAAATTTTTGGATATACTCAAGATACAAAGTAGAAAAAAATGATGTTAACAAAAGAATTACTAAAATGAACTGAGCCTTATAGTTTATTCCTTCTTTTCTTTTAGGCAGATGCATGAAATATATATATTCTCTTTTTTTAAACCAATAGTAGCCTTTAAGCATTAAATTTTTCAATGTTTCACTCAAGAATGAGAAAACAGTGTGTAGGTAACTAAAACATTGTAGGAGTGATATTTATACCTGTTATATATGCTAACTAATTGTCTGGACTCATATTCTGTTTTCAGTTCAATGTCACATATTTGATGTCATTATCAGAAACAAGAAAAGAAACACCTCTTGCTCTAAGACTTTTGGGCTCACTGGATGACAAAACAGATTTTTATTTTCTTTTGGAGAAAATGAAAGTAATTTTCTACAATACAGGTGTTCAACACTAAAAATTATAACTTTTCAAGTATAGACATATAGCTGTTCCAGAAAAATCTTGATAAGCCTCACAAAAACATAACATTTATTAATTTTTTTCAAAAAAATTTATGTCTTTATCTTAATGTTATTCAAAGTATTCACATAATCCTTAAGAATTCTTGAAAAATAGCACATTCTTTACAGGATAACACTCTGTCAACCAAGAATTATTTTATCCATAATAAAATTGTGTATTCAGATATAACCTTTATTATTTGTGTTCACAAATGTTAAATTACTTTAGAGTAAAGCCTTGACTTGGACCGAAGTGTAGAAATGTAAAAAAGAATTCCCCTTCTGGTTCTCTGAATTAATTTACAGATCCTAGAAACCCTGAAGAAAAATGATTTTGTTAAAATGAAAAGTACACATCTCCAGGGCTTGAATTCAGTATGTACTCATTTGACTTCTACAAGCAAATACCTCAAATTCATAATATGTTGGAAAGGCGAGAAAATGAAAGATTTTAGCTGAAGAGAGACATTAAAAAATAAAAAGTCACAGGTTAATATTTGCTTTAGATTTGTGTGTTAGTGTTTTGATTGTTTCCTTGATTATGAACATTCAAGAGAAATGACTTAAACAAAACCCCTTTACTTAGATATGTTGTGAAAGCTTAATAATGTCACAAATAATTGGTAAACCTGGTGCTTCAAAGAGTTATATCAGCTTCTGATGTGTTTAAAATGTCTTAGAGTACCTTGGTCTGTACTCCATATCATTTTTCTTTAGTTTGTCACAACAACTAGCCACATTATAATGTGATGGGTAACAAAGAATTTAAATTTCATACTTAATAAATATGGCTGTAAAACATTAAAAGACCAAAACAAAAGAACGACTTTTACTGCAGTTTCTCCACTACAGAAATCCATCCCTTCCCTCTTTCCCTTTGAAAGTCCTAACCTCCTGACTGCCTCACATAGGCAGAGGAATTACACAGATTTGTTTATTCAGACTTGCATTTTGCTTTAAGTTATGTCTTCATTTGAAATACTCTGGGATGTTCAAGGATGTTTAGGATGATCAGCCTTATGCATCTGAAACATATTGTGGAGGCATGTGGCAGGAAATTTAGGAGGCATTGTAACAAGAACGACTCAAAGGACACTGTACAATTACGTATAGCTGAATTAAAATCTAGAAATAGGATTCAGCCTGAGATTCAAACAGCTAAACCACAGTTATAAACATAAATTGTAATTTTAGACCATTTCTGATGTGTGAAACATTGCATATTGCTGGCAAGGCTTGACACAACACTACAGAGCAACACTTGCATCATGCTTGCATCAGCATTTTCCAATGAGGTGAGATATTCCAGGGCATTTAAAACCCCACTAAATGTCGAATGTTTAGGCAACTGAAGCATTCTTCTAGTTGATACATTCACTCTTGAGAGCAATTCAGCTCACCAAATGTAGATGTCTGTTCTAGGATGTGATCAATATGTCTGGAAATCATTAACTGTGCTGAATGGACATTTTTTGACTAGTTTAGACACTCAGCTGTTATATAGATTCTTATAATGGTGGGTATATATATTTAGCTCTCTGAAACTCTGAGGTTCAGGTCTACCCTAAATATTTTAGTCAGATTCATATCCATTTGTCTTTTGCCAAGTTCAAAATGCATGACTTGTGCCACTGCCTGTCATTTACAGTACTTTTTCACCATCATCAGTCTCTGCTTTCTCCCTGCAAAGAAAACTGGGACCTAGCAGACTGCCTTTGTAATCAGCATGAGCAGTTCAGAAAAGAAATATGAAGTGTAGTCCATGCTGAATCATGCGTAATCAGAGGAGCCAGAAGCTTCTGCCTTGTCCAGTAGAAAAACTGGAAACATAATTTCTCCTCTCCTGATTGGGACTTTTATGGAAATCTTTCTCTTGACCTGGTCAGGATCATCCACTTATGGTAAATTTTACTCATCTTCCATCCCTCAAGAAATCAAAAAGAAGTTGAAGAATTTTCCTCTAGGACTTCCAAATTTGAATGTAGTGGAAATGTCTGCATTAATTCCCCATTCACCTTACAAGAAGGATCAGATCCCTGGTAATTAAAATTACTTGGAAGTTTCCTTAGAAATCTGTCACTTTCAACTGTGCAACACTGTGAATTGTGCTAAAAATCTAGATGCTCTTCAATCTGTTCTTGAGGTTTAGAGAATTTTTAGTTTGTGCGTTTCAGAGTACATGAAATTCTTCAACTATGTTGGGCCATTAAAAAAAAATAAAAATAAACTTCAGTTCATCAAGGAAATGATAAACATTGGAAAATACAAGGAATAAAACTTTAAAATTACGAGCAAAAATGCAGCCAAAGAGTTAACCTTTTCTACTGTTTGGGGGAGGTGGGGTGCATTTTCTACACTTGTCTGGTTTTTGCCAAGTACATCACAAATTTTTTCTTTACATTATCGATCCTTTGAATGGTTTTATTCTTTCATAACATACAAATATCTCTATCTCCTTTCAACAAATAGTGACCTAGCATTTTCAGTGGCATGTCAGGGAAATTCTTTCTCACAGATGAAATTTAGTAGACTTATGGTGTTTTAGCTTCAAAATCTTATAATTGCAAAAGAATACAAATACATTTCTGTTGGAATTGTGAAGTTTTTGTGTAACATAAGTAAGCATACTTCAGAGGACTGCAGTTCACTCATGCTCAAAAAACTGCGACCCTTGGCCATCAGACACAGAAGGAAACAAAGCCTTTCAAAAAGGCGTCCCAGGTTTATTCTGCCCTTTTTCCTTACTCTTTAAATACACATACTGGTTAGTATTGGATAGATATTGCAGTAAAACAAACAAATAAACAAGATATGGGATTAGGTATTATACAGAAGCCCCCATGAGATCAATACTCACAAGTATTTGGACATACCCATAGGAATACGTAGAAAAACTCATGGTATTAAAAACAACCAAAATACAATGTTTTCAGGGAATTAACACTATTCCTTATGCTATTATGCTCACTCTCTGCCTTTATAATTCCTTGAACACTGAGTATTAAAAGAAGAGAAACAGGAAACATTATGAGGAGAGAGAACACTTTAACATTGAGATGGCAGTAGCTTGTCAAGCAAAGATGTTTGATAGTTCCACAGGTTCCCCTCAGCTCTTTCCTCATGATAAAAAAAAATTCTATAGATTCAAAGATATTCAAAACAGTAAAGATGAAAGTGACTGAAGAGATACAACTTATAATATTCAATTATAATATAAAACACTGAATAAAACCCCAAAATACCATTTTACAAATTCCTACCATGTCTATATATTAAACAATTGTGCAGTTTTGGTCTTTGTATCTCAAGGAACATTTAAAAGAACTGTATAAGATTATTGGAAAAGCAAAAAAAACCACTGAAGACTATCGAAAAAAATATTTTGTATAAAGATCAATTGACATATGGAGACACCTGAATCTAGAGAATGAAAGAAGGAAATGGTAAGGGTTTATGAAAATTTATGTAAAATCAAAAAAAAGTGAGCTAGGAACTAATCATTTAGTTTGAAATGTGTGAGAACTACTGTTCATTAAGTAGGTGAAGATATAAACTGTTACAAAACAGCCTTAGAGAGGTTGTTCCTCCTGCATGGCTAGAACTGTGTAGTATATTACCATAGAATTTCTGAAAGAAGCTTACACAAATGTTAAAGCAGCTAGGTACATTTTCAGAAAAATAATTGCTTAAAATGTGTCTGAGTTTCTGTCTAATTACATGAAATTAAAATTCTACTTTTTTTTAAACTTTGTGTTCCTAAAAAATCTTAAGAAGAAACAGAAATATGAACACAGAAGTATTGACATTGTGTCTAAGTTTTCATGTACAGTCATTGAATAATTTTTCACTGACTCTTTACCTTAGATTAAGGTAAATGTGAATCAAGTTTAAACATTTAAGGTCATTTAGTTCCTCTTCTACAGAGTTCCTTGATGCTGAGACATTATCATTATTTATGACATGTGGTTTCTACATCTTTATTCATTCTATGGGTGTCAGATTTGGGATCTTTTCTGAAAAGATGAATATTCCCTTATGCAATAAGTACCAAATAAATTTTCTGTTATTTACTAATAAAAAATGCTTAAGACTCCTAAAAATAATGATATCTTAGGCTGGAAACTCATAAGTAGAAAAAATTTATCATAATCTCTCTATATCTCAGATCTTTGTTATAAAATTTGAACTTCCCATGGTTACTGCACATAGGGATTTATGTTTGTTTTTTTTTCCCTGACCTTTTAATTTGTATTCAGAACTACTTTGATAGCTTTTAATCACTAAAATGGTCAGCTATTGATAAGGCAGGGAAAAAGAAAAAACAGAAAAGATAGCAAATAAACTGAGTTGTTGTTCAGTACCTGTGTTCCCTTGTGCTGGCTGTGAATAAATGTAACAATGCAGATGACACAAATAAAGACAAAATATAACATGTTTGCACAAGGAGATTAAATGAAAACTGCATGAACAACTCTCATAATGATGTTTTATAAATACCAGTGCTTAGGTTTGCAGCATTCTGTTCTGTTCATTTTTTTCTAATCTATTGCAATGTGTTCATGTGAATGTGTGCATGTGTAAATAAAATATATATGATTCTATGAATACTTAAAATTTGCTATTCTGACAGATGCATGAAAGGGCAAGACTTAGACCATTTTTGCTCAATGTAGTGTCACAGATTTTGCCATGTGTAAAAAGCAATTTTTATTTTCCAAAACAGCTGTTCACAGAGTGGAAATACATTGGAGATTACATAGTGAGGAGAGCAAAGGCTAAAGACAGCAAACAGTAATTTTGATTTGACTCTTTAACCACAAGGAGATGATTCAAGCACTGAAGTTTAAGTTGAATAAGGAGTTATCTTGTGTCTCACAAAAGTAATTTGAAGAAAGGTCTCTAAATATTCTTTAATTATGTTTGTTCCTCAGTTCTGTGTAAGTAACACTATTTAAAATAGCTGCCTTTGCCTCTGGGTGATCAAAAGGACTTAGAAGTAAGGGGTTTTTTGTTTATTATCCTTTCATTGTTTTATCTGACTATATTTATCCCTTCTTAGAAAGCTTTTTGATTTAATCTCTCCTCCTTTGTCAGTTTCACTTAAATTAATCCACAATTTTTCATTTTGGTGAATTTTGTAAGTAGTTGATTGTCTTTTCTATTTATGTATGAGTAAAACACATCCAGATAAGCTACACATTTAATTTATTTCCTGTTCTTTCCTTTTTCTAGGGTGAGCACTAAGATGGACAAGCAGTCCTACACACCCTGGCTGCTGCTTACAGGAAAGAAGAATCCCAATCCAGGAAGGAACTGAAGCTCCTTCTAGCAATAGGGGTAGGAACCCAGTCATATTACACACACACAAAAGACCAAGCTAAAAGTTAAATGTAATCAGAAGAAAGCCACACTCTCTGTTTTGTGGAAACTTTATATGTGCATCTCAATATTTGGCCTGAGTGCTGAAGACCTGCACTCTACAGCATTTATCAACAACTGGTCTCACACAAGGTGCATGGAATAAAAAACCACATTACAGTGGGGTAAGCTTACTGAGCACATTTAATCTATGTTTCTACCAGATGAAAACATAGTGAACAACTGTTGCCCAATTTCTCCATTTGTAAAAAACAGCTCTCTAATTCTGCTTACAGCAGATACCTATTGAATTTTGTCATTGAAAGCAGTAAAATACCAGTATTGAAACTCCATAACTGTTAAAAGCTTTTGTGTGGCATTAGAGGCTCAAGGAGAAACTAGATGTGAATTCGGGTTGTTAAAGATATTGGTAACAACTTACTATGCTGAAAAAGTGTAGAAGAGAGAAAGGAGAGCACTCATACAGACATAGAATTCTTCAGATTCATCCTTGATAAACATTTATAAACATTTGTGAAAGGAATGAAAATAATTGGAGGAGAAACATGTGTGCCTCATGCTGACAAAAATATGTTTGTGCCTAATAGATTGGAGAAATTGTTTGAGAATTGTTTATTCTTATGGAAAGATTGCCCTGTACAGCGCTGCCAAGGACAGTTTCAGCTTGAATGACTATCTATATAATGACATTCACTTAAGTTATAGTGACTTAACTTTTAAAGTAGGCATCACTGCAAAGTAAGAGGTGCATAGGCTTTTTGTGTTGGTTTCTTTTTTTTTCCCTTCAACTGAATGAAGAAATGAAAAGTGGTATTAAAAATGGAGTATGAAAGACACATATTGTTCCATCAAGGTGTGTTCTATGGGAAAAAAAATCTCTCATATTAAAAAATAAAAGATTGTCTCTTAGTGTATTTTATTTCTACTTAGTTGGAAAACATTAATTTGTTCCTGCTCACAGACAGAACATTGTATAACAGATGAGTTTTTCACCCAGTAGAAAAAAAAAAGGTTATGATTCTACCTGTTATATATGGATTGGTTTGGACATTATTATGCTTTTTCAAAGTCTGTAAATAATTATTTGTACTGAAGGACACATGGTTTTCTTCAGAATATACTGGTTATCTGTGCTCTTACACTTCTCTGAATTATTGTACTTGATGAAGTAAACCCAAATTCTGTATTCCTCAGTGTGACTTGCAGACAACCTAACAGAAAGGTTCTAGTAGATAAAGCATGCATCAGGGAAATGCACTACATCAGGAGCATATTTTAACAGCACTACAATTCAAGATGGAATTGTGACTTTGGTAGAGTTAAGGCTCACACATTCCCATAGGAGTGGATCAAAAAGCTCTACTAAAAATGCCTGTTCAGGAAAAAAGCCAATACAAGTTATTAAGGTATTGCAGTTATGAAAGACAGTAGTTAAAATGCAACATCCTTCTCCCCTATGTAAGCAGAAGAGTTGAGAAAAAAAATATATACCAACACAAATATTTTTGAGAGTGTATTCTTTTTTCAGTCTGATACCCCAGTAACGTAAAGATGATGGAGTAAATACTATGTGTCAGGAGTCATGTTAGAATATGAGGCTCTCCTTGGAGACTTTAAATTCCAAGAAAAAGTGAAGATTGAATATATTGCACATGCAGTACAATCTTTCGTGGGTTTGTGGTTTGTTTGTTTGGGGGTTTTTTTGAGGTTTTTGTTTTGCTTTGGTTTGGTTTTTCTTTGGTTTTTTTTGTTGTTGTTTCTTTGTTTTTTTTCTTTTCTCATCACTACTCAAAGAAAGAATTTATTCCACTCTTACTATGCTTACTACCAGGAATTCTGAAAAAAAAAAACAAGATAAGCTGCTGACTTCTGAAAGGAATACACAGCCACATATTTATGTAATATCTCCATCTTCCTTAACAAAATTAAGCCCAAAATGAGTAACACGTGAATTCCAAAAAAATGTCCCTGACATTCATTTGCTTCTTTCCCAGCATCCCTGTTGCCTGGCCATATAGTACAAAGACAGTGAGAAAGGGAATTTTCATGAAATATCAGTGATGCTGTCTATATGGACAAAGTTGAAATAAACATGGGAAGTAACTTCCCAGCACACCAATGTCAGCAGTGGATAATTCTCTTGTGGAGTACCAGTGACCTCACTGTTATATTGAATGTAAAATAGAATAGATAAAACTACTTCAAATGAACTGAGGAAAAATAAGGTGGAAAAGTATATCTCTGGGGTTGATTATTATAAAAATGATACCATGATACACTTTGTTTTCTTTCTGTTTCTTGTTGATTTGTTCTCATGTATGACATCCATCCATATGTGGGTATGGATGTTATAAAATAAATATACATGTATATATGTAGGCCTTTGTTAAGTTCATGGGAAGGACTTTTTTGTATTCTGCTGGGGCTTTGTAAAGAAACTTTATTTTGATAATGAAACAATCATTTGTGATGTCAGTGTCCTAAGATGCAAGTTTTAGCAATACTTTTGAGATAAAAACATAAGAAGAATACCTATATTGCATCAGTCTAATACTGACTGACAGGTTTTATAAGATATTTAGCTATTAAGTAAATTCCTACACTCTCAAGAAAAAGAATTCATGATTGTGTTATAGTTATTGTTTTACACTTTTTGGCCAGCTAACTCCCAGGAATTTTTTCTCTCGTGATTGGAGAGCTGTGAAAGTTTAGTGCACTTAACTGGAGTAATGTAGACTTGAGGAAGAGCTGACACCATGCTTCAAAAGCAGGTTGTATTAAGAAAATGAGGTGACAAAGTGTATTCAGATAGATGATAGGTAGATAGGTAGATAGATAGATAGATAGATAGATAGATAGATAGATAGATATAGATAAAACATTTATATAATTTATCATGCTAGCAGTAAACTGATAAGGAAGAAGCAAAATATCTTTATTAAGAAGTCTTGTTCCTGCAATTAAAAGTTAATTTTCACTTCTTTGCTAATGAAAAAATCCTGCTATATTTTCTCAGACTCTATTCCCCAGTCATTATCTCACTGCAAAAGTAAGCAATCACCAGCAGTTGATGTTAGGTTGTCATCAAAACCAGAAAGAATCTATACATTACTTCTTGCCAAAATATGAGATAAACCAGATGCATTTTTAAATTATAGATTGAATTTTTACAAGATAAGGAACAAATGTGCTTTATTTTAAAGGCATTGGTAGGTTCGGTAAAAAATCAGCAGGAGCTTAAAACTAATGAAGACTCATTATTTTACCCATTTGAAAGGCTGTTCAACAGAATATGCTTTTATTTAAAAAAAATTAATTATCTTTAAAAATCACCTTTTTTATCCTGTCAACCAGGTCTAAGAACTCACAGTAAGTGGTCTGTGTTGAAGATCTTTGTAAATGAATAGTCATTTGCTCTAGTAATTAGATCTAAAATCTCGTTGAAGAGAAAAGAAGAAATGTTGGGAGTCCACAAATGTAACATTTTTAATTGTACATGCCATAAGTGCTACATGAATAGTCACAAGTTTACTTTCATAAGACAGCTACCTGTTGTTTCAGTGGATTTACTAAGAAAGAAAGGTACTAAATTATAAAAGTAATTAAACTAGAGGCCCCTCCATTTGTTCAGCAAAAATACACATTCAAGAATAGTATCCAGATAATGAAAGAATGTGGAAGGTTCTGTACTTTGGCATGTTCATATTCTGGGTGCTTTCTGAGAGTGATTAATTCTTCTTCAAGGTCTCTGACTACAACTCTTATGGTAATATCTCACACAGATTTTTCAGCTCTCTGGATCTTTTTCCTTTAGCCTCTCCCTGTCATCCTTTCTTGTTTCATGCTATCAGTTTAAATTTATCTTGTTCAGAACTGATTGAATACTAATTTCTTCTTTCCTTTCTTTCCTGCAGCACTTGTTTCAATCATCTTTTCTTTATGGCTCTGTTCTCCATGTCATTTACTTTTCTCTGAGCTTGATGTCAGCCTCAGTGCTACAATCCTGCCTCAGACCAAGAAAATACGTCTTTCCAGTCTCATTTGACACAGATAATTTCTTTCTTTTTCTTTATTTATGAATCCTTTCTTTTCATTAGTTATTAAATCCGACTTCTTGACATTTTCAATATTTTTAAAAATGTTAAAGTTTTTAAGACTAAGTATAATTTTCCTCCTATTGCTAATTGCCTAAGTTGGTTCATATTTTCCTTAATGATTTGGATGATGCCAATGACCTGCCAATTATATTTTATTGAGTTAAGGCAAACTATAGAGAGACAGGGAAGAAATCATATTTAATGCATATTTTGAATAGAACAAAAAGAAATGTTCTCAAAATACAGCTCAACATACACAAAATAAGCACTAACAAACACATTTTCCAATTTTAAATGTACTAATGCAAAGATTAAGTTGTCTGGCTAAGTTATGAAAAATCCAGCAGCAGAGATATTTTAGAAAAGCTTCAAAAATATCTTTACGGAATATAGATGGCTGATGCAGGAATAAAATTTCAGAAAAATAATGTACTTAATGAATTTTCCAGGTTGCTTTCAGATTCTCTTTCCTTTTAGCTTGCTTTTCTACTCTTCCAGCACGTGCCATAATTAATCCCCTTTGTTCATATGCTCATTTCTTTCAGAACTAAGAGATTTCCCTTTTCCTTTCTACCAACACATAACAAGAAGTAATCTCCAGATATGAGACACTGAGGCAATATTCAATATGCTGTGTTCTTGTTTCACTCTCCCGCATGGTGAGGCACTGGAACAGGTCTCCCAGAGAAACTGTGGATGTCCCATCCCTGGCAGTGCTCAAGGCCAGGATGGATAGGGCTCTGAGCAACCTGGTCTAGTGAAAGCTGCCCCAGCCCACGGCAGGGCAGTTGGAGTTAGATGATCTTTAAAGTCCCTTCCAACACAGGCAATTTTATGATTATGATCTGCTTGCATCTCATAACACTGTCTGGGTTTTTTTAGCTTTTTCCCCTTTCTGATCTGAAGAACTTCATGTTGTTCCTGTTTTCCAACCCAATAAAAACTTCAAATTGTAACACAAGTGTGACACCAATTAAGTTTTTCCAGTGGTCAGTTCACAAAATATTGTTTTCAAGAAGAGTTAATAGGCTTTAAAATACACCTTCCCTTTGTTGCTTAAGAGTTTCTTGTTCTTTTTAAACATTTTTTTTATTAAAACAGAGTAAATTTTTTTGTGCAGCCTCACTGCAGCTAGTAGGACTACCTGTAAGCTATGTTACTTTCTAACAAGGGGAAATATATAGGAGAAAGTAAGTATTCCCAGTAGATAAAATGAAGAGAAAAATAAACATCTGAGAACAATCATTCAACCCTTGTGTTATGTTGAAAATATTGTATTGTAGAGTAGTAATATAGTATGAAAGTGCTATATTGCTAGTACTATATTACTATTGCAAATTATTACAAAATATTGTAGATTTAAAAAAAAATATTCCCTCTCTGTAGGCAACACCCTTGAATGCTAGGAAATGTTGCCTGATGAACAATGTCATAGAGCAGGCAGTACAAGTGAGTTAAGGTAGGCTGATGCAGCAAGAGAATCACAGATTTGTTAAAAATTAGAGTGTTTGTGCTTTCTGTGTTTTATATAACAAAATCAAATCTTGGGCTTTATCATCTATCATAACAGATAGATATTTATTATTTATAACTAGAGTGATCTGGATATGTTTCCCACATAATTTGAAAAATTTACCTTGAAGTGTTGCCTTCTACATGATTTGCAAGTTTACAGATATTAGCTACTCTGGGTTTCCTTGGTGAATTGTAAGTAGAGATGAACTATACTCTGTGACTTTGTTTTGAGCAGTGAAATCTTGCTAGATGTCTTGTGGTTTATTCCTGAAGTGACTATGTAATATGTTCTTATTAAGCTTCTGTAAAAACAGATGGTGGCTTTGAGTCAGGATCCTCTGAGAACATTTTATAACCCATCTGCAAAGTGCACTAGTGTTTTTATCTAGCTGTAATACTTTGCTGCTTCTTTTATCTTTTATCCCATTAAATACCCCAGATGAAATACGATTAAAATTATTATACTAACGCATGTGTAAAAAGAGACACTGCCATGAAATGTATATGAATGTGTTGGCAAGGCTATGAAAGCCTCAAAATGGCCCACATGATCAGGATTTAAAGTTTAGTTGTCCATATTACTACCTACATCCACAGAGCATCTTCAGCAAGACAATTGCTTACACCAAGTCACCTAGAGAAAAAGTATTTGTGAAGGATAGTGTGGGATCTCATTTATCTATTTGTACAAAGCTGACTCAAGGTGCTGTTAAACTCCTTGAATGTTATGCTCTCACTATATAGAAGTGGTTTTACTGGTCTTTGTTTTTTTTTAAGACAGTAAAAAAATTAAAAATAAAGAGTTTCCTTGACAAAGGGGGAGTTAGCAAGGGGACTACAGGGTAAAACAATGAGCATGATTTGATGTGCTCACCAAGCATTTAAATAGTGAAATTCTGTAAGATTAAAAATAGATTAGAAACCATTTAAAAGTACTGGTGTTTTGACAGTTCTTTAAAAGGTATTTGACATTTAAATAGAGAAACTTTTTTTTTTCCCAGCATAATTTCAAGCAAAGAACTTAAAGGCAGCCTGTTGTTTTTTTCTTTGAGGGTGTCTAAATTATGCACAAAACAAGAATAGAGAAATAATGTCTATGAAGCTAGGTGATTAAAAATTTTTTTAAATTTTAAAACCTTTCACCAAAGCCCTAATATGATTAGTTATTTTAAAGTGTTTTAACTTCTTATGGGTTAAATTACTAAGTGAATTGAATAGGTTCTCTTCCAGAATCTAAATTTCCTGCCAAGACCTATAAAAAACCACATTTCTGAAAACAATACATTTTACTCATGAGAAAACATCAAACTTACATAATAAATGTGACTAGCTCTTTCTCTTTTCTTGGAACTATTTAAAATTTAAAGGTGTGCTGGTTTGTGTTAGCTGAAGAGGCTTTTAAACGTATAATTATTTTTGTGTACCGATTTTCAGTATCAAATGGCTTTTTCTTATAAATTTCTGTACTGTCTTGAAAACAAATAAATACTGAAATCACTCACACTAAGCAAGCATTTAAAAACTTTGAAAATAAATCAAATGCAGTGTCAAGGTAAGCATTGCAAAGGAAATTCAATACTTACACAATGTTTTCTGATATTGTATCTCACTTATTCATGCTATCCAAGTATCAGGAGAATGAGGAAAGCAATAATCTTAAATTTTAAAATAAGTTCCACCCCCGAGGTATTAAACATCATGTAATGATTTTGTAGAAGTTTTGTTTGGTGGCTTTGTTTGCTGGCTTATGAGCTGAGCAGACTCATGTTTGTCAATGAAGTTGGTACATCACAAATGGGTTTCTCCACTTCGGCTTCCCTGGGTGGTCCAAAATAATGGACCCGGTAGCTCTTGGTCCTTCTCTGCTGAAGAGAAAACATGCAACTCCCTCTCAATGCAATGCTAGAGGGAGCTAGCACACTAATCACCAGAACAGACACTCACAATGTCTTCTTTATACTTCTTTGTTCAGGTTCTTTGATGCAAGTTGCAGTGTGTTTGAAGGGCTGTTTGATTGGGTTTTGGTGGGTTTTTTTGTTTTTTCTGTTTTTTCCACTTTGTATCAAGACCAGAGTTCCTTGACATGGATGGGACAATAACATTTCTCTGAAGTTATTTTGTAGACTGCAAATGTCTTAGCTGCAGTGTCTTCTTGTTCTAATTAGTTTATAAGTAACCAGAAAAACAAAAAAACTGAAATGATAACATAATCCAGAAAATAAGACCATGTTTATACAGAGAATTTGACTGGTGTAAGAAAAATGAAAGGTTTTATGCAATAGCGATTGTTCAGTATTTGCTGTGAGTTTATTTTTGTGGACTTTCTAGTGGAAAGAAGTCATCATTCTAAAGGAATTGTTTTGCTTCAGAAATGGTAATAAAAATAAATAAATAGGAGCATTTGATGTCAGTACCCCCAGAATCTGTAAGCCCAGTTCATATTTCTAATATATCTATGAGAAGTGAGCTAATCAGGAAGTAGATCTGGAAGGTTAAATATAGATGCAAATCCAGTCTTGAAAACTACTTTCTATTTCATTTGACTATGATAGATGTTAAAAAGTTCAC
Source organism: Leucosticte australis (assembly GCA_025504685.1). NCBI lineage: Eukaryota > Metazoa > Chordata > Aves > Passeriformes > Fringillidae > Leucosticte > Leucosticte australis. The sequence goes on from JANIJU010000001.1 coordinate 63,168,753, forward strand.
AAAAAAATCCATACACAAAAAGCTCAAGTGTTGAAATAGGACTTATCTAAATGACAGCTGTGGGATTAGATCATGTTGCTTTGCATATAAAAAAGTATTAGCTGCAATTTGGAAAGCAAATTGCTAACCAGTACAATGTGTTTTTTTTTTCTTTTAGGAAGAGGGCTTTTGTCAATATTATGGAACATGCAAGGAAAACAGCTTCACACAGTTTTATTTCCCTCCCACATGTTCCAATGCAATTTTTGTATGGTACATTAGGCTGTCTACCATTTTGTTTGCATACAGGGTACCTAAACCCAAAAATAAACATTTGGTGTAATAAGACAAAAGCAGTTTTATTTGTCTTAATTGCTAGTGCCATCCATTTTAGAGCTAGAAGGTGATTGCACTTTGGTAATGCTTTGGGATCAGACAATTTTCATAAAGCTTTTTACAACACTTGTAACCCGGTAAATAATTTTTTGTTTTGACCAGTAATGTAATGGACATACAAAAAAAAAAAAAAGAAAGATACAGAAATAGCATACAGGGAAGATACATGGCTTGGGTTTACCCTGATTTTATGTTAAACACAACAGCCCTACTCAAGCAGGTACAGACAGATTTCCTCCCCTGCCCATTCCACATTGTTGCCTGATAACTGTAGTTGGCTCCCTTGATCTGTTTTTGCACATAGAGGATCTGTGGGAGGTGTTTATTTCTCCTTTTCATGGTTTGAGACCAAATGCTATTATGGAAGCTAAATGGACTTGGATACCAAAACAATTAAATCACAGATAAACTAAATTTTACAAATATTACTTTTCTGTGCACTGAAGCAGATGGTGCAGGGAGGGAAAGGAGTCAGGCACTTTAATGCAAGATTTTCTTATGTATTTTTCCTGTCCTTCAGGAGAAATAGCACAGTCTCGGAGAAAGTTTGGACAGGTCAATGTTGCAGTACCAGCCACAGTTGGGATAATAATGGTCAGGTGCAGGACCACAGGGTCCATTGGGCTCTTTTCTGTTCCTTGTATTCTCTGTGACTTAAAGAGATGTTCTTGGACTCTGGTGCAGGATTGTGGGCTTTCCTTCCTCAGTGAGTTTTTCAGAAATTCTTCTCTATTCCAGTACTCTTATGAGTCCTTATTTATAGTAAAGTCACTTCCAGATTTGTTGTCTCTTGTTGACACTCACAACCTGCTCCTCACAATCTCTGAGGTTTTTGCACTTTTTGGTTATCAGATTGTTTCTATAGCTTGGCTATCCTCTTTCTTGAGCTAGCTTGTCATTTGGGACAAGTGGTTGATCACCTTTAATCTGCTACCTACTTTCCTAGTAAAGTTTGTGGGCTTATGCCAAGAGCTGCTCTAACAAGGACCTAAGTCATGCCAAGTGTTATAATCCTCAATGCTAGACTTCTAGACTTCCAGCACAGAAACAGGTTTTTGGGTTTTTCTTTCAATTTCCATTGATTGTGAAAGAAAGAAAAGGTAGAAAAGAGAACAGAACCAAGTAATGTGCAATCATCCGAACCTCAGTCCTTTAAAAGATTTTCTAATTAACAATGGGAACATAAGATAGGTTTTTGATCAAGACTGTTTTATTTCTTACCTTAAGGTATTCCAAAACTATTCTAACTCCTGTTTTGAAGAATGCCTTAGAAAGCATCATGTTGCACTGCTAGTACAACTAATTTAATCTGTTGCTCGCTTTATTCTAAAGGTTTGATGTTTCCAAAGAGGAAGAATTTGGAATTGCACTAAGCAAAATTCTTCAGGAAATATCCCAAATATTTGACCAAGCAATTGAACAACAGTAGTATATCTGAACCACAAGATCTGATGGACAATACTGATCAACAAAAGAAAGATTGCAAAAACAAATTAATAGTCCTCTTTTGACTGTGTATATAGTAAATCATCTGCAGTAATGAAACATCATGAAACTAACACTGCCACTTAGTTTTTCAGGGGAAAATGAACCATGTGCAATTAACAAATGTTAGATTCTGCTTTGGTTGTACTCAGAAGTGAAATTAATCATTTCACATTGAAATTCCCATTCTCTGACAGAAGGACTGGTTTTCAGGATGCTCGCTGCTGCATTGCCTAACAGTGCAAAAAGAAAGTTATATTATGACCTACAATAGTCTGTGTGATCAACAGGGAGCTCATTAATGCTAAAGAACACAAATTTAGTATTATCTTCCATTTCCCTCTGCTTCTTTCACATCTGTGTTATTTAGGGAACTGTGATCCACATAGGATTCACAGATGGATGCCTTTCATCAAGATAGGAACTAAATGAGCTGCTATAAAAGGAGGAGCATGACCACCCCTTTCATTTAAAGGAAAGCTGATTTAGGATATCTCTCTGATTTCTAAGACTGAATCAGTAAAGAGGAGTTTCACACAGGATATGCCATACCACTTTCCACTTAAAAAGAGTTTCAATCTGCAATAATCACAGTCTCAAAATAAGCCAATCTCCTGACTATAATGTACTTGTAAGAGAAGTTAGCAGAAGGAACTATTACCTTTCTTTCTTTTCCAGAGCTTTGCTACCTGTAACACAGGTTATCCAAGACTGAAGATTTGAGATGTAGCTGATGTGAACTAGATTTTATCTGTGGCATTTTAAAAACTGAAGCATAGAATTTACTGGTAATGGAAATGATCAAAATAAAAAGAAATGCACCACAGGTCAAGAAATACTATGTATTCTAATAAGAAACAGTAATACCTATTGCTACCATAATAGAAATTTGGAAAGGTTTGTCGTATTTCAAAGTTTAAATCAGCATAAAATAGAATGAAACTTAGCATGAGATTCAAATTGCACAGATAAAATTAAATTAAATCTAAACTGGCAAGAGAGAAGTTAAGATTATTCTTGCTTCCAACAGAAGATACTAGATCTGTTCTTTTCCCTGTGGGCCTTAAAATTCTCTGTGATGTTGTTAACCTTGAACTTATTGCATTTATGGTCTTTGGATAGGGAGATTTAAAAGAGATTCAGAGGAGTGACGTGAATTGTGCAGCCTCATAAAACTATTTTCACTGAACAAGCAGAAATATGCACACATCCCAGAATAAGTGCTGTCTAAACCAGTGAGTCATGTAAAATACTACAGTCTCCTGTGCAATTATCTATGTGGTTCCAACAGCATTTATAATTACATTTCTACTAACACAACAAAAATAACATGGCTACATAGTTTGCAAGCCTGAATCAGCACACATCTACCTCTTGTGTGGGAGGGGGAATTTGCAACGTGCTTTCATTGTTCGTTGCCATGTGAAACATGGCAAGATGAATTCATGTTTCCTACAGAACAAACCTCAGGGCTTTCAAGGTCTCAAAGTGCTACACTCTTCATTGGACACCATTACTACCAGCAATAGCACAATTTGTAAAATTTAATACTTCTGTATTTGCTAAATTTTTTAAAGATTTTTCTCCTAGACTCTTTAGAAAATAAAAATGAAGTTGTACCACAGGAACCTGTTCTATTTTAATTCTAACCCCAAAAACATGATCTTACAAATACTGATGAGATCTGTATTCCACTGACAAATTTCCAGCTCAGTAAGATTTACGCAAACAACCCTTCGAACATGAACTCAATAGCAATGGCAAAAAAACATCAGCAGGGATTCTGCACAAATAATTATTATGCAAATAGCTCAAAAAACATTTATACAGCTAAGTAGGTTACAATGTTCAGAATTGTAGAAAACTATCAGAGCTACCTTTACACAGCATTAATGAGTTCTTTTGCAGTATCACATCACAAACTATCAAACAGATGTAAAGCCTACTGCACAGATGAATGTTCCTTAGCTAAACAGCTCTCATTCACTTCACACAGTTCTGTGTGGTTGTAGATTTTTGTTAAATATTTCTTGCAAAAATATTCCTAATTTACAAAGAAATGTAGGAATTAACTGGATTAATAAGTGTCTTTAAATGTATTGCTTATTCTGTTGCAAATAATACGTATCTGGAAAATTGTGTCTTTTTGCTGATTTTATATTAATTGCTGTACTCAAATCTGAATCCTTATGCATAGCACTAAGACCTTTATTATTTGGTCTTTTAAGCACCTTAGTTATAACATCATGTTAGAGACTGGACTATGACTCAAAACAAATTGTCCACTTGTGGAGGCACCAGGATGCTTTGCTGAGGCCAGGTTTGCAACTTCCTGAGGAGAAGGAGGTGAGTTTTTTGGTGTGTGATGGCAGACCTCTGGTCTGTACAAGACAGAGGGGGTGAACTTGTCACTGCCAGAGGCTACAGACCAGGCTTTGAGGCTGATACAGGCAGACTCTGTTGAGACAGGATGGTGCTTTTCATCATGCCAAATTGCCCCCCCCATGCACAAGCCCCACTCTCCTCCTGTCTCAGTTGAGACAGAGACAATACAAAGCAACACGCTCTATTTTCAGAAGGCTTCAAACATATTTTTATTATAGCATGCATGCTTTTTATACATTCCTACAAAACTCATAAGTTTACTCATGGGTCATGAGAGACAAAGAAAGTGCTTATTGGAATAAACAGTTGCAGGTTTCTCTTATTTATCCTTCTTTCTTTCTTGGTTTCTATGACAATGACCTTGGTAGAAAATTCTTTCAGGGGTAAACATGGATCCTCTTATCGAACTTCTCTCCGGCTCACAGAAGTCGCTGGAAAACCTATTCCACATCCTCTCCCCCTCTACTGATGTGAGAGGCAGCTGTGATGTCTTAGAAAGTGTCATAAACCATCAAAGGCCCCTGAAAAGCCCCCAGACTCATTTCTGAGGCCTTCCACCAGAGGACTACATGTGATCAAAAGACAGCGTAAAACTCCCCCTTATCCCAAGTGTGGTGGTTGAACATTTCCACCTGAACCTCAGTGTATATTAACCCACTAGGCTTTTTATTTCTTGGCCACCCCTAACAGATCCTTCAATCATCACATTGACCTATGACAATAATCACTGGCACCCATTGTAAATCCATGGATGGTGATTATGTAGGTTTCTATTCCCATGCTTCTTTCTCTTTCTTCCTTTCTTTTCCCTTATACATTTTCTTGAAGTGAGTGATAGTTTTATGCTTTCATATTGCCATATTACTATAGATAATTATAACCAAAATGGCTATATATCTGCTTTTCCTTGCAAACAAATTGTTCTAAAATAAACCCTACAGATATGTCTTTATAAATACCAATCATTCAGTGTCACTCCACCATAATCCACTTCAAGGGATCTATTAACAAGAACATGGGGTTACCCTCACCTTCAGTGGCAGGTGAAATCACAATTTTATGATTGTGACATCACAATTTAAAATATAGAGAGAAAAATAGCTTTGGAGTTAACTAAAAATTAACTAAAAATTGTCACTATGTATTTTTGAAAATCTGTGTTTGATTTTTCAGATACAGATAAAAAAAAAACAGAGTTACACAATTCTTATAATTCTGAAAATATGTATTCACATTGGAAAGCAAAATAGAAAACTTATATGAAAATAAATATGGTTGTTTAGGGATGTAAGCCTGAACAGAGTGATGAAATTTGTATTAGTGAAGAAGGAGTGAAACTTCTATTAATGCTTCATCACTCTCAGGAGTGTCAACTATTGCATAATTATAACCATCTTCCCTCTATGATACTTTATTTTTAACTATTCAAAGACTACAACCGTTTCTTTATCATTCCAACTGTCAATATTTTTTCTCTACTTTGATGTGCTACCTTCAAGAGAGAAGTCATAAACTTATCAGTTTAGGAGCTGGAGTAAGAGCTGCTTTTTCTGTTTAAAATAAAACAACATATTTAGATGCATGTTAAATTTTTAGTTAAGGACAATGATTTGTTTCAATTAGTGATATTTCTTGGTGCCAAAAAAGTACTGTTTCTTGAAGAAAAGCCTTTATAAAGATTACTCTGTTTTACATGTTACCCTTCCTTTTGTGTACAGATAAATAATTTAATAGCTTAGACTAATAGGGAAGTGCATATGCAGTTATGCATAGTGACTGAAGTTATACTCCAAAAATACAAAGTATAAGAGTGCCATCTTCTGGAAATAATATTTTTTATACTTCTCATTTCAATTTAATCCTTGGTTTACAAGAAATATTAGTTAAAGATTAATGATGTTTACTTGCCTGTTTGCCCTGTGTTTCCCCTTTCATTTGTCTGTGCTGGTTTTAAAGTTAGTATTTCCTCTACAAACTCTTTTCTATACAAGGGCCAGGAAAGTGCAAATTTAATAATCAGAGTTTAGGCTTTCAGGTTTATAAGTAGTCATACAATCTCCAAGGGTTAAAACAATCTTAATAGTAACCTCTTGAGAGAAAAGAACCAACTTTATCTGATTCTAAAAAGTTTTAATCTTTTATCTGAATAAGCTTTGACAAACTATAAAATAAAATGAGGCTTACTTCGCATCATTCTCTGAAATTTTAAACCTAATTCTCTCTTCAGCCTGTTCTACAGTGGGAGCAAATCATTGATTATTACCATATGAAACTATTTGTTCTTCTGAGTCAGACAAAAACACACATGCATATTACACACCAGGTCTTTGGAGCCTTAGAAGAATTTCACAAGGAAAATATTTTTGTCTATTATTTCCTTTTCCAATTATATATCCAATTTCTACTAACTCTGATAAAAATATTCTAGTCAAGGTTCCTCTATTTTTGATAAAAATGATGAAATGCAGCTAATTTTAATCCCACTGTTAATTTTAATCCCACTGATAACAAAAAAAAACCTATGCCTCTTAAACATAGACAAATCAGGGACCCTGTAGTAGCACAATTATCCTTGACTTACAGAAGTCCTTGTACCTATAAAATGTGTGCTGAAAACACATGCTAAGGCTCTGCACTGTCTGGGAGTTAGACCTTGGGGAAGTGATGTGTAAAACACTGTCTTACCTTCTTGCCTTGGAACCCAATAAAATCAAATCTCTCCTACTGTACTTCAAATGGGATTTTTCTGTCTGTGTTTATTTTATATATATTTTTTCAGTCCCCAGCCTTCATTTTTCATGTCGTTTTTCATATTGCTGCTACCAAAACCAATAATCGTTTGTCCTGCATCTCACTCGTTCTTTGTGCTCTTAAAAGCCTCTGAAATGAAATTCCCTTTCTTCTCTGCTCTTACCTTCCCAGATTAAATATAACTATTTGTCATCCTTCCAAGCTTTCTACTTTCTACTGTCAACAACCACTCCACCCTTTTAGACCTTCTGTCCCAGAGGGATTTCCACTTTGACCAGATCCTATTTTCTGTTCAGCTAATCAAAAGTACGCTCCACATCTTCTTTCAAGGAGCTTTTAAAACATGCTCTTGTAACTTTTGTAGATAATTCTTTCTACTTAGCTAAGAATCAAGATAAGAAAAACCCAAATAAATTAAGACTTTTCAAATAGGGTTTAATCAGATTAAAATTTATGTACATATAACAGTTTTTCAAGGTTCTCATGTTATTAGTTTATGTATTACAACAGTTCTTCCCCTCTTATCAAATATCAAGTCCTTTACATTTTTTGAGTTGGTAATATGTATGCTTGTATTGCTTTAGTTTCTATTTTTCAGTTCTAAATTGCATTTCATGGTGTTTCTGCCAACTGCTAATACCAATTTGGGAAATTTCAAGTCTCACTACTATATTCTTGTATACCAACAATGTAAAATTACACTGTTATTAGCATTCACAAAAGAGAAGTCTAGAAAACTGTCATTCTTAAACACAGATGTTTTTTCTGTCTTGTCATTGTCCCTCTGTGGATGATGGAAACAAAAGACTCCTGCAAAGAATTTGGAGAGTACCCAAAAACTGTAAGAATGTCAAGACTCAAGATATGGACATAAGCACACTGCAGTACTATAAACTGTTTTGTAGATATATAAGACTCCTTTTTCGGCCTAGCACTTTAATATTTCAAAACAGAAAATGATATTAAGCAACTCAAAGGAATATTTTCCAATACTAAAGAGTGCAATGGGAACATCAATCAGACTAAATGATCATTTCTTTGTCCAAAAACTTCTTACAGTCTCTTCTTAACAGAATATAAAAGTATAAGAGGGTAATATTAGACATAGTGAATGATACAAATTAAAACAAAAAATGCTTATTTATTGTGCTTTGTTATTCTAAGGCCAAGGATTTTAAGCTGAATTCTGCAAGCACATAGACTATGAACAAACTGGAGGCAAGGAGCTGAACAGTGCTGGAAAAAAAAACAGAAAGAAACTCATTCATAGAGCAGTCCATTATTGTAAAAAACCACATATCATGGTTCCAAACCAAAATGGCAGTGCAACAATCAAATGGACTCAGATACTAAAATGCTTCAATCACAGATATAGAGGAAATATTCAAGCTATACAACTTTGCTGTCCTGTGCTGTCCAGGCGGAAGGCTGAGCAAGCCAGCTGGTCACAGCACCATCCTAGGACTGCACTATGGGGCCTGTTTGATGTCCCTTTAGTGCCCATTTTTGCTATCTTACCACTCCCAGCTTGAGAACCACTATTCTCTGCAGAACACCTTTTTTTCTAAATTTGTTTTCTGTTTCTTTTCTTGCAGCCTCTTATAGAGCTTTTCGTGGCTCCATAAGGCTTCTTTGTAAGCTTTTTAATTTTTACAGGTTTTTTTATTCCTGTCACCTTTTGAAAATAACACCAGCCAATATTTGTTTTGTTTCCAACCAAATATGGTCTTTCTTGGAGGCCCTCAGAACAAAATCTCAAAGTTTTTATTATGACCTAGCATGCAATTTCTTCAACTTTAAAGTTATTTCTATTGACAGCAGAATGTTTTTCTATCTCAAACAATATTTTATCAAAATACATAGTCTTTGAAAATGTGAAAGCATCAGTGTTTTCTATCTAGTCCCTTACTTAAAATAGTAAGTATGACCTCGGCACCCATATATGCAGAGTTTCACTGATAAATTCCCAGCACAGTAATTCACATTCACATTTTAGAATAACCTCTATGTTAAACATTTTTTTTCTTAAGTTTATCCACTTCTTTCCTTTGTGACACTCTGCAGACATATTTAATGAAGTTAAGAAAGATTTTCTAGACAAAACAATCAGCTGACAATGAAAAAAATCAAGTAATCAGGCACAGTCTATTTTTAAAATAAGTCAATGTTGTAACAGCTAGTACTGCAACATTAAAAAACCCAAAGCATTATCATGAACCTTGCATTAAAATTGTGAGTAGTAGCATCTTAAACTGAAAATAATTACTGATTTGCAAGCTATTTCACTGAAAGCTGTCAAAGTTTTTTGAAAGTCTTGCCCTTAATATATAAATTTTAATAGGGTCTATATTTTATGGGTCCAGGATTAAAAACCAAAAAGTAACAAAATAAAATTTTGGAGTTATTACAATTATAAAATTCTGCCAACTTATCACCTCCAAACATTCAATGTGACACAAACATGAGAAATAAATTTGGTAAGACAACACAGTATATTTAAAAGTCAGGCTACAAAATGGTAATGGACAAGCAAGACCCTTTAGCTGCAACTAACGTACTGTCCACTTGTCAGGTTAGATTTGGTTTTTTTCAACTTGACTTTCATAGTTTGACACTGACTTACCTGGGTGTCAAATAAAATTATACCAAAGAGAGAAAATACTCCTAAGCAATAGTGAATGCATCAACCATATTTTAAAAAAAAAAAACACATGGCTAATTAAGTTTGGCACAGGAAGTGCTGTCCCTTTCATCATTTATCAATTTATTTATTTATTTAACCCAAAACTATCCCTTTTTCTATCTAAACAATGGCTAAGTGAGAAATCTTAACATAGGTACATATTGTCACAGTAGTAGCTTAAATGAGTAGCTAAAAGAATTTTTAAAATTCAGAAGTAATTTTATACATCAAGGGTGAAAGCAGGAGATAAATCTAAATTCACTTATGCTGAAATATTTTCACATACATCTGCCAGTAAGACATCTTTACTTCAAGGTATGCCTTTGAAAACAGGCCCCAATAAAAAAATCTGAAAGGTTCTATGAAGGATTTTTTTCTGGTCCATAACTCAAGAATACAGCCTTGAAAATGCACATAGATCTGCATGGTCAAAACTAAAGAAAAATCCTAGTAATATTCTAAACATAAAATTCATCATTTCTGGATATAGACACTCTACATGAAGAGATGCCAAAACATAATTCCTCCTTTTCACTTTTTCATACAACCAATTGAAAATAAATAAGTAAATAAATAGATAAATAATAAATAAAGATGTTTTTTCTGAAGTCCTCTGCAATGAATCAGAATACAATGAAACTGTAGTAGGTATTGAGTTACGGGCAGAAATATTCTTAACATTTTATTCACTATTTTGAGTTTGGCAGAGAGCTCACAAAGAGAAGATATCAGAGGTCATCCCTATAGATAAAGACATCAGATTAAGTGCTTATGTTAATTAAGAGCTTATTCTGTTAAATAATGTGAGTTTTTGAACCTCCTTATGTCCTTTTGCAACAGGAAAATTAAAATGAATAAATAAGCTTTATTTATGGAGTTATTTGGAAGCTGAACAGTTAATTTCTCTAAAAGGAATCATACTTTGCAGAGTTCAGTGTCTGATATACACATGTGAACTCAGATGATTTTTTTTACTACTTGAAAGTCTATAAAACTTCAGCCACACTGGCAAAAAGGAAGAAAGGACAAATACATGGGCTTCCTTCATGGACTTCTTTTTCCCTAACTGTTGTCATCATATTGCAAAGCTCTCATACTTTCTCAGTGATTTCTCATGGGCAGCTCCTCACAGCACAGACTCCTTCTTCTTCACAGCCAACAAACTCCATCTCTCTTCTCAACCCTCTAACCCACTCTTTTGCAGCACTCTTCTTATTGGACACAGCTGTGGCCCATTGAGGCCAGGCCTGTTCCTAATCTTTGGTGATTAGTACAGCTGCAACTCCTCAGGTGTGAGACTTCCTTCTGCACTATCTTTATTTTCTTACATTCTATCCCTCCACACCTAACTGCCAGAAATTTTCCATACTTTGTGACATCTTGTCATAACAGTGTAATATAACTATCTTCATTTCTTAGAGCAATTACTCAAAACTTCCCTTGATACACCAGAAAATTCCTCGGCACACTACTATTATCTCAGCAGAACTTACCTAATTCCAATGAAGACAAAAATAATTTGGAAAACCACAAGCAGCATTTTGATTTTTTCTTTCAGTTTATTTGTATATTTCCAAGATCTTCAAGCATTCATTTCCCAAGCCATAATACTCTTTCACCGAGTAATATTTCTCTTATTCTTGACAATTTATTTATAATGTGCTATATTTTTCTAATATATCAGTAAGAAACACCTACTAGGAGAGAGGGTGAAAAAAAGTTGACAGAACTACAAAAAAAAGTCTCAGTCAAATTATTAACAGAAGAAGAAGGTTTGGAGGTAAATTGAGAATAATTTATAAATACCTTAAAAGAAAGAAAATATAAAGTATCAAATGAGTCTTTGTTTTAATGATGAAGAACATAACAGCAGTGGAGTAACATGAAAAAAGATTCCTTTCAACTACAAAAGGGACAAAAAAGGATATTGATAAGTGTTGAAATAATAGTAGTCATTAATAGTAAAAATTGTGAAAGATTAATATGGAAAGTACTGAACTGTTCACATCTTTAAATCAAGATAAATGCCCTTCTGAAATACAGGTTTAATGAAATAAGTTACTGAGCTCAATGTGGGAATAAATGGATCGAATTCTTCATGATATAGGAGGTCAAACTAGAGGATCTAATGAAACTTCTGGTCTTAAAATATATGAAACTGTGAAGAGTTAACCAATAAACCATATGGTGGTAATTTTTTCTGTCCAACTCAGCCATTTATATGCAATAATTTTTCCAAGAGCAGAGAGAACACACTCCAGGGCCTTGTCTTTCCCTGTCTTTTGCATAATTATATCTACTTCTGAAATCTAAATTCTGTGTAGTTAGACAATTGTGTGTACATAGAAGGAAAAGTCCTGAGTATTTGAAGCTCTTCTCATGAAAGACCTAAAAGCTTAATAAACACAATCTCCCTGAATCTGCTGCTAAAACTCCAAAGTTAATTTCATTTATCAGCTTCTCAAATCTGCTGAAATTTATTGAGATAAAGGTTATTTTTGCCAAACAAACAAACAAATTAAAGTTAACATACTGACAGTATTGGAACTTGTGAACTAAAGGTAACTTTCAGCTCTCAAAAACAGCCCTATTGATAATAGCAATCCAAATAACATTGGATTATTTTTTAATCAAATATCCTCTCCTCTGATTTGAGTCACAACTAATGCAGGAAAGTCCTGTGGTGTGCTATGCATAATTCATTCCTGTAAAACTCACCTCCAAACAGATCTATCAACTCACCTCCAAACACACTGGTTTTTACAGCAGGTTGATTTGGCACAGAACACTGATAACAGTAATTTTTCATGATTTTTCAACACAGCACCATAAAAATACATATCCTTACAGTGGGTTTGAGGACAAGTCACTAATCTTCCCCTTTAGACAGTATCTTATCTTAGCAGTTGGCAATATTATGCTTTTACTTCTCCGATTGAGACAATTGTCTGTATTAAAAATAATTTAATTATATGTTTTGAGTGTTTGTTTAAAATATTGCAGAAAAATTTTTTGTCGTCCACCCTACACACCATAATAATCCTTGGCCTTGCAGAATCCTTGGTTCTACAATATTATAAATGAATTTTCCATTTCTTTCTTTTTGTCTGAATCAAAGTACTAATTCTAAAATATATAAAAAGATTTCATAGCATTTAAGTTTGTAATAGGAACAATCTAATAAAAATATTTCTTCATCTATTGATTCTGTCTACCTTTCCTTTGCAGATAAAGTCAGTACTGTTAGGGTTATTATTTAACTTTTGGTGTTTTTCATAAAATCTATAATTCTATGTGTTAGGGTTTCTTTCCTTATCAGAAAACTGAATAATCTGTATTTGAACTAATTTTAATGACTGCTATTTCATCAAGCTGATCTGCTAAACTGTGTTCCTCTTTAGTTCCTCTCTTTTGATATAGATGCCTGGACTTTTCTAACCCACGTGTGAACTGGACGTAGCCTTTGTTTAATTTTAAATTGAAGCAGCGAAATAAAAAGAGCTTTAAAATTTAGGACACTTAGTAATGGATGTCCAACAGTCAGGCAGCAGTTATCTGGTACATTTAAAACAGATGAGGATAAAAATAAAGATATTTCTCTATTTCCGCAGTGACACAGCTTTTTGTTAACTCTCTTCAAATATTCTGGCTATATAGGGAACACCTTAAAGCTTGCAACAATGAAAACTGAAGGAGAGGATACAAATAATTTAACCTAAGCAAAAAGAAACAAAATCTTTAAACATCTTTTAAAGTTCAGGTCTTAGGCTGAAAGATACCATGGGGAGATGACAGATTTGCTGCCACTGAATTAAATTAAGCACCTATAAATTATATCACCTTGACTACACTTCTCTTCCAAATCCTCACATTGAACGAAGATTCATTACAGAATGTCAGCTTGACATGAATTTTAAATGAGTGAATTCTCAACTAGTTAATTAGAAGTAGAATCTAGTTTTTTGTATTTCTGGAGCAACAAAGAAATGTATTACCCAGGCCTCTCTGAAACATAAAAGCTGCATTATAAATTTATTAAAACTAGAAGTTCAACCCAGCCTAACCAGACTTCCAGGATGACTTCTAAGAGAAAGAGGTGAGGTGACAGTGAGAAAAAAATATATCTGAGAGACGTCTTCATGGATTGCATTACCCACTGATCAAATATTCTCAATGTAATGCTTGAATTGTGTAAATTGGAAAATTCCTACGACCGTGTCTACCTTGTTGAAACCATAGTAAGGGAAATTTTGTTAGTCCAGGATTTTTGCCAGAATAATTAGTATTAAATAAAACTGAAGACATTTCTTTAGTATTCAGTTGGCCATATCAACTAGAGGACAAAGAGTTAATCAGAAAATTTAGTTTGGGTTTTTTTTTTTTTTTTTTGTAGCTACAACCTAAAATGTTGCAATACAAAGACTTTATTTTAAAGAGATGAAAATTAGAAATATTTATTTTGCATGCAGATATGATACACTATTTTCTGGGGGTTTTTGCTTGTCAATATAACCCTAACAAGTAATTTAGGAATACCTTTGCAATATTTCCTATTTTGATTTATTAGTATTCAGAACAAGTTTTCCTCTGATTAATCCTTTATGTAGGAAGCTAAGAAATGAAATATTAATACAATCTGGGGATGTAATATAACTGCAATTCATTTTTCCTAATTAGAAACTTGAACATTTTGTATAACAAGCTGCATTTTCCTTACATGAGATGGATTTCAAAAATAGCTGCAGAAAGACCACCAATATGGCAAAGAAAAATAATGGGGAAGAGTTATGAATAATCACCATCCAAAGTATTTAAAATCAAAATTGGGTGAAGAAATGATTCACCAACCTGTAATGCTTTTTTTAATATACAGGGAAGCAGACTTCACACAGTCATTCCTTCTTATTCTGTATCTTTATGAAAAGACTTTGTAGAACATTTTGGGTATACATAAGAAATGTGGGAAACTGGCTCTCTAGGCACCAGAATCTGTTGTCTATAAGGAAACGACATGAGTGGAGCTTTTTACTTCACAATATTACAATATATGGCATTTTTATTTAATATGGAAATATAGTTTATCACAAAAAGCATTAGTCACTAAATATTGCTATGATTATATTATTTATTATATTATTATACACAAAATGGATGTTGTATAATTTTATTTACAGTAATAATTAAAATAAGGACCATCCTTCAAGATACATTCTGGAATTCTCACCCCGGGAAAGTATCTCATGAAGATGGGAACCTTCTGATCACTGAATCCTTTCAGTGATCAGAAGGTTGCCTGACAATGCCTATTCCTTCATTGAACAATTCCAGTCTTAGGATCAAAATGAAGAAGGAAGACAGTAATTTATTTCTGATTCCATATGCTAAGCCAATGAAGCATTCAAACCGTTGGAGTTCTCAGAGGTTAAACTACTTCATGCCTTTGGAAAAGGGGAAACCAAACAGCCACAAGCACTTGCAGAGCCTGCAGTGGTAAGGAGTTACTTTAGATAAGATGGTCAGACAGTCTTCATAGTTCCCACAGGCCCAAGTGAAGAAAAAAGTTATTGGACTATTGAATTATTGAACATAACACTGATTACTTGAAAATACCAGGATTTTATTTTAATTGTTTTTATGAATACTGTATTATTTTTGTACGTGTCTGAGCATTTGTGGAGCTTTTTTTTTGTTGAACCAAAATCAAAAGTTAAAAAAAACTGAACCTTCCTGAAAGATCTTGGAAGACCTTTTACTCTTCTGTCTGTGTAATTAGTGTTCAAGCCAATTTATAAAGTTCCAGTGCAAGTGCAGATGTGTTATTGACTAATATTTAAACTTCATACTGGAGAAGATTCCCTTGTTTCTTGGTCTAAGCACTCAGAGAATTCACACACTGACTTTGGACTGAATAAAATATTTTGGGCAAGAAGACTTTTAAATAAATAACTATAACCTCAAAAAAGACATTGTAAGTTTACTTATACAACATACTGCTTGGAGAAAAATCAAACCACATTATAATTGTGAATGTGTTGAATGAAAGATTTCTTGCTCAATATAAATATAAATTTGTATTTATAAATTAAATAGAATGAAGAACAAAAAAAGCCAAACCAAAACCAACAACACCAAACCAAAATCATTCCCCTTCATTAGCAGCTATGAACCCTTCTAATAATCAATTTGCAGAATGGTTTGATAAGAGGAACAAAAGATTATTTTGAAGTACCATTATTGTCATGTTAAAGTAAATAATGGTTTAAGTGTATGGCACTTGGCAGAATTCCTTACTTCTGCAGCAGCTGTTTGAAAAGAGCATGGCCTGTATTCATACTCCTTTTCCATTTGAGGGAAGCTGTGTTGTTATGCAAAGTAGCTCATTTAATGAGGATGAAGACATCCTAGAGTGAAATACTGACAGTATCATTGCTACTTCTTTTCTCATTTCTCAGAATCTTCTCATTGTATTGACTCCCACTCTCTAGCATGCATAGAGCTAATATTTCTTGTCATTAGATTTGGACACATGCTTTTCCCCTTTTTTTTTTTTTTTTTTTTTCAATTTTAAATCAAGATTCTTTTTTCTGTGTTTCTCAGAATTCTCTTGTCTATTTTCTGTTTATCTAACCTAAGCTTACCTAAAGCTTACCTAAGTCACCTAAAGATATCTATTTGTCTGGTCTCGTTTCAGGCAGTGAAGGGAAACAAGTCTTTCCAAGGGGATATTCTTTCCTTCTTAATTTTTGTAAAGAGCCTCTGCAAGTTCTAATGTCTTTGTATTACAAGGGTCCTAACCAACTAGTTCAAACTTTAGCCATGTGATAAAGTTGGGTGAGACGAAGCCAACTTTAAGAAGTATTTATGATGTCATTTCTGACTGGAACAAAACTGGTCAATCCCCTTGCCTCTAGTTAAAATCTGTCCTTTTTTCATCTTTTCCTTTGAAAAGCTGCCACCTATTTTCAGTATAATGTTTACCACATCACCAGGACAAAATCAAGTAGGCTACCCAAGATAAAACACCTCAGTCTGTATTCTTGGTTCATTTGGGATAAATTTCAATTGTATAAGGGACATTCTCAAACATGAAAAATAGCATGGAAAATTATACCTCAATTTAAAATTCTTTCAAATATATCTTTTATGTGATTAAATACATTAAATGATGAACACTATCATCGGTTGTACAATGGTAGCATACTTGAAGACTAATTTGAATGGTATTCAAACTATACATGAATTCAAAATAAGTTGAGTTAGTCCATTCTCTAACATAGGTTAAGAAAGAGAGAAAGGAAGGGTCTTCACAAAATTCAATGATTGACTTATTCTTACAGACAAAAGGAGAGGAGGAGTTTTTGTAATGCAAAAATAACAAAGAATGATTATCAATCATCTAAATTATCTGTACACAAAGTGAGATATAGAATAATTCAAGGAGATATAGAAGTCATTAGATGTCAGATAGTTCTATCTCATTAGCACAATAAAAACTTAGTTTGATGTTTCACATCACTTGATCATCAGAGAGCAAGATCCATACATAATTGATAAAAACAGAGAAAAGCTAGCGATTAGGGCAAACACTTATTTCCAAAGCTTTAAAATGCCAATGGAACTACAATTTGAAAAAACAGAGAAATTACCTTGTTCATATGATAAAGCTTAAAAAAAATAAAGACTGAATGGATGTTAAAGTTGTTCAAACTTTTTGCACCCTAAGACGTGCCTGTAATATTCAGACATATGTTCCTATGCATTTCTGAAAAATCCTTAGGGCATCTTTTGGAATTTTAAGTGTGTGTATGCTCTTAATTCTGACCCACTCAGTAATAGATGCATTCTTTATGAAAGAGAAGGATGTATTATTAGACAAGATGTTGAAGAACTTAGCCAGAGAAAAAGGCACGCTTGATCTTCTTGCTATCTAAGTTTTTACTGAGGGCAGGAGAATGAAAGAATCTTGGTGCTGGTGACCAAAACTGAATATAATGTAGATGGCTAGTGTATGCTTGAAGTGTCCAGAAAATTCAAAGCAGTGGTTGTAATAAAGGAAATATTAAAAACAAAGTATCGAATCACTGTTTTCCCAACAGTCTATCTGGTAGAATACAATCGATTACTGCATCAAAATAAAAGTGACCTTGTACAGTTTTATGAGAGACATATACCAAAATATTTGGGTTGAGGTTTTTTAGGGTTTTTTTTTTTCCAAAAGCCTAATGCATAATTGTTAAATTTTAGTGCAACTTTGTTCCTGAAAAATGTTTCACATTATCAGTTTCTAGCTTTGAAGATATGACTTCATATTCCAAAGTCATAAAATCACTGATAGGGAGAATATTTTTCTTTGACCATTGTATTTACAGAATAGTTGTTGTCATGAGGCCTCAGTCAAATGAACATAGCAGAAGTAAAGCATGTTAAAAAAAGAAATTAAAATATTCAATATATTTTCCTACTGTACTTTTCTGTATGCTAAAAAATGTTTGGAAAAAGTTTTGGAGAAAGCATGACCCAAGTTAGACCATCATATTTTTCAGGTACTTGAAGGAATGCATGCAGCATGTGGTTGAATATTATAAAAGCAGTTACACTTTTAGGGGGAGTCCATACCCAGCGTAAATGGAATTTTTTGAAATCATTTTCATCATGTATCAGATTAAGGGAAGAACAAAGAAAATTCAAACACAAATAAGAAAAGTTAGATGTATTTTTACAGGAGATAGAAATAAAGCAAAAATTAAACAAAACAAAAAATATTTTTGTATCACACACAAGCTTTTAATGAGGCTCTCATTCTATAAATCCTACAAGCCTATCATCCTCTGGGTTTTTTTAATGGTGGCCACTTTTATGCTTCATCCTCTCTGTTCATATTACTTATCTTTTTTTGAAGTATTAAAAAGGATAAAATCCCAGCTGACTCAAAACAAGAAGCAGCTTGAATAGATTGGCACCTGTGGTACCAACAATTTGAATCATAAGAAAACAACTTACTTAATAAGGGAGGATTTTAGTAGATTTTGGCAGTCCACATATCTTGTATGATACTTCTGCAGTGCTCATTATCAACTGACCATCCAGTTGGAAATAAATGAAGATACTTTTTCAAATAAAAGACTGAATATTTAAAAAAAAAAATCTCTCCCAAAGAATCACCTTTCTCTGTCAATGTTTTGCCTGTTCTGTCAGTCTATATACATGTATATATATTAATTCAAATATATATTTTCTCTTTGCTGTTTTCCCTTCATGAAATGAATGAATGAATTAATTAATTAATTAATGAACAAATGAAATGCTGCAGTATTACTCTGAGTCACATACATTGTTTTTTAAAAAGGTGAGGTGGGATTCTGCTGCTAATTAGTACTACATCCAAATACTTCTAACAGCACCATAGAGCTAGACCCAGCTGCCCTCCAATATTCTATGTCTGTTAGGTGTCTACTTCGCCACAATCATTTTTCCAGTTTGAAAAGTAATGGTACCAATTGTCAATGTTTGACAAATTAGACAGAAAAAGAACACTCAATGACAATTTCATGCATCCATTTGGTTTCAGGTGGCTTAAGTTTTCAGAAATACTTAGCCCTGGGTCCAGTTTTACAGCATGAATAGTTGAGAGTAGATAGAAATCCAGCTTAAAGTGTCTTGTGTTTGAATACTTTGCAGACAACTGGAAATATGGTCAATATATATTTTCTAGATCTTTTTTACCTGATTTCCCTAAGCTATTTTCAATTGAATTGATCACTGTAATGCAAGGGAACGTCATGTATAGGCTAAACATGAATGAGTAGACAGCTTTCTGTTACAGAAGCAGGTAAAATGTTAATAAAACTTTGCCTGCTGTGAATAGTAAATGTATCCTTAGGAAATTATCAGACTAATTTAAGGAACAGAATACTCACATTTAGTCTGAAATGATGGCTTTATGTACAGAATAGCAAAACCTGCAATTTAGAGACAAGGAGAGTTTCATTCCATGTGTATTATTAATTTTGAAAGCCAATCAAACACTTCCTTGAGCATATTGGATGCTCACCATGCAATAGGGTAGATTTGCAAAGGAACAAAACTAGGCTGGTTCAATTCTTTAAAGAATACAGACTTTCAAAAAAATAAAAAAAATCCCCCATCATTTAAAGTGATGTCATCTGGGACACATTTTGACTGAAATATACAGATCTGATAGGTATGTATCTGTCTGTCTACCTACCTCCAAAAACACAGTTATGAAGGAATCTGAACATGACACGTGCTTCATTGATTTGTGTAAGTTAATGTATATTTCATTCTGATAGCAAAACCTGAAAAATTTAGCTATTAGCCAGAACAAAAATAAAACCTATCTTCAATGTAAGTCCAAGTTCTTCTTGAACACAACTTATATTGGTTTGAGATTTTCTGTTTATTATTATGATATCAAAAATATTTAGATTAGACACTAATGATATCTGTAAGTGAAAGTGCATATTTATGTTTGATTTTGAAAACAGAAGTCCAAACAACACTGCTGTCTAGCTTAGAACTTCTAACTGTAAAAATAGTGTCCTGAAAGCAAATTTAACTTTGTAGATCCTGGTAGAAGCCTGACTTTGAAAGTAGAAAGTATGATCCAAATAACAATCCTTATGGAATTATTCAGTTATCGCAACCCCATTGTTTCCATGGAAAACATCCTAGAACTAAGTATATCAAGGGACACACTGCACTTATTTAAATTTTTTCTTGAAATAAAGTATTTGCCTTTTTAGTTCTCTGATAAGACCCCTCACATTTCATTATCTGATAGTACAGAAACCAAGAAAAGAGGAAATAAAATTCTCTCTTTTCATGTCATGAAAAAAACTGTGTAAAAACATTCAAGGACACCAGATTAATTCACAGAGGAAACTACTGTACTAAACTATATTATACACATATATGTAAAAATGCAGTATTTGAACATGTTGTATCTTTACAGAGTGACAGGATAACAACAGCTGATTTTATAGTAGCCCATTTAACAAAAGAAAGAAAGTTGAATTGATCAGTTCTAATTAGAAAAGAGAAAAAAAACAATAGCCATATTAAATAGGCTTAACAAAGGAATAAATCACTGACACACGACCACAACAAAGGCAGAGGCATACATGAGTGAGTTTCAAAGCCTAAACTGTCCATATTTCTAAGATTCAAATTCCTCAAATTTTTCATAAATGCCTCTGAAGAAAAAATCTATACTACAGGAGGTAAATATGTAGGTTTTCTGGTTTTGTTCTGACCAACACTGAGGAATAAGAAATAAGTAACTCTATATGTTTTGTGAAATGTCTGGCAAAAATAATGATACAAAATAATAATACAAAAACTCTCTCTTGTTACTCAGTCACACTTTGAGAAATTAATTATCTTTATGAAGGCAGAAAAAAAGTGAATCTTTTTAACTGGAGTTGTTTCTTTGCCAAATTATCTCAGTTTGCTGAGGGACCATACTTCAGTAGGAAAGAAAGATGATGTATGTACAATTTTTTAATTTTTTTTTTTTCTGAACCACTTAATCTTATACAGTAATCAAGTTATCTTCTAGCAGACACAAAGAACCAGATTTATCTGTTTAAAACTAATGTGACCAGAGACACCTGAGGCTATTCAAGACATTTCCCTGCTGTTGGTAGATATGACATGCAGGCTAAAAAAGATTCACTCTTTCTCTAGCAGCAGTTAGAGGCAAAACTGGATACTTGAGAGTGCCTAAGATATCACTATGATCACTTTTTAAAATTGCAAATTAGGGTGTCTTTCCAAAGAGTTAACAAGGTTTGTTACCAAGGTGTAGATAGTGAGTTTCTGAATAAGGAACAGCTGACTTCAGGCAAAATGATTTCTGATAGAAAGAAGAAATAAAAAAAAATTAAAAACTCTATAGGGTACTGAGTCAGTACTTTCTATTTACAGCATATGATTTATATTTTATAGATTTAGATTTATATTTCATAGTGTGACAAGACTGTAGCAAAGAATCATCCTACATTATAGAAAGGCTAAATCTTGACCTTGAGATAAGGCATCTCTAACCTTTAGAGTAAGATTAATGTGGTTATCTGTCTGGAAACCAAATGTTTTTATTTATTTTCAAAGCAAAATTGCTTCAATGGACCCTTTCATCTATTCTTCTTTATGACAATACAAACTACAGAAAGATCAGCTGAGCTTTGAGATAAAAAAATAATCTTGGCCTGTAGGGAGGGGAATGCCAACGGAACCTTCCTGAAACAGTTTTTAATTACATTCAATTTGTATTGCTTGCATATTCTGATCTCTTTAGCAAATCTTAGGAATATGATTACTTTGCAAATTTCTGGGAAATTAATTTTAGTGAGTATGACAGTAAATATCTGATATGCACAGATCCCATGAGGAAAAGTAATCATTCAGGAGTGAGAATGATGTTGTAGGACAGGTAGTCAGGTAAGCCAAGAAGGGGTAAGAGGGGTTGTAGTCTGTTTAATGGTGTTTCTTCACAAAAGCTGTTTTATTTCTAGCATGACAAACACAAAGACACAAACATTTCCCCCATAACAGTGAGAAATCCCTTCAGCAAGTAAAAAACTTTACCACGCATTAAAAATGTATGTGTGTTTATCTACAGGATACCACTTTATTTTCAAATGAAGAGGGCCAGAGACTCTATAATATGTGCAAGAGATTCTCTTTCACTCGTAATTTATTAGTAGTCATTATGTTCAATTATGGTCACAGAGAGTAAAGAAAACTCGACAGTTGAAATGTTACTCTACAGCCTGGATATAACCCCTTCCCTCTTTGTCTCTTCAGTGGTTTCCCAGGCAAAGTCCTGGCTTTGTTCAGTGAATTTTCCTGCCAGTTTTTGAATCACACATAGCCTGCCAGGTCTCTCCTAACACACATCTGCTGCTGTACTGATTCCCCTCAGTAACCTGCTGCTCTATCAGATGCTGGCTGAAGTTACTGCTCCTGCCAAGGCAGGACATGCTGAGACCGTGCCCGGCGGCTGGGCTGGCCCCAGCTGTGGGACTTTGCCTTTGCTGCTTCTGCCTGGTTTCCACTCAGTGGCCTGAATTTCCTGCTGCAATACTTCTTTTGTCTCAAAAAGACCCAAACCCAATTCTGTACACACCTGTGAAAGAAGTCTAAAGAGTGAGGTACTTTTGTTAATCATACTGGATTAATGCTTATCTACCTTCCTATACGTCTCCCCTAACTTTGGTTCTTGTTTTGGCTCTGTCTCCTGATCTGAATATAAATAAAAAGATGCTTGGATTTTTATTTTCATTAGAATTTAGCACTGCTAGGTTAATGTAGATGAAAAAGAATTGATTGAGCACTACTCTGGCATGTGCATTAACCCTAAAATTTATACTTGCAATGAGTTCCTTGTTACAACTTGGAGTTGAAGAATCACAAAACTGATGTTTTGTTTTCCAATTATTAAAATCAGAGAAGTTTCCAGAAGCTGAGATCAAGAAGCTATCTATCTTCAAAGAAACTTCACTGTGTGCCAACAGCCACCTCATTGATAAAGAGCCAAAACGTTCAGCTGACAAAGCTACACCTTAGCACACATTGCAGCAATGTTACTTCCCACCAATTTCTATATTTAGTAGGAAAAATGATGGTTTCCTGGACCTTATGCAACACCAAATCCTTTTATTTTCCTTTCAATGAATTAGTTGCTCTGTTAGTGGTTGTTCAAGTTATATTTGATAGCATAAAAGAGGGGAAGAAACAATTTTCTGAAAAAAATAATCTGTAGAGTAAGCATTTTTGGAACAATATTTGAGCAAATAAATCTCTTATGGAAATCAGTGTTAAACAAAAAAAGTACAATTGCATACATGCACACACACACACAGACACACACACTCTAATTATGTGTGTCACATATACATTTATTTATGTCTCTATTTATTTACATAAAAGGGTAATTTCCTCAGAAATTAAATGTGTTTCTGTACTATAGAGTTTTATAAAGTGTGCATTTTAAATAGCAAATAACCCTGTGACAGATCACAGCATATATATTACCATAATTGTTGTTGCTCAAGAAGTTAAAAAATTTGACTTTTCATTATAAAAATCTGCATTGCCACACTTTTCAGCATAAATTCAATTCAGTCTAAATAACATGTCTTACTGTCTGGTTTAGGTAGGTTTATTACTTCTGGAGTGCTAGCAATATATTTTATAAGGAGAGATGGAAGAAGAATATGCCCTAAGATTCTATTGCAAATTAGAGTTACTGCTGTCCTAAGGCCTTAGATGTTCTTTTTGTTCCCAAGAGGGGAATCTTTTTAATGGGATTCTGTGAAAAATCCCTGCTGGACATGTGGGTCATATGACTATAGGAATTGGAATTGTCAACAACATGCATTTTAAAAATACATTTTCAATTCTCTCTGTTTATGTAATGGTTTTGAGCCTTCAGGGTTTCCATTTTCAAATGTTTACTTCTTCCAGCCTAAGTACTAGAAACTATACTCTTTTATTCATGTCAGCAGAAATGCTTCTATCACTAAATCATTCTAGAATCTAGGAATCAAGGAAAACATGCCTGAGTTTATGTACATGTATTTTATAAATATTTATATAAATAATATACATATCTATGTATATATAGCTATTCTAAATATTATACAAATATATACTTACAGGCAATATCTATTAATACTACTCCACCTGTTCCTCAGTGATAAGTTCCCCAGCATCACCACTATCACTATCACCTTGGAAACACCTTTGGTTCATAACAAAAATCTGTTTTAGGAAGTAAATCAATATCAATAATTGCAATGAAAAACAGAGAAGAATATTGATTTGGGCTTGAAATTTTCCTTTTGTTTTCCAATAGTTTTTGCAGTTTTCTAGGTTCGCATTATTCCCAAATCATAAAATATCCATGAAAGAAAAAATCTACCAAAAAAAAATGTTATCATTGTCATGAATTGTCACGATCAAAATACTAATTATGATTGTTATTTGATTGCTCTCCCTCTATGCTCTCTGAGCTCAGCCAGAACACTCCTGTTCATAGAGTGTACCTATCAGCTTGTTCTCTGCTATGGCAGAAAAGAAACTGTTTTCAGAGAAACATCTATTAGGATTTAGCAAAGAAAACCAAAGACTGGAGTTTCATTACTTCCTGAACACTCAAAAAGTAAAAATTTTTTTCTTTTTTAATTTCTCTTCCAAGAATTAAGTCTTTCAGTATTGGCCTTAACAGTTTGGAAGAGTAGACAAGATTCCAGGAGTGCAGGTTTTTTTTTGCTCTACCTATATTATATGAAAAAATTCTAGTTATTTTTCATAAATTTTTTTCCCTAAATCTACTGGTCACCACAAATTCATCCTGACATTGTTAGATCACGGAGACTACAATAGCTCAAACTTCCTGCATCTGAATTTCTCCCTTTTATACATTTGATTTTTACCTTACATAGTTTTCCTAATATGCAAATAAAAGGTGGTTTGTTTGTTTGTTTGTTTCTGTGGCATGTACACACGTATATACACACGTTTTGGCATATCGCAGGTTCCTACAGAGATTTCAAAACTTTTGATCTAAACTTGAGGGTTCTGAAAAAAGAATTGACTTCATGTCCTGAAATTAAAATATTTTGACTAATGTTGTATATAGTATTCAGGCTGTCAGATGGTGTCTTCCATAATTGATTGCCCTTCCAAAATTTCTTCCAAAGCAGGTTATAGTATCTGATAGGCAATAAATTATAATGAAGTGAGTTTTGTCACTGAATTCATAATGCATCTGGTCTTTTGGTGTGTAATTTTACAGCAAGATGCCAAAGATTCATTTACTTGAGACTGAATATGTTTGATAAAGAATTCCTAATGAAAATGTATTGTTTTGACTGCTGGTTTAAAATTGCACATTATGTAGACATTAAATTAAACTGAACAGGGTAATTGTTGATTTTTAATTTATTTTAATGTAATTATAATTTTTTTCTATGGATTAACTAAATTAATTTGTGATGCAAATGTTAGATTCATTTTGATGGAGAAAAAGGCATTCCAAAGTGAAGCTCTGACAAGATGTTTATTCACTAATATTTAGTTAGGATGGACGTAGAAAATACTTTGTAGAGAGTAGTAACATGCAGAGCATAAAAATCATATGCCAGTTATTATTCTGTCAGTACAATGTATTCTGAAAATATTGTGTATGTACACACAACCTCCAATTTTGCCTGAAACATCCTTTATTTCATGAACCTCATAAAATAACATGAAAAATTTCAGATTTGGTATTGCTTCTGTTTGACCTGCTCTGCAATTAGTCCTTTAGAGACAAAAACTCTCATTGGCTTCAATTTGCTTTTTTTTTTCCTTATTCTGCATTATAAAAAGAACAAATCTATAGAAGCTGAGATGTAAAATTTTTATCAACAAACATCATCCTTCAATAATTTTTATAGTTCAGAGGTTTAATTTTCTCTAAATTCTTGATACCTAACTCTTTTTCAGCCAAAACTGCAGCATCACTGATAAGGTATCAAGGCTCAAATGTCACCGTCACCTTTTGTGGCCTTATGAGATTAATCTGATGCTGCCCATTCCTTCTGAGACAGATCTATAAAGAGAAAGATATTGCAATGCTGAAAATCAAGGTGATGAAAGGAAAAGAGCCAATGCTCACCCTTTTAAGTAAATTATATGATGCTCTACAATGTGAAACTGTGAATGCTAGAGAAGCCACATGCTAACACAGCTACCATGTCACAGTGATTGAAGAATGCCAGCATTCTGCAGTCTCTTTCCTCAGCAGGGCCAGAGGTCCACAGGGGTTTCCCAAGGGCATACAGCTCTGGGTGATGGCAGTGCCCATAACAGAGGCAGAGGAGCAGAAACAGAAGAAAACATTTAATGAGGTCAAACATGTACTAACCACAATAAAGGTCAGGACATTTTCTGCTGCATCTTTTGCTAGTTATCAAATAGAACATGTGTTTTGTTATCCAACAGCACTTCAAACAACACACATTTTAGTCTGAGCTAGTTGAAGCTCCCCCATTTATGATACTCATTAATCCCCTTTGTAAAATACTGTGAAATTTTCTAAAATGACACTGCTATTTCCACAGATCCCATCACATTTTTTGAGAAAGAGATGTCAAATTAAAAGAAATGCAGCCATTCACATCAGAAAAGTTCACTTATGTTTCTGTGAGGTGCAAGCTTTTATACATGTATACAAAGCAAAGCATGTGCATGCACATGCACACACATTTTCACATCTTACTTTTCTGAAAGTTGAATTCCCCAGCAATGTGTTGGCAGCTTACCTGAGGAATGGCAGATAAATTATGTGCAGCTGGGCCCAATTTGATTATCATGGGCATAACCCCTCAGTCAAGTCTGGCCTTAGATGCCTGAAGCATTGAGAGAGGCAGGGATGACAATGGGATGAGGTGCTCCAACTTCCTTACTTTGGCAGCATGCAAAGCCCTAGCATTCAGTTCTCCCAAAACAAATTCATGGGTTAAGAGCAATCCTGTTCTGAGAACTCACACATTACTCATTTTGCAACGCAACCCATGCATAACAGCTTCGCATATTCAGATTTCAATTCTATGGACCATACAGGCATTTTTAAAATAATCCCTAATTTTATTTTTCTTTATGTATTCTATGATGTGAATGTATATCATACATTGCATGCACTAGGTTATTAAGAAGGGTAATTGAGACTCTGAGAGAACAATGCAACATTTTTCCTTTTATTTGTGTATTTATGTTTCTTCTATTCAGAAAGTAGTTTTACCTGACATTGTATACTTATGAGCAACAACTACCAATCTAGAATAAATTAGAATTTAAAAGGAAATACTGGAGGATTTTAAAATTATTTTTGCTACTTAAACCTTGTCACCCTGACAGAAGAGATAAAATTACGGTGAGAGCAATTTAATCTTTATGACATAAGCTGAAATGTAATATTTTGAGAGATTCCAGCCATTTGACTTGAATTACAAATTTTGGATTCTAAAGGAAAATTTTTTCAAGCAAAATGTCCTAACATCCATTATTATCCTAAATTTTTTTTGTTAAAAATTCTAGTCTATTTTTAAGTCTGAATGACTGGGGTAAGACCAAGTGCCAGATTCAGCTGTATCCCTGTACAGCCTGCAGGATACAAATGATGCTTTGCTATTTTCAAGGCTTTATGAAAACAGCCTCCAGCAAATCAACAAACAGTATCACAGAGGTTTAGGCAGAGAACATAAAGTCTTTAATTTAGTTCAAGATAAAATCTGCCCAACAAGGGATAGATTAGGAAGACTCCTCACATAGCTGGTTTGTGCTTTGACCCATGCAGGACCTTAGCTGAACCTCAACAGACTAAATACTTAAGACAAGGAAAATTAAATGGGTAAAACCCAGTAAAAAGTGGAATTCACAAGCACTAGGCTTTTAATGTTCAGGGTGATGTTGACATGGGTACTGTATAAGGGTAAAATTTAAGATGTTAAAGCTGGGCTACAACACCAGAAGAAAAAATAATGGTAAACTTACTTCATACATGATTATCTCAGTAGATTGCTCAGTTTCAAAACCTCTAGAAAGGCTGAATCCCAGACCTTTGTATTGGCTCAGAAATCTGCTGGCAGTGGGCAGTGTGTTCCTCTACTTGACCAAGTGTTAGGAAGCACTAAGATGAAATTTTGTGAGACACACACTCTACTTCTCCCAAATGGGAGAATACCATCTTTTCCTAGTTATATTCCAAATTTTCAAAGTTAAAGCAAATTAGTAAATTTTTCTGATACTTGACATTATTTTTGCATCATCTGTTTCAGTAGGGATTTCAATAATATTCCTTTTTTTTCCTCATTCATTTACTCAATTTTTCTTAATATCTCTCATAATTTTCCAGAAAAAAACCCTTAAAACATCCTTAACTGTTTACACAACCTGTTTATCTATGGACAACTGCCATTCTACTACCTTTACATACTAAGAAACATGTACATGTAGATCATACTCTAAGCATGTGGGTGAAGTACTCATACAAGTAGAACAAAGACACTTTCATCCTAGGTTTTGAAGGCAAAAGAATAGAAAACTATATCACCTAAAAATATTCCAGGAAGATCTAAACTTCTTCAGTACAGAAAGACTCAAGTTGCAATATATATGCCAATACACAATAATTTGTGGTCACAAGTGGCAAAAAGGACACTGACTCAGTACCAAAAATTATCTTGACTTCATGCTGAAGCGCAACAATAAATGTTCAAGACAAGCATGCTGATGGGCTTATACCTGGTTCTGTACAATGTGCTTAATCTATGGTTTCTTCCTCATTCAGCCAATGAACTGAAACATCAACTGTTCTGAGAGGTATCTAATATAGATGAGATGACAGAAGTTACCACTTCTGTATTAGTTACAGAAAGATCTAAGAACAGAGCAGACATTGTTCTTCTAGATGGTTAAGCAAAATGAAATAAAACCAGAACTTTCTATTGAAAATAGTAATAATGCAAAAAACTTCTTGCTGATTTTCTTCACAGAGAACTCAGTGTTCAGGCAATAAGGTGTTTTCTCAGCAACACCCCTGGGAAAATTCATTTGAGGATTTGTGTCTCTTTTTTTATCCCCTAGTTTTCATAAAACCTGGACAACTTCACTGTCCCATTTTCATATAATATAAAGATTCTAGATAGGAACCAAGTATTCTTACACTTTGGTTTGCCTAGTTTATTCATTCAGGTGCTAAATAGTGCTGGCTATTGACTATCATTGGAATTCACATGCAGTCTTACTCAAGAATAATAAAAATACCTTTTTTGTTATTCCCATCATACACAGAAGTTTTTTAAATTTTTAACAGAAAATGATTTTCCAGTTCAGTAATTCAAACCCAGACCGAATTGCATCCCTTCTCACAGTGCATATGATGGGAAAAAAATTAATGCATAAATGATAGGATTACAAATGTTCTGAGAACATTAACAGGAGGAGTTCATATTTAAAAATATCTCCTTCAGAGTTAATGTGAATAGGTAATAATAGGATTAATTATAAATTTTTAAAAGAGAAAAACTTACAGTTACATGAGTTAAGTCTTTTTTTCTATGTCAGACTACTTCAGATTTGATTTACTGGTTTTTGCTGTCTTATTTTCCTTGTTAGACCAGTAGCATTTCTTCAGTGATTGCTGTGTTCCAATATTTATTTCCTAATTTCTTTCCTTTTTTTAAAGAGATAAAAATGATGTAAGTTATGGACCAAAGATTAGTAGTTTAAAAACTTTTAAAATTTCCACTCTTTGAAAAAATAAAAAAGAACAATTAAGTCCAAGAAAATGAAAAAAACAATTACAATCTTATTAATTGCTTTCCATTTCAAAGTGAAAATATTGAAAATATCATAATCATTGTTTGTTTGTTTGTTTTGAGTTTTTAAAAAAATGACTTATGTATTCAGAGGAAGTGGTTTTTAAGTCCTTGAAAATGCAATCCAAATCAATAAAAACATAAACAGTACAAAACCATGAAATTGGTAACACTGTAAAGATTCTCTCCTGCATAGATCTGGAAGTTGCTGCATTTTGAGAAAACCAAAAGAACTTCAAGAGCTCTGCAAGAAATCAGGCAAATTGCCTCCACTGATTCATGAATTTTTAGTCTTTTCACATCAGGGAAATGAGTGCTTACACACCTGTGAAGGGAATAGCCATAAGCAAGGATAGGATTAGGATTAGGATTAGGATATAGGATATAGGATATAGGATATAGGATATAGGATAGGATAGGATAGGATAGGATAGGATAGGATAGGATAGGATAGGATAGGATAGAATAGAATAGAATAGAATAGAATAGAAGAAACCCTGAAGGATAAAAGAGTAAAATCAATTAGAAACCCAGCAATGGAGTGGGCAACTTTAAGCAGGAAATCCCTTTCATAAACAATTAACCATCTGTTGTCCAAACAACAGCATAACAGAGCACGAAACAAGTAGGAAAAGGACCCTTTTTTTCAGTCACCTGGGAATTTATAAATTATTGGAATTCCTAACCTATGTTTGAAGAGTACAGAATTCTTATGTATTTGACAATAATAAGCTGCAAAATACAGTTGGGAATGTCACCAGTAAGCTGGATGAAGGGCCAAAGTTACCCTCAGCAAGTGATTAAAAACTGCTTGCCACTTAAAAAACACAGCACAAACATAAATTTGGCTGAGAGGAAAAGAAGCAATGTTTTTAAACTGCGAGGGGAAAGATTTAGATTCACTATAAGGAACAAATTTCATAAGGATGGTGAGGCATTGGAAGAGTTTACTCAGAGAAGCTGTTTAAGCTCCATCCCTGGAAGTGTTGAAGATTGGACACGGCTTTGGGCAATCTGTTTTACTGAAAGATTTCTCTGCCCATAGAGGAACCTTGAGATTAGATGATCTTTAGAAATCCTTTCAATTCCAAATCACTGTATGATTCTATGAAATTTGTCTTCAAGGGGAGAAAACTGGTGAATATGGAAAAAACATTACCAAGGAAACAGGAGGAAAAGGTCTTCCATTCTGGTCTTTTGAGTACCATAAAATTTGTCATGATTTTTCCATGCATTGTATTCTCGGAGTCAGCTGAAGCAAAACAGTAGCTGAAGGAAATATAAGAGAGTCACTGTGAGATAAATGACAGTATTTTAATTAAAGACATAATTTAATATTCTATTATATCCCACCACCTCCCAAATTTACCTGCATTTCTTCCCCAACCTTCCCCTAGATCTAAGCAAAGTTATGTGGAGATTATGTGTTATAACTCACAGTATTAGAGTAAGGTTTGGACTCAGTTCTAAACACAAGGAAATAATTGTTAAATATATAAATCCATACATTATTCACATTCAGAAGTCATATTCTGTTTGCAATCCCTAAGTGTTCTGACTTGAGTGATATATAAATATTTACAAGAAAAAGCATAGGTATTAATAATAGCAATAGCAGAGACATGGTAATATTTGAGAGTTTACTTCTCAGATTCCAAATTTTACAAAGCTGTTACAACAGGTTTATTGAGATTTAGCTCTATGATTTCATATGTTTACTACTCATAAAGTTTCTTTGTTAAAACAAGGAAAAAAGTCTAAACTTGCACTCTAGCAGATGTTCAATGCAGTAGTGAGCTATTTCACTATGGATACGGGATTGTTACTATTGTTACTACGGTACTACTGGGATAGTCGCATCTGGCCTTGCCAAAGCAAAATCTCTGTTAGAAAACTTCTAGACTCTGGAGTGCATACCTGTGGCATGCACAGAATATCCTATGAGTCAGATAGATCAAAAAAAGTAGTACAAATGGGAAAATGGAATTGCACAAAAAATTATAGAGGACAGGGTACTAAATACCTAAATAAAACACAAAAGATACATAAACATCAGCTAGATTGCTTTTGTGTTCAGAAGCATTAAATTTATTAAGGTTGTAATGGATAAAAATATATGTGGCCAAATTTGCAAAGATGTTACTGAGAGTCATAAATTTTACAAATATTATGTGCAACTTAGAAAATAGGATTTCTTAATTTCTCATTATTTTTAATGAATGCAACAAAGACTTTGCAAATATTTCCAATATAACTTGTTTACGGTTTTCATCTGAAGAAATTAAAGAAAATAAAATATTTTTACTTCCCCAAAAAAGTTTATATGTGAAGTTATTGTTGGACCAATTATTGAAATATTTAACTCTTCATGTTACAAACTCTGTTTTCATATATAACTTTGTTACGCATAAGCCATTTAAAATGAAAATTTCCAATTAGCATGAAAGGCACCAGCTGAATTTATTAGGAAGAAACAGAGAGGTGGGGGAATAAATTATCAACATTTGTAAGCAGAATTTCAGTTAGTTTCACTGGAGGTTTTATACTTATGTATTGGGAGAGGAAGGCCCAGTGAATTACCAATGACATAATATCTGTAGACTATTAATTCACATGGCTTTGG
Organism: Leucosticte australis; assembly: GCA_025504685.1. Lineage (NCBI taxonomy): Eukaryota > Metazoa > Chordata > Aves > Passeriformes > Fringillidae > Leucosticte > Leucosticte australis. The sequence continues at coordinate 63,201,442 of JANIJU010000001.1, forward strand.
TCACATTGAAAATACTGGGATAAGATTTTGAGGTTTTAGATAGTACTTACTTCAGGATCTGGAAACACCTGGATTATGCAGAAATGGCACACCCTGAGACCTCCAGCTAATAGAGAGACAACCAGTTAGGAGACTGATCATACATTGTGCCTCTGAATAGGCTTCTCAGATGGAGAAGAAAAGGCCTAGGAAAAATGTAACCTGAAAATGGAAGAATATGCATGACGGGGAATGTCATGGAGTGTGAGGGATAGAATGTAAGAGAATAGTGCAGAAGGCAATTTCACCCCAGGCCTGCCCTTAATAGGCCACAGCTGTGTCCAATAAAGGATGAGTGTTATAAAAGAGTGGCTTAGGTGGTGGAGAAGAGAGCTTGAGTTTATTGTCTATGCTGTGAGGAGCTGCCCCTGAGCAATCACCAAAAAGGTATGGACCATTTGCAATGAGAGGGCAGTAATGGAGTATTCAGGGATATCATGATGTTTGAGACGGGTAACTTCAGCAGCTGAGCAGTGCACACCATTATGACTCCCCATCTCTCTTTCTCTAGAAACTAGCAATGGTCTCCCTTGTAGAGGTGTGGAAGCTGATCTAAGTGTGCCTTTGGGGGAGGAAGGGATTCCCTTGGAAGCATCTCCACAGAACATATAGAAGGCTGACCTCTCATCTGTGTGTAGATCTAGAAAGCCTTCTTGAACTCAGCAAATTCCTGTTCCAGAAAAATAAATCTCAATACAATGATCTGATGACTTTCTAGTCAAGGATATCCAAGAAGACTGTGACAAATCCAATTAAGTTTTCAACCAGAATCTATATGTTATCTTATTTGAAACAGTTTGCTCATATCTTTTCAGTAATAAAAACTTTAATCTTATACCTGCTGATAGCACACTTACTTGTCCCACTTTGACAGGGTAGAGACATGCAAAGTGCATTTTTTTGCAATGCAGCTGTTTTATTCTACAATTACATATTTCTATTTGCCATTGTATCATGTCAGGCCCAAATTAGAGCCTTGTCTGTGAAGTTTGTAATGTGTCTTTTCTTCTTGCAAGAAAGTAAATCTGGAATAAAGCAATTGCCTTCATTAGAGACAACCAATTTTAAAATACAGTTTCAGTGGCAGCTTTGGAGTATTTAGGTTGTAGGGAACATTGGATGGATTGCTAGCAGTTGAAAGAATGATTTCTTTTTTCTGTCCTGTAATAGTATCTAACCAGAATTTATTACTTAGGTTCCTTCAAAATATACTATTTTATTTCCTCCTTCTCACTCATATTTTCAGACCTTAAACAGTGAGAAAATATCCTATCCAAGCAGTAAGAGGTTGGAATGGGAATTTCTCTTTAAATTTAGATAGAGGGAAAAAAAAGTATTTGCAGTTAATATAGTGCAAACCATGCTGTTTCCTGATGACTTTGCTGCTTTTCTATAAATATATTCCCCTATAAATGTTACTGCATGTAAACAACTTAAAACAAGACTTCTCTATTAATCAAGCTGAAATTCTACTACGTAAGCAGACATCTGATTCATAATGCAGAAGCTATGTCCTCCTTTACTAGATATTACATTATTTCCACTTACTAATAAAATATCACAGATGCAATATCTCATACTGAACAGCCACAAACTTATTTAAATCCCAGATTTTAATTTGTCAGCAATATTCCACATTGAATTTAGACTAATTTCCAAGTACACTATGAAACTTAAATTAGATCAAACCAGCCTATGCCATTTTTTCCCCTTGGAAACCTGCTGGTAGGAAATTATGTTCTTTGTATCTGACCCCAAGCGTGGCATGTTATATATTCCAACATACACCATGAAATTCATTAATATGGAGACCATGTTAGGATTAATCTTGTTCTTATATTTTCTACCATTCCCATTGGTGTAATGCTATAATTTATATATCTTTGTTCATTCAAGGGAATAAAAAAATATTGCAAGCATTATGCAGTTTTTGTAACAGAAAGTTGAACATACAGGCAAGTTGCACAGAAAGCTTGAAAATACTGACAGCTAGGGAATGTCTTATATTTAATTTTTCATTTATCTAATTGAAATGACATCTCAAACTTTTTTCATATAGCTGATATTGCTGTAATGAAAAAAGTTTTCTTGAAAATATGATTTTGCAGTCAGGGAAGGCATTTCCTTGATTTTAGTCCTGTCACATCATTTAAAAATAAAGATAACCTATTTCTATTTTCCCCTGAGATTGTATGAGGTTTAAATGAAGCTGTCATGACAGAAATGTAAAATGTGAAGAATAGTCTAAAAGATTACACAAAACTTTCACTTATGCTGTGTCTCTGCCATCAAAGGCTATTTGTTCCAATTTTCATACTAGCAGATGATGCAGTGTATGTCACCATGAATGGGAAAAAAACCAAAATAGATATGAGAGTGTATGGGACAGGAGAAGAATAACATAGTAGGACTGCTCTAAAATAAGCCCCAAAAACAAGAAACCAACAAATAAACCATTTAAATACAATAACCTCCCCCAAATTTACTCTGCTAGCAGACCCCAAATTTAAATAAGTAAAATCACAATAGAAGGAGTATTTCTGTCATCACTAGGTAACTGTCATCAGCACTTTAAATTATTTCTCTCAAAACACACGATTACCTTTCTGACCTGTCTTTGAATTTGGAGAGTTGTGATGAAGGATGAACAATACAGCTGTGCCCATCTGGGTAATTTTGCTTTCAAGATGCACTGTCTCACCAAGTAGCACCATTCCTGGTCACACCAAAGTGAAACCACCTCTCTTTTGTTCCATGAACCAGATGCTGTTGCTCCACATGTCATAGTGTTGCTCTAAATTTGTGAGGTTAGCTTCAAGCAGCCTATAACAAATATCCTTCATTGTGTGCCTGTCAAAGACACATATAATTCCCATCACATCATTCTCATGCTGAAGCCATCTTCATCCTTATGGATCCAGCAACAACAGGTAGTGTTTTCCAGGACAATGGAATGTCCATACAATGGACAATATTCAGGATCATGTGGTATCAGAGTTTCTAAAAGAGAGCAGTTATTTCCTGCAGTCTTAAGGGACATTGCCCTTGGTGCCATCTAGGAATTGCTGAAGCATCTTGGCCATTGGCATGAGAATAGTGGACCTGGTACCTCAGCTAAAGGAGATTTTTTTTGTCTTCCTGGAGCAGTAGCTGTCCTGTCAAATGAATCCCATCCTTGCTATCTGAAGGGTGACATGAATAATATGTACAAATCTATATAAAACCAGATTTTGTTTTTCTAATGTACACACATAACTAATATTAGTAGTTGATGGCATAACTGTTGCTACTATAAAAGTGAAATTATGAAGTGTTCCCTTAGGCCAGGTTTAGGAGGGATGGTGTGTTAAGGCAGTCCTTTAAACTGTGCCTATTTTACCTGTGAATTGAACAGTTTTAAATTACAGGAATACTTAACCTGAAGTGTTACATTATTAATTTCAGGTATTTTATCATAACTGATGTTTCCATGGAGACAGGTTATGGATATTCATTGCAAATTATACTGCTACTATTCTATGAACCCTGTGAAAATTATCAGTATTAATTCCATGGATTTGATTTTTGCATTCCTTGATAAATATGTTGTGATGCTGACACTGTTCAATTTACAAACCAGTATTAGCTACCTTCTTCCAGACTATGTTTCAATGACTCCTGCCAAGCAAGTACTTGAAATATTGTCTCTTTTCCTTGCTAAAACAGGATAAGCAAAGCTTTTGTAGAACTAAACACTGAGCTTCAAAGAATAAGAATGATCTCTCTACAGGGTACATGTCTAAAGCTACTTCTACTGCAATGTTAAGTTGGTGTTTTGTTGAGGCCATAAACTCCATGAGGTAGAAGAATGCAAAATTCATCTCTGCTAAAATGGAATTTGGCCATCATATTTCAAGGGATGAAAGTGGAACTACGTAGCATATAAGTCAGCGACAGCTATGTTTGAGATATTAAAAGAAAGGGAATACTCCACTGTTTTCCTTTCTTTCATGTACTTTCATTTGGGTTGGCTATTTAAAGAAAATTTTTACCAAACTAGAGAGTCAAATCTACAAATCTAATTGATATATATATACTACAATATCAGAGCTAAACAGACTGTTCAGTAATATTAGTGGTCTACATTATACAAAGATATCTCTTTACCTTCTTACATATCCTGAGTTCTCTATTTTGTTGTACTTTTCAGCTAACTAACCAAATAATTGAAAGTGGCCAAGAACAGAAATATTTAAAATTAAGGGTTTTTTCTATCTTGATTTGATAGCACCCAACAGGTTACAGATATTATTGTAATGGAAATACTTCTAGAACTGTAATATAATTGACATTTAAAGCAAAGGGTTCAGACGATAAACACATCAATTTTTTTCTTAAATTTATAAAAGAGAAAAATAGTAAAATAAAACCTAAAATAACAATGCCACAGTCTCAAATATAATAATAATATTTAATATGTCCCTTGCAAAGAGATGTCATGTCTATTTCCTGTGTTGAATGATTGTTGTCTAGCCAAAATTTTCCTGAAATGATCATGGGAATACTGAATAACACTGTTATCCATCAGTACTTTCATTTTATAAGTATTAGTAACCAGTAAAATCAGCTTAGAAATATTATTTATTCAGCAAGGACACTACAAAGGAGAGTAAAAACATTACTGTGACTGAGAGGTTTTATAAAATGTTTTTTCATTGAACACCAATCTCATTATGACTTTTGAAATTCAGACAAAAATGATATATTCTCCAGCAGAAATATGAAAATTTCCTTCAGGATGCATCTCAACTGAGAAAAAAAATATGTGTGACTAGATATCCCTTGTGCTATTAAAAAAACCTAAGATCCAGAAAAACCCCTGCTGATATTTTATTTAGTTTTAAAATGAAATTAGAAAAAAAATATATTTCCCAGTACAAGAAGTGCAATGCATTGGGTAGATTTAAGGGAAATTAACTTGCACCAAACATAAAAGCAATTATAATTAGTGTGTTGAGTACTAACAATGAGAACCACATTCTTTAAAATAAGATGATATGTAGTTAAGTATATTTACACTTTGATATCTAAACCAGGATTTACTGTTATAACTATCTCCCTCTAAGAAAAACTTGCAAGAAATAATGAAAGCAGGAAGCCCTAACAAATTTCTGCTGAAATTACAACTGAAACACATCTGCAGGAATAATGAGTACCCCATCTTCACATCGCACACAGTACCCAAGCAACTGCACTTTTCTTATTTTCCATAGGTAGACATTCTCTTTCGAAGACATAAGTTTTGGGGGTCTTTATATCTCTGCACCAAGAAAAGCAGACATTAAGCAGAAAAGTGACTAGACATCAGAGCACTGTCCTTTAATCCACAGTCTCTCTGCTTATTACATTACTTTAAATAAAACTCCATGGTATAGTATATAGTATCTATAGTATTTCTGGTATCAGCTTCTACTGGATAGCACAGCACAAAGCATGTCCGCTGCTTTCGTTAAACAGATTAAGCAGAGGTTACTAAAAATAAAACTTTTTGAAAGTTAATATCTATTTCAGACATTGTACTGAATAATTATGACCTAAATTAGTCTTGATTATCCTTCAGTGTATAAATTAAAAAATGGGCCTGTCAAAAGACTACTCGTAAAATTTAAGGTAACACTTCCAGTTCCTTTATTGAGCTCTATATCACCTAGTGAGAAGTGGCTGCGTATGTGTGTATAAACAGTGTTTATATCACTGATAAAATGTATATGTATTGATTTAACTGATAAAATACAGATGGACACATTTGCCTTCTACCAAAAATACTTTTATAGGCACAGTCCTGGAGCCTGCATAGAAAAATATTACTCATTCAGTACCCACAAATGCTAGATATATTTACAGTTGGAGCATGGGATTAACCACTGCAGCATTTTTGCTTAATAGCAGCCATTAAATTTAAGTCTTCTAAATGCAGAAAATCACAGAACCAGTATCAGCTATAAGCAAACAAGAAATCTTTTTTCATACAGACTGTCTTCACAGATGGAGAGTTTGCTTCTACTTTAATGTTTTTAACACTGTCAGATAAGAAGCGCATAATAATTAGAAGCCAGCTCAACTACATTCTAAAATTTCAACACTAAGAGTTTTAAGTGCTTTTCAGCTCCAAATCATAAAGACATAAATTTACTTCCCAAGTGTGGGAGTCTAAATTGGAGAAAGACACATTTTACTGTAACCAGTTGATGTCTTGGGAAGAATTCACAAAGTCAGCCACTCTTCGGAAGGCTTCCTTTCTTCTTTTTCTTGCTAACTGGCATTTCTTATTAGTTAATATAGGTCAACTTTATGAATACTTAGCACCTAAGCTTCCTGTGACTTTAATAACACAGAATATACAGAAAATAAGCCGTGTGAAATGAGATCTGAGTTGATAATGTGTTCACTCTTTTTGATTTCTTCATTGCCATTAAATTGAATGGAAGTGATATTTTCCAAGTATAAAAATTATCTTCACTTAAATTTTGGGTTTATTTTCCTTTAATTGTAATTCATTAAAATGAATCTACAAGTCTGCCTACAATGCATTCAGTTTCAGCAGATTAATTTCTTAAATGTGAGAAAATAGACAAATTATCTATTTTCTTTCAGTTATCTTTTTTCAAAGGACACATTTCTGCTATTTAGGTTTTCTTTTTTAAATCTCAAAGCCCGTTGATTGCAAACCTTTATTTTCCACCAGTAATTTCCAAATGTCTTTTTTTTCTTTTTATGAATTGTGAAAAGTAATGCAATACATGTTGAATTTGTTGTCTTTCTCCACATTTTCCTTCATGTACGACATTCAGCACTCATTGTTTCTATGATTCATCACCGTTACTTTTTTGACATTAAATGTTACAGGGCATACTCTAATCAGGTCTCAAAGCTAGCAGAGAATGTGAACATAAAATATGTGGAGGAAAAACATGTGAAACATCTCGATTTCATTTATTCCAGATAAATATATTAACTTTTCAATTGAAACTCTGCAATAACAAAATATTTTTTAAAACTCCAAAGTTTTCCAAATGAAATAATTAAAGAAATCTCTCAGTGACTGTGACAGACATCTCCTGGATTAATCTTACACTTCCTTAACAGCAAGCAAGCTGACTATTTTGTCCTCTTGACAGAGTACTGTCTTGTGGCTATGTCCATTTAAGCATGCATTTTGAGCCGCACTAATGTGCAATTGCATGAATGTAAATACATGGAAGTACTACCTCAGGAGCAATTTCAACTATTAGTCCAAGTGAGAGTTAAACACAGGGTATTTGGATGTGCAGTACTGCAAGCCTAATTAAACAGACAATTGCCAATGAAGCTTTAAAACTGATCCTATTGCACATACAAAATAATTGCATACGCAATTTGGCTTTGTCTTGCACTTCACAGATTTATTTTTAAGTAACAGCTCAATTTTTATGGAACTGCTTTTCCTTGCAAAAATGCTAAACTTTCAGTTTTTATTTGTTTTTGTGTATTTGGATTTATGATTTCTTTATTTTCAGTTCTTATATGCCAGCAATTTTCTTCACAGTTAAGAAAAAAAAAACAGTATCAGGGAAAGTTTTACTAAATAACTTTTATGTGTATATTTTCATCAGTAATATTATGACAATTTTCCAAAATCCATATATTTAGGTATACTTTAGCAACTGGTCCATAGATCAAAAAAAAAAAAAAAAAGAAAACAACAACTAACCATAATAAGACAACTAAAAAATCTTTTTTTTTTTTTCTGAATACATATTTTGCTTCTATTAGAACACATATGAAAAGCCATGGGAGTAAGGGAAAAAAAAAACATTTCAGATCATTAGGAAAAAAATATAGTATCACTATTGGAGCAGCGTGGGCTCTTCTTGAAAGCAAAGGTTTTAGTTCAAAAGCACTGAGTAACCTAGAGAAAGCAGTTTCAAAAAGTGTCTTTTTTTGGCCAGTGCTGAGACAAACCAAGAGGAATGCACCAAACCTTCTGTTTTGCCATGGTCAGTTCCTAATCACCACATAATATTCACAGAGCTGGTAGATTAGTCATCAGCTCTCCAGAATTGATCTTCAGTGGAAATTCACCATTGCCCAAGCTTGCCTTTTATCAATACTGATAACAATCACTGCTTCAAATGATACTATTTTAATCTTTTAATTTAATTTGAATGCAGATCCTCAGATCCTGTAGGCAATGCAAGGGAAAACAGCAACTGAGAATTCTTCTCCCTCCTTCTCTCCTCCATGGCGCTTACAGAACTGATGCCGATGTCGTATCGCGGAGATGAATGTCTATTTAGCCTTTCCAGTTAGATCAGGACTGCGTCTATTCCAGGTTCCGTACTGTGAAAAACAAAGATGTTTTTTGGTTCTGCCTCTAGAGTTCTTGTTTAAACATGAACAAATTAATCAACTACCTGTTTAGGTAGGAAATGTTCCATTCAAAATTGCCACTGACAAATGTGTTTCAAGAAAAGCGCGGTTGTAGTTTGGGTTGTTTTTCATTTCTTGCTACTTGCAGAAAAGGAAGACAGAGTGAATTAATTTGGGACAGAATAGATGGGAGAGATGAGATGGAGCTAATTTAGAAGCTCTGTAAAACTGTTTCTCTCTTTTCCTTATGCCACTTATGACAGGAAAGCAAATGCATACTCATAATAATTCTGCTGGTATCAATGGAGTTATTCTGTGGAATAATTTGACCTTCAAATTCTAGTTTTCCATTTCCTTACACCCTTTTGAAGTCACAGATACATGCTCTGAATAAACACAGTAATTGTGATATTTGATGGTTTATATCTACTTCTCCTGTAGGCTGAATTAACTTATTAAGTAGAGAAGCTTAATGTGGGGTGACTGCATCACCTCAAATCACCTCTTCCCCCACCCTCTTCAAAGTTATATCAAAGTTAATACTGTTTAAAATATTGTAACTGTCTCTTTGGCAAGGCCTCATTTCAGATTTAGAAAGTGCACTGTAAAGGTTTCTGTTTTAATGTGATTGATGTAATTTTTATTAAAAATGCTGGTTTCAAAAATAGATACAGCTTTTTTTATTCATCTAGGTATGAATGTAACTTTTTTCTGGATTTTTTTAAAACACAAATTAAGTTTGAAAAGCTTCTGGAGGTCATGTAGGACACTTCTGTCTTTTGAAACACTGCTAGACATTTGATCTTTACTTGAATCCTGTGACACCACTGTTAACATCCCCAGAGGAAACCACCTAGCCTTTCATCTGAACAGCCAGTGGCCTCACAGTTCTACTGCTACACAGCACACAACCTTCAGCAGCAAGGCCAGGATCTCTCCAGGGTCCTTGTTGCTCCCCCACTTCCATGCTAGTGTGTCTGGTTAGCTCCAGAGCATCCTGAATGGTCCTGCATGTAAAAGTTTAGGTAATCTGAAGAGGTGAGAGTTACTAAAGAAAGGCTTGTGTACAGAAGCATATAGCTCAGGGTGGGAAATTTTAATAATTTTTGAGTAGGCAACACTATTTGGTGACATCTTCCTGTTTAACCCACAACTTTCCTTATTATGGAGAAAACCTCTGCTTATATTTATTTAGGCCACATTCAAAATACCGTGTTCTAAACTTGATGGAATTACAAATATTTGGCATTTTTCTTTTTCTGTAGCCCATCAAAATGTTTTCTCCATTTGATCTTTTGTAAGGTGATTCTATTTAGTATCATTAAAGAACCCCTAGCATGCATTGATATGGTGAACACCCTTTGTTTGCCTGTTTGTAGTTATTTAACACTATATAAGATATTCTGAGGTATCCTGGTATTCCATTTGGCTGTCAACTTCCTCTCTCTTAAGTTCTAAGACTTAGGTCTTAGTCTTCCACATATTTGGGACTGCATTGATCACATCTTTGGTGACTTCCTTGTATATAAGAACATACAGAAAAATGTGCATTTGAAATCCACTTGTCTTCTGGAATTTTTTTTTTCCTATTGCCTGAAATTACATCTTTATCTCCTTCTTACTGATGTTTTGTACATAATTACAACTCCAGCAGTCAAGAAACCAAATGTGCAGATTCCCAACAAAAGCTGATAGCCAGAAAAGAACTGCTGCAGTACATGACAGCATTATTTGATTTTTGCATTTCACACACACACACATTTTCTTGACTTAAGCCTCCTGTGTGGTAATGTTTACCTTACATGGGAAATAAGTGCTGCATTACTTGCTTGTGTACAAACTGTTCTGATATCCAGAGACATAAGGATCTCTACATCATTCCCAAATGATGAAAATCTATCCAAACTCTTTAGGATATGTATGGCAGGCAGACATATCAGAGATTGGATAGCTATATTAGAATTAATCATGGTAATCCACTTAATTTTAACCTCAATTTTTGGTAGAAGTAAATAAATATCGGTATGGAATATAAAATCCCAATATTGTCGATTAGGGCGTGCCTGGGCTCGTCCGGCCTCGGTTGCACTGGAGCTATAAGTACCTGCTGGGGATATTCCACCTCAGAGACACCTTTAGCTCACTGGCAATTGCAGCTAGGCTCTCAGAGTCCAAACAGAGTAGAAGCTCAGTTTACCTCCTGTGGAAAAGGTTCAGGCGATGGTGAAGAGAAAGAGAGCGGTTCTGCCGGAGAGTTATATCCAGAGTTTATTCCACGGTGTTACAGTTCTGAATCTTAGTAACAATCTCCAACAGACCCCGACCGCATGGTTCCAAAGCCTTTTGAACCCACAGGGAGGGGGAGGGGAGAGGATAGGTGAGCCACCAACCAGGTGGGAGGGGGAGGGTCTCAGGGGACAATGACACTTGGACAGGCCAATGACCCCAGGTCTGAGGAGCATCTTTGAACTTCTGCCAATCACACGACACCCTTAACTGGAATGTGGAAACTGATAGACAGCAGTTAAAAAGAAGGCAAGGGGGCAGGGGGAGGGGAAGGAAGTTGGCACACCTGAGAGACAGGATCACACCACAACATATCGGGACTACAAGCCATGAAAACCAAACCAAACAAGAACTTAATATTTTGTTTAAGATCTTCAGATTATTGGGATTTTCCATTTATAAGTAGAGTTCTCAATGTAAAATACTTTATAAATATCCTAACTTTCAGAACATTTTATTTCTTAATTTTTTTCAGTCCTCCAAAATAGTAGGTTGAGGAATTGAAATTAGCACAGCAAAAAAAAGAGTACTTGTCAAAAATCCTGACTAAAAGTCATGTCTTATTCATTCAGAAAGAGCAAGAATAAATGCATTATTTAATCTGTAGCAATAGATATTTATATTTCTTGCTTACATGAAAATAGTATTATCAAGCATTCTTACTTCTGCAAAAAGAGATTCTATGTCTGCTCTAAAAATTAGAGTTGAATACTTTGAAATTCTGGATACAAATGATCTTTTGTTGGTTACTGCATCTACTTTTCAGAACACTGGCATTCAAAACTATTTTACAAGAGGAACATAAATATTTTCTAAGCCTATAAATGTATGCTATGTAAGTAATTTGAAATTCCTGTCCATTTTAAAATGAAGAAAAATGCAGCTGAATAAATATCACTTGAACAGAGGAATTTTGTTGTGCAGGTCTATTTATAAGCAATGAATTCACTGCATTCACAGAGGTACACAATATTATACTTTTGTGCTACTATACAACAGTTAGGAGCAGGAAGAAACAATTTTTTCAAAATATAGTTTTTATCAGAAACTACCAGAAACTGCATCTTTTATGCCTTGAAATTTTATTCATAACCAGGCATTCTTCTAGATTTAATTCCTTCCTAGTTCAATATCAAAATACAAAAAAAAAAAAAAAGTCTTTATTAGTCTGTTTAACCTCTGTAATAATTGGATTTTGCAATTTATGTGGCCCACCCATGATTATTTTTGAAAAACTAATCCCATACTCTTCATAAAAATGATTGTTAAACATTTAGGCTTGCATCAAGTGTGTTCAGATGTTCATAAGTTATCTAGATGTCTGTCTGTATTTCAGTCATAATTGCAGCCACATGAGCTGTGCTTGGGACTGTGGCACCAGCAGACCAGGATCCGTGTCCAGCTCAGGCAGCAAATGAAGACAAGCCAGATACTGATGCCCTAGCAGATTTTATTTATTTGTATTAGCATTTCCTTTAAGATCATTGCCCAGGTACAATTTGACCCTTATGTATTTTGTGCTATAGCAGAATATTGAAATAGGAAAAAAAAAAGGTATTTCTTTTTATTGCACATGCATTGAAATTTAATACGTTTTCCTTCATAAGAAGTTATTGAATGCTAGGTTGTTGGAGTTGAGTATAGTAACAGTTTGAAGAGAAAAGCAAATTCATATTATTCTACACAGCTTCCCTTGCAGCTGTGTAGATTCAGAGTGTGAGATCCACTACTTTGTACATACATGTCTCTTCCATTGTAGTACCAATTTAAACAACACTCCCTTGTGCAGTGTGATCAACAGGGAAAATCCTCTACTTGCATCACACATTTATGGGATTGAGCAGGAGACAATTGACACAATGAGGACAGTACTAGAAAACAAATTTTAGCTGCTAAAATGAGTGATAGCTGACAAGGACTACCAGTAAAGGATCCAATAGGTCAATGAAAAAATCAGAAGCCAAAGAAGAGAACATGATACAAAGGAAACAGTTGATAAAAGACATATTCTGGCATTTTTGGGAGAACAAACAAGAAAGAGGAAGATAAAGGAATTTGTTGTTTCTGCTTCTGATAATAGCAGAAAGAGGAAAGTGAGTCTGTCAGTACAGCATTTTCAGCAAATAAATAAATAAATACAACTGTGCTGGCAGTAGTCAGGCTAAGTTTGATATGTTAAGACATTTTAGAGGAGACTGTCACTGAGATTTTCAACCTGCTCTTCTGCCTTACAGGGCTGAGATAATTTTTTTTAACATATTCAAACATTGGCAGGCTTTTACAAACCAAAATGAGCTTGTAGAACTTTTGAATATTACCTGTCTCTGCTTGAATGCTCTTCTTCCCATAGGTTTTGTAACTTTATGTTGAGTCCTTGTCTGCAAATCAGGATTAGCTCACATGGCAAATCAAGAGAAAAATTTGGGTAGTGTCATGTAGTCATGTAGCACCATTTAAATTACTAAAATGCATGCAACACATGCATGGGGCTGGCATGTATGACACAGGGCCTTCAGGAGAATTGGGAAATCTGTGGCTGGCAGGTATCAGCCACAGGTTAATATGTAATATCTAAGATGCCGCCATGTTCAGGCACTAGAATTGCACACCTTCCTTCACTTCTAGTAAGAATCATGTAGGTAACAGATGTAAGCCTCAGTTGCTCCCTAAAATCTCCCTCAAGATTAGATTTTCTATCCATGCAAATAGTGACACTGCTAGGATAGCTCTCTGTATATCTCATGCACCAGCAGAACCAGAAGATAAGCATGCCACAGTATACTACTAAGACCATAAGTTATCTATGAGCAGGGTGTTTGTTTTTCGTCTTCAAGGACCTCATAAGAAAAAAACAAAAAATCTTTCTTTAGAAAGCTGTTTGGATTTCAGCTCTAAAGCCTCCAAGGCAACCTTTCAGGGAGGCACAATGGCATGACTTATCTCATTGCTTTGTAATTTAGAGGTGATATCACTGAAGTTATTAAGGTCACACACATCCAAGCTACAGGGAGAAGAAAAAATAGATGTCTAATGAATTATGTAAAACCAGTATTTCTCCTGGAATTGCTGTTCCGTTTTCTAAGTTACATATCTCTCAACAAATTGCACGTTTCAAGATTTCACCGATTCTGCGTGCATTATCTTATACTCCCTTTGTTAGAGGAGGTAAAGAATTTATTACTAAAAAACTATTTTCCATATTCAGAACTATACTGAGCAGGTTATAAGGTTTTTTTTGATCCAAGCATTTTGAATGGCATTTTTGAATGTTGCCATTCAATCTTGATAATCAGATGAAGTCTATTCTTCCCCAGTTACTAATGCTGTCTATTTGATATCTCGTTTTTAGAACACTAGTTTGCCCAAGAGAGTAATGTCTTCAAAGGCATTGAAGGCACTGAATTGGATTAAAAATTTAGAGTAACAAAAAGAACACAAATAAAATAATAGAAGCTTGCCAAGGGCTTTTCTAGCTATCCTAGATAGGTTAAGGATAGTAATAGCCTTCTGGAGGTGCAATATTTGCTCTAACTTAAACCAGAAAAAAGATAAACATTAACACCTGGTCCTCATTTAGTAAATCAAGAGAGAAATTCTGCTGTTAAAAAGTTTTTATCTGAAAGAGTAAAGGAAATAATTATTCACTAGGCTGCTATACTATTCTTTGTCATAAGCTTTTGCTTAGCTATGACTCCTATTCACAAAAAAGCTTGGGCACAGAAAGGAATTCACAAACCTGGATCATTCACTTTGAATTCCTGTAAAATACAAGGAAAGATTTTGATGCTATTATTGAGATACACAAAGTCTATCTTGATGAGTTTGAAACTAAAATAAAACACAAAGAATATGTTAAAAACCTATCCCCAAATTAACATCAGGGAAACTGTCTGGGTTGCATGTGTGGTAGCAAACTAAGCTAGCACCAAGACAAACTGGAATAGAACAGCTTTTGTTGATGGTCTTAAACTCTGAATTTACAAAACAACTAATGATGAAGTTGCTCCATGGCCCATGCTTAGTTCTGAAATTTGCCCATGGTCAAAACCTATGCTAAAGGCCCTTTTAAGAGCACAACTGGATAGGTGGTCAAATTTCAGCCTGAGAAGATTATCTGCCACTCTTTAATTCATGAGTACAGAAATATCTTAGTTACTAAAATACTAAATTTCAGTGCTTTTCATTTCAGTACCAGATATTTGTGAGCAAACTCTCAACTCCTGTAATTGTGATCCCATTCTGAAATTAGATCCTCAGCCCATTGTCCCAGTTTATCATGATCTCTTAGAGCCTTCCCCCATTCCAGCAGATCAACATTCCCACCTTATCTTGGTGTCATCTTTGAACTTTCTGAGGATGCATTTAAATCCCCTTCTCTCAGTCATCAATAAAGATGTTAGCACTGTCCCTGATATTGAGGGAACAGTAGTGACCAGCCACCAACCACTCTCTGGGCCCAGCCATCCAGCCAGTATTGTGCCAAGCAAAGACTGCACCCATCCAAGCAAGCCATGTGCAGCCAGCCTCTCCAGGAGAATGCCGGGAGAGACAAAGTCCATGCATTGCGTTAGATAGATGTATAAATGTTTTACATTAGACAATCAACATCCACAGCCTTTCCTCTACCTACTCAGCTTGTCACTTTGTCATAGAAGCAGAATTTAATACCACTTTTCCCCATAATTTAACTGAAATCTCTATGAATTGAAAGGACCAGTTTAAGGGCTGAACTTTTCTTACTTTAATGAGTTTGATAAGAGAAAAATATATACATTTATTAAGGCAGAATTTGAAGACAAATTTATTATATGTAGAAAGGTATGCATATTTCATAGGTTTTTTCTGCCCCTTTGTGTTTTCTCAGATGTGAGCAATAAAAACCTCTGGCACAATGGAGTATGGACATAAAAGCAATGCAGTAAGTAGTACAGATTGATTTGAATGTAATTACCCTGGATTTAGGTACGTGAACTTGTTTTTCTATTATCAATCCAGTACAAAACAGAAGAGTTCAAAGCATGGAATCACCTTTGCAAATCCAGCAAGTAAAGAGACCTTGAATTGCCTGACAGAAGTTTCTCTTATATTTCATGAAATTTGAAACTTCCTTTAAATGTTTTTTTAGTAAAAAGCCCACCTGTATACAGCATCTAAATTTGGTCTTCTGTAGACAACCAAGCCTATATTTTCTTGGTCCTACAGCTGGGTGTCATCTGAAGAAATATTTGGAAAATATTGATTTCAGCAAAGAGTTATAGTGATTTACACACCAAGTATAATGTTAATGATTTTTTTATGCCAAGTAGAGGAGAATATTCAGAACAATTGGGAAACAATTCCGAGCACATACCTACAACTGAGCAAGTCACTTTAGGTTTCTATATTTAAAGATGTACAACAAACGAGTGTCATGCCACAGTCCACTTGTCGGGTTTAGGGGAACATGGATTTGCTCTGGGTGATACACAGGAAAAACAACAAAATTCTCAGGAGGTTCAAAAAGAACTTTTTTTTGCAACATCTAGAACATTCCAACTGAATATGTCATGTGGCATATTTTAAATGAGCAGTCCTTAACTCATCCAGACATAGCAAGGTACTTAACAAGTCATTGACAGGAAATTTTTGGTCTGGCTTACAAAATCTTTCAAGGAGAAAACAGGAGAAGAAAGAACAAGAGTGAGAAAGAATGAAAAAGAGAAAGAAAGAGAGACAGTCACCACTCTAGAATTCACTATTATCTGCTTTCGAATCCAGGGGTGGTCAGGTGTGCCTCGCAGCACATACCACTCTACTTTTATCTGTTCTGGTCTGCTGGGTCCCTCCTTCAGGTGAGCTTATGCTGATTTCAGCACCAAAATCTTGTGCCTGCATTTCACACAGAGCCAGAATGTTCCCAGCTGGCCCTGGCAGCTGACCACCCCCATTACAGCCGTGGTCAGCGCTGACTGTTCCAAAGCTCACACACCTCACAGCACAGCACGAGAAGGCTCAGGGGTGCCGTGGGGAGCAGAACGTTGTCCCACCCATGGCTGAGCTTGCCCTGTTCCCCATCACCCCAAACTGATTGTTTTGAGCCAGTCAGACTCTCCTCCAGTCTCCCACAATGAGGAACAATTGATACAGTCTATTTTAGATGCCAAATTTCAGACAAGATGGATTACATCTTTTAAGTATCCATTTTGTTGTGAAGGGATTCTATGCACCAAATCCAAACATAGGGTATTAATCTAACTTCAGGTTCTGTCATGGTGTTTATTCAGAGAGGCAGATGCAGATGAAGAGGTCTGAGTATAGCAAACTGTTAATGATTCTTAGAAAGGTTATGGTTTTTTTTTAAGCAAGCATAATTAAATGAGGATTTTGATTTGAGGTGCATCTTTGAGCAGAGGATCTTTTCCTGTTATTAAGAATGATGAGGAGAGCTACAGCTTCAGCCTGTCTCTGATTGAACAGGTAGGAGTGGAGGCATGACATGCTTTGGGATGTTAATTCTTCCTTCATATTTATGTCAAATCAAGTTAGGAAGATACTGTAAAAATGTCTTTTCTCTGTCAGATACTGATTTGGTATGTTCCAGGAAATTAGGTCTTATTCTTTTAAATTACCTGTGTGCCCATGACTATGAATTTCACAGAGTCATTTTCAAAGGAAATAGAAAATGCTATCAACATTTAATTTCTGGATCATTTATTGCATTTTGCCTTATGGAAAGGATGTAATAAAAGAAAATTTCACATTTGAGATGGATGTGGAGATGTTCTCTGACAGCTGCTTTGTACCTTTATTACGTGATGCTGGATTCTAACTACTTTATTTACCTAAAATACAGATATCTAAGCTTCACTAGTCAGCTTGAAAATTAATGAACAAAAGTAAGCCCATCTATATGATAGGGATGATTCATTTTACTTCTCTTAGACACCTGTGTTAATAGATATATCTCACCCTGGAGGTATGTATTTCTCTGACATGACTATGAAGAAAGTCTGTCATGACTTAGATTTAAATGCTTAGCTGTTAGACATCAGAATTTAGGTGGGATAAATTTCACATTGTGTGAGGTGAAAATAAAAAAAAAAAAGCATGAAGCCACCTAATTTGTCATTTTTAATCATACATATATAATATTGCATGTATCTATTATAGTGTGTATATAATGGTATATGTAAATTTATAAATAAGTTTCTATTATATATATATATAGTTTGCAGTTAACAACTAGAAAGATTCATTTATTTACTGTTATTATTCAGGAAGATAAATTGATTTCTTTTTGCATAATTATTCATGTTAAAGTGTAGCTAAATTCTTGCAATACTCCTTGCTCTAAAACAATTGTATGGATGATGATACAGCAGTTGGCGCAGCAGATCCACCAGCATCACACCTGTCCAATAGAAGCAGTGGCTTTGAAATACATTTTTTTTTGCAGTTGTGATTAGTCACAATCACTCTGAGTCAGTTCACATTTTTCATTGGAGAAATCTGGTTTCTAGGAACAGACTGGTGCACAGACTGTCTGTGTGATAGCAGATATATGTACTAATTAATGTGGTAAGAGGTCACCTCCACAACAGAGCACAGAAAGACAATAGTGGGAAGGGGAGATCAAATAATATACTGCCCTCATTATTGATAACCAGGACAAAAGAACCTTTGTTTAGCAAGAAGCTGGTTTTCAGCCAAGAGTCTGATAAGAAGCAGACCCTGCAAAGTCTGATAGTTTTTATCATGCCAGTGTCCTTTCTGACACAGCTGTCTCAGTCACAAAACTTCCCCTGGGAAAGTATTGGGACCTTCATACATAGGATTGAGAGATTTTATCCTTTCTGATGGAACATAACCGTTTAACTATGCTGAGGTGAGAGGCAGCTGTCATGTCTTAGAAGGGATCATAAACCATCAAAGATCCCTGAAGTGCCTCCAGACTCATTTCTGGGGCCTTCCACCCAGAGGACTGCACAGTGTTGCAATAGACAGTGTAAAACTTCTTCCCCAGGGGAGGTACTGGGCATTCCCACTTGAACATTAACCTGTTGAACTTTGTGGTTTGGGAGATTCCTCCATGCCTGACAGATCAAGAGTGCCATCAATGGATATAGAAATTGCAACAAACAAGCCTTGTTGTTGGATCCACAGGTGATATCTTTGCTACCTGCCCTTATCCTTTCTTTCTCTTTATTTCTTTTCCTTATATATTTTCTTAAGTGATGTCTTTATACTTTTTTTATAGATAATAACAAAACCAGTTACATATCTCCTTTTCAATGCGACCAAATTCTTCTAAAACAAATCTGCTGTACACACACACACACACACACATATATATATATAAACACCAATAATTCAGTGTCATTTCACTTTAATCCACCCTAAGGGATCTATTATTGACAAGAACCTCAGTTGCCCCACCTTCAGAAACAGGTGGTAACTGGGCCACATAGTGGCTGAATGGTGAAATGTTTTAGCAGTGCACATGGCTTAATATAGGATGTTTTGAGGAGGAATGAAAGGAAGGCAAAATGGATTTACATGATTTGGAGAGGAGCAAGGATGGATAAATAAATGAGTAAGGGGGTGAAAAAGCCCTGCCTTGTGTCAATAGTTTGTTGTTCCATACATTTGCATATTTTAACTCTGGAAAAAAGAATGTGGGTGTGACCTAATCACTGCCTTCCAGTACCTGAAGGGAGCCTACAACAAAAATAGAGATGGACTGTTTGCAGGAGCCAAGGGAGCATAGATTCAAACTAAAATAGAGTAGGTTGAGAAGAAAATGAGAAGGAAATTCTTTGCTGTGAGATTGGTAAGGCACTGGAACTTGTTGTCCAGAGAAGTTGTGGGTACTCCATCCCTGGAAGTGTTCAAGGCCAGGTTAGATGGGACTTTGAGCTTAAGTGGCCTAGTGAAAGATATCCCTGCCCATGGCAGAGGGTTTGGAACTAGATGATTTTTAAGCTCCCTTCCAACCCAAACCATTCTATGATACCATGATATATGTGGGGAACACATCTGACAATATGCATGTACACTGGTTGTATATGCTCAGCTTTGCTATGGGTTGCATCTGGGAGCACAGAGCTGCAGCAGCCTCACCTCTGTCAGGTTGCTGGATCTGGAACAGTGTTTTTCTCTTATGATGCCCTCTTACTTACATATGTGGCTCTGAATGTGAGCTCTGCTCCACATGTGACTGATCAGATATCACCAGGTGAATGCACAGATATGCCTTTATAGGAAAATATTCAGGTAAGTGCCCACGGGGTGGCCCTTCCCCAGTGGATCCAGTGTTCTTTCTTAGAACTTAGGCTATGCAGTATTCCATCTGTTTTCTACATTAATAAAGTGAGGATGAAGCATAATGAGGCATCACTCAGCCTTCTGAAATGTTATCAACATTGCCCTATGTTGTATTTCCATTTGTTTTACAAAAATAACATCTTAGCTTTCCTATCACTTTTTGCAATTAAGATCAAATACTGCATTTTCTGTCCTTGAGATAATCCTTTCCTCATGCCACTTCCATGGTCTTTTCACATTTTAAAATTCAAATATTGGTTCTGTAAAAAGAGTGTTCCACAAATACAGTAAAATATTTCTTATTCACATTTTAAAGCATCATGTGAATCAATTAATTTAGATTTATTTCAAGTAGCATATGTCTCTTGAGCCATTGAAAATACAGAAATTCTTCTGTATATATTAAAATTTCTCAAAAGTCTAAGGAAAATAATGCATCAAATAAAAAAAAATCCATAATTATTGCTGGTAGCTCTTAGTCACTGTAATTTATGATTAAAAATACTGGATGTCTCCTACATATTTATAGTAGCCAATATTATTTCAGCACTTATGAATAATAAAAATAGGCATGTTTCCCATATGACTGATACGACCTCATTACTAGTCTTGTTAAAATTTGAGTTAGGAACTCAGAAAGCTAATTGTGATTTCTTTTTCTGTGTTAAGTGAACATGCAGGGATATGGCAGTTACTGCTTTAAGCTTTTAAAGCTCACAAACATTAAGTAGAATGAAAAATATTTGGTACAAGTTAAATAATTTGTGGGCAGAAAATATGCTTTATTCAAATTTTCCTTCTACTGAAATAGCCTCCTCTCTCTCTTCCTCAGTTTACTCTTTTTCTTTCTTTCTTTTACTACTCTCACGCTGAATGGAATGTAGAGAAAGGAAGTGGCGGAAGTGGCGGAAGTGGCGGAAGGAAGTGGCGGAAGTGGCGGAAGTGGCGGAAGGAAGTGGCGGAAGGAAGTGGCGGAAGGAAGTGGCGGAAGGAAGGAAGGAAGTGGCGGAAGGAAGTGGCGGAAGGAAGTGGCGGAAGGAAGGAAGGAAGTGGCGGAAGGAAGGAAGTGGCGGAAGGAAGGAAGTGGCGGAAGGAAGGAAGTGGCGGAAGGAACGAAGGAAGGAAGGAAGGAAGGAAGGAAGGAAGGAAGGAAGGAAGGAAGGAAGGAAGGAAGGAAGGAAGAAGGAAGGCCTTCAGCAATGCATAAACCAGATGGTTATTACTTATACTATTGTTAATATTGTCCATTATTTGTTCCATTGAAATAATCTTATTAGGAAGCCATGACCGCCGTTGTTCTTGCTTATATCTAGAGATATGCTCACTGCTTTTGGGGTCTGACATGAAATTCTGTATCTCTGCACCTCATGGAGCTCAGAAGGCATGGAATGCGAATTCCATGGTTATTGCCAATGGAGAAAAGATACTCTTGAATGAAGCAGTGCACTGTTAGAAAATGAATTAACATTCAGGAACAATCCTCACTGTTATAAACACAAATAACTGATATTCTTAAAAAAAGAAGAGTATGAGAGTGACAGAAGGGCAGTATTTTCTAGTATTTCTAAGCAAAACCAAAGCAAATAGATGGTAAGAGATTTAAGTCTGAATTTACAAACTGTGGAATTCACAGTCACTAAATATTTCACATTTTTATGGTTTGCAGCTGTGTTTAAATAAATCTATCTAATTATATTGAAGGCTGCATTGTAATCACAGGCTAATTCCATTTGCCTGCCCAGAACATGATAACAAAGAGCTTGACTGTGTTATTAAGATTTACAAATGGAGTGGGTTTTGGATTTATCCTAAGGTTCTCATCTTCCTTCCTTCCTTCCTTCCTTCCTTCCTTCCTTCCTTCCTTCCTTCCTTCCTTCCTTGTTTGTTTGTTTGTTTGTTTGTTTGTTTTGCTGGGTTTTTTTTCCTAAATATGATTGGCTTTCTGCTTCAAAAGAATCATGTTTACGACCTTAAACCAAAAGTAAGAAAGACAGATAAGTCAATTCTTGACACTTTCCCACAAAGACCAGACCATCTGGACATTCTGTGTTTGTAACAGGTGCTTCTGGGACTTAGAGCCTAATTCTGGCCCAGATTCTGTTCTGTATGGGTGACTCCATTACTGTGTGCAACTGCACATTGCATTAATTGAAGGGATTCAGAAAGGCCAAGTAAAGTAATTAGTCAGTTGGTCATGCAGAAAAGAGACTAGTGGCTTAGTGCCACCAAATGTTGAATGCACAGATGTACAGCACCATCAGCTTTTGCTCTCTGTGGTACTCTGCTAATCTCCGGCAGGTAGAGCAAAGATCTGTCTTAGTCCAGGTTTTCAGTCTCTTGGAAGCAACAACATAAATTTCATATCCACCTGGGAGAAAAAATCATAAGTCTGAATGACCTAAAAAAGAAGCTACATCAGCATAAAATTGTCTGAATGGTAAAAGTGCCAGATGGGCCAAATATGGCAGTTAGGTTTTTAGGTTCCAGTCTGAGTTTTTAGGTTTATCCAGCAGCAACTGGCATATGCAATACAAGCTGTAAAATGGGTGTGATTTTGATTTTATAAGCCTATTTTTTGAACTATGCTTGTTTTTTTTCCCTGTACTTGGCAATTTTTGTAAGCCTAGCTATTTTGGGGTCAGAGTTTGATCATAATTGTTAGCTAGTGTCACCTGCAAAGTTAAGAAAATATCTGCCCTGCAACTCTTTTCAACTGAGCAGTGAAACTAAATATGGGCAGTGGGGGCATTAAAAAAAGTTGTGAGAGTGGTTTGTAGTTCAGTTTTTGTGTAGATTATAGCAGGAACTCAAATCCTTTTTCTGTTTCTTTCACAGATGCCATGTGTGTGCTGTTTTGCTGTACATCCACTCAGAGTGGGTATCATCAAAAAGTTTGGATTGTTGTATTTCACTGCATTGTAAAATTTCTAGACTAAATCTTTATTTTTAAAAGAGTATTTTTTACTTTCTGATCAGAACAACCAGAACTAAGAACTGGCAAACTGAAATCACAGTTTGCCTAGGCCGCTATTTTCACTATTTTGTTGGGTTTTACACACATTGTCATGTTGAAATAATCCTCAGCAGCATGCATTGCAATGATGTATTCTCACGGCCTTCAATCATAGAGCTCAATACAAAAATTGCTTACAATAGTAAGATGCAGTATTTGAAATATTATAAAAACGACTTTTAATCTCTACTGTAGTCATTTTAGAACATTCTATTCACATTCTCTATATTTCCCATGTACTTTGGTAACTAAACAGCAGTGTGATCAACTCCCTCAAGGGCAGAAAGGCTCTGCAGAGAAACTCAACAAATTAGAGAGACAGGCAAATACCAACTGTACAATGTCCTACAAGGGCACGTGCCAGATTCCTCACCTTTGACAGGGCAGCACAGTTTGTGTCAATAGACTGGGGAATGAGAACCTGGCTGGAGGGCAACACTGCAGAAAGGGACTGGGGTGTCCTGGTGAATGGCAAGTTGAACGTGAGTCAGCAGTGCCCTGGCAGCCAGGAGGGCCAACCCTGTCCTGGGTTGCAGCAGACACAGCATCACCAGCCAGGAAAGGAAGGGGATTATCCCTCTGCTCTGAGCTGGGGCAGTCTCACCTTGCATGTTGTGTGCAGCTTTTGGTGTCCCAATATAAGAAAGATATTCTGCTGCTAGCGAGCATTGAGAGGAAGACCATGAGGATAGTGAAGAGGCTAGAGAGGAAGCCTTATGTGAGGAAGCCTTATGGCTGAGATCACTTGGCTTTTTCATCCTGGAGAAGAGTGAGGGGAGACATCATCAGAGTCTTCAACATCTTCATGATGGGAAGCTCAGGTACAGCTACCAATGTCTTCACTGTTGTGACTAGTGACAGGACTCAAGAAAACGTAATGAAGCTGAGTTAAGATAATTTCATTTCTAGTGGAGTAAATAATTATTGATATAATTTCAGCTGCATTGTTTTAGTCCCATTCTGGAATGCATTCATAAAATTCCCTCCTCTTCAAACCTCACATTATTCCTTCTTTTACTATGTAGATTGAGGAGGAAATAAGGCCTTAGTCTTTGTCACTTGTTGAAACTGACAGCTTTTTCCTACTACTTATATTTCTAAATTATAAAAAAAAGAGGACCTACATGTCAAAATAACCAGTGTTACTTTACACTTTATATTTTAATATGGAAACAACTACAAGAGCTACCGATTTCCATGAACTGCTCTTTTTTAATCACTAAGATAGTTTAAAATAAGCTGAAAAAAATAACTGAACTATAATATTCAGATAGATCTTGGTGATAAGCATGGAAGAAATAAGATTTAAATAGTTCTTGGGAACTTAAAGTGAGATAAAAAGCCTGGGAAAGATATATGAACCCAAGATACTGATCTTGTTTGATATTATAGGTTTCAGTATTATTCATCTGCATTGCCTATTTAATTTGAGTGAGCAGGCAGGGGAATCAAATATCCTGGAGAAAAGGATTCAGAGGGCTGATCATCTTGTAAAGTTTTCAGTGGGAATTGTATATATTCATCTCCTGGGATTACTGAACA
Source organism: Leucosticte australis (assembly GCA_025504685.1). Classification (NCBI taxonomy): domain Eukaryota; kingdom Metazoa; phylum Chordata; class Aves; order Passeriformes; family Fringillidae; genus Leucosticte; species Leucosticte australis. Next base: position 63,226,013 of record JANIJU010000001.1, read on the forward strand.
TTTTACATGCCGTTTTTCAGTCCCCTACCTAATTAACATAAAGAACAGAGCTGAGGGACAGTACAAAGCAGATGATGTGATGTGAGTAGTGATTTAAACAGAATTGCCAAATTTAATTGTAAGCTCACTGGACTTTTTTTAATATCCTGAGCACATAGTGCATGATTAAAAAATCCCCACATATCAGTCGCTTTGATCGGATAACAAATATTGGAAACAGGTTTATACTTTAGTTGAAATAAAGTATTCCTCTGTCCCTCAGAATTCATAAGGAGTAGACAAGTTACCAGTGTAATCTAAGATGTTCATGTGTCTGAAGTAATTCATCCTCTTTTCAAACAAAGCAAAGTGATTGTTATAAAATACATGGATCTTGTTTGAGCTGGAAAAAAAGAATGTTGCCTGGGAGGCAATGAAGATTGCAATGAAGATTGCAAACACCCTACCATCATGCTCTTTTATTATTTAATTCTCTCTTTTCATGTGCATTTGTTAAATATACTCAAATATTTGGAATTATTAATACTAATGCTAGTCTATTTTGAATAATATAGAGACCGTATATCATTTCATCAATGGAATTTCTTATAATTTAGAAATAACTACAGTTACCCCAAATTTGCATCAAGGTAGCTAGGAGCAAAAGCTCACTTTCAGAGTCCATGTAAGAAAATATTTCATGGTAGCCATCAATACCAATGGCAAAAAAAAAAAAAAAAAAAGAAATTAGCCAGACAAAAAATAATGTTTTAAATTAACATATAGGATGGAGAAATATTAAAAAAATACACATGAAAATAAAGACTGACTTGCTGGAGAACCCTAGCCATATAAACCCTAGTGATTTACTTCACACGGACACAACTTATTTGGTTACACTGCCTCTTAATGCTGTGTCATTGCTGCTATGCCTTTTGAAATTATATCATTGAGGATAGCCTCACTGACAGGTCTGTCATGAGACCTGTCAATGATAGCTATTGTATTATTTCCTTAATTTATCATAATTTTTCTGCTGGATACTCCGCATATATAATATAGTTTCTCTGAACAGCTAGAATATGTGTTTGCATTTAGCTGTATGTATAAATTATATGACTGAGCAGTAAACACCAGGCATACATCAAAACATGCTTGATTTTACAATATTGTCCTCTATATTGAAATTAAACTTATAAAAATCCTACTTAGTCTGCACATTTGCTCCAATCCAAACAATATAACATTGTTGCCGCAGGGTAGAATAAGGAATAAGCAACAATTAAAAGTGTTTATTACCACCTTACCTCAGTTATAATCAAGTTATATAATGAGAACAATTGACAAAGTTTTTAGACTCTAAAAGAACTCTAAGAGGAAATAGCGTAATCAAGTTAGCCTTGTGAAATTTAAGCTGCTGAACATACTTCAGCACGTACAAAAATATACAGTGCTTGTCAAATGTCAGTATTGATTTTCTATTATTTTATTTTAGATTTAGTACTATATTTATTTATTTATTTATTTACTTACTGGTTGGACACTTAACCTCTATTCTCTGTTCCATGACTACTGCTTATGGAAGGTGGAATCACATGGACCACAGTGCAGCCCCTGAGTGGTGCAGCTAAGAGGGAAAGTGTCTGACTCAAAGGATAAATGTTCTTTGAGGAAAATCAGCAGTGTATCACTGCTGCTCCTACTCCTATTTGCCATCTCCTGTCACGTGGCATGATTTAACCAAACTGGAAGGAGAATATGGTCTTTCAAAAAGAGACTCAAAATTTTTGTCAAAAGAACAAAGTTTTCATATTGAGAACAAAGCCTACTATCAGGAGAATCTAAGAGTCCACAGACAGAACAAAGTCCTTTGGGAACAGAATAAAATCCTTCAAAAGAAGCATAGGGACTCTTCAGAGAAAACAAACCTTGAAGAACCTTGAGAAAGAGCAAAAGGCTCGCCAGCAAAATAAAGCCCTCAGAGAAGAGATTAAGTCTCTCAAAGGATATGAATGAGCATTTGCATTGAAGAGAAAAGCTCTTCAGCATGAGATTTTAGCTTTATGAGAAAAACACAAAGCCTTCAAGGATTGGCTTAGAGCTCTTCAAGAAGACAACAAAGCCATTCGGGTGGAGGAAAAAGCTGTTTGTGAAGAAAAATTCTTCTCTCTCAGTGAGGAGAAATTTGCTCTGCAAGAAGGGAATATGAGCCTTCAAATAAGAAAAAGGCCCTAGGAGGTTAAGAGAAAGCTCTCCATGAACAGCATGGAGACCCCCATGAATGGAATAAGATACTTCAAGAGAAGGAACAATATAACATAAGTAAAGAACCAGGTGCTTTGGGAGATTTGGAGCAGGACTGAAGAGTTTAGAAAAAAGAGTAATTTTTGTTGTTGGCCAAATATCAGCAAGAAATGTGTGAAAATAGGCATCAAGAAGCCTGTTAGGCTTAGTGCAGAGGTCTTGCAGAAGTGCTGAAGCATGGATGTTGGTATTTCAGATCCCTGAAACCTAGTAAATTAATGTTGCAATACATAATGAATATCTGTAGATGTCTGCTATATTGAGGTACTGAATATCACGGAGAACAACTTTCTTATTTTAGTATTTCAAAGGTTAGATTAACACTTTTTACCATAGAATACTAGGGGATATTAATAGAAAATGGATTCTGATGTAATAAAAGTTAAAGTCATATACGAGTGAGATTGCGACAGATTTTAATTTTTTGCATCTAGATTAACCAGTAATATAACATTTCTGAAAATAATTGGTATGAAATACTTTCAGAATATGCTAACAAATTCTTTCTCTTGGAGGTTTTTCTTCAAAGATCCAATTTTAACTTGAATTGTGAGGAAAATAATTCGGTATATCTGTGCTACTAAAAAAAGAAATTTTATGAAACAAGCTTGAACACTGTTTTCCTGGACAGTCCACCACACTACTTTTCTCTGCTTCTCCTTTGTGCAATTTCAAAGCCAACAGGTATGCAGAATTACTGCCAAAAGCAATACTTAGATGAGCCAGTGTTTGTCTTTAATGGTATACGTTCCTCAAATGTCAGCCTTGTAAGTTTTGTACCCTTTGGCACCTGTACATGTATTTATATCACATTTCCGCACCCGTAAAAAAGTTGCGCTATCATATGATAAAAACACTGCCTTTGTGGTGTGCAAAAATATAATTTCAAAATCTTGAAACCAAAAAACCAGACAGGAATAAAACCAACATATTGAGCCTACCTGTGTGCATTTAGGAAACCAGGGACAAGAACTCATTGCATGGATGTGACCAGTCTGTTTTTGTTAAGTCTAACCATAACCAGGCTGACACACAAGTGGAATACTCGACACATGACCTTGAGTCCAGGTCTTTGGAAAATGTTTCTTTTTCACCCAGAAACTGACTTAGCAAAAAAATGTGTTAAAATACAGAATACTTGTTAGTGTAGAAACAGTAGAGGTGGCAAAGAAAGTTTTCTTGTCATGGTTCCAACATCTCAAGGAGAAGGAGTATTTCAGGCAGTAGAGCAAGGACATGTGTAGCTATTATCTGAGAGACAAACTTACATTTTCTTTCATTTGCCAAATGTTAATAATTATAACTCCAGCCTTAAAGACCAGATAGGCTTAGTAAAGTTGAGCACAGTGTTGTACAAGTGGGCATCACACCTGAGAAAAATGATGCAATTTGGAAATATTGTGCTGGAGAATCATAAGTTTTTTTTCTTGTACAGATGATTTCCCAGTGAGAACACTGACAAGACTGCTTTATCCTCAGTTTAGAGGTTTTTTATTCAGCCCCTTATTTTGGATTCAGACACTTTGTATGTTAGGAGCATTGCCAGCAGATGTCTATCTTCCTTGTAGAGATCTTTTTTGTGATTTGAGTGACCAGAGAAGAGAGAGCTAATGAGGGATGAACTGTGGACTACAGATCAGTACCTGAACCTTTTTGTGAATGCAGGCTAAATTACATGACTGCTTATGTAATTACTGTATAAGAATTTTTGAATATAATGTGAGCTAAAAAAAAAAAAAGCAACAAACCTCTATAACCATAGAAATATTTAGGTTGGATATGACCTAAATATTCATTGAAAGCAACCACAGATTTCAGGTTACTTTACATAAGAGGAACATTAGGCAAGGTTACCTTAGAATGGGGGAAGGAAAACACATCTGTCTCCAGTATTTGTCTGGTTCCTCTGCTTGGTTCATTGGTCCAGTATTGGACATGTCTGATGGGTCCCAGTTGCAGAGAGAGGTGGCAGAGCCATGTGGGAGTGGTTAGGTTGCTATCCTATTCCTGTCACAGCATCTCTGGGGGACGTGGTTTCAGGGGAAAAAATGGTGAATGTACTGCAAGTGTCCCTCAATTTCTGTGGAGGTGTTTTTTTCCATTTTTTTCACGCCTCCAGTAACAGGTGCTCTTTCCTGAGCAGGTATAAATTGAGGTGCTGGGGGCTCCCTTGCTTTGCTGCATGTTTAGTTGAAGATGAGTTGCTTATGGCAGTGCCAGAGCTTGCCAAAGCCTCCTGGTTCAGAGTAGTTCAGAGCCTTCTCCATAGAATGCACCCTACAGCTACCAGAAACCCAGCCAGCCCGCAAGTTATCCTCAATGCAGTGTTCCTGTACCTTTATTACATCACCAGTATGAGAATGGTCCTATCCCCTAGCCTGGACCTTATGTCAGATAACTTTTTCAACTGGGTATAAAATGGATGTATGGGTGCATTTCAGTCATAGATGTTTTTCCATATTGGATACGCAATTAGAGTTTCTGCGCCTTGCAACTTGCAAATACCATTTTCCAGCTAATTTTTTCTTCTATTCTGCCCATTCAGAGTTGAATTGCAGCACGTTTCTTGGATAATGCTTCTAATCATGATTTGCAAAGTCTAATGACTCATAGTTTAGTCTGCATGGCAGCAGGAAATCCAAAGGATTGAAATAGAGGAATTTGTGATTGCAGTAGACAGAATTTTTAAAACTTTAATGCAGAGGCAAAATTGTTTTCTGGGCAAGGAGTCAGGGCAGTAAGGTGGTGTAGTTAAGACACATTCTGAGTCAAATGTAAGATTCATCCAAGCTAGACAGTCCTAGTATGCACATAACTTAAGTGATAGCCTATGCTTTATCTCTCAGACAGGCTATCTTTGCGAAGATCAAGCCTTTACATAGACAAAGACAGAATTTGCTTTTGTCTATGTAATGTCTATGTAATGTCTATGCTTTTGTCTATTTGCAGCAGAAAGTCTCAACATTTGTTCCTTACTAGCTGTGTGGTGACCAGCTGAGGGAGAACTACCACTTTCCCCATGGAAACCTGACACACATAGCTGTGTGACCTGTGAGACACTCACACAGGACTTGTCCCTAAACTCATGGCTCCCCATATCTGTGAGGAGAAAGTCCTTCCTGTTTTCTGATGGTCTCACATCCAAGTATGTTTCAAGTTCTGTTGAAGTATATGAAGGTGCTCTTCTAGAGCTGCTTTCTCTAATCTTCTTCTTCCCTTGGTCCCCTTGGAATTTTATGATGTGTTTAGTCAGAATAAGGGACTATGATAATAACTTGGCAAGATTATGTGCTAGTGATGATAATATGCCTTTTGGAAAATGTTGCATTAAATTCTAATTGCATTTGGGTGTATTTTAATTCTGGGATCGGATACTTATATAATGAAGAAATATGGTGCTTTAATTTGTCTTTATTGCATTAATATGATTACATTTACTTGCATGCAAATAAATTAATTATTCCATAAATACATTATGTTTAAAACATCACAAAATTATTGTGTGTAATTAAAACCTTCAAGTATGATTAACAGTGTTTCAAAGTATTCTAAATTAGCTGTTTATTTCCTGTGAAAAACTGAACACCACCATGGTATAAGGAGTGATGATAAAGCTTCAGCTAAATCTGTATAATGATAGATTGACTTTTGTGTGATAATGAAGGTCTTGGCTGTAACAAACAGAATTAAGTCCTGAAGGTTTGGTGGGCTTACCATGATTATATGCCAGGTATCTATCAAATCTGCTCTATCACTCCCCTCCACTGCAGGACAGGGGAGAGGAAATATAAAAAAAATGTTCATGAGTTGAGCTAGGGACAGGGAGAAATCACTCACTGATTACTGTAGCAGGAAAAACAGACTCAGCTTGAGAATATTAAATTAATGTATTACCAATCATATTCAGAGAAGAATAATGAGAAGTGAAACAAATCTTAAAAACACCTTCTCTTCTTCATGGGCTCTACCTCCTTCCTGACAGAAGTGCAGGGACATGGGGAATGGGGGTTACAGTCAATTTATCACATGTCACTGCTCAGGGAGAGGAGTCCTTCCCCTGCCCCACCTGTGCATTCTTGCCACAGGAGACAATTCTCAATGAACTTCTCCAATGGGAGTCTTTCCCATAGGCTACAGTTCTTCATTAACTGTTCTGCTGTGGGTCCTTTTCTTATGGCATGCAGTCCTTCAGGAACAGCCTACTCAACACTGGGGTCCTTGTAGGGTCACAAGTCCTGCCAGGAAAATCTGTTTCAGCATGGGCTTCTCCCTTCATGAGTGCACAGGTCCCTGCCAGAAAGCTGCTGAAGCATGTGTTTCCCAGAGGCTCACAGCCCTTTTTAAGGCATACATCTGCTCTGGCTTGGGTCTCCTCCATTGACCTCCACAGGTTTCATGGGGACAGCTTTACTCACCGTAGTCTTCACAACAGGCTTCATGGGAATCTCAGCTTCAGCACCTGGAGCACCTCCTCCATCTCCTTCTTCACTGACCTTGCTGTTTCCAGAGTTGCTTCTCTCATATATTCTCACTTCTCACTTCTCTCAGCATGCTTAAATCTGCACAATAACTTCTTCTTCTTTCTTAAATATCTTATTTAAAATGGTGCTACTACCATGTCTGGCTCAACCTTGAGTGTCTGCAGATCAGTCTTGTAACTGATTGGCATTAGCTCTGTTGGACATGGGGGAAGCTTCTGGCACCTTCTTAGAGAAGTCAGTCTGCAGCCCAACCCCTCTACCCACACCTGGCCACACAAACCCAATACAAAGAAAACCCCCAATTCCAAACCTCAGTTACCAGCAGTGTGCATCAGAGATTTATACTGAGGCCCATGCTGCTTAATACCTTCATTAATGACCCAGAGGATAGGATGGCATGCACCCTCAGCATGTTTGCAGATGACCTAAAACCAGGAGGAGTGACTGATATTCCCAATGGTGGTGCTGCCATTCAGATGAATGGACTGGAGACTTGGACAGATAGGAACCTAATGAAGTTCAGCAAAACCAAACACATATTTCCCCAGGGAAATTCCTGTGGAGGAATAAGCTCATGTACCAGTAAATGCTTCCTGATGACCATCTGGAAAGCAGCTTTGTAAAAAAAAAAACTGACCTGAGGCACTGGCAGACACTGAGTTGAAAAGGAGATGTCAGTGTGACCTTGCAGTACAGAAAGTTAATGGTATCCTGGGCTGCATTAGGAAAAAGTGTTGACAGCAGGGAGGTGATCCTCCCCCTCACTGTGGATGAGGCCACAATTAAATAGTGCATCCAGCTCTGGGCACCTCAGTACAGGAGAGATACGGATTTATTGGAGAGAGTCAAGAAAAGGGCTACTGTCTCTCAGTTTAAATCATTGAGTAGAAGCTGGCAGGTCTGGAACTGTTCAGCTTGGAGAAAAGAAGATTCAGGGGAATCTTATGCATATGTATAGATAACTGATTTGAGCAGGGGAGGAGAGCGGTAAAGAATTTAGAGTCAGACTCTTGTCTGTGTTATCTAGTGAAAAAACAAGAGGTAATGGAAAGAAATTAAGATGTAAGAAATCCAGGTAAATTTTTTACTTTATTAAAATCCCCCCCACTTTTTATTGTAAGAGCTGTCAGACTTTTGAATAGGATGTCAGGTGAGATTGTAGAGACTCCATCTCTGGAGGTATTCAAAAATTTAATATCTTGGACTTTTTCCTGGGAAACCTCCTGTATCTTGTTCTTTGAGCAGGGTGCTGGACAGCTCAATGTGCAGAGTCCCCTTCCAACCTCAACCATTCTGTGATTCTTTGGCTTACCATTCCAGCCATTGAGACCACTGATGTGTGCTAAGCACCTTCTACTTCTAGCCTAACTTGAAGGTTTCTTTCCTGCCATAGGGTTTCTTTAAATTTTTAGTAAGACAAGCAGAAGAATCTCAGAAACAAGTGTTACTCTGAAGTACAGACAATGTATTTAAAGAAGGATGCCATTAGCAGCAGCATCATAATCCAGTTCAGACCAGGTTAGGAAAAAGAACATTTTCCGAGGAACATTTCCACTGGGCATTTAACAGCTATCTAATTGAATGGGATTTGAATTGCAACTTTTACAACAACAACAACAACCAAAAAAGGTAGAAAGAGAGAGAAATGCTACTAGAGGTCTTTAAATGCAATTATAATATCAAGGAGTTCAGTTTTAAGATCTTTTGAAAATACAAGCTCTTTAACATGATAATTTTTCATATTATTGTTTTTTACTTTATCCCTTTGCTTTCTATCCCTCTTATCATTTTCTACCATGTTTAAAAATGTGAGACAAGGGATAACTAACATAAATTAAATCTGCCTTGTAATCGATGCTTTCAAAAATTATGAAATTCCCAGATCTATAGGTAAACAATATTTTTTACATGTTTCTATTGCCACAAAGAGAAAGAGGTGATAAAGGGAAAGTAATTGCAGGAAAATAGCACTGAAATTTCCCTGTTGGGGTGGTAAATTCAGTGTCCTGCTCAGTTTTTATCCCACCCATCTCTAGGTTTTTAATGTGCATGTAGATGACTCATGAACTTTTGGAGCTACCTGCACAGACACTTTTAACATAGAGGAGGGGATAATTTTTGGTAGCACATTGCCTGAATCTTCTGTTTTTTTCTGGGGTAGTTAATTTCATTCACAGTGTCTGGTATGGGGCTGTGTTTTGTATTTGTGCCAAACACAGAGTTGATAATACAGAGATGTTTCTGCTGTCACTGATCAGGGCTTACACAGAGCCAAGGCCTTTGCTGCTCCTCCTGCTGCCATGCTGGCAAGGAGTGTGGGGGTGCATGGGAGGTTGGGAAGAGACAGAGCTGGAACAGGTGACCCAGGGTGGTCAAAGGGATATTCCAAACCATATGGCATCATACTCTGTATTTAAAGCACGGGGGAAAGAAGTGTGGGGGGGTGTTCGAAGTGATGGTGTTTGTCTTCCCAAGTCACTGTTACATGTGATGGGGCCCTGCTCTCCTGCAGGTGGCTGAACCCCTGACTGCTCATGGGAAGCAGTGAATTAATTCCTTGTTTTGTTTTTCTTGCGTGTGTGGCTTTTGCTTTCCCTATTAAACTGTCTTTATTTCAACCTATAAGTTTTATTGCTTTTACCCTTTTGATTCTCTCCCCAATCCCACTGGTGGGGGAGTGAGAAAACAATTGTGTGGGGTTTAGTCACTGGTTGGGTTAAACCATGACACTCGTGCACATATGGAGATACCTGCACAGACACTCTTAATAAACAGGAGGGATATTTTTTAATAAACAGGAGGGACATTTTTTTGGTTACATGAGCTACATAAAAGACGATGCTAGCTACAGGGACTGCAGGCACATATAACCAAGGTAAATATGCTGTGGGTATAAGACGCAAGAGAAATAATATCAAATGCTAAAATTGGAGGGAAATGTGAAGCAATCTTATTTATGATCATTCAAAAAAGTACGTTTGTACTTTGGATTAATTTTCCGATGAAATATATCTTCTGAGAATGCTTCCAGATGATGCATTCAATTCTGTAGCACCAAAACCCTCTGATTTGAGGATTTGTAGTGACCAAAATTATTATAATGGGAGGAAAAACAGTACAAAATTCAAATATCAGCAAAGTCTTATACATCCTGAAGCAGTCTTAGGAGCTCAAAAATTATCTCACTATCCAGAACCCTTTCAGACATAAAAGGAAAGTTAGAGGGATTTAAGGTCCCGGGAAGGGGTAGCACTACTAGCAGAATCACAGCAAAGATGCAGAGAGATGAATGCACATCCCTGCAGCTTTACTGGAGAAGCAAACATGCCAAAGATGAAAGTGCAGTGCTGTAGAGGACTTGTAAGTGTTTTGCAAGGAGTTTACAGAAAAAGTACATCATTAAATTATGCAGGGAGGAAATCTTCAGAAGGGCATTGCCTAAAAGCTGTATCTCTGCACATTAGTGAGCTCCAGTCTCAAGCTACTCAGTATCTTACACTACGCTCTTATTCCAAAAACAGAACAAATGAAATCCTCAGCATGGTACCCACCATGAATGATCTTAGCTCTGTCAAGTGTTTGCCATGCAGTAGTGAACCTAATAAAAGTCAGAATCTTCCAAATGTGGAAAATAATTGTTAGAAGAGTCTGGAATGTATTGTCAGCTGGTAAGCAGGAACAATTTCTTCTGGATAAAAATTGTATGCCAAAATTGTATGCCTTTCTTTGCACTGTAGAAGAGATCCTCTGTTCTTGTCAGATGTTAGAGAAAGTTGGAGCTACCACAGCAGAAATGCGTTGGGCTTTACATTTAACTCCTACAAAGGAGTCTTTTAAGAAAGTTTGGGCCGGCTTAAGGCAAAGCTATGAAAATATGGTTTTGTGTTAATTGTCTGGAAAAAATATTTATACCCTTTGAAAATACAACATTTTCATTTGCCTGAGGAGATTTTTTTAACTAAGTAAATATCTCATTCAAACATCCTCATGGCATTAATTTTGAATATTAAATATAATATAAAATAAAATATAAAATCAACAGGGGCCCCAGAAGGCAGAACTATCTGTTAGACTAAGGGTTTGAGGTTTATTAAAAGGATCAAAATATTGAAAGTCAATAAAATGAAGACAATTGATGTATAAATTCAATGTACAATCTCTTTGTACTAGGGAATACACATATCTTGGTTGGCAGAGCCTCAAAGCTTCAAAAATTCTCTGAGGCAGATGCACAGTTTTCTGTTTCTTCCCTACAGTTACAGACATTGGATATGCTTCAGCTCAGTGTACCCAGGAATTAGTAGACATACTAACTTTTTTAAGGCATACTTTTATAACTTAGGAGGAATTTTAGGAAAATGTTAAATAGATGGGTATAGCTTTCACTAAAGTTCCACTTGCTGGTTTTTTTACCTGGAGCATAATATTAACAACATCTCTGGGTGAGGAAAGCTGTTTAGGAACAAGATAAATAAGACCAAAAATGGGAAATAAAATAAAATAAAATAAAATAAAATATAAAATAAAATTTTCAAAGAGGGTTCATGTCATACAGTTCATATTGCTTGAAAATTAAAAACCATGGAAAAAAAAAAGGAGGTGCTTTAGTCTAAGGCTACCTATCGGTGAAAAGTTTTTCATAGATCTCCTGTGGAAGAGCAGAGAATTTAATAACTACAGTTTTCCTGCACAATAAGAGGTAGATTGATGAGAAAGTTACCTAGCAGACCAGGACATCCAGTGTCTATATGTATAAGAAACTGTTTCAGGATGGCCCACTTCCCTGGGCAGCCTTTTCCCATGCCCAATCATCCTTTCAGTGAAGAATTTTTTTCCCTGATATCCAATCTAAATATCCCCTGGTTCAGCTTGAGGCCATTTTCTATGGTCCTGAGAGGTTCACCTTAGGAGGACCTTATCAATGTATATAAATATTTGAAGGGAGGGTGTAAAGAAGACAAGGTCAGGCTCTTTATGATGATCTCCACTGTCAGGACTTCTGAACATCAGGAAAACCCCTTTTACTGTCAGGGTAACTGAGCACTGGTACAGTTTGCCCAGAAAGGTTCTGAAGTCTTATTTGTGGAGATACTCAAAAGTCACCTGCACACTCTCCTCAGCAACTGTCTCAAGGTGTCCTTGAGCAGGGTGGCTACACCAGGTGACCTCCTAAGGTCAACTCAAACATTCTGTGATTCTGTGAGTGTATGATCAGGACAGTTGTGCCTCAGAAGTCCAAAAAGTAGTAAGAAAATGAAATGAAGGGTGAAAACATTCCCCCCAGATTATATGGAAAGAAGATGAAAAGATAATTGGACCAGAGACTGTGGAAGGAAAGATCAGGAATGAGGTAAGTGTTGCTAACCTACTAAATACATGCTCTATTCTTGTTTCAATAAGGATGATGATGCATGCAATACCAATGGAAATGTAATCTAAAGACAATGAGAAAGAGGAGTTAGAAAATCATACGTGAGCTGTAAATTTTTGTCTGCTTGTAATGATTTTATTGAATATCTGAAAAATCTATGTCCCGACTACTTAAAGAACTGACATATTAAATAAGACATTAACAGATCTGGGCAATATAGTAGGAGAAAAACACATTATTCAGATTTAAAAAAAGAAGAAGAAGAAATCAGAATGAGACAAGTATAGCCAGTTACTTTATTCTAAGGATCATGTTTTGGGTTCTTTTAATAGAGGTTTTATTAAGGACATCAGTATTATCAGAGACAGAAGGAAATGAACAATGATATGAAGCATAAATGGGCTCATTGAAGACATATCACATTAGTGTTATTAAACATTCCCCCTAATAGATTAATTTCCAAGAAAAGGTTAATTGAAAAGACTTGATATCCAAACAGCATGATACTATCATAAAAAAGTTCAAGTTGGAAAGCTTCCATAAGTTAATAAAAACTTTATTAAATGGATAAAGAGACAATTTTGGCAAATATTAAATGCAGGTTACTGAAATAAAAGGAAGATTGCAGTGTTTCTTGGGTTCCATCTTGGAATAAACATTTATTATTTTCCTAATTGGCTGTGTTTTCAAGTATAGGCCCTGAAGTCCATGCAAAACACAAAGTCAAAAATTTTGACTAGCCTGCTGAAAGAAAAAATTTGTGTTGAATATTGATATCACAGAAATTGTGTTTTATTTGAAGTACATAATACCTCTCTAAACTAGAGGTTGATTTTTGTTAGAGGCCATGACAGATGAAGAGAAACTGTGATGACAATAATCTGCTGATTTCTCAATGAAGTCTTAGAACTTCAAGGAAAATAAATAAATAAATGTCTGAAAATCTTGGTAATATTTTTACAGAAGGTAATGTTAGTCTACCTGTAGCCGTATTCATTTCTGGTCACATGTGGTCAGGAAGCACAAATTTGAACTTGAAGAAATGAAGATGAATGGAAAATATATTTTACAATATGAGAATAAAAGCCTATGGCTAGCTTATTCTTGTACAATAAGTGTTGAAAAACATGATTCATCTGAGTGGAAAATACAATAGAAGGAGATCTATTTAAGTACAGGATCTGTGGAGATAACATTGCTCATAAACAAATTATTAGCAATTATTACCAAAGTACTCCTCACTGTAAACCAACTCAGTGACCTGTCAGCCACGATAGTTAGATGCAAGAAACTTGTTGCTTCACACGTCCTTAGATTCACCTCCTGTAAATGGCTTTGTTATTATTACTGCTCTTAATATCCAGGATATGGGGTTTCTTCTGGTTGCTGAACAGGATTAAGAGGTGCTTTACTCCTTACCTCTCATAGCATAGCTTTTCTTCTCTTTCATTGCACTTACATTGCCAGCTTCTACAATGACAAGAGGGAATGTCCAATACTTGGTTTCACATCACAGATTTTGCCCTTGGACCATATATTCATGTGGTAGTTTACAAGTAGTTTGTGTCAGCTGTATAGTTCCCAGGAATTACAGATATATTCTAAGGAGCCAAGCTCTGGAGGGAACTTCCTCCGCAGTGCTGGTGGTGTGCTGTAGATGTATCCCAGAAATGACTTTGATTATGATTCCACCAGGAAGAAAATCACGTGGGTGCACCACTGCTGTGCTCAAACACCTACTGGAAGACTATAGATAACGGGTGCAAGGCAGATTCACACCTGAAAACAACCTGCTACAGATGCAGCTATTGAGGATGGAAATATCAGAGCCTGGCCATAGCTAGAAATTAATGAAGACAGAATGCCCTGATGTTATTTACTACAAGCATGTTTGCACACATTTTTTAGGCAGGCAGGAGTTTGCTTGACTGGCACTCAGTGTTCTAAAAACAGCTTCTGTTCTAGCTGAAAAAGTACCTTGAAAGCAGGCACAAGAGAAGTGACTGGAAAGATAAACCAGACCTTCTGTAACTGAACTTCTTTACCATAAATTTTAGTAGTTACCATGGTTTAGCCTGACTAGCTTGAAAGAATTTTAAGGCTCAGTATTGGACCTATAAAAGGCTTAGGCTCATGTCCAGAGACTTTAAGTAGACGTGCAATTGCATTTCTGAAAAAGAAAGGTTGTTTTCTTAATTGAAACTCAAATAAACTTTTTTTTTTATGTTGAGTATAAGGAAATATTAAAGTATTATAAAGTTTTCTGGGAGGAGAAAGGAAACCTGTAATATAGTTATGCATGTTCTATAAACTTACAGAATATAGATGACATATATAACAAGGTAGGTTCTAAAAATACTTCTGATTAAATGTGTACTTTATTCATGTCTGTAGTTACTGGATATCATAAGACATGCAGTCTTGTCTTGTCTGATGATTCCATCTGCTACTCAGTATTAGTTATGGATTGAAGGGTTTTATTTCCAGGCTTAGGATTTAGTGATCTGTACTTAGTGTGAAGTGTCTATTAGAGAAAATGAAGCCTGATGATGTTTTATTTAAAAGAAAGAAAAATAATCTCTTTTCTATCTATTCAAATAATAAAGCCCAGAAAGCCAATGTATTGAACACAAGTGTAACTTTGAATACATTCACAATTACTGTGAAATTGCATCATTAAGGAAAAACATCTGTTTAAGTACTTGCATGAATTGTGGCCATCTTGGTCCTGAAGGGAATGTTGACAATATCTGATCTTCTGATTAAAGGTGCAAAAGTCTTTTCTGTATTACATCAAATGACAACAATTCTCCATCATTTCCATGCAAAAGGGCAAAACTACAAATTCATTCCTGTCTAGACAGAAGAAATAATGGTTTTTTATCTAAATTGTCTTGGGCCACTGCTGGGACGTTCATGGAAAAGCTCTACTGCTAATGAATAAAAAGACAATTTTTTTACAATTAATGAGTCATAGATATTTTAAGTGCTGCAATTTGAGGACAGAAAGCTATTAGATTTAGAGAAAGAATGGAAGAAAATAATGAGATCAGAGGGGTGAGCTATTTTGGTACATGAGAAAGGTTGTTATTCTAATTTAATATTTATCATGCAGTAACAACTTTAAAATGAAGGATCTAAAGTAAAGATGCTTGAATCTTGGATACCATCTGGAAAGTTCAGCTGAAGAGAATCAGGCATAAGGAAAGTAATAACATTAGTAAGTGAAAATATGTCTGTAAAACACATTTTTTTAATTCAAAACAGGGGAAAAAAAAAAAAGCAGATGGTAGAATTTGGAAGGGAACATTAGAAATTAACATATTAATGGCCAGATCCTGCAGTGACTGGAATAAACAGAGCTTTCCCATTGATTTTAATGAGAGTAGAATAAAGTATGTCATCAGAAGTGGTGAGAATAGGTTGCAAACATAAAAGACCACATTCTACAGTTGAGGCAGTCTTCTGCTTTGTAAACACAAATAGAACTTCAAGGGGCTAAACATAACTATAGGCCAAGCCCTCTAGTCAGGGAACAGTTCTCTGGAAAACAGTTAACAAAAGTAGCTTCATTCCTTTGGATTTAAATGATTTTTATGAAGGAAAGATGTGACACAAGCAGATTCCCATTTGTACATAGACTAGGGCATCCCTATACTTAGATCTTCAACAAATCTGGGTAGCTCAAACCAAGAAGGAAGAACTAGCTCCCATGTTCTCTCTACAAAGTTCAGTTTGAACAAGATAGGGTATCTGTCACCAAGATATAATTACTGTTCTATTGCAGGACTCCGCTGGTATACGACTGTGTGTACCACACTCTATTCTGCATTTACAAAGTGCCCTCTTCTAGGACATGGAGTGGCATGTCCTCCTAAAGGACCCAAAGGCATGAACTTTGTATTTAAGCACCTAAAAAGGTGTTATTTAACCCACAAAGGGCATGAGGAAGATTTTCTCAGATATAAACCTTATTCTGTAAAGCAAACACATTACTGAGAGTGGAGCTGCATTTTCATATTGAATTGATCTGTTTTGCCTCTAAGGGTCATTACACTGTGTAAGCAAAGATCAAGGGATCAAATGTTAAAGAAAATATGATTGCATAACATAGTTTGTTATTTCAAAAAAAATGTAGCTATATACATTATTTACGAGTTCTTGGCTTTAATTAAAAACAAATAAAAAGGTGAATATAAATGGAATTGGGAATACTGTGCTAATTTACATCATTGTTTAATTTCCTGAAATACAATAATTAAAGTAAACACTAATTACTAAAACTATTTTTCATTTATAAAGTGCAAAACGTACTTATTTCTCAAGTAGCCTTATGTTTTTACAAGAGCTCTCTCTTGTGGCTATGACTGTTTCTGCATTGTAACAAGTTTGGGTATTTTGAGGACCATTTTAAAAATAATTTTTTATTGCAATTTGAGGTAGTAGGAAAAACAATACCAGAATTCTGTCTAGCCATGCAGCAGATAGGGATAATATAACTATAAATCTGGAGAATCAATTCTTATTCACCAAAGCATAGGCTATTGAAAATAGTTTCTTGTATTTTATTCTAACAGGAAGGCTTAAAATAATAGCCAGCCTAGAAAAGATGGAAAACATTATTGCTGCAAAAGCAAAGATAGAACAATCAAAATAAATGTAACATGTGATCAGGAGTACTGGCCACACAAGACTGAAGAACTACTTAAAAATAATGAAGAAAAATGACTAAACTGCTATTGCTTCTGCTTCTTTTGTGCAGTGGTTTACCTCTGGTTATCCTCTGCATAACAAGGATATACTTGTAGCAAGTGAGAGGTGTTCAGAAGGGGATTTGAGCCAAGTTGTTCTGTGATGTTGTGTTCAGTATTGGTCATCTTATAGCAGGTACTCACTGAAATGGACTATGCTGAGGACCTGCTCCACACCATCAACTGACTGCATTCATGCCTGACCCCAAAACTTTTACCTGCAACTTCTTCATTCTCATAAAAGGGAACTTCTGGGAATCCTTTACTGCAGGCCTAGATGTCTGAACAACCTCCCTTTTCTGCAGAGAATGAAGGGATTTTCAGTAGTACGTCTGCTGATTAGGAGAGAACAGGGCAAAGCAGCTTTGGGAAATGGTGTACTGCAGAAAAGGTACTGTGATTGCTATCAAGGATTAGACACTTCATGTTTAATGCAGAATTTGGACATTTGAATAATGGGAGCTAAATCTCTGTTAAAGGAAGAAAATAGATGTCTGGAGTTTAGTACTAATGGGAGTTACACTCACCAAAGTTTGGCAAGTAGATTAATTACTCTTTACTAACCTGCTCTCATCAAATGGTGATGAAATGTCTTTAGGCAGGCTATGGAACTTTTGTTTGACATGGCTTTTCTGCTTCTTAAAGGCATGTACTAATATGTAGCTGCAATGATAATAAATTATAAATCCAGCTTTCAATTTTCCCCAGCTCACTGCTATGCTACAAGGTTTTACTGACTCACTTATTAATGTTTAGGAATACTTTGAGATCTTCACATGGAAGATGCTGTATCAAAAAAAAGTTATTGTCTCATGAAAGGTATCTGAAGAAATAAAGTTTAAAATATCTGCAAGCCCTTGCATGCTTATAGCTTTCCATACAGCTAATAAAGGTTTTCCTAAAAAGGGCAAAAATTTACCCTTGAAATCAAAAAAGCTGCTCTTGCAAATTAGTCAAATTCTTTTTAAAGTACACCAACCTCTAGTTTGTATATCACCAGAGGAACATGATGGATGAAATCTTCAATCTCAGGAGCTAAAGCTATGTCAATAGCTATGTCAGATTGAACAGAAGTCAGAAACCTTTCTGGGCATGGGGTTAAATTGAATGACCCAAATCTATTAATAAATGCTTTTAACAACAAAAAGAGAGTGGCTACATGTAAAATGCCAGCTGGCATTATGACACAGTAGCTGGAATATTCAACTTTCTAAACCATATCTATGAATAGTTAAGAGTTTCTATTTGGCTCAGGTCAAAAATATTCCAGAGAATGGTCTAAGAGCTTAAAAATACAGACAATTACCTGCATTGCCTGCCTGGTTCTGTTTGAGTTACCAGCATAGATGCAGTCTAGAAAGTGATCATGCATGACATAGATGCAAGCGCTGAGGTGACTCAGGAGTGGAAGGAATTTATGGTGAAATTTAAACATTAAAGCTTATCAAACTAACTTAAAAAAAACCATGTCATTACATTCTTGGATTAAAGTAATACCTTTATCAAAGCTGGAGAGAAAAAGACGAATGGACTGAAATATAACTATTGCTGAATTTCTCAGCATTAAAAAAATGTCATGCAAAACAAGTAAATTTAATGTCATAGTTCTCAAAATACACTCTGATTCAACAAAAAATAATAACAAAATGTCAGTAGTTTTATTTGAATGAGTAGTTTAACTGACTTCAGAGGCTAAATTCTTAGGGATTTAACATATTAAAAAAGTAAGACTGACAAGCCTTAGTCCCAAGGCTATGTGGACTCAGCATAAAGCCATGGCCTGGTACTACCAGTGGCATGACTGCATTTATTGCACTGCAGGACAATGCTCTCAGACTCTAACCTCTGGTCCTGCTCTATCATTCTACTGCATCTCCATGTGGCACCTCCTTGGTGTGGGGACATCATCAGGATGTCCTGATCTCTACAGAAGGGCAATGAATAGATCCAAGCCACTCTCCTGGCACACACAGCTTGTCACTGATATTCTGTATTTCCAAAAGTGTTTTTTATTCAGTTTAGAACTGGACCACAAATCAGGGAATAAGAACTGGGAAAGAACATTTTGTCTGAAGAAATTACATACATTTTGAAGTTTGTTTTGGTTGCTGCTAGTAGTGCTTACACTAAGTCAAGGACTTCCAGTTTCCCATACTCCATCAATGACCAAATGCACAAGAAGATGGAAGGGAGCACAGCCAGAACACCAGACCTGAACTGGACAACATGATAATCCATATACTAGGACATAATCCCTGTATATAAACTGGAGAGATTGGCCAGAAGGGGCTATTCACTGCTGGGGAATGGCCAGGGCATCAGAGGGTCAGGGGAGTCAGAGGCTGGTAAGCAATTGTATAGTTCATCTCCAGTGTTTCCAGGGTTTTCAGTTTTTTTCTTTTTCTTTTTCTTTTTCTTTTTCTTTTTCTTTTTCTTTTTCTTTTTCTTTTTCTTTTTCTTTTTCTTTTTCTTTTTCTTTTTCTTTTTCTTTTTTTTCTTTTTCTTTTTTTTTTTTCTTCTTCTTTTCCTTTTCCTTTTTCTTTTTTCTTGCTATTATAATTTTAATTATTAAACTGTTCTTATTTCAACCCATGGGTTTTAGCTGTTTGCTGGTCTCTGTCACATCCCAATGGGGGAGGTGGCAGAAGTGAGCCAGCAGCTGTGTGATGTTTAATTGCTGACTGGGGTTAAACCACAAAAAGTCCTTTTTTAAACAAAAGGTGGGGCATGAAGGGTTGATATAACAACAGATCTGTCAAGAGCATGTTAAAACAATTTTTATATAAGTACATATAAGTTGAATAGTTGCTGGTTATAATATCTATTTGCTCTCAGAGTTGTGCTTGTTCTCAGAGCTACATTTTACTTGCAGTGCGTGTTCCTTATCCCACTATTGTGCTATTATCACCTCTGGGCGCTGGACTGAAGTTATCACGTTGCTGAACTTTGTAACACTGCCTTATGATATGATGGAATCCTGAAACTAATCTGGGGTTTGTGCTTGGCATTGCCGTCAGCTCTGTACTTCGGGAGCCATCTATCGGAAATGTTTAACAATTACACCTTTTACCTGCTCGGAGAGACACTGTAGGAGACAGCCTCCCGTATCTTTTCCTTCTCCTGCAGGACAATTAAAATAGTGTTTAAGAATTTTGAAAATTTTGAATATCCTTGGGATGTTGAAGCCAACATAGTCCTATTGCTAGGAACCATGACTGTGGTTCAGATCTAGTTTATGGTTAAGCAGCTCTTTGTGACTTCTCCAACCTGTGTGACAGACACTGCAGTTACCCAAAGCCTGGTGATGAGCACGGGGCACTACAGCTACTCAGACTCTGGTGATGAGTGGCGCAATTGAACCAAAGAACCAATCCATTCCAGCATCAGCAACCCCTCTCTATAAGCAGAAGTGGACATGAAAGTCAGCTTGCTGCTTACTAAGGAGAGCAAAACAGGGTCTCTACAAGAACAAGGGGAAGAAGGAGAACAAGAGTTAAACCCAAAAATTCCTATCTCTGAGTGTGTTATGGGATAAGTGAAAAAACTTCAGCATGTTATCACCTGGCTTGTCTGATGCTTTGATAACAAGGCTGACAGGCTGCCATTAGAGGATAGAGAGGTCAAACAGATGGCATCACTTCCCAGGGAAAGAAGCTTTGATAAGGCAGTTGGAAAAGGGACACAAGTCCTGAGTCTCTGGAGGCAACTCCTGTCAAGTGTGAAGAAAAGGAAACTCTTTCAAGGAAAATATTGTATGCCACACAGATAAATGGGCCACAATGGAGAGAGGGAATTAGCCGTGATAGAGATGATCTATTATGATTTAAACCACATGCAGTCACCAGAAGTCCAATGCAGATGAACCATGTGGTGGAAATTCAAACAGAGCAACAGAGGACACAATTGTGACATACCAACCCAATGGCAGTAATGACCTGGAGAGACAGAGTCACCGTCAATACATGAATTGTCCCACCAGCTCTGGAAATACAAATAAAATCTCTCTTCTCCCTAAAGGCTGGCATCCTGGCAATGGAAACACTGTCCAAAAACTGGGGAAAACTAAGTAGGAGTTCCAGCAAATCAAAAGAGGGCATGTCCTACTTCCTACCTGTATGCTCTTGCATCTCAGCTGTGAAAAGTAAGTATTTTTCTCCTCCAGGGAGAGGATATGGAAGCTACACATAATACAGTCTCCTTCTTGTGTGGCCAAAGAGACAACATGAGGAGGTGGGATGGAAAAACTACCTCTACTCTAGAAGCATAGGTGTGGGAATCACAGGGAAAAACAACCACAAATGGGAGTCCTTCTAGGGAAGTTGCTGCTCCAGTCTCCAGTGGGCAGCAACCCAGAGAGTGCAGAACTGCTGATATTACTCCTGATTCTATGGCAAAGAATTCTAATCTGTTTTTACAAGAGGTAAGTGGAGATTCCTATGATCAGTACTAGTGAGGTCTGGCCTCTATCCAGGTGGAACAGAGGGACAATGAGATTTGCTGGTATGTGTGGATTTGATGGCCCTGGCACATCAGACTCACAGAGATAAAAGGGTCCAGTTGTGTATTGGTGCACAGCATACCATTATGCCTCAAAGCTATACAGAAACAGAACCCTTTTGTGTTTCCAGAGTCACAGGAGGATCTCAACAGCTTAACCTATTGGAAGCTGAAATGGCCCAAACTAGGAATGAATGGCAAAAGCATCCCATTGTGTTGGCCCAGAGGTTCCATGCATCTTTGGCATAGACTAATTATCTCAGCAAAGGATACTTCAAAGGCCCAAAAGTAAACCATTGGGTTTTCAGTATAGTTGCCTTGGAGATGGAAGAAAATAAGAAGCTGTTCTACCTTGTCTGATCTGTCCCTTTTGTTTTGGGGTTGCTGAAAGCAAAAGGATGACAGGTGTCTATCACTACCAGCACTACCAGCACAGGGCACCAGTGACAGTATTGCACCAACTGAGACTTAACTGGAGAGCCAAGGAATGATCATCAGGGCAGGCTCACCCTATAACAGTCCCACATGGATGGTGAAAAAGTTTTACAGTGTATGGAGACTAATTTGTCAGTTCAGATTTTGAACAATTAATCACCTCCCTTCAAGCTTGGCTTGAGCTTGATAGTCCATCCAGTTTTCCATTCATATCATGATACATCAGTCCTATTCTGCCAGTTTGTCCCCAAAAGCTATGTGGGATGTTGTCAACTAAGCAATTATTCACTCAATTTTAACTTTTTTTTTTTTTTATTCTGGAAGTTATTCTGTTGTTTCCTTTTTCATTCTTTATTTCAGATGGATACTTGGGGACTGGATACTTCCCCCTGAGAACTGAGTCATAGAAGACACAAGACATCTCAGCCTTTTCCTTGTCATTTTGAACTATCTTGCCAGCCATGTTCAGCAGAGGACCTACATCTTCCAAGTACTTGATCTGAATTTCTGGTCATGAAAAATAGCAAATAAAAATGCAGAAATAAGTGAAATGTACATATTGTTGGCACTTCAGGTTTAAGAATTAATGTGTGCTTTTTTCCCCTCCATGTGCAAAATAAAGTTTTCTCATTGTCTCTCTTCGAAACACCAGATGTTTATAATTTCATACTTTAAATATTGCACCTTTGGTTTTATTTTCAGCAGTAATCATGTAATGTGATCATAGAACAATAAATAAAGACATGGCAGATCAAAAGGTTGTATTGTTAGAACCAAGCTTTTTCCTGCAATATAATTATATGTATTATTTCACTGAAATCTTCTGCTTTAGAAGACATGTAACTACATTGAACTCCTTTTCATATAATGAAAAATCAAACAAAACAGAATAACAACAAAAAGCCAGTCAAACAATAACCCCCTTTTTAATTCTTCAGAATATTTGGAACAGAATTTAAAAGTAATATGCCTGAATCAAGACAGTCAAAAGACATGACATATTTGGTAAAAGATATATTTTCCTTGTAATTCATATGACTTTAAGCCAAGAATGTCAGCTCTCTTAACTAACTGTATAATTGTAATTGAATTTAAGCATGGAACTGTAAAAATCAATCTCCCCTTATTGTGGAAATGGGTGTTAGAATTTGCCAACAAGGAAAGGCTTGTGAGTTGAAATTCTGTGACTGGAAATTCAGGATTTTTTGAATTATAATTATATAAGCTGTCTCTTGTCTGAGCAATATATGTCTTCAAGGATAAATAATTTATTAGGTCCTAATAATTTTGCAATCTTTGTGAGATAAAATTATCTTTTAGAAGCTGATTCTTATTGCTAAAAAAAGTAAAAAAAAAATCATACAAGTTCAGCTGTTAAAAGTGATGAGATATTTTTTTCCATATTTATGCTATGTAGGTGAAAACAGGCTTTTTTACGTTGTATGAATATCATGAAAGATAAAACATCATCAGAACTTAAGTGAAGGGCACACACTGCAATAAAAATGTTAAATTAGCAACTCCTCTACTTGTTTGTTTCCTATCAAATATTCAGTAGATTTTTAAAAATTCTTAATCATTTTGTTCTTGATTCCACACAACTTTTTTAACACCCAGCCAGCTTATATATCTTTTCTGTTCATGGAGCAGTTTGTGGTGACATATATCATCTGTCATCCTTTAATATGGAAACATTAATGGCCTTTAAAGTACATAAGCAGCAAGTAAGGTTTTTATGCTTCATCAGTGGTGGATGTTGCACTGATTTTATTTGTGAAGCAGAGCATAAGAGCAAAAAAGATTGAAAATTAAGTCAGAACTTCAAGGGAATGGAGGTAGAAAATGAGAAACTCTGCAGTAATAAATGGAAGACCAAAAAGAAAATTACTTTTGAGTAAGAAACAACACAACCCTTCCACATACAGACCAGACAATCCAGAACATGGAAAATGAAATTACAGTTTCAAGAGTTCACTTTGTGGATCATCTATTTGATCTGTTTCATGCTAAGAAGAAGAAGAAGAAGATGAAGAAGAAGACGATGATGATGAAGACGAAGGCGAAGAAGATGATGAAGAAGAAGACGAAGAAGAAGAAGACGATGATGACGAAGATGAAGAAGAGGAAGAAGACGACGAAGAAGAAGAAGAACATGAAGAAGAAGATGAAGAGGAAGAAGATGAAGAAGAAGATGAAGACGAAGAAGAAGAAGACGAAGAAGGAGAAGACAAAGAAGATGAAGACAAAGATGAAGATGAAGAAGACGAAGACGAAGAAGACAACGAAAATGAAGACGAAGACGAAGAAGATGAAGACAAAGACGACAAAGATGATGAAGTTGACGAAGATTAAGATGAAAAAGACATCAAAGACAAAGACCACGAAGATGATGAAGATGAAGAAGACGAAGAAGAAGACGAAGACGAAGAAGACAAAGGTAAAGACGACAAAGACGATGAAGACGACGAAGACAAAGAAGATGACAAAGGCGAAGACGACGAAGACAACAATGAAGACAAAGGCGACGAAGACGATGAAAACTACAAAGATGAAGAAGACGAAGATGAAGACGACGAACACGAAGAAGATGAACACGAAGAAGACGAACACGATGAAAATGACAAAGATGATGAAGATGAAGACGATGATGAAGAAGATGAAGACAAAGACGGAGAAAAGATGAAGTAGAAGAAGATGATGAAGACAAAGAAGACGAAGATGAAGACAACCAAAACGACAAGGACAACAAAGAAAAAGACAAAGACAAAGACGAAGAAGAAGGTGAAGATGACAAAGATGAAGATGAAAAGATGAAGATGACGAAGACAATGACGAAGAAGACGAAGAAGACGAAGAAGACAAAGACGATGAAGATGAAGACAACGACGAAGACGAAGATGATGACGAAGATGAAGAAGACAAAGACGAAAAAGAAGATGAAGAAGACGAAGAAGAAGATGAAATAGATGATGAAGATGATGAAGACGAAGACGACGAGGACAAAGACGAAGACGATGAAAACTATGAAGATGACGAAGACGAAGACAAAGGAGAAGATGAAGATGACAAAAACGATGAAGACGAAGATGACGAAGACGATGATAACGAAGAAAAAGAAGAAGATGAAGATGAAGAAGAAGACAAAGAAGAAGATGACGAAAATGACAATGATGACAAAGATGAAGACTAAGATGAAGAAGAAGGTGAAGATGACAAAGATGAAGAAGATGAAGAAGATGAAGATGAAGCAGGCAAAGTGAAGACCAAGAAGAAAATTAAGACAAAGACGACGAAGACAACGAAAACAAAGAAGAAAACAAGGATGAAGACAAAGACCAAGAAGACGAAGCAAAGACCAAAAAGAAAATGAAGACAAAGATGACGAAGACAACCAAGGCGAAGAAGAAGATAAAGATGAAGATGACTACAAAAACGAAGAAGAAAACAAGGATGAAGACGAAGACAATGAAAGCGATGAAGAACACAAAGACGAAAATGATGAAGACTATGAAGACAAAGATGAAGAAGACAAGGCAGACGAGGATGAAGAAGATGAAGACAAAGAAGGAGAAGACCAAGAAGAAAAAGAAGAAGATGAAGACCATAAAGACGATGAAGACAAAGATGAAAAAGATGAAGAAGATGGGAAGATGAAGATGAAGACGAAGAAAATGAGGAAGAAGAAGAAGAAGAAGAAGAAGAAGAAGAAGAAGAAGACGAAGACGATGAAGATGAGGAAGAAGAAGAGGAAGAAGAAGAAGAAGAAGATTAAGAAGAAGAAGAAGACAATGAAGAAGATGAAGAAGAAGAAGACAAAGAAGAAGACGAAGGAGAAGACGAATAAGAAGATGAAGCAGAAGCTGAAGAAGAAGGCAAAGAAGAAGATGAAGAAGACGAAGACGACGAAGAAGAAGATGAAGACCATGAAGACGATGAAGACAAAGACGAAAAAGATGAAGAAGATGAAGAAGAAGAAGAGGAAGAAGAAGATGAAGAAAACGAAGACGAAGTTGAAGAAGACAAAGAAAACAAAGAAGACAAAGAAGATGAAGAAAACAAAGAAGAAGATGAAGAAGACAAAGAAGACAAAGAAGACGAAGAAGAAGAGAAAAGAGAAAAGAGGAGAAGAGTTGGAAGGATGCACAGCAATGCTGCCAACCTGTTCCAGGGCTGACTAAATGTTGAAGTATGCCATTAAGAGAATTGTCCAATTGCCTTTTAAAGACTGACACTGTTGGGACATTGACTACTTCTCTAGGAAGCCTGTTATGGGGTTTGGCCACCCTCTCAGCAAAAAAAATGCTTCCTAATATCCAGTCTGTTTCTCCCCTGGGACAGCTTTGAACCATTCTCATGCATTCTAGCACTGGATACCAGGAAAAGCACCTTCCTCTCCACTTCACCTCCTGAGGAAGCTGT
This sequence comes from Leucosticte australis, assembly GCA_025504685.1. Classification (NCBI taxonomy): domain Eukaryota; kingdom Metazoa; phylum Chordata; class Aves; order Passeriformes; family Fringillidae; genus Leucosticte; species Leucosticte australis. The sequence goes on from JANIJU010000001.1 coordinate 63,252,250, forward strand.
AGAGAGCTGTAGGAGTTGTAAGGCCACCCCTCAGCCTCCCCCTCTAGACAACCCCACAGAATATTCCTCAGCCACTCTTCACAGGACATTCTTTTCAGGTCTTTCCCCAGCTTTGTTGCCCTCCCCTGGGCACAATCAAGCACCTTCACATCCATCTTAAATTGTGGGGTTCAGAACTGCACACAGCACTCCAGCTGAGGCCACACTGATGTTGAATACAGCAGGATAATCATGTCTTTGGCCCAACTAGTTATGATGTTTTTGATGCATACTAGGATGTGGTCTTCCCTCCTGGCTTCCAGGGCACACTGCTAGTTCCTGTTGAGCTTCTGTCAACCAGCACACTCATTTATTCTCAAACAATATCTATTCCATGATCAAGTCGGTACTCATTCAGCACAGCCTCATGGACTAGCAGCCAGCAAATGCTATATTGTGGGGGTTTTTGAAGTAGAGATGGACTAAACTCTGTCACATACTGCCAAATGGAAATATATGAATACAGTCATATGTGTCTAAATGTTTTAATCTGCTGTTGTATATATTTTAAAAGGTTTTGTTTACAAGTAAAATGAGAAAATAATTAGACTTTCTTTGGAAATATTTTCTTCCCAAATAGCATGGTAGAAACTGAAATCTTGACCTTGAAATCTTTACTGGGTTTTTTTTTCTCCTGTAGGTGTTGGAAAGATGACTCAGAACTAATGCAATGAAACACTCTAAGTAAGTACTTAGAATGAGCATTATGTAGTCACAATGGTTTATTGAGGTGTTTGGTCAAATGTCCACCAGATGTCAGCACATCCTTGCAGAATCACAGAAGTTGTGGAACCGAGATGTTTGACACAAATCTGGTCCTGATACATAGTCCAGAAGTGCAGTGTTGCATATCACTGACTCTGCTCCTGCAAAAAAAGTGCAAATTAGTGTACTTTTAGAAATCCTTATACTTTTTAAATGACAGATAAAAAAATAGAATTTTGATTCTGGATTTTTCTATATCAAGCACTGCGGCTGCTAGATAGTTACAACTGCTCTGAGATTTCATTTGTGAAAACAGAAACTGTGTGGAGAACTGCCCTGTAGATATTGTAGCCATTCATATTCTTAAATATGAGAGATTAAGAAAGAACGAAAGAGCTAGACTTCTTCATTCACAATAAATGAGGACTAAGGAATAATTTTATGGTTGCCTTCAAATATATGTACTATCTTATAGTGTGGAAGAAGCCAGACTGTTCTTGGACAAGTACAGCTATAAAGTGTGAGACAATAAATACCAGTTGTAATAAGAGAAATCATGACTTTTCAGGAAAAAAACCCACAACCCACAAATGGGTCACACAATGAATACTTGTTGAATCTGTCTTCAGATATTAAAAAAAATCAATCAAAGAAAATAATAAGCAACTTTATCAAACTTTGAAGTTAGATCCAGCTTCAAAGTTGGTTTGACAGGGTTTGGACCAGGTGAGCTCAAGAGGTCCTCTCCAATCTAAATTATTTTCTGGTTTTATTTCAGTGATATTTCAGAAGCAGGAAACTTAAAGGTACATGAAATCTCATTAGGCTCCAGTCTGTTGTCAGACTTTTTCTCTTTTTAAGATAGTTGATGGAAATCAGCCTCCTGACTACAACAGTCAGCTATATCTTTCCTATCATGTGGTTGGCAGCTGCACTGAGATGCCTCAGTGATTTTCTATATTTTTTGTATGAAGCATCTCTACCAACAAAATTCATTATCATGAAAACTCTTCTCAATGACAGTTTATTTTTCAATGTCATCATTTGGTTTTGTATCATTATAAATCTGACAAGTTTGTTTTATTTCTTGACATAGTTAAATGCTCCACACATTAAATACTTCACATAAGTCCAGTGATTTTTGATGTCAGCTTCAGTTAGGAAGTGTTTCAGGACATAGCTAGCATTGTTGGAAGAGTTTAATAGAATGCATTGCAACATCACCAAAATAGAAAAAAAGGAGGCCTAAACTTAATATGTAACTTAAAGGAACAGGTATTTTCTGAGTTCAATAAGAACAATTAAAAAATAATTTTTATGAGAATTACTCTCATTAATCAAATATAATCTCGGTAATTAAATATATTTTTTTCTGAAAATCTATGAACGTGTTACAGAATAATTGCGTTCCCTTTCATTTTTCTGCAAAGCTTCTCTTAAAAATTCTTCAGATAAAACTTAAAATTTTCAATGCACAATTACTTTCTTATAATTTTCCAAATTCTTTGAATGATAGATGCCTGTCATCCTCAACAATCTTAGAATACTTAGCATACAAACTACGACTGCTTATCATGGCTATAAAAACAGTGGCACGTCTGAAGAAGTTTGATAACATTTACCTTGATAGCATGATACTATAAGTGCCAAGGCTGGGTGCTTGATCACTGTATGGGCCATACACTAAGGAGCTGGCTTGATGATCCTTGTGGGTCCCTTCCAACTAAGAATATTCTCTGATTGTAACATTCCTGCTGCTTTCGGTTTGCCTTGTGTTTGTTTTTGTGAATGAATGTTTCATACTATACTTAAAATAAAACTGCTATTTTACTCACAAGATTAATCAAAACATTACATGACCTAAGACCTGATACACAATCCTTAACTGAAATGTAGAAGAAACCTAAATTATTGTCTTCTATAAAGAAATGGAAATTGTGTTTCATATATTATTTCTGAAATAATAATGTAATTTTCTCTATTCCTTGTTTGCTGATAATGATCCCTAGAGGCACAAAGTGATGTCCAGAGGCCTAAGGCTGCTCAGCACAGCAGTTAAAATGTTTTATACTGGCTGACAAGAGAGTGTGTTGTACTCCAGGGATGTATTGATATAGCATCTAAAGGCTCTTGTTGGCAAGCCTCAGGCAAAAATTAGAGACATGAGGATAGTGTCCTGACAAAACCAGAATCTACTTCCCCACAGGGATAGGTCCCCCCTGGTCCTGTATAAGATGACAGCCATTTTTCCTCATGGATCATGTTATTCTCTTTCTCAGGATTCCAGCTAATGCCTGTCTGCTGAATAATCAGCAGTCAAAAGAAGCATGCTTGGGTATTCATATTTTATGGTTTGGAGATAGGAAGTGTTTGGGAGTATTTTTGTTTGATTTTGTGCAGTTTTTTTGGGATTGTTTTAATTTTTTGGTTGGTTTTGTTCTTCTTTTTTTTTTTTTTTTAACTACTCCAGAGTTTTCATTTTTTTCAACATCAGGATAGTTGAAATCCCACATGATTACAGTTCAGGGCATTTCTCCATCTCTGCTTATCTGCACAAACAATCAGAGTCTACTTCCTTGTTTCACCCTGCAGATACAGCAGTTAATGTTTGAAATCTTTTATATTTTACTTCACCTTTTATATCAGACCAGTTTACTTTTACTGTTTCCAAGAGTATTCTGCCGCATAATAATACTCTTACTATTTTATAAATATCATCACATCTACAATATATTTATTTTCTACCAAAAGGGAATTTCTCTGAAGAATTTTGCAGCAATTACAAATACAAATGTCTAAAGAGTGAAATGCAGTTTAGGACACAGGAAAATTACTTGTTTTTCAGGGATATCTTGTACCACACAGGTACATTTTATGTGCCTTTACCAGTAATTAAAAATAAATATGTACATTTCTTACTGCTCCAGTGAGATGAATTAGACTCAATAAAATAGATAATCTAGTAAAAATATTAAAATTTGATAACTTAATTATGAGAGGTAGCATAAATAAATCAAAGATAAATGAGCCTGCACAGTTAGTATAGTAGATTGTAATATAAAGACTTCCAGAGCCACATTAGGTAACTCCCAGTTTTCTTTCCTCTAATGTAAGAATGGGAAAATGTGTCTGCATGCTGAAGTAAGAGAGAGGCATTTTTTATTGGCACGACATTTAATGTCATGCAGCGTAAAAATGAAACATATCACTGCTTTCTGACTGCTGAAAATGGTGACTGTGTAATGGGAGGGATTGACAGCTCAAGTGAGAAAATATGCCTATGCTTTGGACAGTATGGGGGAGAAAAAGATATTGTTTCACAAACATTCTATTCTCATTAGGATTCCAGCTGTATAACAGCCTATTAACAGGAGTATTTGCTTGCAAACCAAAATATCATACTTGCTGTTACAAAGAGATTGTAACAGCAACCAAAGTTAAGGCCTTCCCAAATATCAGTGTGTCCTCCAAAGCATCCTTGTGTGGTTTAATTTGTTGTTCTGGTTTCCTCCAGACTGCATAATATCAAGAATTAATCAAAACCTGGTAATCATTAAGGATAATGAGAGGTCACTTACTGATGCTAGTAACAACCTGTCAAAAGGACATTTTAACATTCACTAGTTTCATTTCTATTTCTAGATTCATGGGAGCAGCTACATGAGAGTGCTTGTTTGCTGTTTCTCATTGAAGTGATTTTATAGCCATTCTTGTATTCCACATTATGTGTTAAAAGAATTGCAGAGTGGAGAGGATTAAGTAATAGAATTGAATATTAATCATTCTGTATGAAAAAAGGAGAAAGAAAATCATGTGAAATTACTGGAAATAAAAATAAGATTTAATAATATCAGATTGGATATAACCATAAATGGTTTAAAAAATTAAGCAAAGAATAGAAAAAAAAAGCTAAAATAAAATATATATGAGAAAAGAATGCCTTTCATTACAAATAAAATGCAACACAAACTCTAGTTTCACAAGGATATATGTATACATATAAGTTCACATGTGGAACTCCTGATTCAGTTGGCACATTGCACATTACAAAATCAGGAGTACCTGTTCACAGAGATCTGGGACCTCTTTACCCTGGGGAAAAAAAAAGCAGAAATATTATTGCAAAAGAATAATCAAAAGCTATAATCTTGGAATGGTTTTCATAGAATGCAAAACCTACCTGTGCTCCATTGTCCTTTACAGCCACTCCTGTAACTGTAATTCTTCATGAGGCTCACACTGCTCCTGGCTGTATCTCTAGTGCCCACACAAAACTTTACCAGTGAATAATAGTCAGAGGACTGTATGAAGCTTGGTATTCTCTCAATGAAATCCCTGAAATCTGCCCCTGGTAAGCAGCACACCTCTAACACATCAGGTTAGCAAATAGGTGTAGGTAACAGTTTGTGGTAATTGGGAGTGGGGCTGTGGCTGAGCCTCACCCCCAATGGGCCACAGCTGTGAAAAACAGGTGAGCAGCATAGAGGGTAATGAGACCTGGAGTGCCCAGGTGCACTGAGCCTCATCCCCAATGGGCCACAGCTGTGCAGGGCAGGTGAGCAGCATTGAGGGTGATGAGACCTGGAGTGCCCAGGTGCACTGACCCATCGCGAGGGAACAGAAGGCCCACAGGTGTAAAGCATGTAAGATAAAGGATATAAAAGGTTGGACCAAAGTATGATAAGGGGAGATGTTTGAAGCATTCTGGTGTGGCAAGGGATTATTCCATATGGGTTGAAGCCTTTTGAAATTGTGTGGTGATACTCTGTGTATCGTGGCCATCTCAACTGCGACACATGCTGTGGCATATGCTGAGACAAGTAGGTGCCTCTGCACCTCTCAGAAGACAGTTGTCTGCTACTATCACTCTAATGATAAAACTAAAATAGAGTTGTTTATATAACTCCACTGACTAATGGTTTCATTGATTATGAACCCAGTGACAGTTCCCACACCACCAGTCCTCAAGCACTTATCTGCTGAATTTCTTGCCTACTAACACTTCTCATTTTACTCTGCATGGAAACATCAGAAATGGTTTTCATTTACCAAATTTTCCTCTAAAAATCCTCTACTTTCTTGGACTGTAAAAATATCTGGTGTTGTGGAACAAGCAAAAGCTAATGAGAAATGAAACCCTAAAAGAAATAGCAATCACTTTGCAATGACTAATAACAAAATGTTCCAAATGTAGTTTTTTGCAGGTATCATTCTTCCTCTGGACAACTGTGTTGAGACAGATCTAAAGATACTGATAAGTGCATGAAGTTGGAGAGATCACATACAGGGGCATTATTTCAAAGTAATATATACATATGGGTGAAAAAAGAAACAGTATTTAAGAATATTGGATGAAAAATAATAAAACTTAGGATTATAATAATGATAGTATCAACAGTAATAATAGTAGAATAATAATTCTCCCAGTTATTTATAGAAACAGTGAGTATTAAACTGAACTTGAAAAAAATTCCTTGAAACGAGCCTTCACAGCCAATAGAGTCTCCTGTGGGAAATGAAGTGTGTTATTTCTCTTGAACATTTAAAACTAAATCAGGCAAAACTCTATTGGAAACTTGACAAGTGGTAATTATGAATCACCAGACTGATGAACCATTTGACATAATACATCTTCTTCTCTAGTTAAATTATATTATTCTATTACTTAAATTATGTTCTTTCTCATTTCTAAGCAGAATTTTTTCTTATAATGAGTGTTTTATTCACAATGAAGATGCCAATCATTTTTGTTTGAAATGGCAGCTTTTCTTATGAAGTCACATTTTTTCATTTATGTATTTGGACTTGGCTGAAAATAGCTTTTATCAATCTATTCATTCTGTAAGGCTCAGCAGACATGAATTTACAGTGCTGTATCATGCATGTGTTTAATAGAAGTTACTGTTAAGTATACTATTTGACAGTCATACCTGCACTGGAAGCAGAGTGTTAGATATTTGTCAGTTTAAAGGAGAATTACAAAATAAATCTTTCTTTTTGTTTGTCCTTTTATACATTTTACTAAATCATTAAGCAGGCATTAACTATTTGTATGATTTGGAGACAATAGTGAGTCATAAAATCAAAATAGCGGCAATCTGGTTTTGTTCTCACAAAATCTTTATAATATACTATTTATAATATGATATATTTTTTAAGAAATATTCAGATTTCAGTAAAACAGCAAAAGTTCCTCAGAACTTTCAATACATTGAGAACAATGAGTGACTGTTGGTTTGCTCCAGCCAAAAAAGTGAGCTCAAATTTTTGATTTTTCATTGCATAGATAACTTCCAAAACATGAAGTCAACTGACTAAATTAGATCTTTCTGGATGGGGATTCATCTTCCTAGAGTTAAAATATTTTCAGTGCATATTCTATATTTAAATGAATGCCTCTTGGTCATTTTAGATTTGCCTAATCTACTTTAGGATGAGAGGACAGCTATTTAGTCTGTATGACTATAAAAATCAAATAAGGTAATAAGTTCAAGAATTTATATTGAAAGTAGATGAAATTTAGTGAGAAAGCAGAAAACAAATGGTCATATATAAAAAATGTTCTTCCTGTGTTTTTTCATAAATCTGGAACATGTATCAGCAGATTAGTCTTAGGATAACAGGCAAAAAGGGACTCAAAGAGGTTTCTGGTCCAACCTCCTGGTAACTGCAGGTCAGCTGTGAGGTTACATCAGGTTTCTCAGGCCTCTATTTAGCCAGTCCTAGGAATCCTTTAAGGCTGGATGCTGCACAATATTTCTGGGCAATTTACCCCATTGGGAATGGGGAAAAAGATGCTCCTTGTATCCAATGCAAACCTGTCTCACTCAGATTGATACCTTTCATCCCAGATATTCTTCTCATACACTGCTGTGAAGAGCCTGGCTCCATTCCCTCGGTAACCTCTCTGTAGGTAATGTCAGGAATTCTGTGAGGTCCCACCAGGGAGTCTCTGCTCTGAGCTGAACCAGCTTCTCTCTCACAGAATCTTCTCACAGGTGAGTTTCACACCCTGACCAACCTGCCCTCTATCTGATAAAATTGCTTCACTTTGCCAATGCCTTTCCGGGAATGGGGGGGTCCAAAATTAGTCATAATTTTCTAAATATGGTCTGAGTGCTGAACACAGGAAATAAGCCTCTCCTGTTATCCTGCTAGCTAGGCTCCTGCTAATATGATCCTGGAAACTGTGGGCTACCTCTGCAGCCAGGCCACATTGCTGGCTAACATTCAGTCCCTGTCTGCCAAGGATTCCCAAAAGCCATTTCCACAACATGGGTCACTAGCTTTTCCCCAGCCTGTATTGATGTCAGGGGATCGTCTCTCCCAGGGATGGGACTTTCTGTGCTTGTTGAATTTCATTAATTTCTTCCTCCTGTCTGTTCTGAAAGATAGCCCTGCCCTGAAGCATATGCATGCTCCAAGATTCATGTCACGTGCAGACTTGCTGAAAGCACACTGTCATCCCCCCTAGGTCACTGATAGAGATGCTGAACAGGACAGGCCCTAGTACAGGCTTCTGCAGCATTCTCTGACTACTGCATCCTGGGAGAGTGTGAACCATTAATGATTATCTGCTCAGCTGAATCATCTAGACAGGTCTTTCTGAGATTTCCCATCCATGCTATAGCATCCTAAGCATTGTGGAAGACTCTGTTGAAAGGCTTGCTTTTCTAATTGCACCTTCTCCACTCCCTTCACCCACAAATTCGGTCATTTTTTCTTAAGAAGCAATCAGGTCATTCAGACTTATCCTTGGCAAATCAATACAAATTGTTCCCAATCATTTCCTTCTTCCACAAAGTGTGTTTGGAGAGGTTTCACTCAAAGATTCTTCCAGGAAACAAAGTGAAGCTACAGAGAGCAATGTAAGAACAAGCAAGAGAATGGTTTTACATCTCTGTCTCTAAGGTATCTCGTATCTACATCTGATCTAGAAACCTTCACAGCCAAGGCCTAGAAACAGAAACTCCAGGTGACTGTTTACTTTGCAATGCCTTAGAAGCAGACAAACTGCTCTCCAGAGCTTTCTATTACTCTCAGTTGAATAGAAAAGCACTTTATGTTGTCTGTGTAAGGCAGCTGGTGTGGGATGCAGTCCATAGACTGTCAAAAGCAAAACTGCATTTGTCTCCCTGATAATATCAAATGAAAATTTAAGAAATCAGTATGGGTCTTCTTATGTAGGGGTATTGTGACATATAAGATGCCCTAGGGTACATGGTTATTCGTAACCACATATAAGACAGGACTTATTTTTGCATCTGTATCCCTCTCATGTGGCAGTTGATGGCCAAGATACCCCAAGGCATCTCAAATAAGAGTAAACAACAATGTTTAGAAAATGAAAGGAGTCACTAATCAACAATTAAAGGATTCAGAGAGCCATTAGCTTAATCTAAAATGGAGAATTCTGTATGCAGACATTGATATTTAAATCTCTAAAGATGCTTTTCCACTCTAATTTTCTCATGTCAAAGTCAAAGCAGATGTATCTCAGCTATAGAAATCCTAAGGGCCATTAATGTCCCACATCAACCCTCAACACTTCTGACCATGACCTATCACTAAAAATAAAATACCATAAAATGTTCATCTTGAGATAAAATTCTTCCCCTTAATTCTCCCTCATGTGAAGGATCAAACTGACAATTACCTGGATCCACTAGATGGGGAAAATCATAATTTTCTGAAATTCAAAAAAGGAAGATGCCATAAAAAATCACAGAGTCATAGAATATCCTAGTTGGAAGGGACCCAAAAGGACCATCAAGACCAGCTCCTGGCCCTGAACAGCACCATCCCCAAGAGTCACACCATGTGCCTGAGACTGTTGTCCAAATGTTTGAACTCAGTCAGGCTTGGTGCTGCGACTGCTTCCCTGGGGAGCCTGTTCAACCACCCTCTGGGTGAAGAACTTTGTCCCAATATACAACCTAAACCTCCCCTGACACAACTTCAGGCCATTACCTCAAATTCTGTCACTACTAACCAGAGAAAAGAGATCAGTGCCTGCCCTACCTCTTCCCCTCACAAAAAAGTTGCAGACTGCAATGAGGGTGCCCCTCAGTCTCCTCTCCTCCAGGCTGAACAGACCAAGAGACCTCAGCCACTCCTCATGTGGCTGCCCACCAAGGCCCTTCACCATCACTGCTTTGTGTTGGATGCTCTCTAATATCTCAGTGTCTTATTCTGAAAGCCAAACCTGGCCCCAGCACTCAAGGTGAGGCTGGCCCAGTGCAGAGCAGAGCAGGACAATCCCCTCCCTTGCCCAGGTGGTGATGCTGTGCCTGATGCCCCCAGGGCACAGCTGCCCCTCCAGGCTTTGTAGTAGTTTACATTTGGTTACTAGAGAACTGGACAGGGGCTTAAGACTGACAACAAGTAGAGCAACCTTCAGATCATTAACCAAAGTAATGCTGCTCTTAAAATAAAAAATAATTTTCCCCTTAACTTTGGTGTTTACTGTAGGGTTTTTTTTTGTTGTTGTTTTTGATTGTTTTTTTCAAATAATGCTTTTGTGTAGTCTAAATTGTGGAGTTGTTAAGAATTATTTATTAACAAGCAAAAAAATATTTCAGAAGATAGTGAGATAGTGGGATTTAAAAAAAGTCATAAAATGTAGACATGAGTAGGTGTGTTCCTGAGATGTTATTGCTCTCCTTTTCTCCTTTTCTCTCCTAGAGAAGGGGGATTTTAGCTTGCTTTTTTTTTTTTTTTTTTTTTTTTTTTTTAAGATTTGGAAAAATGATTTAACAACATATTTTCCAGCTTATTGTAGACAGCAAAATCAATTAATCATAAGACATTCTGAACAGAAGAGATTTATGGATCAGCATTTCTTGGGCTATGGTGGCCTAGAAAACTGGCTGATATGACTGATGTGGAAGAGAACTAGTTATCAGGACAGTATCAATCTTTATGAATTTAGCTCTGCATCATGCAATATATCAGTTTATTCTGAATCTCAGCTTGAGCAAGCCTAAGTCACACTTTATATCTATGATAGAAAGTATGGAAGGCTATATTCCAGATTTCCCTGAAGTAGTTAGTTAGAGTGCTGGATAGAGCCCTTATCACAAGACTTTAAGGAAACAAGGTATGATGGGGTGAAATAGAAAATTGTTGTACAATGACTAGTGAACAGACTGGAGACAAATTTGTAGGAGCAGATAGCAAGCTTCATATTGAAAGAAATTCATCAATGGAATCCCATGAGGATGTTTGGGCGCTGAGTATGGGCATATCTGGCAAAATATGCATTTTATATGTAATGATTTGGAAAAGGACTGCTAAAGACAAAATTTATGTATTTTGTCAAAGGCTAAAGAGTTACTGAAGGATTTAATACTATGGATTTATCAGAAAATAAAATGGAGACAAAACATTGTAAATATAATTCCCAAGAAATTTACATTAAAAATATAATCTACCTTTCTTGAACATACATTGAGGAGCTCTAAATGGGGCTTTGAGACTGAAAAATAAATTACTTTATCCAGGAAAAAAAAGAAAATAAAATATATTAATATGTCTATGCTGGTACATGATAAAGTGTATGCAGTTCTGACCCTCTACCTTGAATAGAATCCAGAAGATATGAAAAGATATGAAAAGTACAAAAACTAGCCATTTAAAAGACTTGTGGATGTGGCACCTAGGGACATAGTTTAGTGGTGGTTTTGGACAATTGTTTGACTTGATCTTAAAGATCTTTCCAAACTAAACAATTCTTTGATTCAATGTGGCAAGGTCAGCTGCAGATCTAAGAAAATCACAACAATACAGAAGGAACAAATTAATAACAGAATACTCCAAAGTTTTCTTCTGTACATTTTTAAGTATGTAAAAGACTACACTTAGACAGACTTCATTTCATATTTCTATCAAGTGAGATTCACCACTGAAATAGATATATTACAGTGCACGCAAGAGATTTATGAGGGGCACAAGAGCGCTGCTTTCTGACCCAAAAATAAGGGGAACATGAGTCTATGTCTCTCCTATTAAAATGTCCTCCAAAGCTATTCTCATGCTGAAAACATAAAACAAAGTCTGATCTTTTTTTGTCACTGAAAGTACTTTTAGAGACTATGAGTCACTATCCTTTACAAAAACATTTTTCTTGAGTTCACATAGCTTCTATTTCCTGTTTTTCTTACAGAAAACTCATTATACAAATGAAATAATAATTTTAAAAAGTAGCAAAAATTAATTTTCTTCTTTAAAAATCTCTTTAAATTGGAAAAGGGAATTGGACTCAAACTTTTTAAAAAACAGTATGTGTTTCTTTTTTTTATAACAAACTGACTTTTAACATGGATGTTTTTCTTTTTAATTCTTTACAAGACCTTTAACAGAAACATTACTGCAAAGCAGACCTCAGAAGTAATCTAAATAATGATAACAAAACTAAATTCTATTAAATTAATTCATGTATTGCTTGTTTGACTGAGAAAAAATATGTAGTAGCTTATTTCTTAGAGAGAATAATTATTAAATATGCTACTAATTTATGATAGGTCTGTATCTCTGTGTTCTTGCTGTAATTATTTTTTGAAAACTTAATATCTTTTTCATTTTCTTTAGAAAGTACAATCTTAAAAAGCTCACTGAGGAAAGGATCTCTAGTAGACCATACTATCACAACAAAAAATATTACTGCAGAATTTGCTAAAGACCAAAATGCAAACTAAGACATCTAAAAACTTGTAATTTTCTGGATGTCTCTATTAAATAAAAGAAGGCCCAACAACATGATCTTCTGATATATTCATATTTAAAAACACACTTGCATATTATTTAATGGTTTCACATAATTGTATTTTCCTATCTCTGATCTTGAAATTTACTTAATATTCTTTCAAAGCCACACAAAATCACGCTGCAAGATGGTGAATTCTGCTTCAGCTAGGTAATCCTGCAATTTACATCAGCCAAGTTCTATCTATTTCTCTCTTTTTTTTGGTGGTGGTTTGGGGTTTTGTTGTTTTTTTTCCCCCAATTTCTTGTTATTTAAGACTACTGGATTTTTGGATTTAAAATTGGCTGTGTTGACACAGTGAAAAAAAATCCTTTCTCAAGTAATAACATAAATTGTTCAGCTAGTTATTATTATTTCTATATTTCTGAGAAATCCAAGACACTCAAGGCTGTGAAAGCAATCGAAAAATTTAATCAGTAACATTTAATGTACTGCTTTGGCATTCTTTAAAATAATCTATTTCCCACACAATTGCAAATTCTGATGGCTCTACAGATTGTTCAAGGTTATCTGTAAAGAAAAAGCTGGATCTAACAGAGCAGCTGCTATTTTGTAGCCTTTTGAATAATTACTAGGAAACGTATGAACCTTTCTCAAATAAAGTAGTACAGTTCACAAGTCAATCCACGTCTTTGTAACTAAAGGCATGTTGGATAAATCCCTCCAGCTAGAAAGTAATAGAATTTTTTGCCTGCAGTCATCAATTAAGGTCCATCAGGGTGTACTGGCCATATTCACAAAGAACTTTCCTGGAGAATCTCTGTAACCTCAGGAGCAATCATCTCTCATTTACTACTTTTTCACTTAAGTGCTATATCACAACTCACTAGGACAATATACCAAAAAATGTGCATTACATATCCTGAAATGACATTTGAGAGCATGTGGTGGTTTTTAAGGGCACATAGTTTGCTAATCTGCACAGTAAAGGGAATAATTTGTGGCTAATTTTTCCATTTTGTTTACATGGAGAGTGCCAGGGGAATGAAATTTTCTGAGATCTGAAGTTGTGTTGTGTCTTAAAGATAATGTGATACTTCATTAAAATATCAGCTTAAGAGTAAATAAGCATACACTGCAACTGACTGGGAAATGAAAGTCCAAGAACAGACTCCAGATGCCCATTATCTGATTGTATGGAAACCCACAGAATATTTTAAATTTCTTTTATGAAATATTAAAGTACTAAGAAATAAAGAAATGTTATTTTCTTTAAACACTATGAAATTATATATAATTTCAATTAAATTGTTTAGACTATTTTTATTATGTTGCATTTTCCTGTACTTTTCCAATCTTTAAGCTTCACCCTACAGAAGTAGGGTATCAAAGCACCCTGAGACTAATTGATGGACTTCATAATTTATGTCTGAGAATTTTTACAGTTTTGGGATTAATACTCATGATTACAGAAAGCAACATTAAGTTTCTGAATTGTGTTGAGAAAACTCAGCAAGAAAATCACACAACGGTATATTATGAAAGTATATTTTATTTTTTTTAATACATTGTGTGAAATTTAGCAAACTTCTACATTGCAAGATCAGATATTATTTAGTGTTTTAATTATGTCGCCATTTCCTCTGGCAATACTGTATTAAAATTTTAAATAACCAAAGGGCTTTTTTCCCTTCTGTTTGCTTAAATAAACAGCCATCGGGAATTTCTACACGATTCATCATTATCACTTTCATTTTGCAAAGTAAAATTATTATTCAGCACAGCAGGAGATGTAGAGCAGGAAAACTTCTGAAGGTTTCTCCTCAAAGAATGAAAAACATTCAGCATGCCTTGCAGTCATTTCATCAATTACAGTGCTAGCTACATTGCCAAATGCATTTTGAAAATAGAGAAATAGGCACCTTAGAAAGACATGGCAGAAAACTTAGTGCTTTAACATGATCAGATTTCCTCTCCAACTGCAAAACCATACCTCAGACTGAGAAATGTGAAAATTATAATGCTTATAATTTTAGATCAGCCTGACTATTATAGATAAAACCTGCAAAACCAGCACAGCACATAAAAAAACACCCAAGACAGCCCTCAGAATGATTGTAAAGTATACATCAATATTTGCTTATCTGGAACTGTTTTGTACATTTTTTGACAAAAAGAACTCTAGATAAGGCCTGGAAGTTATTGTGTGTGCTAAATAATATGAAAGTATTAGGTTGTAGCAGTAGGTTTATACAAATGAAATCAGAAAAGAGAATGTCAAATACATGACAAATCTGAGTCATTCAAACTTTATGGTGCAACCATGAATTCTTTCCGAATTCTCTTATTCTATGCTTAGATTATACATAGATTCAAGGATATTTTACATGCAGTGTGTCACATGTGTGGGTTTTTTTTCCTAAGCACCATAATGAAATGGACAGCATGAATTGACTTGCACTCACAGAAGGAAAAAAACAAGCTAAAACCTAAAATGCTCTGCAACTCTTAACCATTTTGCTTGACACCTGCAGCTGCTTGGGATTCACAGATCTGCAGGGAGCCTCTCAGAGATGTAAGGATCTTCTTCAGTGCTTTTCATTTTATCATGACAAAAGAATCAGGCTGAACAGATACTGCCTGTGTATATTTAACAGACTCAACACAAGCACAGCTTACTTTAAATGTGATGACAGAAGATTGCCTCACTCAGCTGGGGTATGCGCATCTGAAGGGCAGATAACTTATTCCCCTCAAAGCCTGTCATTTCTGTCTTCACAGCTTCTATGGATAAAGGGTGGCAATCTATACATCTCTAAGGTAAACCTTTCTTTATTTGTTGAAATAATCTCTCCAAGTGGTTTGGGATATTAATTAGTATCCCTATGTAATATCCACTATAGCTACATCTGTACTGATAAATGAAGTGAGCCCAAGGGGCACACACTCCCCTCACAGTCTGGCAGATCAGAGTGGTTTCCAGACATATCTCTCAGGTAATCTCCAAAGTCAGATGGTCAACTGGACATTTGGCCCTGAGTCCTCTCAGCCTTGTGGCATTCCTGGAACCCTAAAGCATAACTTCAGTTTAAAATGTCTAAAATAAAGTAACACATTTTCTCCCTTCCTTGCTGCCTTCCTACTTTGTCTCTGTCTGCTCATCTGCCTGTCTTTCTGTCCACGTCTTTCCTTCCATCTTTCTTGCTCTCCATCTGTTTTTCTTTCAATCTTTCTTTCTTGTCTTTTTTTCTTTCTGTCTTCATCTGACTGTCTGTTACTCTTTCTTCTCTTCTTCATTTTCTCCAGCCACTTGCTTTTCCTTGCCTTCTTTCTGCACAGCACTCTTACTTGAGAGGTAAATCATATATTTAGTATCCTGGGGCAATTTCTTAGTACAAGTCTGTTTGTTTCTTTCCTCAGTGGCTTTTCTCAATGTATTTCTAGGAAATTGTACTACCATGCATGCAACGTGGATGATGGATTGACATCATCAAGAAAGACAATTACAATGATGAAATTTGACAGCGAGTATATGTCTAAGTAATCCCACCTTTGTTTCCTGTAAGCAGAGTGTGATATTACACTGCAATTCTAGTTTTTCTTTCGTGGAGTCTGGAACAGGGGAAAGAGAAATGGAGAATGAAGATGTGGAGTCAGGACATTACCAGCCAGGGGAAACACTTAATCCCAAACACATGGAATTCCTGTGTTGGTTTAGTATTTTTTTGTACTTCAAAGCAAATTTAATGCACAAAATAGATTTCCAAAAACTACACTTTTTTTTTTCTTCCTTCCTACAGATAAAATCTTTGCTAGTAAATATCAGGCTGTTACCTGAGGTAAGTATCTGAGAATTCAGCAAACATTAGAGGGCCCAGAAGTAAGGGTAAACATCATTCCAACATTTCTGGCTAAGCTGTGAGGTTTTCTGAATTATTTTATTTGTCTCCTGACATATCCCACAGGTAAAGTAGGGCTCAGGCATCTCAGCAGGAAAGATAGTGTAATATATTCACCCTGGATCATTAAAACTTTGAAACAGTGTATTCTTTTACCCACTCTTGGTCGGGGATTAGAAAATGTATTAACACTTCTGCACATTCCAAGCACTGTAGCTACTGTTCTCTTCATACCTTGAAGCTTTCTGTCCCTGAGGATACCTTCTTTAGAGAAACTATTGATTTTTCCTTTCTGATGTACAGTCACTCACAAAGTATTCCAGTCTTCTGTTTGCCTGCATGACTTTTATGGAGGGAACCATTGATTTTTTTTTTTTTTTTTGTAATAGGTTTTTAAAATAGTTCTTTTAAAAGTTGCCTTTCTTCCTCTTCTGTGTCAGTAAAAAGAAGAAAAGGAAAGAATATAGAAAGGAACTGTGTTGTCATTGAATTTATGATGCATGTGGGATCCATATATACAGACTTTACAAAGCTGTTACACAAATTGGCTGCTGTTCTCTGAAAAACATCAGATTTTGTGAGGAAAATGTTCTATATAAATAAAACTGAAGTTAATAATTTGTAGGCATTCTTTTTTTTATCTTTTAGGTTTTGTAATGTTATAAATAAAAAAATCTTGTATAGTTAGGACTTGGTCACCATAAATGTCTATAAGTGAAGTTTTATGTCAAGATTCTTGTTAGATAAAAATCAGAACTGTAAGCTTGTGTTCAATTTTAAACCAGGCAAACCACAATCTTTCTTTTCTAGTGGGATTTTTTCCCAACTCTCTAGCATGCCTCTTTAGAACCAGTGATAGCACATTTGTTCTATTGATTTTATTCTCTCCTGACATGGATTAGCATCTTCTGAAAAGAGCTTATGTGTACACTTTATTTTGTGTACCAAATAAATGTAAGCTTTTATGTAATGATTTATTATTTACTTTCTTACTTACACGTGCATGTGTTTACATGAATGATTTAATGTGTACTAATTACTCCTGCTGATATATACAGACCTGATAGTTTAGCAATATTTTGGTTATGAGTGAAGAGGAAGGATGAAAAGTCAGCAGTCATATTTCAGAATCAAACCTCAAAGATTAATTAAGTAGGCAGATCAAGCTCCTTTTGCACTTATCTCTAAGAGGTTTTTTTTTTTTTCAAATAGAGGTTTTATATATACACATTTACAGTTTTAAAAAATTGTTAGCTATACATTGTCAATCTTTGCCTAACCACTCCAAAATGCTATAGTAAACTTTAAAACAAGTGAAAAATATCACCATGAAGTAATATTTTTTAGAAGAGTGTAATTTTAGTCAGATTATTTAGATTAATTATTGTGCTGCAGCAGATTGCTCTAATTTACATTACAAGCCACTGACACCTAATGCAACATTGTACTGTAGCACAGATAATACACATAAAGTTGCCATGAACAGTATTCCTATTTTGAATTGAATTCCTTATTCTGTTAATGACAATGAGAGTTTTCACATAATTTGCAGGGACATAAGAGTTTTATTTGGCAGTTTGACCCACTGCTTGTTTATCCATTGGCCATGAATATGACCTGAAAATTCTGTTGGAGAGATGTATATGACTCAGATAGTTTTCAAGTTTTACAGAAACTGGTAAATGTTAATATCTTCTGTCCATGTCACATTTTCAACTTTAACTGCAAAAAGGGAACTTACCAAGTCACACAGAATTGAGGATTTTTTTCATACTTACCCGACACTTTTATATGAGACTAGAAATAGAGAAATAGATTAGGAAATCCTTTAAAGGTCTTCCAAAAATAGGGTGAAATACTAATGGATGGATAATTTAAGTGCAGATCTTTAGTCTGCTAAAAAAGAGCTTAACTTGCAAATGTAGCCAAAGGAAAGAGGCAGGTGTCTTTGATGGTGTTTAATGGAAAAAACCACCTTCCTGTTTGATTCTTACTTTTTTTTTTTTTTTTTTTGTATCCTAGGTTAGACACTTAGGGTCAAGTGAAATGGATTTTTGTAATGGAAATTTAGTTAATTACAAATTTTTAACTGCATGAAGCACTATTTCCAGCCTTAAATGTTCTAAGTGAAACATTTATGAGATGTCATAGTAGAAGCAGTACAGTAAATGCTAGTTTTCTCCTGGGAGAAACAATTGGATTGATATAGGTATGCAGTATTTTCTTTTTATTAGGGGTTTTTTTGGTACTTATAATTCATCAAGGTTAAAATGTACATAATTTGTCCTGTTTGTTTCAATGAAATTGTACACAGGTTTGAATCTACTGGAGACATTTCTGTTTCTTTGACAGTTTGCCACTGCCTTTCAAAAGACTTCAAAATAGGTTAATAATATCCTACAAAGATATGGGTGAAAGAAGTGACTGAATTTGTTTTAAAAGCCATGAACTGTGGAAATTCATCTGGGAAAGAGAACTACCTGCACATTTTATAGAAGGAGGCTAAAGTAATTTGCAAAAAAGGCAATCAGAAGCTTTTCAGTGAAATAAGCCCTACAGAGAATTCTTCAAGCCATTAAGACAACAGTAATTTAACACAATTCGGAGTAGAAAGGCCCTGCTGTTCAAGTTATTGTCTATCTAAAGTTATTTTAAATTATAGCCTGTGTGGACTGTAGCCTTCTTAAAGATCCAGAGTCCTAACACACTGGGAGTTATTGGGAAAAAGCACATTGCAAGAGATGCAGAAATAGCTACGTTTAACAAAGTTGACAAATTAGAAAAGCATATCATCTAAAAATGAAAAGAAAGAGAGAAAAAGTCAGACCTCTGCTTCTATTTATTTTATGCCTCAAAAGGCTGTAAGTTCACCTTCTGTTAGGTTTCTTTTTATAAGTGCTGTATCTGTGCTATAGGGTTATTAATCTCTCTTTTGAGTAATGAGAATTGTTGAAGTCATTTGGCTCAAAATCTTCACTGAACTGTAGAAAGGCTTTCTTTTCACAGAATATGTTGAATGTACATGAAAATGAACAGGTGATGAACAATTTACCTGATGATTTAGGTTATGTTAAAGACCTGTATGCCATTCACCTGCCATGTAGATAGATGAAAAATAGGTTGATAGTTAGAACAGTAGGTCTTCTTACTCACAGAGAACATTGCATAAAAGCAGAGTTTAATCCTGAAGTTTAGGATATGCTCATCCAAATTTCTCTGTGATTACAGAATAATCACACAAAAGGCTGAAATATTTGCTCAACTTTCAGTGTGAAAATATTTACTACTGACTGGAAAAAGAAGGACATATGTTAAATGATGAAAAGGCCATAGTAAAACAAACCTAATGATTGAGTTCTAAAAATATTTTTTTATCCTTAAATTAAATTGTATTTTATTATAAAAATAGTACATACTCTTCACTATGAGAAAGACCCATCACTTTCTTTTTCTCTTAACTAGATAGCTCCACTAAGTGTTTTCCACTTAAAAAGAAAAGGGCATGTCTCACAACAGTTTAACAGATTTTGTCTCATTGAATAAGAGCTAAAAAATAATTAAATAGATTAGATATCTTTTTTGTAGTTTGTTCCTTGTGTATTAATTTTATTTAATCTGGTTTATACAATGTCCCTGATTCCTCATGACTTCTTTGTCTTCTTCTGCCTAGTGGGTTCAAACATAGTTTTTTCACACTATGCACTGCATACTTAGTATTTCATTTTAATTTCTTAATATTTTGCAGAAAAATTCCACTTTGTACAATTTCCTCTTTTATTCCTACTTTTCTGACTGTAAAATATGTGTGCACATGGAAGAGCTTCTTCCAGCAGACTTTGCAAAGGTGGAGCTGGAGCACCTTCAATGGAAATACAAGGGAATTTTTCTAGCATGATTTGTCTCTGCCAAGGAGAAAAACTGAAAACTACTATTCTCATCTTAATGTGATCTTTTCCTAATGTTGCATTCTTCAAATCAAATATATTGGAGTTTTTAGGGTAGATGTAACCTTGTAAGTTGTGGTAGATATATCATTATATTTTTATAGAAGGAAGGAAAAGCTATTTATAAAAGGTAATCAGAAACTCTCCAATTAAATAAACACTACTGGTAATTCTTCAAACCAATAAGACAAAGATAATTTAGCACAGTTCATGACAGAAAGACCCTAGTGAGGAAATTATTGTCTATCAAAAATAATTTTAAGCAGTAACCTGTATGTACTGTAACCTTGTGAAAGATCTGGAGGCATAACACTTTGAGAGTTCAGAGCATTTTCTAGTTTTTCCATGACTGAGGATTCACTGATGCTTCTTCATGGCATGGTATGTTATTTGAGGAGGCCTTAGTGTACCCAAGGGACATAAAAAATCTGTTATTAAAACTCCCAGAGAAACATTCACTTTGGGCAGTTTGAGGAGGCAGAAGGGATGGTGCAATGGCTTCAGCACAGACTACATAACCTACACAACCTCCTCCATATCCTAATCTCTGTTTTATTTTTTCTCTGGAAAAAATGAATTTCCTGCTTTTCACTACTTTTCCATTTCTACTGCAATGCCAGGGTAGCCCAAGTTTTTTGTCCCAAATTTAGAGAAATGGTAACAGTAACAGATTCACAGAAAGGAAACAACATGTAACACAACACATAGATATTAAATTAATACCCCGTTCCTTATCTGAGAGTTGGATATAGGTCAAATGATATTTCTCTAGACTGGTGATAGATGAGAATTCTGTCCTTTTTCTAGACATATAGATGAAGATATGAAAAGTGATGCTTTTAAATACCTTAGTTGTATGGAAACCAGTTTGTACATGAGGGTTCCAAGTCTTTGTTCTTATTGGTTATGTCACTGGTGTTCTCATCACTGGGGATTGGGCAAGAGGACTGAAGGGTCCTGAGAAGGTCACCTTGGCCACCACTCTCTTTCCATGAAAGCTTGCCATGTAGTTTCACTCCAATAAATTTTGTGTTTAGTCTTCTTGAAAATGACAAAGGATGGCCAGGTCTTGGCAGTCTTGCGCACGCACACACACACACACACACACACACACACACACACACACACACACACGCACACACACACGTACCCTGGCCCTTCCTGCCACCTCTAATGGGAAATGTGGCTCCTCCTAAGATGAGAACACCCTGTGGGGATTGCACAAAAACCCATCTGGCCACGGTTTTGCCGGTTATAACTGCTTGTCTTTAAAGAAGTCCTGCTGTATCACCAAAACTTTAGACGGTTTCTTGCATGTCCTCAAAAAAGGATTTGTTTCTGTACTTTTTAAAGGTTAGTGATCTATTTCAAATCTGCAAATGCAAGGACTCTTTAATCAGGAACAGGATTCTTTATTAGTTATTTTTTTTCCCTTTTGAGAAAACTTTTTTTTTGTTTTTCATTTAAATGAGTGAAATCCCATCTTTATCTAAGTAATTTTTCTTCTTGGCTGTTGAAAAAATTCAAAGCTAATATACTCTAAGTGTTCTCCAGGTATAATTGAATTTTCTATTATCTTCCAAAGGTGAAGAATCAAGTGTCCATGAAGTATAATATATTTGATATAGCATTATTTCTATTTGAATTGATACTTAACATTATGAAGACCTTTCCCTTGTGTAGTAAAAACAAGTGTTTGATTATAATTGCCATCCTACTGTGAATAATCACTTCATTCACTCATAAATGTAATTAAAATATTCTTATTTTATTAGATGTTTGATAAGTAGCACTGGCTTAATTTCATATTCCTTAGGACAAAATCTGATAAATCAGACAGAAAGAGTAAATTAAACAAGTTGTATGCAAAATAATTAGTACAAGTGTCAAAGTTCAAACATTAGATAGTATAATTATAACCCACAATCAAGATACTATTTTTCATCAATTTTTAGTGTCTGTATAAAAAAATTGTCCCAAAGAAACTTTTTTTCTGAGGATTAGGTATGAATATAAATAAACCAAAAAGACTGAATACTTAGTACCTTTTTTTAATCTTTGTGTATTCTGTTAATTCAGAACAAAAAAAAATTAAGGCAATATATAGACAACAAATAGCAATATTGACAAATAGCCGTTCAAATAAACAATACTGTAGATTTCTTCAAAAAGTGGTTAATTTGTGTAAATTTTAACATTTATTACTTAAATGAAGGACTTGTTTCAAAGGATATTTTCAGGGAAGGAAGAAATGTGTTTTTCTGCGGGTTTTTTGGGGTTGTTTTTTTTTTGGTTGAATGGTTTCTTAAATTCTGGTTAAATCACCAATGTTTTTCACAATCACATCAGCTGCAGTTAAGCTTTTTCAGGTAAAGTATTACTAAACTATGTCATTGTTGCTGTTTAAAACCAGTCCTATAAACAGAAGTAACCAGTAGCACACAGTAACTAGCACCATTATGATATGGCAAACCCACCTTTAGATGCACAGTTTACCTAACTCAGAGCCACGACTTGAACATGAGTCTAAACACCGAGTTTAGACTCATGTTAGAGTATTATTTCTGATACTTCAAAAGACTTCGAGACTACCTCGTTTTCTATTTTTTTTTCTTTTTTAATTACAAAAGTTTTCTGCTCATGGTAAAACATCTTCTGTTCAAGTTTACTTGTTGATCTAAAAGCCATCATATTTTTGAGCTATCAAACTTACAAAACAGCTGACATCCACCTCTTCTGACAGTGTTGTTTATCTAAGACCCACTAAGCTTCACTGCTTCTCTGGGCAGATCTTATTTTTCTGAAGATGCAGTCCACTGTCACCTTTAAACAACTTCCATTTTTCTGTTTAAGGATGCCAACTCAGATAACACTTCACATTACATTTCATATGCACAGCATTTCTCATAAGAATGTTGCACCTCTAAGAAGAAAGCAATCTCTCAACTTGTTCCTGCAAAATTACTTTTGTTTGCGGAAAGATGTGTTAATGGAATTCTGTAAGAGTTAGAATTCAGCTTCAGAAGTTTGATATCACTCTTCATTTCCCTTGTTGGTCATAATTGCTCCAGTCCAGAGCAGCTGAGAACATTTTGTCTTCATCTTTTTCTTTAGATAAGGAAAAAAGAAAAAAATATCCAAAGGATTAAAGGATAAATGTTTTGTGGTTTAACCCCACCCGGCAACTAGAGTACCGATCAGCCACTTGCTCGCTTCCCAATCCCTCCCAGGTCAGGGAGGAGAATCAGGAAAAAGGTAAAACTCTTGGGTTGAGATAAGAACAGCTTAATAACTGAAAATAAACCAACAGACAATAGCAACAATAGTAATGATGATAACAACAATAATAATAATAATAATAATAATATTAATAATAGTAATGAAAAGGAATGAGAGAGGAATAAAACCCAAGAACAAATAATGCACAAAGGAGTTGTTCACCACCTGATGACCAATGCCTGTCCCCATTCAGCTACTGGCAAACTTAAGGAATATACCTTTGAGTTCTTCATCCAAGATATTTGTGAAGATGCTGAAAGACCATTGGATCTAAAGTTACTTATATATAGAAACTTTATTCACTAAAATGAAAAAATACAGAAAATTACTACCTGATGAAATTTCTGCGACCTAGTCTAGATCTTACATAGTGCTTTATATATTATCTGAAAGCTAGATAAAATATAAGCATTTCTGCTAAGCCAATACTCTATAAAAATCCCTTTAACTTACTAATATTAAAGAGTTTAGTGTATAACTAGACTTTAGTAAAACATTTGATACTTCTTCCAACAGCATTCTCCTGGAGAAACTGGTTTACCATGGTGTAGACAGATGTACTCTTCAATGGGTGAAAAATTGGATGGATAGCTGGGCTCAGAGTGGTAGTGACTGGATATACATCCAGTTGGTGGCCAGTCACCAGTGGTGTTCTCCTGGGCTCAATATTAAGGCCAGTCCTGTTTGACATGTTTATCAACAACATGAAGAGGGCATCAAGAGCACTCTCAGTCAACTTGCAGACAACACCAAGTTGGTTGGGAATGTTGCTCTGCTGGAGGGTAGGAAGGCTCTGCAGGGGGACCTGGACAGGCTGGATTGATGGGTCAAGGCTAGTTGGTAGAATCACTATCCCTGGAAGTGTCCAAAAAGTATGTGGATGTGGAACTTGGTGAAATGACTTAGTGGTGAGCATAGTAGCACTAGGTTAAAGGTCTGTCTCAATGATCTTAGAGGTTTCTTTCCAGCCCTAAGGATTCAGAGTGTTACTTATCTCAGAATTCCTCATTCTGGAACTCCTGAGTGAGACATGGCATTATACTCCCTGTAAGTATAATGCAAATTTGGGCTCTGATTTTTTCTGCAATTATAGGTTATCAATTTCTGATGATGAAGTTTATTTTATAGATACAGGCTAGTCCTGAACTAAATTTTTCAGTTATAGGTGACACATATTAACCTTCTTACTATTTCTGGCTTCTTCATCTTTGACCTTCAGCCAAAATTTTCTCTGCCTTTTCTATAGACAATCTTTCTGGTTTTTACTATAAAACTCTCTACTTGGTTTTATATTTGTAGAATCATAGGAAACCATATTCTTCGGCTGTGCTCCACATATACATTTATAATGATGTCATGAGAGAGATATATTCTGTTGAAGACCTCCAAAGGGTGATTTAATCCATCTAAATTAGCACTTCATCTGTCAGTAAGTTAAACATGCCCAGAATTTTTTTCTGGCACCCGGGCCAACAGCCCAAATCTGTTCTATTAATCCGTCTTTACCTCAGAAAAAAATTTGGCAACACCCAAACTGAATATGGAAGATGATTCTGGCTCATATCAGCTCCTGAGCTGTGCCCAGAAATTGTCAGGCAGAGTGTTACTTGCTCCAATCCAAAACTATGCTAGGATTTGTTCCACTTTCACCTAAAATATACATGACTAAATTATGCTTCCCTAAAATGTTCCCCTCTTCTGTCAATGTACTAACAGAGCAAATATAAACTGGAGAGAACAGTGTTTGTTTGCTTGTCTGGGAGGTGGCCATGATCAGAGTCCAGTTACTTGGATGGACAGCATATATAGCAACTTGTAAAGGCTTGTTCACTGGCACCTAGATGGAGGGCTAAATAGGAGAAACATATTTCTCTTCAAATAAAAGGATTATAATCTATTTGGGATTAGTCCTTTAAAAGCAGAATCCGTAACTAATTTGTTTGTTATCTGATTATATTATCTATCCATATATAATATATAAAATATATTATATAAAATATAATATATAATATATAAAACTTAAAATATAAAACATAATATATAATATATAATACATAATAAATAATATATAAAACAATGTATTATATATTATATTATATATATTATATACTATGCATATATTATATACTATGTATTATATATTATATATTTCCATTACCTATATACAGTGCCAGTATCATATCATATTGTGGTGGGTTCACGTTGGATGCATGCCAGCATTCCACAAGTCAGTCTCTCTCTCACTCCCTTTCTCAGCTGCATAGGGGGAGAGAAAAAATGTAACAAAAGGCTCAAGGTTTAGGATAACAACAGGGAGAGATCACTCACCGTTTATTATCATGGGCAAAATGAAGTTGACTTGGAGAAATTAGATTCATTTCTTACCAATTAAATCAGGGTAGGATAATGAGGAATAAAACAAAAGATCAAAAATACTTTCCCCTCATCCTTGTCTTCTCTCCAGGCTTAACTTCCCTCCTTATTTTCTCTACCCCTTCCCCTTCCAGTGGTGCAGGGGGATGAGAAATGGGGTTTGTGGTCAGTTCATAACACATCTCTACTGCTCCTTCCTCTGCAGGTGGAGGTCTCCTCATTTCTTTTCCTCACTTTTCCTCACTCCTTTGGCAATGTGTAGTCCCTCAGACAGAAGAGTGTCATCCATTAACTTCTCCAATGTGAGTCCTTCCTGTCAGCTACACTCTAAAAACTCTTCCAGCATGGCTCCCTTCCATGGGGTGCAGCCCTAAAGGACAGAGTGCTAAGTGAGAGTCCCCCACAGGGTCACAAGTCCTGCCAGATAACCTGATATCCAGTAGGGGCTCCTCTCTCCATGAGACTACAGATTTTGTCAGGAGCCTGTTACAGTGCAGGCTTCACACAGGGTCACAGCCTCCATCAGGCAGTCCCTTCAGCCTGTAGTCCACCATGGGCTGCAAATGGATCTCTGCTCCACCATGGACTTCCATGGGCTGCAGGGGGACAGTTTCCCTTCCCATGATGTTCACCATGGGCTGCAGGGGCATCTCTGCTCCTGTGTCGGAGCACCTTCACCCCCTCCTTCACTGATCTTGGTGCCTGCAAGGCTGTTTCTCTCATATATTTCCACTCTCTCTGCTGTAATTGCATAGGTTTTTCCATGCCCTTAAATACTTTATCCTAGAGGTGTTACCACCCATGCTGATGGGCTTCTCCTTGCCCAGCGGCAGATCCGTCTTGGAGCCAGCTCTGTTGGACATCTCACAGAAGCTACTTCCATAGTCCTTCTCTACCTAAGCCACAGAAAACCAATACAACCATACACTATTACCCCATAGGATCCCACATTTTGAGAAATCTGTTCTGAAATCACCAGCTAAATAAAAGTTTAGTAATTTCTCCCTGTCTCTGAAAGCAGTGTTGCTCTTAATGCCCAGAAAAGTGTCAAATGTCAGCTTAGGATAGCTCACGTTTTTGAGTGGCAGCAGAAAGAGATAAGGCATTATTCACACTATCTGTTTTGTGTACTTAAAACACGTAACTGAGATGTGAATGAGACCTGAAAATTAGTTCTTAATTCCCTATCTACCTAATAGAGTGAAAGAGAATTAGCAGCAGAGGTGTCAGTATATTACAACTGGATGATTAAAATTAGATGGAATGAGTCTTATAACTTCTAATAAAAGTCAGTAGAAGTCACTAACTTTTAAACTCAGTGTGAAAGAAAAAAGATTTTCTACCAACTTTTAAACATGAGTCATGTCCTGTTAGTCATACTTCACTAAAAAGATGCATACATTGTGTAAAAAAGTTTTGCAACAGTTACCACTTATGCAAAAAAGTGTGACTAAAAAAGACCTAAATGAGAAGAGGTATTAATTCGGACTGAAAGTACAGATGTCTGTTGTGCTGGTATATTCCATGGAGAGCCAGGAAATATTTTGGAGTGAGGGTAATGCAGGTGATTTTTCATTTTGTGAGGCTGGTTAAAGCCCTACAGCTTTTGTAAATTAGCTTTTTGCTGGAGAAAAAGGAAACTGTTTCCTCAGTAGGAAACACCATCTAAGAAAAATATAGTATTAAACTATAATTAAATGTATTTTATTGAATTGAAATATACAGGATTTCTGGGTGCTTTTCCTTTCCTGGAACAGAATTGTGGGATAAGAAATGGCAACACTTTTAATTATAGGTTTGCCACTCAAGTGTTTTAGGAAGATATTAACTTTATCCTGGCAAAGACTAGAGTAAAGCATGATCACATCCCTTCCCAGCACTGGGAGGCAACCAACACATGTTTTCACTTCTTCAGTGGTTTAAATACATGTTTCAGAATTAGTCCTGAACCTCAGAAATAAATTGATGAATGTTCTCAAAGTTACCCAAAAGATAAAGCTATCCTTCATATAATACCATAAAAAATCATGATCAGTGGAGAAGATTTCTAGGAGGGACTAGCTGATGAATCATCTGGGATTTATGAAGAAGTAAAACAAGAAAATTTTTTAATTTACTTTTTCAGGTATCAGGAATTGTCTGTATGAAGTACAACTGCTACAGATGCTATTTTCTTTATTAATTTGTTTTTTATATTTTTCTGTGTGTATTCAACTTCCAGTAAAAATGAGAGAATTAAGACCTTTGCTCATATTCTAGGTTTAAATAATTTCTCAAACTTACTTCTTACAAGCATTGCTGAAATATTGTTACTAAAAAATATTGCTTCATATTAAGCCTATCCATATTGTGGTAATCTTACAGAAAAGACTTTCCAAAATGTTAAATGACCTTTTAACAAGTCTGAACAATATTTTTTTATAAAATCTTATTATAGGTATTACCTCAGTACAGGAAAGAATTTCTAGAGAAGCTCATGCAGCCCATGATTGGCAAAGTTTTTAGGGTAGAAATGAGAGTAAAAAGATGGGGGGGTGAATGACAACCAAAACTCTCATGAGGGTACCTGCCAAAGACAGGCTTTTACACATGAAAAAGAAAGATCCGCTGGTTTAAACAGTAAACAGTAAACTACCAAGTGACTTGTCAAACAAAGGAGGAAACTTGAAGAAAAATCAGAGTTCAGAGATATTGTAAGGGATGCAGCAGCAGTCAAACCTGTCTTGGCCATGCTGGAAATCACCCTGCAGTGCCCCAGCCCTCCCCATGCAGGACAAAGCGGACATGGGGCAGTTTGAGCAGCTGCTCTCTGCTGAGTGGAGGCACTGGAGGGTGCATCACTCAGGGTGACACTGCAGGAATCACACCTCCAGTGTGCAAGTATGAGTGATTTCTTAGCAACATTTCCATCATCAAGGTGATGATGCCAGCAGAGGTGCATTTAAAAATGGAGCATCCCTTTTCTCCCACAGGAAGGGTGTACACAGAGATGTTATGAGTTCATTTTAGCTAACTTCATTCTTTCAACTGCATTCTTTTGTCTGAGTAAATTTGGCACAAGATGATAAAGTAGCTGAAATCTTAGGCAGAAAGCTCCTAGCCCCCTCTAACTCACCTAGAGCTGTTATATAAATGGAGGCCCTGAAGGTAATGTAAATGGGGAGATAAGGAAGCCATGATTGTGATCAGAAGCAGAACTTGTCCAGATAAGAAACTGATAATGATCTGCCACAAGACAGAGCCACAGCCTTATTCACTAAGGCATAAAGAAGACCACAGACCAAAACTCACCACTGGATCAAGAATCACATGTAAGGTGCCTAAAGAGTCTGTGAGGATCAGTAGTACAGACTGTAAGATTATAAAGGTCCAGGAATTTCTTTGTTCTCAGCCCCTCTCTGGAGGCACCCAGTTCAAGCTGTTCCTATTTCTGTACCACTAAATTATTAATTCTTTTTTTTCTGAAATCAGATGTCTGAGAGTTTGCTTTGGGAAGAATGAGGCAAAGAAATGTCCTTAACAAAAGGGAACCCACCTTCTTCTAGTGCCAAAAAAAAGAGCAAAACAAAAGTGCTTCCATCTCTAAATATATATTGACACAATTTTAATGCATTTTTTCCCCAATGACTGAAGCAAAAAAAAAATCAATTTTAGGGTTCAAAATTATTATTATTATTATTATTATTATTATTATTATTATTATTATTAT
>JANIJU010000001.1:63281911-63309450 GCA_025504685.1 Leucosticte australis
ATTATTATTATTATTATTATTATTATTATTATTATTATTATTATTATTATACATAGAATAGTAAAATAATTTGTGTTGGAAAGGACCATAGAGATCATCTAGTTCCAGTCTCCTTTCCATAAGCAGGTATACCTTCAACTAGGCCAGGTTGCTCAATACTCCACTCAGTCTGGCACTGGACACTTCACAAAAATCCCGATAGAAAATATCTGTAGTTCTTCCTTGTCCACAGATACAGTCACTCTATCATAGAAGGCCACTGGATGATTCAGGCACAAATTGCCCTTTGTGAAGCCATGTCACCTGTCCCTAATCACCTCCTTGTCTTCCATATGTTTTGACATATCTTCCAGCAAGATCTGTACCACGATCCTGCTGGGTACAGAGGGGAGTTTGTCTTGTCAATAGCTTCCAGGGGGCTCCATTTAACCCTTTTTGACATTGGGTGTACTGTTCCCTTTTTTTCCAGTTACTGGTGACTTTGTCTTACTGCCGCAACTTTTCAAATATGATGGACAGTGAATTAGCAACAGCATGAACCAATTCCCTTGGGACTCTGGGATGTATCTCATCAGTTCCCATGGACTTGTGTATGTTTATACTCGTCAGGTGGTCTCGAACGTGATCTTCACTTATGATGGGAGAGACTTCATTCCCACTATCCTTGCCTTGAGGTTCAGGGACTTTAGAGGTATGGAGAAAGAAACTAATATTGAAAATTGAGGGAAAACAAATGTCCCAGCCTTATCCATGTTGGTTGCTACTTGTTCTGTCTTATTTACAAGGGAGAGTATATTTTCTTTAATTTTCTCTTTCTGACCAATGTATCTTTAGAACCACTTATTATTCTTTGCATCCCTTGGCAAGCTACACTTTAGCTTTCCTAATCCCATCCCTACCTATCTGGGAAATGTCTCTATATTCTTCCCAGAACAAATGTCCCTGTGTATTTCATTCTAACACATTAGTTTGACCAAGAGGTTCTTAGTCAGACATGTTGGTCTCCTGCTGTCCTTTTCCAGTTTCTTACATGTGGGAATTTAGAGCTCTTTCACTCCAAGAATAATGTTCTTAAAGACCTGCCAGCTTTCCCCAGCTCATATTATGGTGAACAGATGAAACAAGATATACTGTTAAAATAACAAGCATAGGATGACAGGATTGTTCTATTTTCTTTCAAGGCTAAAATTTGCTATGTACAAATCCTGTTCATTGTTCAGAAATCTATAGTTTGTTTTTTGTTTTTGTTTTTTTTAACAGAGGAGTACATGGTGATTAAACTTTTGACTTGCTTTCAAATCCAGTAGTAATACTAATAAATCCCCTTGGATTGCTTTGGAAATTTAGCATCTAACCTTACGATATTAAAAACTGAGCTGTGAAATAGCTAGCATCTGTATTCAAATACTCATATTTTACAGGTTTATGGTATTACAAGATATTTATTTCAAATCCTCAAATTACTCTAAGCTTGTCATTTCCTCTCTCAAGGTATAAAGGTGTGAATTTGAAGGAAGCTGAAGTGCAAGATTTTTCTTTGTTTGCTGAGCAAGCCTGATCTTATCAAGTCATCTGTCACTCCAAAACATGAACTATGCTATGAAAATGTGCTATTAGAAGCAAGCAAGCAACCAAGCAAGCAAAATAATTTTTAGACAAATTACTATTGATATAAACTAGCTAATGCTAGTGATGAAAAAGTGTACTTGCAGAGTTTTGGTAGGCATTGCCTAGTAACTAAGGAATGTTTGATGCAGTTGCTAATATTTTGAGCATCTGATTATGAAGAAAATATTTTATTTTATTTTTCTGACATTTTATTTAATATCAATACTTATTAATGTTCTGTGCTTAAAACTACAACTTTTTCATTGCATTCTTTCATTTGGAAATAAGAAACATCTTTTACAATAAGAAAGATAAAATTTTCACATATACAATTGAAATTGGACCATATATACACTTCATGTGGATTTGCCATTTCACCTCATAATCCAGGTGTCAGCATCAGCAACAGCTCTTCTGTAATTTAGGAGGAATATCGCAATGCTAACATACTCTACTCCCAAATACACTTTTGCACAGGTGGATTTTGTACATTAAAATATTCTGCTATCTTAATTTGAGAGACTTCTTGAAATATAGAAAATACTGAATTAAAATTATCTGAGTGCATTCTGCATATGACACATCTACAGATACAGAAATAACTAATTATTTGTGTGAGAGAATTAATCATGCTTGAGAGAAACAACCAATAGCAATAAATTTTGTTTCCAAATTCATCTATTAAAGGAGGCTAATGTTACTTACCTTAGCAACAAAACAAAATATTTAATATGTTTGGCTTAGAGTTCATCACTAGTGAGCCCACTCTAAAATAACTTCTGCATTTGAACACCTGAAGAATAACTGTAGAAAATCTTGCCAAATGATCCTACTAAAACATTGGAAATATGAAAACTATAATGGCAATTAATTACACTATTTTCACAGGAAAATTTGATTTTCCATATTATATTTCTATATATTGCAGTTCTATATTTTATCACTGTAAATGAAAAACTATGATGGCAGCATTTATATTTACTACATTGTGTATCAAATTAAATTGTTTTGTCACAAGATTTCATTTGCACTGCTACAGTTTGGGATTTAAGTGTCTTCATCTGTTGAAGGAAAACTGAAAACTCCCATTTTTATCTTTAATTAATGCTTCTTTCACTCTACTTAAATATTTTCCTCATAGTATCTAAATTCCCTGCTTGTCTCTCTGGATGGCAGTAGCTGTGGATTGCTAACTATAGTTTGGCATCACTTCTGACTCGCTGGCCTAATCATGGAGATGCAGAGAGCAAGGTTTGTGTAAATTCTTAATGTCAGACTGAATCTGATAGACTGCAGGGCCCATATGTGTGCTAGCACACATCTCAGCCCTTGGGCTGATAAATTGTGGTGCCTTTACTGGTAGCACATTACACTTGAACCTCACTGCCAGAAGGGTAAGCAACAGAAATAGTCTGATTTTGCTCTTACTTGCTGCCTGGTCAGATCTCACCACCCCCTGAGGCACATACACAAGCATGGGTCCCATCAAGTCTGGCTGTGACCTCTGGTCTCTCCCTCCAGTACCTAGCCCTCATACTCCTGCTCTCTGTGCAGCTCTGGCTTCTCAGATATCACAGACACCTCCATTTCAGGACAATTAACCCTCTCTTGTACATCTATGCCAGCTAACAGGTGGCATCAGCTCATACTCATGGTGTAACAAGGAGACATTTGCTCATTTATTGATGTTAGGGATCAAATTCAAATACAGGAAGAATAATTTGTTCTCGGAAAAGTTCCTCAAATGGCTCCCAGTTGCACTAGTTCTCTAAGTGGTCAGGGCCATAAACACAGCCAGGCCTGTCAGCTGCTAGAGGGATCTCACTGCAGACACAAGTATCTCAGTAGAAATCCTCTTGGCCACACTACTTACTCTTCAGTCTTGGTTCTGACATACTCTTCCATCAGCATTGCTTCAGATGGTGAAATTTGAGCATATTCTCTGGTCAGCTACAGGCCAGCTTGTCTGCAAAGTTACTAGAGGATCTTGGGCTGTAGAGCCCTTGTTTGTGGCAATATGCAATTTTATCACATTTCCTTTTCGTGCAGTTGGTTTTCTTTTCCCTAGCTGCTCTGTACTTCAGTCAATGTAAGAGATCTCTGCTTGGGGGTTAGTGGGTTCTAACTCCTCCCAAGACTCAGGAAGATCACTTCTAAATACACACTGGTAATAAAACCTGCTTTGGCCCCCGCCCCCCCTCCCCCAGAAGCAGCTGAAGCATATTAAAGCCAGCTACTTAAACAAAAATGATATTTAAATCTCAGCTGTGCCATAGAGGATTGGCATTTCCAATGGAGATATGTCTTCAAAAGTATTCTGAAAATTTCACTTTGGGGGGTTTGAACAGACCTGATGCTTTCCAGAGATCACTCTTCCCATCACAAATAGCAGAGATCATACTACTTTAGATACAGCAAGGTTCCATAGGAATAAAGTATGATCAAAGACTTTTTTTCCCTAGCTTTCATAGTCCCTTTCTCTGGCAAATAAGGAGTAAAAGTGAACTGAACATTTGGATTGCCTGAGGCAAGCTTATGAACATAGCTCAACTCTTTTGCAGTTTATATTGTCTTCTGTCTGGATTTGATAACTCTTCAACTAAGCCTTCCCTCTCTAGTGCAACTGTGATCCTCCCTGAACTGATTCTTTTCAACAAAATAATTGCACAAAACTGAATGTTCTTCAAAGAAGGATGAAAAACAGTCAATTCAAACATAGAAAAAATGTATTTTGAATTCAATCTGTTAAATTTTACCCTCTAATAATCCCTAAATTGCAGGAAAAAGTAATGATCTCCCATATTAATTATCATATCATTGTGCAGTCTAAAATATTTATATTTGCTAAAGAATAGAATAAAAGATTGTCAGTTTAGTTTCATATAGTAAATCCTCAGCCTCTTGTGCAATGGAAAATAAGGTGTTACCTGGCTATATTTTCAAGTTGAATTTAAATGCAAGTTGAGCTAAGAATGAAGATTTAATTAACTGAGGTTGCTGAAGGAATGGAGCATTGATCACAAGGGTTAGGTTTTTTGTTTAGTTTTGGGGTAATATCTTACAAGGTGAAGAATTGTGGAAGGGTGTTCACTTTAATAAAAGAAAATACAAAGGGGAAAAGAGCTGAAAAAAATGAATGAAGGAACATCCTATGTAAATTTCCTTTGCATATAGAAGTGCTGTATTGATAGATATACTTACAGAGATATAGATGTACTTATAGTGCAATTTCTGTTCTTATATAACTACATTTCAGTCCAGAAGTGTTTACTTTAGGATATAAACAGAAATTTTTAGAATAAAAAATAGATCATAATATTAGAAACTGAAGACAATTTTTTGTCACACACATTTCTATCTCAAAAGCTACATGAATCCACTTGTAAGTATTTGGCAGTTTGTTCTTCACTAATACTACATTAAGTAAAGGTCTCATCCCAGAGAAATCTCTCATATATTGCATTTTTTTCCAAAAAATGTTTCACTATAATTATTCTATACTGTGCCAAACATTTAATGTTCTTATTTAGTTGTGAATTAATTTTTCTTTTCAGTTCATATGCTTTCCACCATTTTGAATTTGTGTGGTATTACTTAGATATAAATAGTGAGAAATACTGATTATGGCTTATGACAGGGTTATAAGGAGAAATCCAAAGTCCTGCACTATAGATGCACTGTCCTGCACTTCCCTATGCAGGGAATAATGTGCTCTGACTCCATGATTCAGAATGCTGGACATTTGCTTTATTAACACTATACTATATTACATTAATACTATATTATAACTGTACTACATTAAAGAGATACTGTACTAAAGAATACTATACTATACCATACAAAAGATACTAAAGAAAACCCTGTGACTGTCTGAGACAGTCAGGACACAGCTTTGACCCCACTGGCCAAGGAAACAAAACAATGCTCAGCAGAATCCGACTGACAAATCACTTTGGGTAAACAATCTCCATAACACATTCCATGGGTGCAAAACAACAGGAGCAGTGAATAGAGAAAAGAATTGTTTTCTCTCCTCTCTGTGCTTCTCATTGCCTTCCCAGGAAAAATCCTGGGAGAGAGAGAATTATGTCTCTCTCTGTTCAGAGAATGTGAATCCACACTGCCCTGTGGATGAACAACCAGTGTATGTTTGTGGCCACCCACCAGGAAAGCAGCTTGGTAGAAAAAGCCCTCGAGGTCCTGGTGGCCACCAAGTCACACATAAACTAGGGAACTGCTTTTGCTGCGGAGAAGGTTAATGGTGTTCTGGGTTGATTTACATTAAATATTTGCCAGCAGGGCATTTATCTTAAATTATAGGGCTTTCCATTAAAGAACACTAGGAAAGAGCAGAGTTTATCCTTATTAGATATTTACATATATAATTGGAAATAGAGGCTGTTCCTATTTCCTGCAAATGTCCTTTGTGTCACTGAGTCTCTATTTTAGCAACTGTTTATTTAGTTTTGAAATTGCAACTGTTTCAGAAAATCTATCGCTGAAGATAGATCTTTAGTTATGACAACAGTTTTTGACAGTCAGTATAATGGGCCATAAAACTATGAAGGGGATTTTAAAATTTATTTGATTTAAAAGACTAGTATCTCAAGGCCTACAAAAGATGCACATTAAAAGTAGCTTCTCATTTAAAATCTGGTCCCTAATATCTACCAAGTTATCTACTAGTTATCTACTAGATTTCAAAACTTTGATATTTATTAATTAAATGAATATTTTTTGCTGAAGGTCGTACTTTGCTGTGATGAATGCTTTTTCATCAGAGAGAAATTTTTTTCAACATGAAAGCAATCAGCTAGAACAATAAACCTCTCAAATAGTATTTAGAGTTGAGGAAGAATCAAATACAATATTCCTGAGGTAAGAAAAAGATTGTAACTAATGATAGCAGTTCTTATTCACCTCATCGGTAGGCTTGTGACCTTATAACTTTCATTGTTGCACTCGAAACAAGCTGGTATGCCAAGAAACATGAGAGCAATAATTTTTGGTGCAAGACAATGGTCAACACTGCCATTGTCCTAAGACTGTGTGGAAAGGCTATCTTGTTTAGCCTGGACTCTGCAGAGCAGTATTCTCATTCTTAGTTATGAGATGCTGCACTTTTGGACTGCCTAAACTGAGCCTGCTTAACATTCTTTGTCTCTATGCTGCTTGTACCTTAACCTTGTTTAACATGACAAATCTTCATATGGCAGGCTCTTTGACTTGGTATCTTCACCATACTCTTGGTAGCCACTATTTCTGAGAATTACTGTAGGAAGCAATAATGATTTTCTCAGCAGCTTTGCCTTGCTAGTGTGTGTGGTTTTATCAGCTTTACTACAGGTCACTTGCAACAGGCAAACTGAACCACAAATATGCCAAAACAATGGGATTCAACCGGTGAATGAAAAATAATATTACAGGATATACAGGATAAGATGCTATCTTCTGTTTTAGTTAAAATGCTAGGTAGAAAAGATAGTAGCTTGGAAAGGTATTACCTTCTGAAATATATTTAAATCAAAATATTGTAAAACAATGCTGTGAAATGTACATCATTTTATTTAATGTTAATATTTTACAGATATTTTTGCCTAGATATAGCAAGATTAAAAGATATAAGAAATAAAAGACTAGACTTCTGAGACTTGAATTGCAATATATCTTGTTAAGATTCTTCAACCACTACTTTTACATATAAATTTTGAGGAGGAGATGAAGAAGAAAATTTTCGCTTATGACAGTGAAACCTGCTGAGTTTATGGACTTCATTGTCTTAGTGATATTTAATTAAAAATTATATCAATAAGTATGTGGAAATGAGATAAAATGAAAAAAGTCCAGAGAGAACATACATATTAGAAATATGCCAGATTCTTCACTTCAAGGTAATCTTATTTTACAAATCCATTAAAAAAAAAACAGTAACCACTCAGGCCTTGCAGAATTTAAGCCTGCCTCTGGTGGATCTGTTTTTCTTGGTAATGCTCACTGGCCCTTTAGAAGTCATGGATAACTCCCTGACAGGACACAATCCCAAGGTGCAAATGACTGCACACAAGTATGAAATGCAACAGCACATCCTTTCACACCAGGCCTTAATATGGCTAGTACAGAAAGTTTCCTCTATCCTCAGCTTTTGCTGCCTGTGGAACTGGATTTCTCTGAAATAAGGATGACTTCCACACAACAAATGAAAAAATATTGGAGCTTTACATTTTGGTAAGCATTTCTAAATCTCTGCTATTTTTTTTCTTCTTTTTCTTTTTTTTTTGGGGGGGGGAGGGGGAAATACCTGCATCTCTATACACACATAAATAATATTTACTGACAGTTTCTATGGCTACTATTTGTAATTCATGAACAATAATACTAACATCTATTATTACTGCTTTTTTTAAAAAGTAAGAATTTCATTTAGAAATGAAGATAAAATTCTGAGCACAGGATGTAGCCATGGAAATGAATTCTAAAAATGGTAAAAGGAGATTTTGATAAAATAGTTAAAAGAGTGAATTTAAACACTAGATTTCCAAAGTCACTAAATATTATGTTCCAAAGTCATTAAGTATTTACTTATTTAAAGTATTACTTTTTAGTTTTTCCAGTTATTTTATGAAATTTGAAATATTTGAGAAAATAAAACCTAATTTTTAGTTATAGCCTGCTTATGTGCATTTCCAGTTTACTGCAGATGCAAAGAAGATGTATAGATTAGCCAACAAGTATCCTGAGACAATCATAAGGTATATTTCAGGGAAACAAACAAGTAAACAAACAAACATAAATTTCCTATCCAAGAAAACCCAAAACAAAGCAAAAACCCCAACTCTAAGGAAACAAGAGATAAAAGGAAAAAAAAACCAAACCAGAGATTAAATCCAGAAATAGAAACCCTCTCCTTCTTTGAAATCTTTAGAAAATACCCAAAGTAACTTTATAGGAAAATAAGTTTGTTGAAGATTGTATAAATATTTTAGAAACACCTTAAACAAACATTAAATTACTTCATAGGGTCAAGAGCTTAATGGACTTGAAACACAAAAACTAATGTCACATGTGAAAGCTTGTGAAATTTTAATTCACTGTTTTAGGGTTGTGCTTCTTCATTAAAATACAGTCTTACTTAATTTACTACTTCTACTTTCTTCAGACAGATTTTAAGATAATCAGAGGACATGAAATGTTAGCATGGACATGAAATTGAACCATTCTTTTTTTTTTTTTTTTGTCAAACTGAATAATGTTTACCATAATTTCAAATAATTTTTCCAGTCCCAACTGTGCATAGAAATTGCTCTAAAACTAAATGACAAATTTTATTTTGATTTTTTCTGTCTGTCATCACCATGTGACTAGAATCTATTAATGTATACTAACTGCATTCATTTATTGTCTTCTAATAGCATTATTCCCATTTTTACAGAATGGCAAATGAGCTGCAGAAAGATTTAATTAGTGAGTTTCCACTCAATTTGGGTGAGATTTGATAGCAGATAAACATTATTTTTTTTCAGCACATTTGTGATTAAGTGAACGAATCAATGCTGTGGCTTTCAGCAGTTTTACCTGGGACTGGTAAGAATTCAGACCTGAGAGACTCTACCAGAAAAGGAAGATCATTATGCCAGGGAGAAAAAATTATGCTAGGGAAAAAATAGATTAAGAAGTCTGGAGGGGCTTGCAGCATATCTGGAGAGAGGAAGAGAGAATACAAATCAGTTAAGAAGCAAAATATTACCCATGAAAACTTGGGGACACACACAACTTCTCTGAGCTACCTGTTCCAATGTTTGACTATCCTTTCATTGAATATTTTTTTTTAACATTTGAGTGGTATCTTTTCTATTTCAATGTCTGCCCCTTGTTTCTTGTCCTGTTGCAGGGCACCACTGATCTTCGCTCTGCCTTCTTTAAACTCTCCTTTAAACTCTCCCACTAACTATTCATGCATATTGATAAGATCTCCTGAGCCTTCTCTTCCCCAGGAGAAACAGTTCCAGCTGGCTCAGCCTCTTCTCAGGTGACAAATGCTCCAGTCCTTTAATGATCTTGGTGTCCCCTCACTGGATCTGCTCCAGTATGTCCGTGTCTCCCTCGGACTGGGGAGCCCAGACCTGGACCCAGTGCACCAGATTTGTCTCACTATTGCAGAGGGATCACCTCACTCATCCTTGCTGATAATGCTTCTCCTTGTGCAGCCCAGGATTCTCTTGGCCTTGTGTGTTTTTGGGACACTGCTGATGATTTATATCCTAGTATCATCTTAAGAATATACCTGATTTCTTTTCAATTCAGTTGCTCCCTTTGAAGCATGGACAAAATGTGGGTACATGGTTCTCAACCTTCTTCATCTTTGCTTCAAAAAACAGGTCTGACATCTTACTGGATTCCCTATTTCCTCCGATCCCCACAGACGTTAAAATATGAATTATTAATAATACATTGAATTCTGAAGCAATTTTTTAATGTTGTAAGTGGATTTTGAACAAATTAGAAATTGTCTTGAATTTTAAAAGTATAAGATTGCTAGATAACAATGTGTATCATTCATGTACATTACCATATACTAATATAATTAGCTACTAAGATGTTATTGTGATCTGAGTGGTGGAGGGTGCTTACACAAACACATTTATCATTTAATCAAATTTTCCAATTAAAACACAGCAACAGCAGCAACAACAACCAAAACAAAGACACAAAAAATCCCACCTGCCATGAATACTGCTTTGATTTGAATAAATTATTTTTAATATAGTGTCAGTCTATACGTGGGGTCACTACCATCATATTGCTGCTCAACAAGTAAAACTTTAATATTTTTACTTCCCTCTGTCCAAGTGGAGGTAGACTTTCCCCGCCAAAGGCGTTTTCTGTCTTTTGGGAGTTTAGTATTTGTGAAAATCTGATTCATATTAGAGAAACTTGGAAGTTGCACAGCTGAAATGATCTTTTTCTTTCAGTGTGTGACTCTCAAAGTATCTCCTTCAAAACAGACCTGAAGCATGGGTGTGGGCGTATTCCTCTGTGATGAGAGGTTTCTTTTCCAGTTGCTGTGTCTGAAAGCTTTGATGCACTGTCTATTGGGAAATCCTGAGACTAACCAAACTGCATTCTGGGATGATGATCTTTTGGTGTGTGTGTTTGATTAATAGGAGTTTGGATAATTTTAATAATGACAGAAAAGTTGTATTTCCAGAAATATAATTAAGAAATTCTTACTCAGGTAACCCCTAAAATTTGCAAGATTATTTAAAAAGTTTTTTAATTCTTATAATGCTATGAAGAAGAGGAAAACCACTAACATCTGAAAATGCATCAAAATATCTTTCTTAATAAGTATCAGCTGCAAAATTATAGGAACATAAAATGAGAAAATTATATGCAGATATTTATTTGTAATTCTGTTTGTAAATCAGCATGAATAGCTCATGTGCAGCATGAGTCAGAGAAAAATGATCACGGAATCATGGAATCATAGAATGGCTTGGTTTGGAAAGGACCTTAAAGATCATCTAGTCTTAACCCCTCTGTCATGGTCAGGGACATCTTTCACTAAATCAAGTTGCTCAAAGCCTCAACCAACCTGATTTTAAATCTTGCTGGGGTTGGGGCTTTCACACCTTCTCTGAGTGAACTCTTCCAGTGACTCACCACCGTAATAATGGATTCTTACTTTTGTCCAATATAAATCACTTTTAATTTAAAACCATGGCACCTTGTCCTGTCACTACAGACCCTAGTAAAAAGTAAAGTCAGAATTTTGTAGACAACTCCCTTGTTTACCCTGCACTTTTTTTTGAGACACCAACATGGTTGCAGTATCAATATGACAACTAATATCTTTATTTACTTTCCTTGTGTTGTATTCCTCAAAGGAAAGAATTAGAAAGCCAGATGGAACTCCCCTGGCTTCTCAGGGAAACTCAATGAACTTCTATATCTCTTTGAGCATGCTTTGGGAAAAGGTGTTTCCTGAGGTAGTGAAAGGAGAAATGGTGGTAGTTTAGAATAGAACAACAAGTTTTCCCCTCATGCACAGACTACGACATTGGTTAGGAGGAAGAGAGCAGACAGCAGTGCTTTGGACTAGAACTCACAACAAACAGAAGGTGGTTTCAAAGGAACCAAGTGGAACTGTGTGGAGTCAGTTTTCATTGATGGAACCGCTGAGAGACTAACCTTAACACTAGAGCTTGAAAGGTGGTCTGAAAACAGTGATTTGTCTTTCTTTAATATAAGGAAATGAGAATCAGACTTTCTGCTCTGTGTTCATTTTGTTTCTTTTCATTTATGTTGGGTTTTGTTTGGGTTTTTTTTGGTGGGGGGAGGGGTGTTGGAGTTTTGTTTTGTTGGGTTTTTGGTTTGCATTTTTTTTTTATTTTGTGGGGCTTTTATCTATTTTTGTTTGTTTGTTTGTTTGTTTGTTTCCTTTTTTTTTTTTTTTCTTGGTTGGATTGGGTTTTGGGCAGGGAGTGAGCTGCAGTGGTTTTTTTGGTTTTGTTTTCTTATTTCTTTGGGATTTGTTAATTTTGTTTTAAAGCCTTTCTGGTAATTTTGTTACTCTGGTAATACTCTCTAAGGAAGAACCTAGACAGTTCTATTTCAAATGTTTGTGTAAATAAGGATTCCATTGAAATCACTCAAGACAGACCACTGAAGGTAGTGTTACTCTTCCGGAAGATATGAGTCTGGCCATCTGCAAATGTTCAGAAGAAAAATTATAATTATGACCAGAAAAAGCTCTGCTTATATGTAGTTTGGCCAAATGGAGTCTATAATGGATTTCAGACTTATACAGCAGGAAAAAAAATCCAACCTCAGTTATCTGAGATTAATAGGCAGAAGAAGAGGTCACTCAGGATAAAAAGCAAAAATCTCTGACCATCTGGAAGGGCAGATGAGATGACCAAATTCTGCTAGCAGTGGAAAGGTCTGGATAACCTTTCATAAATTTGCAGTATATTTTGCTTGGAATAAAGATAAAGGTTTCTTCAGAGCACTTCATGCATCATTTTCCTGCAAAAGAAAAAAGGCACCCAGAATAAAAGTTCATGAGGCAGTATTGTCAGACATCGTAGTAAAATCCTCCGCAGGAGTATTAATCCATCCCAGAAGTCATATGTTCTTGTCAAAGTACAATTATAATGTTTAATCCTTCTTTTGTCTCCTCAGTGAATGTCACTCCTGTGGAAATATATGTCCAGCAATGTCAAAGTCATCGCAGCAGTCTATGTAGGGAACATTTATCTTTTTGGATGTTCAGTGAACTGCAGCAGTATTAAATCCACATTTATATGTAGGGCTATGCCCAGGACAATCAGGAACTCACGGGGACTGTATTCAATTTTTACTCCTTATTAACGAAGAATGTACTCCTCTACAGAGATAAAGGTTCTGAAGGACAAAGGTAATAAAATGTAAATTTAAGAAATTTAAGTGGCAGCAAACGAAGGGAGATGAGGACAGAGCTGCAAGCAGTCCTTCTACTGAGGTTGCACTTGTTTCACTATTTTTTATTTTAAAAATATTTATTTGTGAGCTCTACTCCTATGGAATTCCTTCTGAGCACATACTAAGAATAATACATACAGAGGCAACAGAAAAATTCACAAAATTAACAAAATCATACCAGATCAGTTAATAATGTTGAGAAGTGTACTGCTCTGGCAGTTGCCTTATTTCAATACAACTTTTGAAAGACTTGTACACACACTTCAGTGTAAGTACCACAATTTACTTTTCTCTGAGTCACAGAGAATTATAGTATTCC
This sequence comes from Leucosticte australis, assembly GCA_025504685.1. NCBI lineage: Eukaryota > Metazoa > Chordata > Aves > Passeriformes > Fringillidae > Leucosticte > Leucosticte australis. The sequence continues at coordinate 63,295,299 of JANIJU010000001.1, forward strand.
TATCCAACATTAGCAAATTTTTCATTTTCTTTGTGTGTGTCCCTGACTTCATTAATCTTCTGAAAATGCGTGATATAGATAAACCTCTTACCTCAGGATGGTTGACAAGAAAAAAACAACAACCTCCCACCCCCCAAATTATTAAAAATTTATTTATCTTATTAATTAGGAGTTCAGAAACCTGAAACTTGCACTGTTGTTGCCAAGTTAATCAAACTATAGTATGTTACGTATATGTAAACCCAAAAGATTGAATGTATGTCATTATGAAAATATGGCCAGGTATTAAGTGCCTGCTGAACAAGGTATTATAGTTACCTGATGTATTTGAGTTAAAGGAATTGCAAGATAATTCAAATTAATACAGCACTGTAAATATGTGGTCTTTTTCATAGTAGATACTAATCCATCAGTTTATTTACCACACCAAAGACCAAGAAGAAAAAGTCAATCTTCAGATGAAGTCTTGGATCATAGAATAAAATTAAAGGATTTTTCCAGAAAAGCAACATGTGTTGCTTATGTGTGATCATAGAATGTCTTCAACTAAATTATGTTCATTGTTTTTCTGAGATTAAAGACTACAAAAATGTAGGTTTTCCTTAAAAAATTTTTAGGACACAAACATTGACTGCAACTTGATGAAATTTTTGTAAGAAACTTGTGTAAGAAAAGACACATTTCATCCTTTTTAAAATACTTATGACGTTCAGCTGCTAGATCTTGTAAGGTTAGGTGTCATGGCAAATTAATCAGCACAGGTTTTTTTTTCAGACTTATCACATGGTGTATGTTAGTTCATGGTCACCCCCAAAAGTGAGGTAAGTAGTCATGTGAGACTACCCTGGCAGTACAGATGCTTTTGTTCAAATTTCAGCCAGCAACTTGGAAAGAGTATCATCCATGTTTGTTTTTATATATGTATATAAAGAGTATTTCTGTACAAAACAAACAAACTAACATAAATATTTTCTAAATCCATAAAATGAAATTGAGTCTCATCTCACCAAGATATAGCTATGGAAAAATGTTTGTGATATCTGAAATACTTGGCATTGATTGAAAGTACACATATATGCTTTTTTTTTTTACCAACCCCTACTTCCTCTTAGAAAATTATTTCTATGACCTGTGTTTGAATTCTGTAAACAAATTGCTTATTTACTTAATTTAACATTTTGCTCCTAAAGGTTGGGTCAGCAATGTCAGCTAACCAAAAATAATCCCAAATAATATTTGTTCATATTTGTTCTGACTTTTCAGAGAATAGTCATCTGACCAATATTTCAAGCTCTTATTGAAGAAATATCCAGGAGAGGCTCCTGTATTATGTTGCACAAAACCTTCATGGTTCTAGTCTTATGTGCCTCCATGATATTACAGCAACGGGGAGAGTGCCTGACACTGTTACAGTACCATTACAGAAGTTTGTCTCTGCTTTACAGTTTCCCATAAAAACATTCTCATTTCACTTTAAAGAATGAGTAGCCTAGCTTTAAATCCTTCCCTGCTGGTTGTCATCTTAATTCTCCAAGTGAAAACTCAAACTGTGGCAACCAGAGTCTAAACAATAATTTCAAAGAGGGCCAAAGCTATCAAACCGAAAACTTTCAGTTTCCAGTCAGTGTCTTCTTCCTTGAGTAAAACAAAGTTTCATGGTTCTTCAGAACCTATGTGGATCTCATGCATCTGCATCTTTTAGGTTTACACTTGAAAATCCTAGACATAATAATTTCCTTCCTCTTTCTTCCCAATGGGATTCAGTTTTGTTCCTTGCATGAATGTCTCTATGAATTCAGGTTTTCCATGTAGTAGAGTCTGACTTTTAATGTCTGTCATGCAACAAAAAAAAGGAACTTTTTCCTTCTTTTTTGTAACAAAAAGATACAAGACAATGTTCCTGTTTTGGAAATGTAATGATACTATATTCTAGTTTTATTTTTAAGGTATATGTCTACTATTTTAAATACTCCATTCTCATACAATACACTTGGTTGCTATGGAAAATTTTTCATCAGGAACATTTCTTGTCCAAGTGGAGAAGATGAGCCATTTATTACTTGGAAGAGGAAGCAATATCAAGGAATACTGGGTATAAATCATGGAGGAATGAATTTAAAAATCACTGCACAGAAATTTCCAGTAGTCATTATCTTACTGTATGAACATTTCTAGAGACTAATTTTATGACTGTCAGTTTTCATTACTGTAAATGACTGAAATCAGAAGCTGCTCTGAGTCAAGAGATCTGCTGTCAAATTTAACAAATTCAATTATTAAAGATTGCCACTACGTTGTTTCTGAATCTGAACCTTAGGATAAAAGTTGACATTTGTGCAGTATCCCTCTCACTAAAGTTTAGTTGCATGCACCACACCTCTGTTTCTGAGCTATTTAATTGGACTCCCCTTATGAACAGTTAGACTGTTCATAAGTCTGAACAATAAACTTCCCCTTATGAAAGAGAAAGAGAAAATTCTAGTATCATTTCTCTTTCCCTAACTATCTAAATTAGTTCACCTTATGCAAAAAATCAGACAGCCTTGAGGCATGGCTAGATCCTATGAAATATTCTGATTACTTCTACCTTTTCAGCCTAAGAAAGTAATTTGCTTTGAATAGTTTCTCTCTATGCCTTAACATGAATAAGCCAAAATATAGCTGAAGAGACTTAAAGTGAAACACTATAGAAAGGAATAGGAAGAGAAGAGAGGATTATTGTGGAACATGGAGTTTCAGAGGAGAATATAAGCAATAAGGAATTTGAATACAGTAACTTTTCCTTCCTTAAGGAGGGACTGAATAAATGGAAGTCCAAAGAACTAGGAGGGGAAAGGAGAAATCATGAAGACAAGACTGAGGAGGACTGTGAAAAGGGGTGATCTGCTAAGGGATGTTTAAAGAGTGGAGAGAAAAACAGTCATTTAATAATTTTTTTTTTTTTAGTATAGTTATTTTTCTTTTTCAATAAGACTCTCAGCATAGAATTTTATAAGTGGCATGCACACATAGTAATGCAAATTTAATTTATATTTATAGTACTTATTATATTTATTCCTTAAACTTTCTTTATTGGTCTATAAAAAAACAGTGTCCCATGGCTGACATATCTAAAAGGTCTTTAAAAAAAGGAATTTATTACATATTTCAAATAACTACATTTCCTGATAGCTCAATGTCTCAACGTCACTTCTACACTTCTATAATGATTTCTTTACTCTCTGCACTTAACACAAACTTACAAGGAAGACTCAGTTTCTTAAGGAAACCATGCAGAAAGAGTTCTGGTTGTCCTAGATCTACTGTGCTTTCCACATCAAGATGTAGTAACTGTTCTAATGCTAAGACTTCTCTTTTATCTACCAGACACGCTCTCTGAAAAAAATGTGAGACATTTTAATTTTTCTCTGTTGGAGTAGCAGCAGATATATCCCTGTCTGATATCTTATTATTCATTTTAAGAAACTGGTCTTGAAGTTTTCAAAATACAAGCTCATCTTGATGGCCTTATGAGTTTTTATGGAAACATACCTATTGAAAAGATTATGATCAAACTTACCACATCCAGCTCATTTTCATGCACAGAATAACTAGTGAGCTTGTCTTTCTAAATTTACATTTTTCTTTTCTTAGTTCAAGGCAACTGACTAAAATGAGATGAAAATTTCATATATTGTGTATTTCATGCATCAGAAGCCTGTTCAATATTCATTATTAACTTTGATAGCAAAGGTTGTCATACCACAATATTTGTCTTGTATTAGGGTTTAAAAGCCTTCAGCCATGTATCTTACATTGTTGGCATATTTTTAATAACTTCTGCTTAAATTAAACAAAAATCTTTCTGCTTTTTGATACAAGGGTTTATGAAACCATTACAATGTTCAATCATTTGAAAGCAACATACCTGCTACTGAAAATTTTCCTATGAAATGGTAATTCTTATTGCAAGGATTAATGTCATTTAATTGACACAGAAGTTTCACATTTTACATTTTACATTTCTGAAAGTAAAGCTTAAAAGTGAAAGATGAAATACTCAAAGCTATACAATATTTTCAAATGTTTATCATAACAGCTTGAAGCAAACATATCTTCCTAGTGCTACTGGAGAATTTCACACAATTGAAAAGAAAAATAATAACATGGACATAAAGACTCTATTATATGACTTCACAATTTACATCCTACTGAGTAAATCTCAGGAAATACATATGCAAATCACCTTTTCCTCCACTTTTTGATGGCATTTCTTACATGTCTCATAGGTCATAGGAATGACCATCCATTAGTCTTGGCATTCATCAGCCCTTTGTGGCAGAAGGAGAAAGTCATATTTTAATAAAAGGCTTTGCAATGGCCTAGTAATGTATCAGTGAGATGTAATACAACCATTTTTAACCAAAGTGAAGTGAAACATATTATTAAAGAAACTGCATTGGCACCTCAATGGAAATATTTGCCACCTATCAAAACCAACTTGAAATATTTAAATTGTTGGGAAAAAAAGGAGATATATGTGCAAAGTAAAAGAAATCTTCAGCTGGTAAAAGATATGATGAAAAAAAAGAAAACAGAAGAGGCAAATATAAATCCTTAATGAAAATGGCCAGAAGAAAATTTGAGAAAATACTTCCTTAAACTTATTAAGAGAAGCAATTTTGAACTTCTCAGATTCAGAAGAATGACAAAAGAATTTACCATGTGCACAGATGATCATGATATAAAAGAACATGCAAGAATTGTGAAGAAACTCCACATTTGTAGAAAATGGAATTATTTTGGTAGTTTACATTTCTTGTGGAGGAGTTCTGGAATTTACCACTTTGAATTTTTCCTTTACTGAGAAAGAACTTTCATTTAAGACAGGTGTCACCAGAATAGACCCAGCACTAACCAATAAAGTAAAATACTCCAATTTCCAGGAGCAAATGGTATTCACCCCAGAGTGTTAAAGGAAGCCAGATACAAAATTGTTAAATAATAAGACTGGCTTTAATTTACCCTTGGGAATGACATATGAAAAGTAATACATGAGTTAATAAGAAGATTTGGGGGCATATGAATATCTGCATACAATTAACTCTGAGTTTTACATAACTGTGACTGTTGGAAATTGTAGTAAAGAATAAAATTATTAGCTTAAAAAATATCAGGAAAAGTCAATATATTTTATTTTAAAGGAAGTCACTCTGGAAAAATAAACTAGAAATCTTTGAAAGACTTTTCAATAAAGTGCACCTTGATTTCCAAAACCTTTTAGGATGATGTTGTAAATCTTATTAAAGAAACTAAGCCATTATGGGATGAAACCAAGATCACAAATAAAGGGATAAAAAAGAAAATGGGTGAAAGATTATTACATTTGCAACTGACAAAAAATTATGCTTGACTGTAAAACCAAATCCTGAATTGAGTGTTCTAATAACTTAATAAAAAGATAAAATTAAAGGTCAATATATATAATCCTGTGTGGAAAATGGTCTTATTACAACAAATGATAAACATTTGTAAATTATCTATTCTTAGGGAAGGGATCTTACAGATAAATCTAATGATCTTAATTTAAAAAAAATAATGGAATGTTAAAAAAAAAATCTACAATATCATCATCATAATGTGCAGCCATGTGAAAGGGAAATATCTCACAACTTCTTAATAAAATAAAAGAAAAAAAGTAAATATACTGATGCCACTGAACCTCCAGGACACATTTAAATTTTAAATATGGGATCTAGTTCAGGAACCATGGTATCTAACATGATATAATAAAATTTCCTTTAAAAAAGCAGTAACAGGTTGTCAAAGATATCTGAAGCTGCAGAGTAAGTACTGTAAAATGAAAAGAAAATAAGTCTCTTTAGGTAGAAAAAAGTTGCTCTGGATGAAAGAGAGTGAATTATGTAAAATAATGAGTAAAGTAAATGAAAAGAGATTGAGAAAACAAGGAAAGAAGAGTCATTTTTTTCTATATTACAACTCAGGAATTCTTTCTTTTTGACAACACAAAAATTTTTGTTGCATACCCAAGTTTTCAGGTAGTGAGAGAAGTTAGGCAGGAGTAGGTGACAAAATAACCCCATAAACTTTTTTTTCTGAAGCTCTTGGTGGCGGTCACTACTCAAAGATAAAATTAGAGAGTCAATGGATCTTTCACCAGAAATAGTACAGCCATTTCTGTGTTCTTACAGGCAGGTTTTCTTGTTCTTTTTGAAATATTCAAAATAACTCAAAGTCTGTCATGATGTGTTCCCAACTAATTTCCATCAGGCAACTTATGCTTTTCTTTCTGATACAGCAGAAAGCCCTTCATTTGATTCTTCCTTATATACTGGAGACACCATAAAGGAATTTTTGTTATTACTTTATTTTACCAATAATATCAGCTGCAGAAGTCCCTTGATGTTTATCCTAAACTGTTTGTTGAACACAGGCCTGAGTTACCTAATGAAGTTCTAGATATCTTTCTATGGGCATACTAGGGCAATCCTGAGATATTTTAGCATCACTGCTATGTTTATCCTATACAACTGTGGGATTCATCAAACTCTTCAAAGGCAGTTTCAGGCAGGCTGAGCTTTGTATTTGTTTTTGTAATTTATCCTTCAAATGTATCTTGGTGTACTGGTACCAGGCATCAGATGAAGGCATCTGTCAGACTCTGAAGAATTCTGCCTGTGTTCAGACAGCCTCTCTTTTATGTTTGCCTGTTTGATGAATATCTTTGACTTGCAATATAATACAATCAAAAAGAAAATAAAAGAGAGAGAAGAAAAAACCACCAATTTTGTGTTCTTTAATGTTCTGAATTAAACTAATGTTCTATATTTTAAAACCAACACCAAAAAAACCTGCATGAGTGAGGTAGGTAGCTAGAAGTAGGTAACATAGGTGGTTAGGCTATATAAAACACAACAAAAATGAAAAATAATCCTAGAGCTGCTTAATTCTTTGACTCACTATGGGTCACAGGCTGCCATTATAGATTATAGACAAGTGCCAGATTTTGATAAAAAGAAATTAATAATTTTCATTTTGATAGTTTTTTTTTAACCTGCTAACCAGGTTTTATAATTCAAACAATTTTTCCTTGTTTTAGAGTTTTACTAGTTTCCTGATCCTAGTATTGTAGGTTAGGTGATGCAAGAAAGCATACTCACTATAATACATTCTTATCTTCTAGCTTGGATAAAGTCAAGGAAATTTATTTCCATTACTTCAAAGATACCATCTTTGTCTTCAGGAATTTACCCATAGTTTTATTTCTTTGGACCTTTAAAATTCTGGAAATTCCTTTAGATTCATTGTAGGACTTGTTAAGCTGCCATTTTTTTGCCATCCTTCTCCATTTAAGAAATTTTCTGTCTACCAAATACTATATGAACTTTAAACTTCCCATCTTTAATGAAACTGTAGGGGGAGGAGGGAGGGGCTATGCAATTTTTTAAGAATAGATTTATAAAATATTTATTGGTTATAAGTGAACTTCCTCTGATGAAGTGCAGGTCTGTGGGACTGTGTTAAAATTACTTAGAACTTCTATTAGTAAATCTCCTGGAAGCAAAATATCTGGATTTATCTTATCAATTTGCCCTAAGTAATTTAAAGAGGTAAAGCAGGAATATAACTGTACAGAGAGTGTAAATATAAGATCATGTACCTAAAACTGCCCAGGATCAGGAATCTAAGCTAATCTAAGCAGGGTACATAGCCAATCAACATATAAGTGATTAGAACTACCAATTAGATGAAAGGAAATTCTGAAAATGGGAAGATCCAGGACTACATTTCATTGATGATTATTTTGCCTCATATCTTTTTAATGTTAAAGGATCATAAACTACAAAATGTAATATGTGAAACATTTTATGCAGAGCTTAACCCCAGAAATTTTGTATGATGAATGCCCAGATTAATAGATTAGAAAGTCATATTCCTTCTCACACTGGCGCTCATGCTCTCCCTGGCTCAATGAACCTCTCATTCTTTGCTGCCTAATGACACATTTGCAGCAATGTGGAGATTGTGTTCTGTGAAATCCCCTCATCATAGCTGGGGCACCAGCTGCAAGGCTGATGAGTATAGCAAATGTAAAAGTTAAACATGAGGCTTCAGAGAGAGTGTAGCATCATGAATTCACAACGTAACACTTTTTACGGTCCTTGGGCCAAAGGAAATTGTGGATCAAGATACCAACGTGATTTATTCCTGCACTTTTTTCCCAGTAGAAATATTATGTTCTTGTAAAAAGAGCACAAGAGAACTATGTGGAGGTTATTATAAAAGCTGCTATAATATTGAGAATCTTCATTTATGTTTACAATTTTCACGGAATGGCATCAGCTTTGGGTACCTCCTATTGCCAAACTTCCAAAACTTCCTTTTTGAAGTTGCAGAATCCTCTCAGGACAATTGGAGACCTGGCCAAAATGTGATAAAATTATCTGTTATTGGAGTAATGTAGGGTTAATGTCCTTTGGAGTTTATTAATAAAATTTCCAGTTAACATCTAAGCATTTTTTTTTTAAAGGTAGTTCTGTAAATTTAGTCTTCTCCTACTTAAACATATTTTTTAAATTTTCTGCCCATATTTTTTTTTTCTTAACTCTTCTAGATGTATTTTTTCCTGCCCACTCTGACCCTGTAAATAATTATTTTCTCTTTGTTGGCTGCCAATTTTTCCTGACTTCTCTTTGCAGCTAGTGGTGGTGGTTCTTAATTTCACTGTGCTTAACAAGAATCCCTTATAAAGTCTGAATCCCCCTGTTCAACTCCTCACAGTTTAAATGAACACAATTACCAGAGGAAAATGAACAGTAATAGCTGTTTTTTACATATATGAAGTCTTTCTGGCAGGGAAATTATGCAATGTGTTGTGCAGCATGAGTATACGAAGTTATAGTATGAAGGATGGTACGAAGAAAAACAAAGCCTTTATGACTGTATAATTAGCATTATTTTCTTTTTTGGAGGTCAATATTGCTAATAATTCATTCTCATAAAAATATTTTCCCAATGTTTATAATAGGACAAAAGGAAGGAATTTTAAAGGATGGATGGCTGTAATATAACAATTTTCAAAACAATGCAAGCAGGACTTCTTGGTTATTTATATGTATATACATAGAAAAATAGAGGAATTTGAAGGCAAAGTACTGAGAGGGAGAACAAATCTATGAGGTCCAGCTAAAAATGACATAGGAGATGTTACAACCCATGAAAATAAGAATCAGTAAGAAAAATTAAGTTCCCAGAGATTAGGTAGAATGCTACAATAAGAAGAAAATTGGGAAAAGAAGAGAAATGCAAAACAGAAGCATTTATTAAAAGGAAGAAAATTGTCATATGAATGGGACAGAAAGGTGGAATTGAGAGTAGGATGAAACATGGGTAAAAAATAGGAGAAAAGTATGCATAAAAGAGTAAGTAGTAAGAAAGCATAGATGTCATTTCTTCACAGGTCTGACATTTTCATATGGTGATTCAAAACTGAATCTTGCACCATAAAGTATTAAATAATTCAATATCACTGTTTAATAAATCAAACCACTCCTCCTATTAGAGAATGTTTTTTGATTCTAAGAACCTCGTTAAATTATCTTGTTTATGATCTGAAATACAGTGATCAGGGCTCAAGCCCCCTGTAGTTCTTTTGGAAAGCTATGTTAACAGGTCAGACAGGTTTGGCCATGTACTGTATTGGCAGATCAAAAGTTCCAATAATTATTATTCCAATAATTATGGTAGAATGTATGGCTGCTTTTGACAACCTCCTTTTCATTAATTTGAATCATAAATAATTACCCATTGTTTGATTGTATATTACTCAAGAGAAATGTTGAGACCATGGGAAAAGCAAGTTATGTGTCAAAGGTTCATTGCATCTAAAGTTAAACTCAGCTGAACACAAAAAGGATTTCTTGCTTAAATATTTTCCAGCATATCTTATAAAAAAAGAATTTTGACACTTAACCCTCATCCAAAATAGGTTAAGATAAATGTTAAAGAGAAGTACATTCTCAGCAAAGTTTCTGCATTTAAACTGTCCACCATAGAAAGCCTGATATCAGTTATTTAAAATTTGTGCTTATTGGTGCATTCATGTCTAAAGTATTTGTCTCTCCAAAGAGTTTGAAATTACTTAATGAAAATTCTAGTACATGCATTCTTTACGCTTCAGGAGTCTCTATTCAAATTTGACTTTGGCAGAATTTTCAACCTATCTGTCATGGATCCCTCTCATATCTTCTTCTACATATTTTAGTATATCTTCTCATAAAATCCTGCACATTTTAAGTATATAATATGATCCATGTTTCACAGAATGAGGGAATGGATTTAAAAAACAGAGAATACATTATTCTCTCAAAATACACATGAAAACTGGGAAAACAAATTGATTGAATCTCAGTCAATCTGAAATGTCTACCCAGACAGTAGAGTGCAGATGGATCTCATTCTAAGATAAATACAGAACAAATCTGGAATCTGGAGGTAGATCGAAGAAATATTAATTACTCCTAAGTCCTGAAACAGAGATTTATTTTATACCCCAGGTTAACATTTTGGACACAAAAATACATGTGATTCAAGAAAACTCTTCAAACACACGTGACTCAAGATAGCTGTTTTGCCTGAACAGGTATATTTCTTTCCACTGAAAATTTATTTTTTTATTGATCATATTAAACAGCATATAAGACTCACTTGCACTTCATGATCTTACTCTGCTTAAGTCACATAGCTCTGCATGTAGACTTCTTTTTCTTTTTGAGGGAACGAACTTCATTTGTTGTTTCCAATAAAAGGTGATCAAAAAAACTTGAAAGTCTGAATTTTTAATGATGTTATTTGTCATCCCATTATATTCTTGATAGTCTGACTTAAGAAAAGGATAAGCAACAAATAATAACATTTATCAGAATCTTAAGATTCTTGCCCTTTGGATCTACACAATTGAAAATGTGTATGGGCAAGTTTAAAATATGTGAGCTGAACCCCTAATTGTGTTATCATATTCACTTAAAAGAATCACCTCTGCAACACATAAAAACAGGCATGTTTATTTTTGCACAGTGACATTTTCAATATTCAAATTTCTTAGAAACAATTTATGTCAAACAAAGGTTAAGATTTTAACATTGTGCTCTATTGTCTCCACTTGCATTCTATACATACATGTCCAAGATAGAACGGAAGCATGGTAAAAGCATAACATTCAGTAAACTGCTCTGCAAATATTGCAAAACTTAGGACAGCTTAATTGAATGTATTTACAACCATACTGATACATTTTCTTAATGTATTTATTGTCTTACATTCCAAAACATTGTACACTTATTTTGCTCTGTACTCCTTTTCCATACTAAGTAAACTCATATGTCAACATCCCAACATATTTCTTCAATACTGATTTTGTTTTTGACTAAAGTTTCAAAACTTCTGACGGGATCCATTTGATGCAAAAAATCCTATAATACATCTGCAAACAGTTGCATGCTCATATGACAGCACTGGCAAGTTTATATTTGTGACATGCTGTTAACCACATCATTCCTGCTTTAACAATGTTCCTCTTGCGGTAAAGACTCAGACCTCATTTTCCAGTCTCCTCCTCAAAGCAAGCAGCCATAATCTGATACAAGCTCTTTTGGTATGCAAGGTGAAGGCAGAAGCATTTTAGTTAAAGAATGAGCCATCCGTTAGCATGTCTGCTGACACTCTGTGTTTACTAGACCATTCTAGAAAAACTAGTTTTTATTTCCCCAATTAATGATGACCTGCAATCCTGTGCATAACAGTTATTTCTACAACAGTTTGGTTGCAGCTCTAATTCTAATTTTACAAATAATCATAATGCATGACAATATAAATTATTGAATGTACACTGAAATTAAAAAGGACTTAGAACTTATCTGGGTTATCTGGCATTCTTTTTTTTTTTTAATTTTGGTTCTTGTTGTTGCTTTTTAGGAGGGAAGAGGGGAATGATAGCAGTCAAGCAAGTAAAGCTTATTCTTTAAATTCTTTGAACCAATCTTGGTTTCATTTTCTTTATAAATTTTTTAAGAACTCTGAGTCAGTTTCCTAAAGTCAACTAAACATAACCAAAGATATGTTAAGTATGTGACATAGAAAATAAATTTATAAAAGATTGTACATTTTGTAATCTCATTCCAACAGAATCCTGACATGTATTTTTCTGCAAGGTTCCAGACACATAAACATTTGTTTCATAAAAATGTCTCATGTAAAATATAGCCACAATTTTGAAAAATGGAATAAAAAAATAAGCATCTGATTTTAAAGAGCAAAGAACATTGTCTGTGAATTTAGAAGGTGCTAAAAATTCAGTTTATAATGAAATGAACAATTAATCCAGTGTTTTGCACTTTGAGCAGAACTGCACAAAACTGTGAACTTTCATTAAAAAAAATTCACCTACATTAGCTGTAAAATGGATGCTATTTCAAAGGTTGATTTTGATCACATAAAATATATCTCTTTAATTATCTATATACATAGAGCTGTCCAAGAATATGTAGTAGGGTGTATACTACTTGTGAGATAAATGATAACGTGGAGAAATCTATAAGCAAGTCAAGTGGATTTACAATTTCAGATAGATCATACTATTGGCATTTTTCTACACTTCATTGTTGGTATTTCTACTAATTCAGGTGCCTAAATCTGGTTATTTTCATTGGCACCTTAATAAATCAAAGGGGAAAACAATGCAATCAAAGAGGAAAACAATGTATGCCTACATTTGGCTAAATTGACCCATCTGGTGGGACATGTCTGCTTTTCTCCAGTTTTTCTCTTCCCACACAAAGGCCTGGAATAATGATGCCCATTGATTACAGTAATCCTGTTTTTAAATAATCCTATTTCATGTTCTGAAAGTTTGTGAAGTTTAATTATATAGATATGTCTTGTAGGTTACTGTATTAAATTGCTCCCTTGACCCTCAAATACAAGATATCTAAAAGTTTAGGTAACCAGGAGCTGCAGCTGCAATTTTCTGAACACTTTTTCTCCTTCTAGGTTAACAAAGAGATATCTTTTTCCTCCTTTGCCTGTAATTTGAAAGCTCCAAATAATCCACCCTCTGTATATCATAAGTGTTTGATTTCAGAACAGGGAAATTGTTTTTTGTTCAATGCATATTTGAGTCTTGGAGTTATATTCTAAATTAAATTCCTGTCATATTTATTGGAAATAAATGTTTGTGGGGCCAGTTCCTTCTAGGCATTTCTCAAAGGGTAGAGATGTATCTTATCCAGCTTAAGTAATTCTGTCTGAACTAGTCATTTTATGCACTTTTGCAGTCAATGGAGAGAAACACATTTTTAAAGTGTGATTTATTTCACCTATTAACATGATGAATCATGTCCTGTACATAGTGATTTTTCTACTCTGGCTATAAGAAAATCCTTTGGTTGCATAATTCTGATGTGAACATTTGTGCAGTAGAACCCTCTTTATTATGAGATGGACGTTTATCCATTCAGCCTGCTATTACAAGCTTTCTTTCTCTTTTACCTTTCAAGTGGAACAAATGACCATTTAAAATTAACTGATATCCTGGAAAATAAACAGATGTACAAACAAGAAAAATAAAGGACCCAAAGACCTAAGCCAAATAGCCACTTTTCACACTAGGTCTTTATATGAGATTTTCCACTATGTGACTGAATGTGCCACCCAAACCTTTACAAAATTGCATTCAGAAACATTTTACTGTTAAATAGAAAAAAAAACCAACCAAAAAAGTCTACATTAGGTAATAGCAACTAATGTTGGTGATTTTTTTCAATAACTGCTGAGTAAGGGTGATTTACTCCTGACTTGGTTACAGAAAAAATTTTTGACTGAAGTGATGCAAAAAAAAGGTAATTTTCCATATAAAGAGGATCTCTGCAAGTTAGCATTTCCCATACTTGCCAACATTAAGGAGTATTAATGGATATCACACCTATGTTCACTATTTGTATCATTCATTGGACAATTAATATTTTCAAGCTTAAGCAACCTTTTTAAATTCAGGCTGTTCCATCACACAGGTGGGTTGTTAGTTAATAACTTCAAATAACTAGTGGCACTGGGTGCATATATAAAATATATATATATGCATACATATATATATATG
>JANIJU010000001.1:63315197-63353536 GCA_025504685.1 Leucosticte australis
TGTGTGTGTGTGTGTGTGTGTGTGTGTGTGTGTGTGTGTGTGTGTGTTTGCCCACGTGTATATAAAAAAGAAACTTTATTATTACCTGTGTCCACTCATTAGTTTGAGGGTCATATGCTTCCATAGTGTTCAGGTATGATTGACCATCATAGCCACCTACTGCATATAATTTGTCACCAAGGAGACAAACACCAACAGCATCTCGAGGCATACTCAGTGGAGCCACCATTGTCCATGTATCAGTTTTTGGGTCATACCTGAGCAAAGAAAAATTAAACTGGGTATGTGCAGAGAAGACAAGCATCACTTCATGTTGATTTTCACTTGAATATAGTTCTTTTTTTCCTGGGGGAAAAAACCAAACCTTTAGTATCCTATCCAAAAAAACTTTTTCTAACATCAAAAAGAAAAGATACAGATTTATTGTGTTCCCAATTCAACCCTCTAGATGCTGATTAGAAACTTTTGCTCAGCTAACCTTCTAGAATAAAGATGTTTGTAGGATAGTGTGTCATAAAGAGATCTGATATATCAGCATATATGTGAGCAATATCTGAATGGATCGGTATAAAATTTTATTTATCTATTATGTATACATTTGAAGTGGGGTATTTCCTGTAGCACATCTAAACTATTAGAAATATTATTTCTAAAATTAAAGTTCACTGTATTTTAATTTTTGAAATTATACAATACAACAGTAAAAAACTCCCTATGTATTCTAATGCTTAACTGCATTACAGTTAGTGTCTCCTTCTGATATTTGCTCTAGTAGATTAAGTAATACTGTTTTTTAGACATAAACACCACTGAGTTTTTAAAACTGAGGGTAAAAATCTTTCTGTATAATGATGGCAATTTCAAAATTAAATATTTAACCTAGGTTTTCATTTATATATTCCTTAACAAATTAAAACTGTTTAATTTCTGAGGTCATTTCATTGTAACTCTTTTGGACATGCAAAAACCAGAAATTAATTATCTTTTGATAGTTTGTTACCAAGGATGTCTGGAGTATTTGGTTACACTAGATACCTGTTTTGTAGATGTCAAATATTACTAAAACAGGTATCTCAGTATAATAAAATTAATTTCATCTGTCCTTAAGCTAGTCTATTATGTAATAGAATCATGTGATCAGTGGAGAAAATAAGCAGTTTTGGTCTACAAATCCTTTTAAAAGTCTGACTTTAGTAATTTGCTTAAATGTGTAAGTATTTTAGTAAGTCATATTATCAAAAGGCAACTTGGAGGGATACTGTTTGAAGTCTTACATATTTGAACAATCAAATATTTTATATATATATATATTCATATATATATATATACACACAGGAACTGAAACAGCAATGCTACAGTGTTTTGCTTGTAACAGCCCTTTGGATCCTAAATATAACTTTTAAAGTGAACAATAAAAGAATTGTCTATAACCTTGTTCATATTGTTCTTGAGAGGTAAATACATTTAAGGAAAACAATCTACTTGTGTGCTAACTGCTAATCCTGGCATTTGGGGGACTTCTCAGAAAATAAGATGTCAAATATCTAGATATATAATAAATGTCTTTCCTAACTTTAGAAGAAAATACTAAATAATAAAATACAAACTATTGCTTGAATATGTGGAAGGGAAATGACCATGCAACAAGCCAAAAAAAAAAAAAAAAAGGATTTTTTTTCAAAACTGTGTGAGTTTTTCAATGACAGCATCATATGCCTCTAGCTGAAACAGTTTCCCATCCAGGGAAACACACCAGTGTGCATTGTATCTTCGCCTACCCAAAGGTAATAAATGTTTAATAGACTCCTCCATACACTCCCCTTAAATTACAAGGGCCAAGGTGAGGAGGTGCAAAAGTTAAAGCTGGAAAACAATACAATTGACATCATCATTTGACCTTCTTCTTCTTGTTCAAATAAACAGGTATGCAAGGCTAAAATGAATCCTTATAACTCAATTCTGTCAACAAAATAGAACTGCACAAGAACTTATTGGCTTTGTAACAGCCAGGAAAATACCTGAGTTTTCTTACATCTTTTTTGCTGCTAAAAAGCAACTGTATTTGTCATTTTTATAATAGCTAGGTATGCCCCAGGCTGAACAGGGTTGTGATAAAAGCTCCTAATGTGGAAAGAAATAAAGTTTGAAATCAAGGTGAGACGAAGGGGAAAAAACTATAGGTCAAATGACTATGTTTTTAGCATCTGTCAAGTTTTGAGTAACATTTGAAAAAGAAAAGCTGCTTTATGAAATCTGCCAAAATATCTTGAAAATTTTATAATTCTTATGAAGTAGTTGTTTTGCCTTTAAAAAGGAATAGAAGATTGCACTTTGCCAACTTGTGAAGGTGAGTGAAATGTAACTATTATTTCAGAATGCTTGAATGCAGAGGAAATCCTTTAAAATTGCATCAATCTTAGAAGAAAGTAAACTGGAATACCTAACTACTATTGAGCAGTACTTTAGCGGTAACATTAAGAAAACACCTATCTACTGCCTCCACTATATTTGCATAATCTCAAAAATAAATTTTAAAATAGTATGTCTGGTTTGACAGTCTTCCAGGAACAAATTTGTACCGGAATAAAACACATCCTACCAGGCTGCATCAGAAAGACAAAAAGACTGAAGCAGCTCATTCCTGAAGAAGAAGAGACTTAGCTAAAAAGCAGGCTGCCAATATTTACAGAAAGAAAAATTTTCAGAGAGATATAAAATTACTCAGACTAATAGATCCTCCTCATCACTTACTATTCTTTGCTTTCCTAAGATATTGAGGGGCTTTTATTTTTTGGAAATGATGCATTATTTTGGAGCAAAAAACCAGACACACTAAATAACATTCCAGCCATCTTATAAACTAATCAATCACTGTAAGGGCCATGAGAGTTTTTTCACATTTCAGTGAAATCCACCAGTTAATTCACATCCACTCAATGTAAATTTATAGTCTTACAAGTTTTTGTTTGCTAGTCCCAGCTTTTTAGTCTCAAAGCTAACTATTGATGAAGTACATCATCCACACCTTTTTCTACCAATGGAAAAAAATATCTAGATGAGGGATACTATATATTGTCCCTCTAATACTAGTGCATAAAACAGCATAAGGATAGGTTTAGCTCATTTTTGCAGTCTCTCTTGAGAAAGGCAAATGAGATAGAGTATGGTTTGACATCAACACCAGGAGGGTTTTCTTCTCAGAGAATGAAAAATGAAATAAAAGTTTCTTTCTGAGTACCAATAAGCAGAAGCAGTAGAAAATATATCATTAAGACTGTCACTAGTAGTCTTAATATAAATTTATCTAATTGAAAATTCTTGTTATTGTTCCTCACAAATAAAAGTCCACAAGCATCATCCCTGTAAGTACAGGCATCATGGGATTTCCCTGATTAACTGTCCCTCTCTTTGATAAAGGAAAGAATTCATTGTACTGTGAATATCCATCACTTAAACAGTTCTTTATTTCTTCTTTGCTTAGCTTTGTTTTTGGAGCTAGAAAATATTCTAAAAACAATTCAATTTGTGCTAAAAAATTATTTAAAGGAAAAACTTTTATCTCTACAATTTTTAGTTTGCGACACTTCAATGCATAATATAGTGTCCTAAAATTACCTAAATGGGATGTGAAAAGAGTGGGTTTTTGTGTTTGTGGTAATATATAATAGTGCTGTGAATAAAAAGGGATTACAATAAGTTTCAAAGAGATTGTTTTTCACTCACCTTTATAGAATTTTTCAAATAATTACTAATTAGACATTTCTAGGGTTAACATTGTTTAAATTTACCATCTCTAAGCTAATAAAATAATGCTACCAGATATTATTTTGTATTTTAAAGATTCATGTATAATTTGATACCTTTCCACGTAGTCCAGCAGTCGAGAACAGTGATTAGAAGCAGGAGCATCATGACCTCCAACTGCATAAAGAAAGCCATCACAGGTAGCCACTCCTACACCTCCTCTTCTCTTACACATAGGAGCACACATATTCCATTTATTTGTGTGAGGATCATAATATTCCATTGAACTCAAACATGAACTTCCATCCCGACCTCCAACTGAATATAACCTAAAAAAGTCCACACAAATAAAAATGTTGACAAAACAAGAGCTCAGAATTGAAGAAATAAAAATGAGTATCTGTTTTTTTATCTGACATCAGACAATAGAAAAAAAGAAAACACATTATATTTGAAATCATGTGAATCTCATACAGTGAAAAAACACAGATGTTTTCAATATTATTAACAAACTCACGTGCTATTTAATACTTTGTTCACCTGAAGAGGAAGGAAGATATTTCTTTCTGCTATGAATATTTTCATTCTTTCTTTACTGCATATTAAGTCAAGAGCAACACAAATGACATGCAGGTTTGTCTCTATAGGTTTAAAAATCATGTAAGCAGCGTTGCTGCCTAAGCTTACTATCGATGAGATGGAAGTGGAAGTGCAAACTCATAACTGGTAGTCCAGACAAGGAAGAAATATGCAATCCATTTATTATAGTTCCTCTGTGTTTTTGCTGTGCATCAAAGTATTAAGAAGCACAAATAATAGGTAAAACAAGATCTGATATTCAACAAATTTCACATAAACATCTATCAGTGGGAACACATTTTTAGCATGAATTTTACACTTAGAATATAGTAGAGATCAAATATGAAATGTGTTGCAGATAGGACTATCATGTTATGTTTTAAACATGGATTTTTAAAAATTACTACCTCAGTTTCAAGGCTCCTTCTCACACTGAAGAAAATTCTTACCCACACTAACAGCAATATGTCTACTTAGCAAAAAAATTATAACCCCCAAGCATGGTGTGTTGTTTTCCTTCATCAGAATGTTTTATGAATATAGAGTAATGTTGGAAAGTCATGAACAACTTCTGAAGAGTATTGGAAACTTGAAATTATAAAAATATGGTTTAACAAAAATGATGTTGTTTTTGTAAGCATCTGCAGGCAAGAAACTTGTTTCGTTCTGTTTGTAATGGGTCCCAGGAGGAAATAGTTCTGATTGTTCTTTGGCCCTAATACCATGCTGTATTCAATCCATGTGAATCTTTTTGCAGTCTGTTGCCTTTTATATAGTGCCTGGAGATTAACTAATAGAAACACAGGCTATTTTAAAGTCCAACCACTAAGCAATTTCGGATGTGAAAGCTGTCTCTGTAAAGTAATTACTCATTTGGAAGCTTTTACTGTCCTAAGCACTCCATGAATTCAGAGCTATTTAAATGTGCATTTGCCATTACATTTCATTGGTATGGATGCTGATGAATAAGGAAGTGCTGTACAATCACTAAACATGTCACTGAAGCCTGAGAACATTTTGGTAGTGCCTGACAGACATACCTGTGCTCTAAAGCACCCAGGAGAATCCATATTCTTTTATGAGAGATACTAAAGCAAATGCACTTTTTTACAACTATTTCTTTGGATCCAGATTGAAAACATTTAACTTTATTTATGATTATCAGATATCTACAGATGAAATCAATATTAAAGTATCCAATTCTGTTAATCTGTGGATGCCTACAGTGTCCAATTTGCTGTTACACTCAGAGCACTCATCTGAGCCTAAAGAACAGCATTAAAAATATTTAAACATGTAACCAAAAACATTCACAGTAATATAAATGTAAATATAAACATTTACATATAGGTGTCTGCAAGGATCTTATCTTTATTTTTAAAGATGTCACTTGGTTCAACTACCCATAGACAGTGATAAAACATTTTTTGTTACATTTGTTATGTCGACATTCCTTCCAGGCTGAGAGATATGGAAAATAGTACAGTACAAAAACCAGTAGAAAAAAACATGACTGCTGGCATCCTGAAACAATTTAAATGTCAGTAGACAAATACATGTCAGTAAGTGAACCGATCCCCAAAAATATAAACCATGACTAAGATTACTAAGATTGTCAAATATATTTCTAAGCAGATATTTGGACACATAAACACCGAACATCATTTAAAAAATGCAAAGAACCAACACTTCTGCAGACTTCAGTGCAAATAATCTTGTGTACCCCTAGTCAAAATCCCCACCACTTTGACATTTCTTCTGGCATGAAAAGTTCTTATTTATTCCACTGTCTTTCAACTGAAATAAATCAATAAGCTGACATTTGCACACTGAAAGTAAAACATACTTTCTCATTCCTCTATTCCAATTAAGACAGCTAATAAAATATAGCTGAAGGCACTCTTGAGTTGCTGGTAAAAAGACAGCAAATGCTGTTCATAAGTAGCTGATAAAATAATTGGGACCACCTAGTCTGTTGCTAAAATGCTCTCAGCTATTCAGAACAAAATTCATTTTCAAAATCACATTTTGGAATTAATATTTTAGAGTTTGATTGTGCTTCTATCTTTTTTCTCCAGGGAATCAGTAATAATTTTTCATTTTTATTTCACAAGGATAAAATAAAAATAGTTCAAACAAGAAAAAGTTGGAAATGGAGTAATTGTTTTAAAGCTCTGATTGTGGCTGAGCTTGAACAATTCAGTGAGAAATTGCTTCCAATCTTCAGTCAAATTTCCAAATCCATGTTCACAAAGACCCAAAATGACTGGGGAACAGTTGTGCAACAAGCACTGAATATTCAGGATACTGAATCAGGAATCTGAAACTTTTGAAATACTTATAATTAAAGCTATTTAGTAGTCTTACTTCATTTTTAGAGCTTAGGGTGTTATTTTATTAGATGACTTTAAATTAAACAATTTTTTCAGCTTTGTCTAGCTTGTCAAAAATTTGTAATACAATTTCCATAGGGAAAAATATCATGTGTTTCTCTGAATTAGCTGAAGTACTCTTCATGGTGTATGCCATCAAAACTAGAATTATTATAAAAATAATAATCATCTATCCCTCCTTAGAGAGCCAGACCAGCAAGGAAAAAAAAACATCCAGTACTGAGCACTTTTATCTCCACAGTGAAAGTTCTGCCTGTGGAGATATTATAGATTTCTATTCCTAAATAGTCTACATTTCAGCTGAATCAGACACTGTGCATAGATATGAAAGTAGGCCAAGCTCAGCCTCTTCTGTCTTTTCAGGGTTTTGTCACTTCTTTTACTAAGATGAAGAGAGATTCCTGAACATTTATATATATAACTATATGTATAATTGGCTAGGAAAATAAAGTAGAGGTTTCAAAGTAGGAAACATTAGGAGAAATCACAACCAGCTGGATCAAAAGCATTTATCTCAGTTCTGTCATTACAAACCTTTGATAACTACTCAGAAAAGAAAGTTTTAAATTCAGTTTGACAAGCCAACCGCAAAAGACCAGACTGCCTTTGATGTGAGGTGGGTATGGCTTGTGAAACCAGAGTTGAACCAAGTTGAATCATGCCCTTGGTTCATTTCTTAATGAGGTTTTCCCTTTCAAAATTCTTTCACTATGAATATCAAAGACCTTATCCAGTCTTTTGCTTAGGCCCTTTTGTACCCTTTTCTGGCCTTTCAGTGTGAAAGAGCAGCAGAGAATTACTCTGGCACAAAAGATATCTGCTTGGTAGGACTGAGGTACAGTAATAATTTTGATAAGTGCTGGACTACTGTATTGCTGAATGAGTCCATACCTGGCCTAGGAATCAGACTATAGAAAGAGATATTTATCCATGCTGCCTTGATTAAGCCAATGAAGTTCACTGGCAAAAGTTGAAAATGCAATAATTTTGTGAATGGAAAGCATTAATGAAGTCTTATTTCTATGTGTAAATTTGGAAGGCCATTTAGGGAAGCAAATTAAAAGTAGAATTTCACCCCCAAAAATGGAAAAATATATAGTCATAAAGTTCCTGGAATTGAATTAGTTGTGACTACTATTAAGTTAGATAGGGTCCCTGAGAACTTGATCTAATGGTTGATGTTTCTGCCCACGAAAGGGGAGTTGGAACTAGATGGTCTTTGAGGTCCCTTCCAACCCAAGGCCTTCTATGATTCTGTGATATAAAATATTGAGAGAAAAACACCCTTTGGTGTTTTCTCACCCATCCTTTGCAGGGATAATATTGTTATGAAAAAGTTTGACTTCCTACACTGGAAATTTTAGTTTCCTAATAGAGAGAACTTGTTTCAAGCAATTTTAACTGTACTCAGAATTATATGGGCTGCATTCTCTGTACAAGACCGTTGATTCAATGAGGATTCCGACAGTTACAGAACATTCTTGACTTTATCAGGCTATAAAGTAGGTAAGGCAAAATAGTATTTTTAAATTAATCATTTACTATAGCATGTGCATGAGGCCCTTTATTTGCTCTATTATTAAGACACACAGTGAACCTGTCATTAAATAAGAAATTGTAGTGAATCCATAGAATTACTTTGTTCTTGACTGAGATAGTGTTTATGATACTAATTTTCTTTGTGAGTTTAATAATTTTAGACCATAGAGTTCCATTTTTTGTCTCAGTATCCATTTATTTAATTATTTTGACTAAAATATTTTAAAATATCGATATCTTTTTGTAATTTCCACAGTTCAGGAAGAATAATTTCACTATGTGTCTCATTTTCCCTATAGTGGGATACAGAATAAATGTTTTTCTGAAAAAAAGAGTTTGATTTAAACTAGAAGTTTATAAACACCATATCTATAACACAGCAGCAGCATTAAAACTGTCATAAAAGAACCTGAAATAACTTCTCTGGATTCAAATTAAGTTATAAAACTATTTATAGGTCAAAGTACATTTACAGTAAAACATAGTAAGAACAGAGACAGAATTTTCAATCAAAAAAATTCTAAGGCTGGTAACTGGTGAACTAGTCTTTGAAGTATGTTTGTTATTCCCATTGCAAAAGAGTTTCACAAAATTCGCTAATAATAGCCAATAACTTCCTAAGATAAATTTGAGATACTGTCTGGTTAGGTAGATGATGTAGATGAAAGCAGGCATGTGAACAGCATGAATTTTTTGGACAAAAAAAGCACTCCTGTAATTTAGCAGCATGAAAAATATCTTTATTAAGTCACACTTAATATACTGATTTGCTTGTAGTTAGTGAGAATATTGTGGGCAGAAAGCATGCAGTTTAAAACATTTTCTTTTCTCTTTACGTGACAGTAACTATGTATGCCAATCAAGGTACTTTTCCTAGTTCAAATGGATTAGTAAAAGAATAAGTGAATCACTAATAAGGCATAAGAGCAAAGAAAACCTCAAGCAACAAAAGCTATGAGAAAAAAAATGGTGCTGATGGGTAATATAGCAGTTTTGGTCCTACTTTCTTGTCTTTTTAGTTTGGCATGAAATTTTAAATTGTTACTTCAGCCTTAAAAGACACAATTAAAGTATATTAATACTTCATTTATTTAATAATTTTGAGCATTTCTCTAGTTTTTGCTGAAGTATGAAAATTATCCTTGCATTGCAATTATATGGCTGACTTGCAAAAATGTCTTAGGTCATTTAGCTTGTGATCTTCACAATGAACAAACCCTTCTCTGTTCAACAAACTCAGCCAATAATGTAAGATTTATCTGAAGCTGGTCTACTGAGTCAAAAGAAATTTCATTTTACCCAAATATTAGTTAATAAGAAGTTAATCAAGTTTCAAATTGGAAATATAGGAAGTTAAGAGCAGAGATGGCTTGGTATTCTATTCTGCTGAGTATAGTAGGTGTTTGTCAGCTGTTGTAATGGCTGCTGCCCATAAAGATATTTAGTTGAGTATTAAATTAATAGTTAGCTTTCTTTAATTTCAGTCAGATGTGTATATTTAAATATCTTTCCAGATTAAACATATGTGGAAGTAAGGAGGTATGTGAATACACATGATAACACACAGGAATGCACATGTGTACACGTGTCTGTGTGTGGAGTCTAAGTTGAAGCCTACATTTGGTGCGGGAGGATTTCTAGACTGCTCCAACTGCACTGCACAAGGGCTTCCTTCCTGTCCCAGCATACAGGCACCAAGAACCAAGTGAGACAGGTTTGGATTCTCATACTTCATCTCCCACTAAAGATAATAATGAAAACACAAACTTTAGTCAAAATCAAAAATATAGGATATTAATACCTTTTGCAGTCTTGACCACAAGAGAGAAGACAGTTATTGCTCACTTTTTTTTTTTTAAATCTGTGCTTAATTGTGGAAGCTACACATTTAAAAAATAGGCAGTGAATTTTCCTAGGCATTATCCACACTGCTTCCTGCTGTCTAGACTGGTGCATACGTTACATTTAAAAGCTTAAATTAGATGGAGTCACACTACTGCCTTTTTCTGCCATGTGTTAGGACTAAGTAAACTCACTATGTTTGTCTGGCCTGAAATACCCATGCATGTCCAAATTAATTCATACCATACTAGATTATATGCATATCTATGTAGAATTTATCATTCATTACAAAACTTGCAGGAAAAAAAAAAAGGAATTATGTAGTAGAGACAAGTGCCTTCTTATTACAAAACCTGAATGACAGACCTTATCCCAAATTACAGTCCTTCCAGCTGTACAACAGTCAACAGCCAGCTAGTCTGAAAATTTTCCTGTGTGGGTGATGGATGAAGAGAAGGGCATAATGGAGGCATACACACTAAAAGATGCAGATGTGCAGTAAACATTCAAAATAGAAATGTGGCCCAAGCATCTGGGACCCTGGCCACAGTATAGCAAGAGAAAATAGACTCATCAAGTTCCCACTCTGCAAATAAGCAATGTTTTTAGCATCTGTTTTGTCTCCTACCAATGACTTAGTTTCTGAAGAGGAAAGCATCCTAGCTGCATATGCATCTGACTTGGACTGCAGGAAAAATAGTGGCTTTGCAATAAAGATTCATTATTTCAGTGAAGATTCGTTATTTTGCTTTTCTCTTCTAAGAGTGACATATTTATCTAGTTTGTATCTTTTTAAGGCTAGCTTAGCCCCACAGAAAGAAAAGTAGACCTGTGCAGAGTGTCTCTCTTTACAGGCTGGATGTAAAATAGCAAGTTAAATCTTGCTTGAGAAAGAGAGAATATGATGCAATTTGAATTAAATGGAACATTCACTGAGCTGCATAAGACCCCCATGTAGGATATATGAATTTGTGTGCAAAAGCACAAAAGATCAGACCAGGGCACTGAATTAGTAATAAGCCTTAATGATTCTGCTAAGAGAAAATGCCACAGATAGTTTATTATATGATGCATGAAAGCCAAAGGAGCAGAACTCCTGGAGGAGGCTGTAATCAGCCATACAATCAAGTTTTGTAGGTGGCTATATGAATGTAATACATTCCTAATTCTCTCATGCCAAACACTGAACTACTATTAGGGACTTTGTGGAATTATTAACCTTTGTCTCTCCAAGGTCAGTTCAAAGCAATTATATTCCTGGCGAGTGACTAACTACAAGATGATTTTGAGAACCTTTCTTGGGCTCACACTAATTTGGTTTGAATTTTGCTATTTTTCTTAAAAATTAAGGTTCATCAGGCTAAACTTTTTGATAGTTACTTTGTAATAGTGCAAAATAATTGTAAGGGACATATTAAACTAAAGTAACTGCTATTTACAGCAGACATAATACTGATCTAAATAACACAAGTTTCTTTCCAGTTTTTTTCATTAAATGACCTGAAAACAAAACATTCCACTGTGCATATGCGAACATCTCTGTTGGGCAGTTTTCTGTGTTTCCCATTCAAAATGAAGCAGAGAATAGCTGGGACAGCACTGCCAAAACAATAATCCAATTTATGAAAATCCATTACTAAATTAATCCAATTATTGCAAAAGTGGTGGAACTGAATGAATGTAACTGAATATAAATAGATAAATAACTACTAAAAAAAATCCCAAAGCTACAAAATGATTAAAGTCTCTCTACCTAACTAGTAAAATTGAAAATTGTAACAAATTAATTTTCATGGATGTAAAGGGAAAATAATAAATATGCATATACAAATACATTTTTTAAAAATAACAATTAATATATTCTATCAGTACTTAAGCAGAATTAATAGAATGTGGAATCTGATCTAAATTCTATCTGTTGCAGTTAAGAGACAAAATTTGACATTACCAGTTGATAATAAATAACTACTTAAATGACACAACCAGAAAAGCAGTGGTTTTTTTATGTTGGACTGTCTTTCAACAATAATATGAAAAAAATATCAGTGTTTAAGGCAAGCAGGAAAAAGGACAGAAACATAACTGATGGAGAGAGATGAGGCTTGCCAAATAACTCCAATTTTAAACATGTTGGATTTGATTAAGAGGATCTATGCTTAGGGGTTTGTTCCTGTAAAGGAAAATATCTCTGGGTCAGGTTATGCATCTTGCCTGTAGTCTTGGAATTGCATTTTCCTGCTTAAGATAATCACCAGTCACAGGCACAGCGAGTGGCCTGTGGAGTTCACCACACTGGAGTGGGAGGCTGTCTCCCAAAGGACTGCAGCCCATGGAGAGCCCATGATGGAGCAAGGGAAATGTGTGAGGAAGGACTGGCAGAGAGAAGGGTCTGAAAATTATGGTCTGACCACAACACCCATTTCCCCCGCCCTGCACCAATCGGGGGTGGGGCTATAATGTTATACAATACATAAACTGAGCCTGGGAAAGGGGGAAAGAAGGGTGGCATTTTAAAATTTGGGGTTGCTCCTCACTAGCCAGAATCTGTTTTTATTACTAATGAATTGCATTAATTTTCCCCAAGTCAAGCCTATTTTGCCTGTGACAGCAAATGGTAAGTAGTCAGATGGATATTGATGGAGAATAACATTTTCTTGCAGCATTTCTCCTTGCTCTTTTACCTTCCTTCAGAGACAACAAATACCTACAAAACTTTTCTTTAAATACAAGTAAAATATTATTTAAAAGAATACATACATGGTTGTATTTCTAAAAGTTAAGATTAAACAATTCCTCGCTTTTTGTCATCTATCATATACCAACAGAGTTCTGTGGTGTTTAATAAAAACAACAGCAGCAGGAGGAAATATCAAGTTCACTATAGCACATATTTGAGAATGTGGCAATCAATAAAGGTCAGGACTCCTTTTCCTTGACTCCACAAGATGTGAGCATGAGATTGAACTGCTTGCCAGTGTGTGTCAAAGTCATGATTTTTGGCACTTTAAGCACTGCTGTGATGTTCTACCATTCAAAGTCAGCCTGGGGATCCTACCAACAGCTGAGCATGTTATGCTTTTGTAACACAGATTTACTGATATTCGCTAAAGAGATCAAGACTTAAGGGCCAGACTTTCTGCCATGAAAGCTACAGTTGCTTCAAAAAATATTGATAATTTCGAACATACCAGTAGAAACTAAGGAATATTTTTTCTGATGCAGTCTTTGTGGACATATAATAGAGCAATATAGGAAAATTTCAGTGATGGTAGTGACACAAAAATGTTTAGAATAACATTAATCTGTTTGATACAGAGAATGTCTTTGAGGAGTGTGTATTCCTGATGCAAGTGTGTCTACTAAATTTCATTTTCACTTAGCGCTACACCATTAGCATAAAATATGTTTGAAATGAAATTAAATTAGTGGAAAGGTTTAGTGTTCTTAGGGAATGAGCAGTTCATGTATTAGAATTTTTAATGGAAGGATAATAAATAGCTATGTTATTAGCTATAAATTTGGAACCATTTACATTTTAAGTTAATGAAAGGATTAGTATTTATTGGATTGAAGGTGTCAACTAGGTTTTTGTTCCTCTTGAGTTTAAAACCAATAAATTAAGAAAAGCTTGAAATAATTAAGCGATAATTTCAAAAAGTTTCTGGAAAATGTAGACTTTTTCACACTTTTCATTCCTCGGTGCTTCTAACTCATAGTGCAGAAAAGTTCTATTGCTTCAGCACTATCTGCTGACAACTGTAGAACACTGGTTTTGTATAGTATAAATTGCACACTAGTTACACACCACTTATATGAGCCCCAGAGAAGATTCAAGTAAGTCATCCCAACTTTTGACTCACTGTCTGCATACAAAAAGCACCATCCTCTACCAGTTATTTTTTCAAAGTGTAGATCTCCTTCCCACATTTAGTATTTTAACACCCATATCTATTACTGATCTGAGGAAGTTCTTGCACTCTTTCTCTTCCAGTCTCTGCAACGGGGTTGTTAACAGTAACAAGGCAGAAAGGATGATGCTGTTTCCATATCAGAGGGAATTACTGACCATATTTCATCCCAGGAAATTCTACAGTCATGGCAAGTCCTACAACACCTACTCAAATATCTTAAAAATTGATAAAGACATCAAGTTAAAAATGAATAATTTTTATATATAGTAAGGATAACACACTGCACTCTTGTGTTACTGTTTGACTATGAGAAACACACAAAGATGTAGGAGATGGAATCTCCAAAGCCTCAGCATACATTGTTAGTGGTGCCCAGAACCTATTGTTGACTTGGGAAAACAAAAATAGCACTGAAAAGGAAAATTCTCAGATTCCAGTCCTTGGTGTTACATAAAACCACATAACATTACCTTTTATATGAACCAATAAACAGGCATTTAGAACCTGATGAGAGGTTTGTGGACACAATCTCATTGTCCCCATATTACTTTTACTTCATCTCTATTTTCCCAGCTGAACTGCAGCTATTTTGTGCATCAGTTTCTTTGCCAACTGTATCAGTTTTGTTGCTTTTCTTTGGTACAACACACATTCTTGATAGTCATGGTACACATTATATGGCCTTTGCAATTTCACTTGAACTTCCTTTGATATGGATGACCAGAATTCCACAGAATAACACAACATAAATATTTCCATTATTAATAAACTTTATGTATTCTTCAGTAGCATTTCCTTTTATTCCCCCAGATTTCTTCTTTTCTTTTTCTGTGATAACAATATACAAAGCTTTTTTCACCTCTTCTTTTACTTCTTAACATTAATTATCTTCAAACACAAGGCTTGTCAATTCACACATAAACTACTAAATATACTATTTGTGTTGCTTCTGAAGATCATCCAAGTTCATGTGACCAGCATGAATTTGGCCATTTGGCCATCATGTATTCATGTGGCCAACATGAACCATATGATATTATTCCCTTTGGTGTCACTTTGAATGATCTGGTAATTTAACTAGCTTACTCTTGCTGTTCTACTCTTTTAACCCAGGACAGATCTGTAAAGAATTCTGGGGGTAACTGTGACATCCTAGTTATTGCATAAAGTCCTTTTCTTCTTCAAATCCCTGTACTACTCGCCTTTTTTTCATCTTAAGTATTTATTTCATATGTAGCACCAGATAAATTGTTCTGTTGCAATTCTGGTAAAATAAATTTGTCGTGTGTCTTTATCTCGAAAAACACCTTTTATTAGTTATTCTAGCTCTCCTTACAAGTAAGAAGACATTTAAGAAAATGAAGATTGCCTGTGCTCCTCATTGAAGGATAGTAACTATTGTATCCTATTACTCTGGGAAATCTGGAGGTAACAACCAGGTGACCTTTGTGTGGGGAGGGGAAGATGCTCCATTAAGCCCTCCTGGGTGAAACAGTACTGCAACTTCTAAATGTAATAAGGTAATATGATTATAGAAAAGAATCCTGGCAAATGGACTAAGTTTAAAATTTAAAAAAATCCAAAACTTCAGAAAGTTATTTTTCTGACTTTCTGAGAAATTCAGTAATATTTTATTGCTTTAATAATTAAGTATTTTTCAAATTAGATTCTGATGCACATGTTGACACAATCCTTTGAATGTTTTAGAATATAAAAATTAAAGAATTTAAACTGATATAAGAATTTCAGTTTAAATTTAAATATGTTTTTCAGTGAAATAACATTAATTTCTGTGCACCCTGTTTTGCCAATTTATATAGTATTGTTTTCAATTTGTTTGAGCAGCAAAATAATTGATAATTTACTTGCATGGTCTACACAAGTGAGCTTCTGAAACACTTCAATACATTGGGAACTAAAAAGAGGTTACCTACAAATCAGTCTCCTCACTCAGAACCTGATGAGATCAGAATATGAAAGCTTTAAGTTTTTATTTATTTCCATCACAAGCTGATAGAAAAATACAATTTTCATTTTTCGGCTTAAAATTAATTTAAATGGAAAACAAATTCAGCCAACCATAGGGCAATGGAAGATCACAAATGGAATAGTTTCTCACATTAAAACACAAAAGATGTGGTTTTTCAAGTCTTTTAAGAACCTCACATATAAATTTGAAATATTTAGCATCCAGTATTCATTTTATGTAAAGTGCCCAAAGCAGTGTGAGAGAGAGAGACATGCAGAATATTTTGTAAGACTCTCACTTCAACAAGCATCTAATGCATTTCATTTATTTACCTATTTAATTTACTGCTGAAGAAAGAAATCATAATGAATAATCAAGAAAAAACTCCTCAGAACTTCCATACTAAAATATTTTTTTCCTTTGCTGAATGTGAAACTCGACATTGTGTTTCTCAATGAGATATCCATTTCCAATATCCTGAGGAATGCAGCACACGTCAGTTGTGTGGAACAGCAATGTAGCAAGAATAGCACCAGGAATTTGAAAGGGCCTTACGTATGTTTTCAAGTTGCAGTTCTTGGCATACTGGATATTTTTTTAAAGATGGGTACTCAGATAAAAAGAATAAAAGTCAATGGCATATTTCTACTTGTTGCAGCGAGACCACTGCTTTTCAGTTTTCAGTGGTGTCCATCCTACCTTTCTTGGACACAGATAACATCTCTTCTAATTTAAAAGTGTTTGATATAAGTCATGCAAAATTCAATTGAGTATCTGTTAACTGGGAAGCATTAAATATATAGTCAGCTGTGCAAGAAAAACAAAGCTGGAATATTTATGCATAATCATATGCTGCTCTTCATTACTTTAGATCAAATTTTCCAGGGTTTTTTGTCTAGATGTTGCTTCTGCTAGTCTGCTGCACAGCTTGTGCATCATTGAAACCAGTTTCTTGAAGAGTAACAGGGCTAGTAAAGCAGCTTTGACCATTTGATCTACTCTGGAACAATTCAATGCCACTGCAACTTAAGGGAAAGCAATGACAATTAAACTTCATTGGTTTTCAAAAGAAGTGTTTCAATTGTGTAAGCACACCCTACTCACTTGCCATTTAATGCTGTTACTCCAACAGTGCTTCTGGCAATTGACATACTTGCCACAAATGTCCACTGCTGACTTTGAGGGTCCCACCTCTCAACTGTGTTCAAATAACTCCAACCATCATGTCCTCCCACTGCATAAATAGGCCCTTCAAGCACTGTAACTCCTAAAATGAAGGAGAAAGTGAGAGAAGATAAAAGTACGTTTCCTCTATCAGTAGTAAAAAATAAAAAAAGTTTTCCAAAACACAACCAACAAATGAACTTATATATTCAAAATGAAAAGGGAAATACCAATTTGAGATTTGATTAATTAAGAACCAACCAACAGGAATAAAATTAATGCCATTCCACACGGCTCTATGAAAAACAGGTCTTGTCAAACAAACTTAATTTCATTTCTTGAGAAGAGTGTTTGCTTCAGAGAATAACCTGTCAATGATGTGATTCTCTTAGATTTCTGTATTCCCGTTAGTTTCTCATAACATTCTGCTCATGAATTAGCTCTTTAGAATAGCAGTAAGGCACACAATAAAGTAGGGACTGGATACCTGGTAGAGCTCTGCTTATTGTCAATCTAAGGGGGATTTCACTGAATGGAATTGCTTCTAGAGGGGTTGAAGTCTGTTTTTGCACCATTTTTATCAATCACATAGAAGAAAATGAACAATTCTTCAGTAGCTGGGAGATTGATGGACTGATACAGAATCCAAAAACACATTTGAAGGCTTTAACAAGTAATTAGACTGAGAAATTTAAGCTGCTTCCTCAGTTTCATTCTATCAAAAAAGAAAAAGCTACACATCTTCACAGAAAAATAGTGTTGGATATATGAGCACTCTTTTATCTACTGAAAGAAAATAAAACAAAATGTAGTGTGTGAAAACTGAAGTTGAACGTATTTCAGTAAGAAACAGTTTTTTAACTGTGAACAGTTTGAATCACCCAGTCAAAGGAATTGATGAATTCTCTATCTCACAGTCTCTTCAGTTAAGCTTAGAAGGCTCTGGAAGATAATTTATAGCTAAGCACCATTTGTTACAAGACAGTGAGCTCAGTAATTCCATTCCGTGATCCCAAATGAACATTGCTCTGAAAAATTTCAGGCTAAATCCTGTCCTGTTTCTAAGTCAATGTTTTTTTTTATCCTCACTCTATTTCACACGATTTGAACTCATCAAAAAGTCAGAAAACAATAGATCATTAAAGTTGCAGAGAATGGCTTTGTTGTTTTCTTACAGAAAAGTCTATCTTTAATTTTCAACAGTGTGAAGTCTCCCCTTTCTGTGTAGGAACGCTTTGTCCTATTTCAAAAAAGTAATTAATTAAAAGCTTATTTTACTTTAAAACTATATTTATCAATGAGTTTGAATTTGTTTCATGTCAGTGTTCACAGAAAGTGTTCCTCCACTTTGGGTGTTGATTTTTGTTTGTCAATAGTTTTTAACTTAAAAAAGAAAATAATTCAAAAATCCCTACTAACCCTTAGAAAAATTTTCCTCCAAATGCAGGTTGAACCATTTCTTTTTTATAGAACTCATTCTCCTACTGTTTTCATTGCCTTGCCTAGAAATTCTTTCTATTCAATCACATGTTCCAGATATAATTTCTCTAGAATATTAATTATCCGTATACCTCAATATTTAATCTCAGAACACAACCAGTAATGATACATGGGAAGAGTGTCAGTGATCACATAAAAATTATGGGATTATATGCTAAAATATGTAGTTTGGGGGTGGTTTTTTGTTTACTCTAGTATCTAATATTGTTAAATATTCTTAAATCCTGAACAAAGAGGTTTACCTTGTAAAAAAATTATTTACTATGACTTGTTATAAAAACATGGTTCTCCTTAGCTTTTTCATCTATATACTCTTGATTAAGTACAAAGTTAAATAGAGAATCAAGTTCTTTTTGGGATAAAAAATGAATCATATTCAAAGGAAGTTCAGAGGGGTAAACGTTTTTATACACATACATGTACACATAATTGGTGTCTAGACAAGCACACAAGCCCTCTCTCACCTTCACACATAAAGAGTGTTGTATTGTTATGCAGTGAATTTCGCAAGGAAGCTATGATGTACATAAAAACCTCATGTCATCAGTTTTGAAATTTCCAGTTTTTACTTCCTCAGATAGCTTATTTGCACTTTCACTAGGATCAAAAATGTTTTCCTCAATTACTCTTTTTATCTCATTCAGTATTTAATTTTTTTATTTCAAGTCCTTCATAGTTAAGCATTAGTCTCATCTATTTCCTGCTGGAAATTAAGTCATTACGATTATTTAATTCACTTTTTGTAGGAAATTTGATTTCCCCTTAATCAAAATACCATTCTTCCTGCATTTTCATGGAATTTTAATTTTTTTTTAATGACAGTGAAAACTGATAAGCTCATTGCTTTAATATAATGTTCCTTTCTCTCTGCATTTCTTGTTACAAAGAGAGAAAAGTAACATTTAGTAACTGCACTTTATACAGAAAATAGTCTTCAATGGCTTCTCTGTTCTCATCAGAACTTTTCTGAGTTTACACAATGTAGATGGAACCCTGTGAGATGCTCAGCTCCTACTGATTTTTTTCTCCATTGCAGAAACCAATATACTGCCCTCAGTGGTTTCTGGTGCCCTTTTGTGGAAGCTGCTGCACAAACTGTTGCATCTGCTGGGTTGCATCTCTGTTACCTGTGCTAGACCCATCTATCTAGGAAACCCCACATTTGATTCTTATGTTTTCTAAGAAGCCAGGTTGGCAATGTTCTAAGCTACACAGAAGTATTTTCCTTCCCCATTAGGCAGTGCTTGAATCATATGTTTCAAAATATTCTAATGGGTAGTAATGATAGTGTAATTATCCTATTTTCCCCCCTGTATGTAAGTATAAAAATACACATTTCTTATTAGAGAGACTGTGTCTTATATGAAAAATTCATTGAATTCAAGCATTTGAATTCATTCTAGGCTTAGATGCCAGAATGTCTATGTGATTTTTCTATCACACATATGGACTAAAAGGTATTCCCAAAGATATTGCTTGTCATGCTCCTTATCATGCAGGATGGATTGCAGTGCACCTCTTCTCTGACTGAAATTACTGAACAGTCCAAGATAACAGCTAATGGCAACAGCACAATCAAAATCTTAAGGGACACATTCCCCAAGATCACAAAGCAAAATATTTTCCAGTAAAACTGATGAAGCAAGACTATTCTCTTTTCTGAATGTTCCAGGTCATTTGTTTTAATAGAAGAAAAAAATTAAATTCATTGTAAGTAGTCTGTGTTGAAATGTCAGAGTTCCAATACTATTAGCACACTGTAGAATTCCTCCTCCTTAAAGAGCAAAGGTACTGAACTCTATATACCTTTTACTTTTTTAAATGGTGCAGCCAATTTCTGCCTGGTCTCTTGAGAAAAGATTTTTCATCTTTTTGTAGTCAAGATACTGAACAGTGTGTTAGAAGATCAGAGCTCATTTCAACTTCATGAGACAGGTTTTCATATTCACTGTGTATCCTAGAGTATACTGATGTCAGAGTATATAACTTTGTTTTCTGTCATCTCTGCCCACAAAATAATAAACATCCACTTATATTTACACTCAGATTGTACATATTGAAAAATATCTACAGGAATGGCAAATTGCACAGAAGGGTAATGCTGTTGGCTCTTTCAGGAGACCTTGCTAAGAGAAGAGAAAGGACAGAAGGCCCTCATACATTTTCTTCCTGTACGTCATCTTCAACAATTTGGCAAAACCAGTTTAAGCCACAAGAAAACAAAAAATCCTCTTGGATTTAATTTTTCACATTATACTAATGCTTTGTTGTTTTCTGACAAAAGTAATAATACATTCAGAAAGGGAGTAAGAGAATTGCATTAAATAACAAAAGTTATTATTATCTGAACAAAGAAACAGGAAATTGGTGGAATCAGATCTTACTTTTTTAATTTGTAGAAAATAATAATTCTGGCACTGAGGGAGTAATTTGTTCTACCCATCTTTTGATGGATTACTTTCATTTAACTGACACTGAATAGTTTGGGTTTCCTAGTTCTAATATAGTTGCAGAGCTGAACCAGCTATGAACATCCCTTTTAAGAAAGGAAGCAACCTATTTTCTTAAGAGGAGATATGTTTTCAGCAATATCTTGAGTAGTTAAGTGCTGTAAGTACAGTGCAGAGAAACCTTAATGTTTTCCTGAACAAAACAAGTACCTGGAAAATAATTTTTCTAAGCATTTTGACCTAGGAATTTATAAAAGCAAACAGTATTCTTTCTAAACTAAATGAGATCTAAAAAATTAATTGTCTAGTTTGCAATGGCAGGCATTTTCCTTTTGATTGCCTTCACAAAGCTATGCAGCAAAAAACCCTATTATGCCTAATTAGGTGCTCAATCTGTACAGTTCCAATTATTTATACTTGAAGACTGGAATGGGATTTTAAATTGCTTTTCTGGAATGTTACAAAATAAAGGAGCACTGCCTATAATATTTTTAATTCTGCAGTTTCTTATCTGCCTGATGGACTTAATTTTACAGAGTAAAATTTTAAAAAGGGTAATTTTTTAATAAAATAATTGTAAATATATTTTTATCCTGACATTTGAATAAAAAACGTCAAAGAAAAAATTAACTGTGGTGCTAGCTTTACTGTAGTCTCTGCATTTTGATATTTGCAGAGATGTGAAATCTTAATTTGCAAGGGTATACTTGTATCCAACAACTTTAAATTAGGACATTACCTTTCAAGAAGCATGACATACACTATATCATGCCATTGAAGGTGAGAAGACAAGTGAGTAGTTTTCTATCCAAGTATGAAACTCGATCAAATAACATCCAGACTTTATTCTACCCTTTTAAGCTCTGCATTTAATTAGTGTCCAGGTAGAAGCACATTTTTAACACACTCCTTTCTCACCCATACCCACAGAAGCATATTTGTACAATTTTGTATTAACTGTAATTAATATTGCTGCTTTTTCTTACACTATTATTTCCCTCTTAAAGTCTTAAACCACTTTTCTTCCATAGTAGTGGTATCAAAGAAAGTAAAGTCCAATTTGATTTAAATTATGCATCATGAATTAAATGATGAATTAACTCTCATATTTAGTTCTCAAAGCCATAATATTAACTGAGTGGGAAATACAAATACTGTTCTTTGGATGCTGCATATGGGACTGCCATAGGCTAATCTTGGAATTTAGTGTGTCATTAATTGGAGAATTGGAGCTGACCTACCTTCCTTAGAGAATATTCAGTGACTCAATGTTGAAAATACCTATTCCTATGTAAATTAACAAGTATCAAGGATGGTTTAAGGAATTATGGCGGTATCACTGTCCTCTTGGGCCAGAAGATATTACACTAACTTGCTAATATAATGCAAATTTATAGAAGCAAAGATCTGCCTGTGAACCCTCTGTTTACATTCAGTTTTGTAGATAAGACACTAGGTTCTCAATTCTGCCACACTATTATCCTGATAACATGACTCAGAAATTATTATAAGTGTTGCTGTTATGATTTGTAACTCTTTAGTGAATTGGGTCATGATCTACTACTTAGTAAAGGTGCAAAGTACAAAGAAAAGGTACTTAATAACTCAGAAAAAAAATCCCTCTGATATTCCCCATGATTAGGAGAAAAATCCAAAGCAGAAATCTAATATACATGCAAATCAGTATTCCAGAGAAAATACTTTAAAATGTTCAGCCCTTATTGCAACCCACAGTGAAAGTACTCATTTTTCCTTTGATTTCACATGGAAAAAAAAAAATCATTTAACTACATGGAGGCATGTAGTACTGGTCAACGTTGCCTAAAAGAAAGATTCCCAAACCAATCTCTTAACAGCTTCTTCTGGGATAAAAAGTACATCTATATCAGAAGATTGCTGTGCTCTGGTAAGCCAGTCTGTTGTGGAACTCTTCCACTCAATGCTTGGGTGGCGAAACGTTGTGGCGTTCTTGGTTGTTGTGTTTTTTGGGTGAGGTTTATCTGTGCATAGAAATCACAACATAAAGATGGAGAACACACATCTTAACTATAGCATTGCTTTCAGGAGGTGTTGATGTACCCAGAAAGTTTTACCATTGCAGAAAAATAAGATATTGAAAATAGGATCTTGAGCTGAACTTTTATGGGACATGAATCTTTCTCAGCTGACCACTGCTGATCAAAATTATATGATATGGCATCAAAATGATATCAAAATGATACTGTATGGTATCATGTTCTGGAAATCTGGACTATCACTGCCCAGCTCAGTAGAATTTGGTCAGTATCATATATGTGATAGCATGAAGTGCTGTAATATTTTCAGTTGTCTGCATGCTCTAAGAAACTACTATCTGGAAAAGTTTCCTTTATCCAGCTGTTTGGCACTATAACAAACAATATGCAAAAATATTATTATATCATTCAATAATTCTTTTATTTATAAATAGCTGCTCCACAATATTGGGAAATTAATTAGTCATAAGTAATTACAGTTTTATCATATTAATAGGGTATGAACTAATCTGTTGGTTTCAATGTTAATTCAATTATCTTCATTTTACTGACAATTCTTTCTTCCTGCCTTTCGTCTCCGGCCTCCAGGTTCATATATGCCTTGACATCCAGAATGGAATCTCAGATTCTCATGCATCTGTCTCTGCACCTCTGCACTTTTTAATCTCCACAGAGTGGTTTCTTTTACATACAGAAAATTTGTATTCATTATGTTGTAAAATTAAAAAAAAAATAAATCCAAACCTAGAAAAAATACCTACTTATTTTTGTTGTATGTTAATGGAAGATGTAAATTTGCCAGTTTTGGCTCTTAAGTAGCCCAGGAATGGTGATACATAAAAAGAAGAAGCTATCATGCAAGATAGCACAGAAAGAAGAACAAAGATCCCTTTTATCTTCAACCTTTTTATAGTTTATTTTACAGCTACCATGAATGGGTGTGTTAAGGCTTTTATTTATATTCCTAGTCTATTTTAATGGTTTCTACTCTTCAAGAATGCTTTCTGACAGACTGTAACTCCATGGACAAACATGTTTTTATTGGGGCTTAAGTGCTTTCTAAAATAACAGCATTACTTAACTGCCATAGCAAAAGTTTTTAAAATGGTAAATGAAAGTTCAACTCTCACAGAGTTCAAAATTATCTTTTAAACTAGGTCCAAAAAGAGGCACCATTCATCATTAGACTTTCGGTGTTGAGTAAGCAATAATCTATTTTATATTATGGTTCATGAAAGAGGTAAGACTCAGACAGCCTGTACAGTTAATAGTTTTGGTACTTTGCTGTGTATCTGATCTACTCTGCTCATGAATCCTACAGCCCACATCTTCCTGGTGGAACTGTTTTAAAAAATGAGTGTTAGTAGCACTCATTCTTCAAAGGCTTTGTTTCCTAACAAAATATTTAGTATAAAATAAATTAGAGGTGATTACTTTCCATTTCCATCTCATAAAATGCATCTTTAATACATATCATTTTATTGCAATGACCTGTTTCTTATAAATTTATAGTATCAAATATGTGTTACCTATGTGTTTCTCCTTCACTTGTTTCAGTGCAATCCAATACTCATTTTGCTATTATGGATCTATTAAGGTTTCTAGTATCTGATACTTTTTCTGATATTGCACTGCAGACTTATTTTAAAAAACTAATGAAATTTGACAAATTTATTGTCAGAAATTATTTACTTCACCAAGGGAGAGCAATGGGATTAAAAATATCTGCTTCATGTCAATATTTATATAGAGAAATGTTATACAGAATTTTTTTTTTCAACCTATTGCTTCATGAAGGAATAATTTCACCAGAAATTACTAAACAGTAATCAGTTCCAATGATGCTACATTGTTACTGCTAGCCCTTTAAGACATTATGTACTTTACTATCCTAGCTTTATTTAAATAGAAGTGTTCATAAAAATTTACTGTGGTTTTTTTTTTGTTTAGTTTTGTATCTTCAATAGTTTCTCAAGAATCAATATTTTTGACACCTCTCAAATCATACACACATACAGGCATAAATACCCAATAAAACACCGTTGGTTTTCCTTTTAAAAGTGCCAATGTAGCTGGAATCTAAGTTATTTTTGCATTACCAGAGTCTCAGTTTCCATTCAACTCAATAGTATTTGTTGTACCTTGAGAAGCAGGAACTGTTCCCAAGCCACAAATAATTTAATTCTAAACATGCTGCACTTATTCCCATGGAAATCCGATCATGTGACCACAGTTGCTCTACTCCACTGTACATATACCTACTTAGGCTGCTGAATCCTACACAAATTCTTAGCTCTCTAAAACTGTGCAGTTGTATTTATGCTCTAAGCTTTCACACAACGCAAAATTATTTGATAAACAATAATTCCTTTTGAAAATACAACCATTACTTCTAAAGAATTTCACTAATTTTGAATCAATGAAGTAGTCAACACCTGAATACTTTTAAAAGTAGATAAAATATTTTCTAAATTATCATTTAGTGATCAAAAATATATAGGCTGATAATAAGTAATTTACATGTTTAGATTTTTAAATTCTTATATTATTTTTATTACTTATATTTATAGGTGTATTTTATTTCTGAGATTTACTATGTAGTAAGAATACTGATAATTCTGCTTCTCTATAATCTTTCCCCCTATTAGTATTTCTCATTACTACTTGAAAGGTACAGAGGTATCCCTGTATTTTTCCCAAGTAATTTTTTTCCCTCCCTCTCACTTATGAGTTGGACTCTAGAGCAGAAAGCATGAAAGCTGAGCATCAGGCCGGGTCTAAGAAGCACAGTGGGTGTTCCCTCTCAGTGAAACAGAGAAATTGGCCTTCATGCAAACCCATAGTGCAATTTGATATTTTGTAAGCAACATCTGAGATATTCTGGGATACTTTTTCTTGTTATTCCCTAACTACATGTATTCTCTTTCCACTTCTGAATTTTGAACGCAAGACTTTTAGATATTCATTCCTGCACATACCAGTTTCATGACAACCACATTATAAGCAAGTATGCAATCTAATTTCAGGCATAAAACTCAGGTCCTTTAAAATGCATTTACATTACATATTTAGTTCCTTCAGAACAATAGGTTGAAGCCTAACCCACCCTATAAACTGAGAACTGGAAATTCTTTAGGTCTTCTGTGACCATTCCCTCTGGGTAGAGTGAATTCCATCCACCCTAGGCCTATACCCTATGTAAATAAATCTAAGGACTTCCCATCAGCTATTATTATTTTTATAGCATTTTCACTCAGATGATTACAACTGGCAAAATTCTCTCTTCCAAGAGGGGAGGAGGAAAAATATGTTACTTGCCTCCACTCTAAGCTGCAAGGGATTTTAAGAGGTAATACCATGTTCTGTCAGCCTCCTTCCCATGCTGATCATCTTGCAAATAGGTGCTTGACTATAGATAGTGAGATCAGTATATTTTCAAAGCCAAACCTAAAATAGAAGCTCAGAAACACTTTACATAGTTCATTGGAAGGACAATTTACAACACCTACCTGAAAAGACTGCTGTTCTCTCCTAGTTATACTGGAAGCCTAATTTTATCACTGTGGCACTTAAATTGTTTCTTTTGTAAAGACAAGCCAAATACCATTTTTTTCTAGCTTTTTGGTTTTTGTTTTTTGGCTTTTTTTTTTTAAATTGCAGTTTCACTGGATTTGATATCTAAAATTCTAATTAGTCTATCATTGGTTCCATATTTCCCTTCTCTCTCCTCCTCTACATAGACCATTAAGTTCAACACAGAAATTGAAAAAGTGGATACAGTGTTCCTTCATAAAACTGCTGAATTAATAAACCAGAATCTGTTTTACATTTTTCACATCTTTGTCATTTCAGTCTCTTTCTTCCTTTCCTATATGGATTTTGATTTGGTCTTCCTGTTTGTCAGGTTTCACCTTTCCCATATTTCATTTTTGCCTTTCACCACCTTTCTGGTCTCTTATTGCTCTTTCATACTCCATTCTGTTTTATGGACTACTCAAAAGGGATATTAGAATCACTATTACTTTAAATAATAGCTTTGGATCCCATAGTCTGCCCTTTCTTTTTTGTACTTTAGCACCACTTACTTCAAACACTGCCATTAAAAGAGCTTTCACTCATCTTCAATTGGCAGCTTTAAAACTGCCTAACATATGACTTCCTACACTATGGACTTGCACTACAAGGCCTGTCAACTTCTATTTCCTCATTTCTACATGTATCAACTTCTATCCATATGCTTCTATTGAAGATTATATGAATAAAGGGAATTGTATTACCTGGTTGTGCCCTTAGATACAATGGGGTACATCTGACAATTTTTTGCTGTGTCAACAAAAAGTCATCCATGTAAAGGATGGGCACTTATTTCTATCCTGTATACAAAACCCAATTCAAACTGCTCTAACATTATTACTACATGGACATAACATAACATAGTTTAGAAAAAAAAAAAAAAAAAGATGGGCTACTTCAGATTAACGTTTATTACAAAAGGCATTTACTAAAATAACTTTATGGGTTATTAGAAAAAATTAAACTAAAAAAAGCAATTAAATTCTATTAACTAAGCTTCTCAGGTAATAATGTGATTAGTACATCATTCCAGATAAAGAACACCTTTCTAATGCTTCCCAAACAACTGTATTTAATCATCCCAATTTAGACTTCTCATTTTACATGTTGTTTACAAAAAGCCTGAATTACTTCAATATAAAAATTCGAAAATAATTTTATAGTAAGGAAAAAAGACCCTCAAATGGTCAAATGCTTAATTTGTTTCTTTTTTCCTGTTATAGAAAGCATACCAGTTTTTCTCCAGTCACAATCTCAACATTCCTCAACTTAAACTACAATGGTATTTTTTAAATCTGTTGACCAAAATCATCTGTAAAATTATAGTCCCGAATTTTTTTTTAACTGATCACCAAGGGTTTTCAATCGTAGATTCACCTCTTTTGTCACTGAGACAAATATTTTCTCTATTCAGCATCTCCCAAATGTTTTACTATTACTTTCCTGTAGTTATAGCTGAAATCATTGCATTTTTACCACCCTGGGGAACAGCACCGATTCTGTAAAATTCTCGAACACTGGCAGAAAAGACATGACGTATTTTTGCATGTAATTCATGTATTTTCTCATGTATTTTCTAATTTACAATTAAATTTAAACTTAGGAAACAATTTTAAATCAGTGAGATATTTAGTGCCACGATGCCATCTGATATAGATTCCCATTGCTATTTTCAATTGTATGACCTGTTTAACAGCAACAGTACGTATGCATATTGCAAGTGTGCAATGACATGAGTGAAGTGTGCGGGTGTTCACAGGGGTCCCAGGATAAGGGAAGAGATGAGAATGTTGACTCCATGTTTCAGAAGGCTAATTTATTATTTTATGATATATATTATATTAAAACTACACTAAAAGAATAGAAGAAAGGATTTCATCAGAAGGCTAGCTACCAAAGGAAAAAGAATGGAATGATAACAAAAGCTTGTGTCTCTCAGACAGTCTGAGACAGCTGGACTGTGATTGGCCATTAATTAGAAACAACCAGATGAGACCAATCAAAGATGCACCTGTTTCATTCCACAGCAGCAGATAATCATTGTTTACATTTTGTTCCTGAGGCCTCTCAGCTTCTCAGGAGAAAAATCCAAAAGAAAGGATTTTTCATAAAATGTGTCTGTGACAGTGAAGGGCAGGAAAGCACGGTCATTTTGTGAGGTATTGATGCAATAGTACAACAAAGTACTTGCTGATTGCAGCTCAGGGGAATGGACAGGATAACATCGCGTGTTGCATGAGTCAACATAGGCAGGCAGGCGGAATAACCACAAAATCACTGCTGAAATGCAAAGAGCAAATTTGTTTCCTATTTATTACCTTCCTAACCAGAGGATGCCAAAGCAGCACCCAGGTAGAGACACACAGGAAGAAACACAATCCCAGCAGGTGGCCAGGCTATTGCTTCCACCCATTTATCAAGCACCCACACATGCATATTTTACCAATGTGATGGGATCTCCTCTGAGCTTTTTATGGCCTCTGTCCCAAAACAGGGAGCTAAAACATGTCCATAAGCCTCTCCATGCACCTATGTTATCTCTACACAGAAATTTTACTTCTCAAAACTGAAATAAACATCAGTAGGCATAACATATATATGGGGCTCCCACACTGTTATTCTCCAGGCCCTGGCATTCCAGGCTGAAAGGTCACTTGAGCAAATCTGCCATCTTCCTTGCCATTCTCCCACTTTTAACACTTTCATCCCCACACGTGTCTCTGGGAGTCTGAGATGTTAATGGGTGAAACATTTGCCCATTTGTGGAGGTGCTAGGGTGCTTTGATAGACCAGGGTTTGCACCTCACAAGGTGCACTCTGCCAATAGGGAGGAGGTGAATTTTTGGGTGGGTGAAGACTCTGGTCTGCATAAATCAGAGGGGGGTGACCACGCACCACTGGAGGCCAACAAGAAGCAGACCTCACGGAGGCAGGATAATTCTTTATGCCATGTTGCAAAGCCCAGTTATTGTTACTGGTCAGAATGCTACCAGAGCTTAAAAGTACTGAGTTTTCCGTTAAAAGTTACATAACAAAAAAAAAAATGTGTCATGTTAAAAAACAATTTTTCTTACCTAAGCCATGTCTATGTGTTGACATAGGTGGTAACACAGTCCAAGCCTTGGTCTTTGGATTGTAACATTCAACAGTGTTTAATGTCTTTAAACCATCCCGGCCTCCAATGACAAACAGCTTGTCATCGATGACAGCAACACCAAACTGAAGCCTCCTGCCATTCATTACTCCAGCTTGAATCCATATGTTTGTTCTGAGATCATACTTTTCAATAGTTGTAGCTCCTGATGAGACATAAAAGCAGAACTACAAATATTAAAATTATAGATGCATTTAAATTAAAGCTTGAGATATCCTAAGAATTCATCCAAAATGTAACCAGCACTTTGTTTTAACATTCACATAACAGTTCTTCACTTTCAAAATTTAAATATTGTGCAGAAAAAAATAAATCAACATAATTATGAAGCTTAACTCTTTGGAGCTAACCCTTTGGATTATAATAAAATGTTATAATTCCAAGGAAAATAATTCTTTTAGGATTCATTCATTATGTGGAACCAACAAGCAATGAACCAAGTTCAAGCAAATATCATGAAAGCAATAATTTTGTTAGCTGGACTAAAAAAGACATAATTTAAATTCAATTTGTATATAAGTGTAGCAGAGGAGCAAATATGTATGCTACAACTGGATGTACTAAATTCCCTTCCAGTTTTATTAAGCCACAAGATATATGAACCAAATTTTGCATTCAATTTAGAGAGACATCTTTTTGATCCTAGTTTAAAATAAACAGCTGTAAATTCATTAATACTTAGGTTTGAAAGAACAAAATATACAGTTAATTTGATACAGTTTCTTGGAGGTGGTGCAGGGCATATTATAAAGATGGATATTCATAAAGTTGTATTGTTTTATATGTTGGATCTATTTGTGTTAAAAGCTAGACCTGTAACACATGAATTCTGTAAAGCTGTTTACTTCAATGGTAAAAAGCACAACTTGAA
This sequence comes from Leucosticte australis, assembly GCA_025504685.1. Taxonomy (NCBI): domain Eukaryota; kingdom Metazoa; phylum Chordata; class Aves; order Passeriformes; family Fringillidae; genus Leucosticte; species Leucosticte australis. Next base: position 63,345,902 of record JANIJU010000001.1, read on the forward strand.
AATTTTCTCATTCTGATTTCAGAAAATTGTACTTGCATAACAGTCTGAATTATGCTCAGCTACATATTTTCTAATATTGGCTAAGTCTGAGTTTCCACAATATTTTATTATATTACATACTGAGAACCTAATCCAGGAGTTCTTGGACTGCTTAAATTCTGTTTATCCAATAAGGTGCCTTGCTAATTTCTAATGATGATGAAGATGAGGATGATGGAATAATATAATACTAACAATAAAAATGGGAATGAGAATAATGACAAAAATCACCCACACAAAGTGAAATAGGTGTCATTCCTATAAAATCATTATTCTCAGAACATGAATATACTACATTCTAGACTGCAATTCAGACAAGAAAAGAAGACCTCTTAAATAACAGTAATTATTTTGATTGCAATGACTCTGCAATAGTAACACTCAAAACAGAAAAATCTTTAAACAAAAAGATGGTGGAACAACTGAAGGGTATCATCAGCAGAGACTTTAGGATATCTTTAATTGCAGATTTTTGAGAATTTCTTTTTTATAATATTTAGACTGTTCTTCATTCCCGTACATATGGTCAAATATTCACACAGTTTAGACACTAAAAGAGAATAAACTTCTACCTTTCCTAGGAAGAAAACTGGGTATTTCTGACAAAGGAATAGGCTTCTTTTCTTTGGCTCAATTGTCTTAAGCATGAAAGTAAAAAGATTTTCTGCATCTAGGAGAGGAGGCAAAATCTTGATACCAATAGGATTTTATGAGACAAATTAGTTTAGCTATGTAAGAGTCAGGTCCTCTGGTGTATATAAAACCAATACCATATTGAAATATTGACTTTTCCTCTATCATATAATTTATGGCTTGAATATATTTGCATATGATAGTCTTAGAAATTATTATTACAATGCCAAATGTTGACATCACAAATTTGCTCTGCAACAGAATAAAAGCAGAAGCTCTAAAGTATCCAGGGGTGCATCAAACACAGCACAAAGGCCATTGCTTTATCTTGACAGTGCCTTTGAGCTACTTTTGCTAAATTCTCACGTCACTAAGTGGACTACAAAACATGTTTTCCCATTTTTTAGGAATCTTAATTCATAAGGACAGCAATGTCATTCTTAGATTCTCTCACAGCCTTTTCTGCTAATTCTATATTGACAAAATTTTGACTTATGGTAAGGCTACTCAAGCTAAGAATTTCATAAACATTAAGGTTTTGGGGAAATTTCTTGGAAATCTCTTTTAGCATTTAAGTAACTGATTATATTTTATAACTTTGCACAGTTGTTCTGTCTTTGCCAGATGTCTAAGTGGATCATAGAATTGTCAAATTGCAGAATCATTTAGGTTGGAAAAGACCTTTAAAAGCATTCACCCTTTAACCCAGCACTGTCAAATCCTCTACTAAACCCCAAGCGCCACATCTACATTTCTTTTAAATACCTCCAGGAATGGGGAATCCATCACTTCCCTGGGCAATTCCAATAACACTTGATAACCCTTTCAGTGAAGCAATTTTTTCTCATATCCAATCTAAACCTCTTCTGGTGCAATTTGAGGCCATTTCCTGTTGTCCTATCACTTGTTACTTGGGATAAGAGGCTGACACCCACCTTGCTACAACCTCCTTTCAGGATGTTGTAGGGAGTGATAAGCCTTCTTTTTTTTTTTTTTTTCCCCAGGCTAAAGCACCTCAGCTCCCTCAGCCACTTCTCACAGGACTTATACCCATACCCTCCAGCAGTTCCACTGCTTTTCTCTGGACACACTTTGGGAGCTCAATGTCCTTCTTGCAGTGAGGGGCCCGGAACTGGACACAGGATTTGAGGTGCGGCTTCACCAGTGCTGAGCACAGTGAATTTATAGTCATTGCAAGGTGATGGGTCACTCTTTGCTACCAGATCTGGAAGGAATATAGAGTAACCCACATGGAACTACCAGAGAAAGGGACAGAATCCTATCTCCACTCACTTTCATCACTTCCAAGGTGAGATCGGTATCTAGGTTGTTAAACCAGCATGCTGTGGCACCGTGGAGGAACAGTCACTCACCCAGATGCTGGCTCCAGTGACTAGCAAAAATTGGTAGCATCACATGACAGCTGAGATAAGAAAGTCATCTCCTCTCTACCATAACTAGTGGATGGCAGTCAGCAGAGAAAACTCTTAACTGAAGCAAACTTCCAAACTGTGCAAACTCAAAGAAATGAGCTGTGTTGGTTTATACTGCCAGCCCCAGCCTGTACAGGCTGGGAAAGGATGTCTTAGCAATGTCAGAAATCTGTAGACAAGGAGTTTGGTATAATCCCCATGAACAAACCAGAGTAATTCTGACACATGTTTCAGAAAATCAGAAAATCCAATTTCCCAAGAACATGAGGATGGTAGGAAGCAATTGGGAAGTGACTGGTATATATATTTATGGAAATTGGAGATACAGGCTAATGTGAAGATATGAATAAAATAAATAAAGGAAAAATTCATTATTCATTTTGAGCTGAAGCATATCTGCTGATTATGCAGAGATAGACACATTTTCCAACAAAACAAAACAGATGGAATACTACAGAATAAATAACACACACATAGATCCAAATAAAAATACAAGCTATATTAAAAAGTACATGAAATTATATTTTACAATTTATTCTATTATTGTTTCCTTCACTGATGTATCACTAGTGCTTTTTGAGTGGTCTAATGGTAAAGAGGAAATAAATTACTAACTAGACTGTCTTTAAGACAGTGGGTATGAAATTATAAAGATGAAAGAAAAACAAATACACAGAATATTGAAGATTTTACAATAAAAGTACTACACATCCAGACAATACCTCTAGACACACACAAACTCCTATTTTTCAGATGGACAGAGCTATGGAACTGACTAATTTCAGGATGCAGCACTAAAGAGAGAGTATATGAAAAAGACATAGTGAGGTGAAACAGAATTAATTTAATAGCTATTTGCATGATAAAGAAAAGCATGTAGTAAATTAAAAGACTATACCATGACTGTGGCAGCACAAATAACTTCTGGTAAGAACATAACAATGTTTCTTGATGTTCTGGGCACATTTCAACTTTTTTTTTTTTTTTTTCTAACTTAAATTCTACTTAGGATCCAGCTGGGCATTGGATGAAATTAGTTCTGTGTATTGTGCATATGGGCATTATAAACCCTGATTAATCAAGGTCTATGAATAATGAGAGTCCTACAGAGAAAGAAAGCTTCAGAAATGAAATGCTGTAGATGATCAGGTTAATTTTGCATTAATGTCTGCTGACAATTCCTCTGTGTATGCAGCAGGGATGAAGACGATCCTACCACTCCATGTTTCTGATGAAACATTAAGGTACTGGCTCTCACAATTTCACCTTTATCTACAGCAGCACACCATTGCACTAAATATAAATTTCTATTTCTTTAGTTTTGTTGCAATTTTTAAGAATATGAATTTGTGGAATTATTTTGGTGTAACCCTTCAAATGATCCTCTAATTATCTTCTCTTAAACTTTTTCTATTTCTAAAATTAAGTATATTCCAGTTCCTTGCTAATGACTTATAAATCAAGATTTTTGTAGAAACCTGATTGACATCCTCATATTTTTTGCATTGTTGATGACTGAAGACTAATAACACAGCAGGGTCATTGAATGAAAAAGAATATTTGGATAGCAATATTATTTGCAACCCAATATTTTAGGTCAAAAGCAGAAATACCTAGAAACTCATCCTTCAAAGATATTTTTAAGTATTTTTGAACCAGCTGATATTGGCTACATGAAGTAATGAAGATTGTCTGAGACTATGAATGCAATGTATTTATTTTAGCTAGGTATAAATGCAGGACTTTTCATATAAACAAAGTGAAAATTGTTTCAGAAGCAGATGAAAATCCCAAACATATCCCCCTTGCCCAACTATCTTTGTATTCAGTGCAAACATTTCCACATAAAATACCTTTTTTTTTTTTTTTTTCCCTTATTGGTAGAATGATTCAGTATTCAAACCCATGAAGAAGGGTAGGAGTTCTACATTTATCATCGGAAAAATTCTACTTCTTTTTTTTTCCCCTGTAAGACTTTCTGCTGATTTTGCTATTACTAAAGCTGTTGCTGACATGTACTCTGATCATTTTGTTCAAGATTTAGAGATGCTGCTGTGAGTAGGCGCAAAATGATGACCTTGATCTAGTGATCTGCAACATTACATTTTGAACTGAAAAGATGGTGACTGAAGTGGAACGAACGTGACCTAAGGAGGTTACTGATGCAGATATCAAGGAGATTATTTTGGTAAAGAAACAGCTATACAGAAAATGTTAGCATAGGGTAGCAGTTCATTACTCCACAATAAGACTGCTATAAATTCCTTTAAGCACTCCAGAAATATATACCACATACACAAAAAGATTCTCACTCTTTTTTTAGTGAAAACATATATTAAAATGTCAGAAGGATTTCCCATACAGTGATATGAAATAAAAATCAGCAAACATCTGGTCATTTTTAATTATTATATATGAGCAGAATTCTCTAAAACCAATCCAGGTTCTTCCCACAAGTCTTTATATTTCTGAGTGTATCAGAACTGACAGCTTTTCAACAGTGATTTTAAGCAATGTCTTTGATGTTATGCACTTTGTTTTACAATATAGTGTTATGTGTTGTTACATAAAACATTCATGGTTTATTTTATATTTTTATGTAGTCTAAAACTTACAAAAGTTCCTTTTATTAATGATTTATGCCATACAGTATGATAGTCTACCTTTGCTCAGCAACAAATTTATGTCTCTTCTTTTAAAACAGTTTTGTTCCCACTGAAAATTGTGCAAATAATGTGTTAACAATAATAACAAAAGTTCCACATGTGGACAAATGCAAATTCTAGGGGAACTACATATTCTGCAGGAGGGATGTGCACCCACTGGAGCTCCCACCAGAGGGGAGCAGGTGATGGCGACCTACACAATTGTGTATCTGTGTTTGTGTGTCTATGTACATGTGGGTCTGCAACTAGAACCTTGAGGGATTTGGTCACCAAGAACATTAAGAAATTTAAAGACGTAAATTCATATTTTGCAAGTGTCTAGTATTGCAGTTTGTCTACTTCATGATTGATTCTAAGCACATGGTTCATCGCTGATTGGGAATTCATTACACACCATACTAAATCAATAAGCTTCTTTGATCATGATTTGATTAAATAATGTGAACTGAGCAGTTTGGTGCTGCAACAGTACCAGTTTCCCATAACCTCCAGCCCTCTTTTATTATTTTTCATTATAGATGTAGAGATGCTTGTCCACATTGCTTAGCCCTTAGCTCAGCTCCTGGGAGATTCTTTTTTGCAATTACTTCCCTCTAAGGTAAACCCACTGCACAGGGTGCTATTCCTAATCTTTACAAGTGTGACCCAGATAATGCTGATTGGATTCTATATGGTGCCACCAGTAGTTTAAAAAGATAATTGTGCTTATTTGGTTTTCCAGTTCAGAATATTAAAAATAAGGTGAAAACTCTACTGAAGATTACTTGGATATTCTTGTTCTTGACAACAGAGACTTCCTGAGCATTTCCTAGAATTCAGCAAGGTGATTTGTGAGGTGGCTGAAGGTGCAAGATAGAACTGGAGGACTACACTGAGAGATGCCAGCATTTTTTTTTACCCACACTGGCTGTTGAGGGTTCCAGATCTGAACTATTTAAAGAGCAAGATTCAGAATTTGTGGTGGTTTACTCTAAAGCCAATACCAGTAGTGACAACCACTAATGAAACTTTGGTGATCAGGGTACAGAAATTGGCTAGTGTATAGAAAAAGTTAAGGTTTCTGATAGTATAGAAGTTCTCTAAGTTATCCATCTTCCAGGCATATGTCTTCTCTAGCTCACACACAAAGTTGGGGGTTTTGTGTCTTTTTGGGGTTTTTTTTTGGTTAGTTGGGTTTTTTGGGGTTTTTTTTTTGTTGTTTTTTTTTTAAGTGATAAGGTATCTGCACTGGAAATGTCAGACAATAGAGTAAGCTACAGGGAAGTAATTAGGAGGAACAGAGGGTTGTTCTTGGAATAATAATCCCCCTTACAAACTCACAATGCACAACTCTTTTGCACTGTCTGCATAATCCCATCGTTTGTACCAACAGGTGTGAATTCCAGGGCAACAGATTGACAAGGTAAGAATTTTGTGGGATTAAAAAATTTATCTTGTGTGTGATAACTTTAGCTCTTCTCTCACATTTGAAGCCATGGAGGCTTCAGAATAGATCAGCTCAGGATCTTCTTTATGTATCAAACTATAACTGAATCAGCAGTTCCAGAAAATTACATGGAAAAAAAGCCAGAAATTTACTGATTTAAAATAAGTACTGAAAAAGTACCAGATGGTGTTAAAATATGGCTTGGTTTTTGGTGGGTTTTTTTTTTTTTTTTGCTATTCTGAAATGCTCTGCTAAATCAAAGTACTTAAACTGCTAATTAGCCAATGAGACTGAATGTTTTGGAACATAATGAAAATCATAGGAGTGAAAAGAAGGAAGTAATCATGTTAATACTTATAAGAACTGGACGAGCAGAGAATTTTAGTGTGATTTATACATTTAATTATCTCATTAGTGATTAGCCAGTGTATTTTGTATTCCTCTGGTGAAGTAATTAGCCAGGCTCTACTTTTACTCTACAATTACATTAACATGTGGAAGAGTCACAGAAAAGTTGAGGCTGGAAGGGACCTCTGGAGGTCATCTCTTCTCTAGGCTAAGCAGTCTCAAATCTCTCAGCCTTTCTTCACAGGAGAGAGGCTCCAGTCCTTTCATCACCTGTCTGAGATGCTCTTAAAGGACTGACCAGTATTTCCAGTGAGATCTGACCAGAATGAGGAAGTTGTAAGCAATTTGATGACTGAAAAGAGCAGGGGTAGAGGGTGATTTAAACCTCAAATAGTGGTATTTTACCATCTTTTTTTCTGATAGCTACCTAGGAAAAAACTGTTTCCTTATCCTAGATGTAGCTCAATTCTCAAAGGGATGCAGAGCATTGTCTTAGTAGTGAGGCATGTAAAGTGACCTCTCATGGTATCACCTGCAGGGGGGAAATTCTCTGGGAACATCTCTCACCTCTGCAGTGAGAATTGAGGCAAATCTTTCTTGGTGCCTTAAAGAGAAACCAAAAGCAAATGAAAACAGGGGAAAAAAAATCCCCTCATATCTTCCTCTTTCATAGAAGCACATGCTTTAAAATTCCCATGCAAGGGCTCCCAGGGAGCAGACAGTGGATGGAGAGAGTGGCTGCTCTGTACAGCTTCCTGTGCTCCCTAGATCTGTTCCCAGGAATCAAATCTGCAAGTGTAATTCTGTGTTTCCAAATATCTGAACAACTGTTAGGCAGATGTTTGGGTCAAATGATCCCAGGCACATTTCTGCCAAGCTGCTGTCCAGCTGGGTGGCCCTCAAATTACACTAGTTCTAGGGGTTGTTCCTATCAGGAAAAGACATAGGACTTTGTGCTTCCCCATATTGAACTTCATGAGGTTACTTCCTGCTGTTTCATTATGACTTCCCTCTCCAGAATGTTTTGTTGCTAGCTAAATATGAGATAGATAGATAGATAGATAGATAGATAGATAGATAGATAGATAGA
>JANIJU010000001.1:63356439-63384479 GCA_025504685.1 Leucosticte australis
GGCTAAAACACCTCAGGAGAAATTAATCAGCATTCTGACATCATTACAACACTGATTGATTACTGATACCAATCTCCACTTGCTGCATATTTTCCTGCTCATAATCCATAGCACCATCTAACACAGACCATACACACAATGTTCTGCCACTTGGCTTCTGCTCTGTATTTGGGTTTCCAGGATGGCTGCAGGAAGACAGAGCTTAATCATTCCTAAAAATTGCTGTATGTCCACTTCTTGCAATTACTCATTTATTTCAGTCATTCATCCTCCTCTATTTGTGGACTTCTGTATACGTGATTAAATATTGCTAATCTAAATTAGAGAAGTCAGTGTGATGATATTAATAGGTAAAGTGAATGGAACATTGTCAGCAGCACATACCCACAATCTATTAATGCATCCCATTCCATTAATGCAGACATACTGAGAAAATGTGTTTCTTATATGTGCCTTTAAAATTAAATTAATAAATAAGCAAAGGTGTGTGGAAAAGGAGATTTAATTTTTTTTTAGTTTGTCTAGGAAATTAAAATTACAAATTCATCTAACTTGGATACTTTCCTCTCTATCCATTTAGTACTATGCTGCATTAATTTCTCACATCAGGAAAAATTCCAGTTGCTGTTTGCTGGAGTTTAATTATCACTTCATTTTTATGGAAAGGAAGATAATTATAGAAGAGACTTCAAAACAAACCTAGCATGCTAGGCTACTTTTTATGTGATGAGCCATATAACCTTCAAATTCTTTCACAATATTTGCACTTAGCCACTATTTTATATGCTAGTTAATAAATTACTAATTTGTCTAGCTCAACCAATTATTTGCAATGATTTCACATTTGGTAGCAAACATCAGGAAGTATTAAAAATATATCATTGTGAATTTCAACCATCCATATCAGTCTTTCAGTGAAGAAAATTGTGGGGGAAAAAGCAAATTACTAATTCTTTAGGAGAGATAATACAGTATCAGCATCACCTCCCAGCCCAGGCTCACTTTATGAACTCAGTGACTCTTCAAAGCAGGCAAAGAGCACTCAGGTCTCCTGAATGGACGTGTGGAAACAAGACTCACTGGGCATAAAAGCCAGTCAAGAACACAGCAGGATCACAAGAGGGATGAGCTGAACAGATGCAAGCTGAGACAGCACAGCTGCACTGCCTGGGTTGCTGGGAACACACATTGCATCAGCTGTAACACAGGCTCCTGCTATGCAGATGCTCCTTTGCCATACCAGCCCATTCTCAAAGCAGCTTTTATCTGCTGTAAATGTGTAAAAGTCCTGCTAGTTTTCAGTCAGAGATTGCAGCAACAGAGGGCTGAACCTCTGCTGCTCTGTGTTTTCTCCTGCTGCTACAGAAATGAACTGTGTCTGCCTGACCTGAATCTGCAAAATAGGCTGTGTGTTGGTGTGGCAATGGTGCTTTGCCTCATGCTGTCATCCTAAATATTTCTGTATTTTTACTGAGAAATAGATATTAATAGTAAATAAGAACAAATACAGCTGCACCCAAATTGGGTTTATTATCGGGTCATTTCCTACCTGAACACTTGTGTTTATTGTGATTTGTTGTCAGTAAGAGGAAATTTGTATTATATCATCCAAAGACAATGTTCTGTGCAGATCCATGGCTCACATTTAGCTACACAATTGTTTATAACTATTAAAAGGACAAAAAAAATCTGCAGCTACTTTCAGAATACATACATACATATATATATATATATATATATATGTATTGGTTCTTCCATCATCAATTTCTTATTGTTATAGACTCATTGAACAGGGATTGAAGGGACCTTCAAACCCAAAAGATCATCTAGTTTCAAGCCCTGAGCCATGATATGGAATACCTTTCACTAGACCACATTGCTCAAAGCCTTATCCAGCCTGGCCTTGAACACCACCGGGCATGGGACAACTTCTCTGGGCAAAGTGAGCAAGTGTCTCACCACCACACTCAGAAACCAATTAATTCCAAATATATCTGAACCTATGACCTCAGTTTAAAGTCATTGGCCCTTGTCCTATGACTCCATGTTCTTGAAAAAACTGTCTCCAGCTTTCTTGTTGGTTCCTTTAGGTATTGGAAGGTGGATTATTATAAGGTCTCCCTGGAGCCCTTTTTTTCTCTGTGCTGCAATCCCAGGTCTCTCAGCCTGCCTTCACAGGAGAGGTGCTCCAGCACTCTGATTGCTCCAGACTCGTTCCAGAAGCTCTGTGTCATTTTGGGATCCCACAGGTGGATGCAATACTCTCTGGGGGGCCTCAAGAAAGTGGGGTCGAAGAATCACGGTCACAGAGCAAGCTGAGTTGGAAGCAACCCACAAGGACCATCAAGTCCAACTCCTGGCCCTGCACAGGACATGCCCAAGAGTCACACCATGTGCCTGAGAGCATTTTCCAAACACTTTTTGAACTCAGACAGGCTTTGTGATGCAACCACTTCCCTGGGGATCATCTTTCAGTGCCCAATCACCCTTTGGGTGAAAAACTTTTTCCTGATATCTGATCTAAACCTCCCTTGACACAGCTTCATTCCAAAAGCATGAAGCTGCCTCAACTTGCTTGTCATATTTCTCTTGATGCCACCCATTTATTTTCACACAGGCACAGATGTCATACATTCTAATCATTGGTAAAACTTGATGGGAAAAAACATGCCACAGCATTTTGTAAACAATATTGCCACAGCTATTTAGTGAAACAACTTCAATAACAGCTCCCAGACAAAGAGTTGTGAAATACTAAAGATATAATTTTATATTTTTTAAAGTACATTTTATTTTATATTAGAACTAGTTTTTCTGAAAGTATAGTCTTCAGACTAGATATGGACACGAAAATTTAAATGCTGTGGAATTGTTAGTGAATATCCCCCAAAAAATTATAAAGCCTTTTTGAGTCTATAAACTTGTAATATAGCTAGCTTTTAGTTCAAATATTTTGTTTCACTCCATTCAAGAAATCAGTGGATTAAATTTTCCGGAAATGAAAGCACAACCTATCATCATAATTCTTATTCCAAACAAATAACAATAAAATGCTTTAATAAATTTTCCACTTTTTTCTACTTCATAGAAAAATGGGTGTAATTTTACCTTCCTTAATCTGTTGACAAACTAGTAATCTAGTTGAAGCTAGTTATCTTTTTTCTCTAGAAGACTCAAAAAATTTCTGCATTGGAAGACCCATGAATCATCATTAATATCCCAGACAATTACTTAAGGATTGAAAACACTGCATATCAAGCTGCCTTTTTTCAAAAGTTAAAAAAAAACTGAGAGAAGTATTTGACTTAAAAAGGAAAAGCAAATTCTAGAAAACTATAACTAAGGTATATTACTACCATTCTATTTTTTTTTGTTAAATTTCTTTCTGAAAATTATAATAATTTTGAACAAAGAATGAACTCAAAATTCAGTTTCTTTTCTTTAACTGTATTATGCTTCTCCTTAAATATCAGTAGATTGTCACTGGACCAAAATCTTGGCAACATTTCTTGATTGATTTGGACATCCCCCCACCAATCTTGGAATAGAAAGTTATTTCACCATTTTCTGACAAAGAAAATATGAAGTATAACTCATAAACCAACAAATACCCTATAATACCTTTGTTGTTATCCATCCCTCCAACAGCATAAAGTGTTCCAACTGTAGATTTTCTAGGCTTAGTTCTTGGACTTTGCATGAGAGTTCTTCTTTCTGGTAAAAGATGATATTTCATGGCTTCCAGAATAAGCTTCTGGCATTCTAAATCATCCTTAAAAAGTGCATGGTTTTCCAGGTCAGCCAATATCTGTGAATAACAATAAGTGAATAAAACATCCTAGAAATTCCTAGAAAAGTAATACCATGCAATGAGAGACAAATACAAATGGATGTCACAAGTATATTTCTTCATTCTAAAACACACAGTTTTTCAGGGCTATTTTTTTCTTGGAACACAGAGAGAAAATTAAATAGTTGATTTTTAAATAATTTTAAGGCCAGTGTTTCACCAGCCTTTAAGACTACAACCCTACTAATCTTTTACTGAAGGCTTTAAAAAAACCTAAATATTGTCTTGTAGGCTGACTTATTTTTAATGGTTTCCAGCACAACACTAAAAGATCCCAAAAGGCATCTCTCTGCAGGAACATCCCTTATTTTTAAAACCAAACCAAAACAATGTTCCCACCTGAAAACCAACAGTGCTCAGTTCATACATGTAAAAGGATATTCTATTATGATTCCAAAGAGGGAGGCTGCAAGTTGTAAATGTTGTGTTTGATTCACTTGCCCATATATATGTATCTACCAGCTTTTGAGATGTTGTAAACTACCATGTAAGTTTTCAAGATCCCATTGAATTATGCAGTCTGGGTTAACCTCATGACTGACCTAGCTCTGAGCAGGTGTTGGACTGTAGAACTCCTGAGGCCTGCTCCTACCTGAATGATTCTCTGATTCTGTGGTCTCACTGATGTCAGGCCAGAGGAGTGCAATGCTCAGGCAGATTTTGTGCCACATCTGCCAGACCCATATGGGTATATCAGACAACCTAAGACATCCAAATTAGAGCAGGATTTAATCACATATAACAGCATATCTGTACAGTGCAGTAAATTTCTAGATACCATAGAACATCTATCTGGGAGATCAAATAATATTCAGAGAAGCAGGTAAAGGCCAGCAAGCAGAAGAATCTCCTTCCTGGAGTCTAAGGATGTATTCCCACAGACATATATATGCTAACATATGCAAATTGTTTTGCAGTTTCCTAAAGAGAGGAAGCTAGATTCCTTTTAAGAGCTCTCAGCTATTTCATCTGGACTTCAGTGGCTGCAGAAGAAGCTTGAATGTCCTTTGTCAATCTGTCAGCCTTTGGCAGGTCACATGTTTTCTCTGACATCTGAAATATTAACAGCTGGCACATGCAGACAGCTGTTGTCTGCTTCTGATTTTAGGCACTAGTCATGAAATGAGTCAATGGTTGAAAGAAAGGCAATAGATATTACAGCCTCCAGTATCAACACAGGATGGGGGATAAACAGCTCAAGACCAGCCCTGCAGAGAAGGATTTGGGGGTGCTGGTGGCTGAGAGGCTGGACATGGCCCAGCCATGGGCACTCCCAGCCCAGAAAGCCAAATGTATCCTGGGCTGCATCCAAAGCAGGGTGGGAAGCAGGGGAGAGAGGGGATTCTGCCCCTCTGCTCTGCTCTGCTCTGGTGAGACCCCACCCGCAGTGCTGCATCAGCTCTGGGGTCCCAGCACAGGGAAGACATGGACCTGATGGAGAGAGTCCAGGGGAGGGCCACCAAGATGATTAGAGGGGTGGAGCAGCTCTCCTATGAGGAAAGAATATCCCTATTCTCCTATGAGAGAATAGGGATTGTTCAGCTTGCAAAAGGGAAGGCCTTAGAGTGACCTAATTGCAGCCTTCCAGTACCTCATGTGAATTTACAGGAGTGATGGGGCAAGACTATTCACAAAGCATGCAGTGACATGACTAAGGGGAATTGTTTCGAATTAAGAGAGTAGGTTTAAATTAGATATAAGGAATTTTTTTTTTACTTTGATGGTGGTGAGGAACTGGAACAGGTTGTCCAAAGAAATTGGGGATGCCACACCCCTGGAGGTGTAAAAATGCAGGAGTTGGGAGGGAGTGGCTTGTGTCTCCCTAACTCAGGGGATGCCCCTTAGGGTCCCCACAGAAGTGTTGAAGGCCAGGCTGAATGGGGCTTTGAGCTACCTGATCTAGTGGAAGATGCTCTTCAAGGGTCCTGACAACCCAAACCACTCTATGATTCTATGAGAAAGGTTTCTGTGTATTTTTGTGTGCTTGTTCTGTTTATTATTAAATTAATATTACTAAATAAGAATATTAAAAGAATGCTTATAAACAGGGGTGATAGACATATTTCTTAACACTTAATTTTTATCTTATAATCTTAGGATTTTTCATATATTATTTTTGTGATTTTTTCCTTTATAGTGTTCAGCACACTGCTCAGTAGACTAGAAAATCCAAGATCTGAAGACAAATCATGTCCAGATTTTAGGTAGGATGATTGCAAAATGATTTAACACACATTTAGGACTACAGAACCAAACAGAGTACTCTGTCAACATTAACTAAATAGAATACAGGCACAAGAGAACTGAGAAATCAAATTACCAGTTTTCTCTGCACAAATTTGTGGTAATATTAAGTTACATAGACTTTCTAATGCTTAATGGAATTAATGAAATTGATGACAAAGGTTTTTATGACAAGCTTGTATCAGTAAGGATCAAAGTCCAACAAAAATATTGGTGATTTCTTTTTAGACCATTACTCCTTTACCCAGAAATACTAAGGCTCTTAAAGCAAATATTAATCTTTGAAATCTTTCTACTGTGTTGCCAGATGTTTCAAATAAAGAAGAAATAATCTGTGAACACTGTTCTGTCCCAAAATTCTGAGACTTAATTCACCAACCACAAATAAAAGCTGAATCTCTTTATCTTTCAAGTTAGAAATTCACCCTAAAAATTATTAGAAAATGGAAAAAAACCATAAAAAATTGCAAATAAAAATTTAAAAGTGGACAGAAACATTTGTTCATGTCCCTTAAAAAAATTAATCATTCCTCCTATTAATTTTTTTTTAGAACATGGGCTAACTTGTGATAAACACTGTATTTCTGAATCTTCTAAATGCTAGAAGTTGTGAATAACAAAAAAAAATTACATTGAAGCTACTATTTAGAAATCAGAAGTTATATAAAGCTGTTTCATCTTGTATAAATTTTAGTAATATGCTTCAAAGTTTTTCTGCTCCATAGTTATCTTTCCTGATTATGTCACAACAATCAATATATTTTTTATTAAATCAGGATGCACTTGATCAGGAAATTCAGTTAATAAGGATGTTTCCCTGGAAACCATATTATGTTCAGCTTGCTCTTCTATGTCTATGACATAATTCATTAAGAAAGAATTGTATCTAATACTAACTGAATATTGCTGGGCTTTGTAATGTGGAAATTCACAGAGCTGCAGCTTCTCAAAAGACTACAGTATCAGTGCCAGCATAGTTAACTTTACCATTGTTAGAACTTCTCAGACTAGCAATATCCTGAGAAGTTTTTGTCACTTTGTGTCATCACTTTGTTTCTCATTTTTCCCAATTAAAACCCCCCAAAACTCCTTTCTTAGATGCACTTCCAAATGACTTCCAGCACCAAGCTGCAGAGAGCAGGCATGTTTCACCTCAGTGAAACACATTCAGTTTGAGATCTGGAGCATAAAACACTCAAGTACTGCCAAAAGGAAAGTCAAGTCTGAAAAGGAGTAGCTGGGGACTGGTTCAGTGACCGACCGTGGGTGCCCCACAGGACTGCACCGATTGCTGCCTGCCTTCTGCTTACCCTCAGTGCCCTCCTTTCTTCCTTGCTTCCTTGATGAGCAGCTCTGCACTTGTTGCTTCCTGACAGATCTCTCCCAGCTTCTCTGTTATCCCAGTGATTTGCAGCTGCGATTGTGGGGATCTGAATCCTTGATTTGAATGACCTTAAGCAAAGTCGCACATATTCTACATAAATGATCATCTGAGAGATGGAACTGGTCGCTTTCTACCCTGTGTCATCTAGGACAAAATTCAGCCACTACTAGGGAAAGAGTTTCCACCTACCTGAAAAGAAAAAGACCACTTTTTTTCTTTACTCCACTCTTGGGAGAGACTACAAGGCAATGGGAGAAGCAAAGAGCTGCCCCACCAAAGATTCCATAGTGACCTTATACTTCTGAAGATGCAGAGAGCACCCCTTAGTTAATTAGACAGAGCTTTCTATCTTGTGAAAAGTGCAAGGTGTGACAATATTCACTCAGTCAGGATGAACTAACCTCAGATTCCACCTTGATATGTGCCTCAGACAAAGTAGTTGTCCAAAAGGGGAGATGATGAAACACCATCTGATTCCTACCACTACAATGAAAAACCATGGGTATTTCCTCCAGGACAGATATCAGGGCTATAAAAGTGAACAAAGTGAGAAAGTACTCCCTGCGTGCCAAAATTAAATACTAAACCCATGTAAAAGTTTTAATCTGTAATCCAAGAGATAGATGTTTCCAAAAGAGGGACAGCATCATTCTAAATTATGCATTATGTGGTCTGCATCTGCCCACAAGGGTTTATTGTGATTTAGAATCTTGAATAGTCCTTAAAAACATATAATTATTCTGTACACCACTGATTACAATTAAATTTCATACTCAAACATACTAATTTTTTCATAGGCACAAAGCAACTTCCAGTTCTCTAAAAATTATCCCAGTATCTAGATGCATTTTCCCATGGAAAAACCCTAAAGAGCTCTATGCCCTTAGAAACTTGCATGCCAATGTCACACAGAACAGAGGATTAGAATATCTTAATAGTATTCATAATTATACCAGAAGAACAAAAAGTTAAAAGTCCTTTAAACGCATTGTGAAGAAATGAAATGTGGATTTTCATGGCACATTTCTTTTTAAAAAAGTCCACAAGTCTCTTCCTTGATCCAAAATGTATCCCAAGTCACTTGGCAACCTTGAGTCAGAGAATCACATTAGCATATGAAACAAAATCCTGAAGAATTAATGACCTAAAGTTTGCATTTTGACTGTTTTTCAAGAGAGAAGTTTGATTAGCCATCATTGTCCTTTTAGGAGCCTTCTTCCACGTACAGATTTGTTACAGCTGGTTATTGTTGATGATCACAGTAATGCTGCTGCTAGGAAAGAATAGACTTCTGAAATGTAAGGTCATGATTGTTCTTTGTACAGATTAAAATGAAAAGCAAATAAAGGGTTTATATGAGTTTCTGGAAAGAATAAAAATACTGCTTTGAAACTTTCTACAAAAATAGTTGTCAGTATACTTTCAAAGTTTTACCATGCTCAAGATGTTAGCAAATGCTGTGTTTCTATGGACAAAGACCATATTTGAAGAATTTTTATCTGTCTAAAGCTGGTAGAGGTCATGATTGCTCCATCAGAATATTACCATATGAATACATGATTCCTACATCAGAATATTACCATATGAAATTTAATATGAATCAAATTTCTATTGATTAATGTGGTGAAAGGAATAAATTTTTTGACATTTTGTATCTTCTGACTATAAGAGAGTTGAAGGAAATGCCTGTAATATTATTGCAACTGCAAATTTCAACTTAATTAATTGCTATTCTGATTAAAGCTTTATATAAACATATTCATTTTAAGAAAAATCAGTCAGGCTATTCCTGTTTCACTGCAAACATGAAAGAAAAAAATGTCCCCCAAGAAGTGCTACTTCTTTTTTTACAAAGGGAATAAACTCTGAGCTGCTTCTATTGGATAGCACTTTTTTTGGTATAAAGACTATTGTTTAATGTATTTAAACTTCTTCATTAAAAACCTTTGAATTTATGGGATAGGCATAATAGTGACCAAAGAAATCTCAATTGAAAATTTCAGTTGAAAATTTACAGCGTATTTTCTTACCAATTTGCTGGTCTTGACTGGGATGAAGTTAAGAAAATTAATCACAGGTACTGGGGAATAGAATTAAAGTATGGTTTGCTTCTTTCAATATCAGTTTAATTTTTGCTATTTTGATATTAACTAAATATTTTGCTTAACATTTATTCTTGAAAAGAACAGATTTTAGTAAGAGATCAGAATGGCTGTCTTGAGAATGCAAGGTATTTACATGCTTACATTAGAAATTTAGGTGATGCCCAGTAGTAATATTATTAACTATTCAGAAAAATAAAGTAAAAAAAGAAAAGAAAAGTAAAATCAGCAAGATATTTCAGTCATCACTAATACTTTCAAAAAGGAAAAATATACAGCAAATCTTATTTTTATACATACTAAATTAGGTATTCATGAAAAAAATCCTAAGAGAACAGGAGTAAGAAGAGCAGCTGTCTCACTGTTTATGTGAGAAAATATTTGGGACTATTTATTAAGCATTAACATTATTTCAATATTTAAAAATCATACTCAGAGAACAAGAATAAATTTAAAAACCTTTAAATGTTCAGACAAAAAATTTGAATAGTTGTCATAAAAACCATCAAAAATTATGGATTAATTTAAAAATTGGTAGAGTTTTGCACACAAAAACCCCCTTAGCTTTTCATAACAGAAGGCACAACATCAAGAGTTGTATAATTGTGAATTTACTGCAAAGATATATATCACTTAACTCTTTCTTTTAAATTACTATATCTTGAAAGTAAAATGCACTGCAGTCATAGAATTTTCTGCCAATTCTTGCATTCTGAGGTATTAACAATAGTGTCATTTATTATACACATCCTGATTTGCAATTAGATTTTATATAAAGAAATTGAAAACACTTAAACATTCCCTCAGTCTCCCCTTTAGGTTTTAAACAATGAAAAAAACTATAAAAGTTGTTAACTTTTTTGGGGACTTCTAAGCATAGAGAACACAAGGTCTCAAACTGATCCTGTATGTACCTGAAGTTTCACCTCCATTACTAAATTCCATTTGATCCATATGAACCTTTTATATTATTAAATGACCTTTTTGTTTTGCTAGGATTTGAATGTATTGAGCTAAATCCAACATAACCATCTGCTTTACTCACTTGACTTGTAATCAGGAGCCTTATATTGATTTTTTTAAAAAAAGCTTATTTATAATTTGAGGTTTTGCTAGCTTTTAAAACAATAATTTCAATATTTTGTCCTAGAAATAAAATAATGAAAAATATCTGCAATTAATTATACCTCAAATATAGCATGTCTCGTTTTGTTTTCTACCATCTTTTTTCAGCTCATTGAACATTCTGGATCTCTTTAAAATTCATTTTTTCATATTCATGTTTAATTAATGATTTCAGTAAAGTTTTTTTAGTATAGAGATTTCCAGGCATTTTTCTGTAGTATAACAAATATTCAGAATATGAAATTCAGTATTTGTGTTGCTTATGGACTAAATTATTCATGATGTGTTAGTCAAGCCAGCTGCTCAACCAGCTCAGGAGGAAAGACTATACTAAATCTCTCAGATTTTTGTATTCTCAGACAGAGATTATTTTCTCCTCAGCAATAAGATGCAGCAGACTAAGGATCTTTAAGACTAGTTTTTCCTAGAAACATGTGGCTAATCATTTCTATTACAAATAATCTACATCAGGATTTACTGCTTAGACACCACAGATTTTCATCAGTCTCACTGCAAGTCTGTGATCCCTGCATGCATGCAGGTGATAATATATTGCATAGAGATCAGTCACATAGCAGTAGTAATGATTAGTCTCAGAAAAAAAAATTTTGGAAAAAAAAATCCAATTGTGTTTTCTCTTTGAAATCCAAATTCTGACATCTACCAAGCTTGCATTTCTGATGGCCATAGTCACTGGCAGAGGGAATGTGTTCAGTATTCATTTGACTTGTAATTCTTTTTTCCCAACACATTAAATATCATTTCATATTCGAAAGAAATTTTTAACTGGCTTTCTACCCTCCAGTTATAACCAAGTCCTCCCTATTCCTCCCCCACATCAGGGTACAAAATCCAAACAAAAAAAAATTAATATAGCATAGTTGAAATTTGTTTTCCTTAACTTACCATTAGATTACCCTAAAAAATTTACTAGAGAAACAATCAACCATGTACACACACGTTCCCTGAGGCCGTACATTTGATACAGAAATAAAGGAACTGACTTTTTCCCCCCCTTCCTCACGAATAAACTAAGTAATGGAATTGGAACATTCATTGGTAGCATCTGTGGCAAGTAATTAAACTGTGGTATTGAAATCACTTTCACAACATTAACTCTTCTCCAAAGCTTAAGATTTAACAATCTCATTTATTGTTATGAGATTCAACAATCTCATTTAACAATCTCAATCTTCAGTATTATTTTCTATAAGTAAACCCATGTTGTTGTTTATGACACAGTTAAAATTTTAACCTAATTTATAACTATGCCCACACTTTTTTAGCACACATACTGACTTTTGTTGAACTCCTTGTACAACCAGGTCTGTCTTTGAAACTGGTACTAATTTGACCAATTGATTTATCAGCTAGATGCATAACTGATTCAAATGTTATTCAGTTCAGGAAAAGAGAAATTGTTTTAAACCCTCCCACCCCAACTTCTGCCTCCAGTGACATCTTTTAATGACAATTTTAACAATCTATTTATTTTACAGAGAGGCTGAAATAAGGAGGGCAAAATCCAAGATGCAAGTTTACTACACAATTCTACTGATGGCCAGATCTACATTTTACTTCATCACAGTATGCTTTTTCTCCAGAAAATGAAGAAAAGTATGTTTATTTCAAGATAAATTGCTTCTTAAAGTAAATATTAAGTTTCTAGATAAAGTTAGGTAAGATTAATGTCTTGTAGAACATCTTACAAGTTTTCTTCTCTACTCCTTGAGGAAAAAATTAAGTTCATAATCCCGAGAGCTATGAGCTATTTTGCCACAGTATTAAAATACTACATAAGAAATAATAAAATGTCAAATTGCATTCAAAAGGTCAAATTTCATTCAAAAGAAAGTGAAAAAAAACTTAATAAAACCCCAATCACATTTAAAATAAGAGAAAATATAAAAAAAATCCCAACACTAGAAGCAACAAAAAGGTTGGCCTTTGACAAAATGTTGGCTGGTCTCCTTTTGTTTGAAGACAGATGTCTTTATTTAAAGTTCTTCTGAATCAAATTCTTTTTTTTTTTTTTTTTTCTTCTAAAAGTGATAAATAAGAGATTAGGTAAAAGCATGACAGATGCTAACAAATGGAATACAAACATTATTCAGTCAATAACAACTAACATATTTGAAAATTACTGGCTTTTTCTTTTTTTACTGTAGTTACCTCTTAACTGCAGTAAGTACTCTACCAGAATTGATGCAATTTTTATAAAATTCTAATATGAGAATAAGTACAAAGAAATGGAACATAAAAGAAGCTTTTTTTCCCCCCATAAATAATGTCCTCCTGATTCAAATACCATCTTCAGTCTTAGAAGTAGGCAAAAGATGGATAAGAAAACCTCACAGAAGGGGGACTGTATTTAAGCACCTTTTCCAGACAGTATATTTAATGTTTAAATGTTTCAAATGTTGAAGAGGAAGAATTCTTTTATGACATTCACAATCTCTAAAATGTTGATGACTCAAATAAAAGAACTAGAAAAGAAAATGTGTCTTATTTTTTTGTGCTTGTCTATTATGCTGCATCAATCTATGGGACAAGGAAGAAAGCAGAAAAGAACACTACACTACAAAAAATAGGCACTCAGAATTACGGAAGGTGAGTCCAAAATATTTCTTAGCCCTCCCTTTTTCCTTCCTTCTTTACCTAAGAGTGACAGATTTCAATGACATCAACAGCAATAATAGTTTTTGCTTCTAAAACTACCTGTTGTTAAAAACTGCTGAAAGCAGCGACGGATCTTCATCCTAAGTATGTTCAATAGGTTATATTTGCATGACCTCTGGAGGCATGGTTTATTGAACATCAACAACTAGCAGCAAAATTTGTCTCTGTTCATAAGCCTTGCATAGTACTTCCTCTCCCCTGCCCAGTTTTGGAGGGGAGGGTAGAATGGCATCCAGCCAAGGGCAACCATGACAATATGATTGTCAATCTGACAGCCAGTAAGAAAGAAAAAGACATAAACCTGCCAAAAAATGACTACAGATCATATGACCTTGTAAAAACACAAGCAACAGGCAAAACATGTCTTCTCAAAATGGAAGACATCATTTTATGTGAATGTAACTGTATTATGAATGTTATTTAATAATAGATCTCTTTCAAAAGTCAAGGAAAAATATTCTCTTATTTATATGACCAGAGCTTCTAACTGATTTGAGAGTTAATATAATCTAATTTATCCAGGATTATGTGTTTTCACATGGACACAGTCTATACATTCTAGTGGGGACATGTATGAAACATCCATTCTCCTAAGTGTTTCACATAAACTGCAGAGAATAAGCAACAGAAGTATAGTATTTTTATAAAACTATTTTTCTAAATATTTCACAACACAGAATAAATTTAAGTGGCACAAAGTTTGTATTTTATGAAGTGAATCAATCTAAGGGACAAGAAACAAAGTAGAAAAGAGCACTACACTACAAAAAATAGGGACTTAACATTACAGAGGGTAAAGTGATTTAATCAGTAAAAATCCAGTCTTCCATTAAGTAAATTTACCCCACAATATTTAGTAATGAACCATAAGCTCAGTATATCATGAGAAACGGAATAAAAATTCAGGTAAGTTGCCTGTGTGTTGGATAAAGAAATAGTATTATAGAATTATGTTGTCACACTCTTTTATTTGAACAGCACCTTGTGACAGCTTCAAAACGTTTACTGAAACTTTACTGATATTTACCAGTATTTACTAAACTTTACTGATAATAAAATGCATTTGGAAATGAAGGTCACACATAACAGTGTTAAGCAGTTATCATTATCACTATTTACAAATGTTCCCATGTCATTTATTTACACACAAAAAATCCCAGCCATATTGACAGGACTTATGGACAATTTTAGAACTACCTAAAAGGCAAAAAAAAAAAAAAAATCCTTTGGATTGTATCTTGCACACTGCACTGAAGTATCATCTTATTCAAGTAAAGTATCAGCTGACAAGCTACATCCACTGCCAGAGAAGCTGCTATAAAAAAGTTAAATAGCTAGCTTTACTGAATGATCTATATAAGAAAAGTAAAAACATAACAGTTTATCTTGTTTCTACTGGCTATACTCAACTAATTGTCATTACACAGGCAACTGAAATTTTTACAAGCCCAAATTTTTATTGCATTGATAACTTAAGAGAGGAATATGCAGATCATCCTAGACGCTTGCCAGATGTCATTTTTTGAGGGCTGGGAAGTTATTAATTCTTAAGGTAATTAATTTATCTTTGTTTGCTTGACATTAACATAAATATTTCTTTAAAAATAATGCTTGGCTTAATTGGCCTAAACCACTTGCACAAAACTAAGCATTTAGCACCATTTGAGATGCCACAGGCTGTCTAAGAATCCACACAGAGCCAGTAGATATAGAAGTGGATTTAGAAGGGAATATTTCTAGAAAAATTGCTTGGAGCCCGGCAGCATGATAATCCATGAAACTTCTCAAATCAGCACACAGGTTAGTGTGTTGGGAAGTGCACCAGATCTTCATTGCCTATAGTGAGAGGTTAGGAATCTAGCTGATGTGGGGCAGCCTGCACTCATAGGTGAGCAAGAAACTGAATCATAGCTTCAGACTTTTCAGATTCAGGGTATAATCTCCTGGTATGCAATTATTTAGAAATGATTGAAAGAATTCACAAAATGTTGCAGAGGCTGACAAAGTTTACACCTTCGGATTTACCCCAGACCAGTAGGCAGCAACCAACCTTAAAAGCCTAGAACTCTACTCAGGTGTGAGTTCTTATCAGCTGCACTTGTTTAGTGACACTGGAGACAGAGAACTGAGGA
Organism: Leucosticte australis; assembly: GCA_025504685.1. Taxonomy (NCBI): domain Eukaryota; kingdom Metazoa; phylum Chordata; class Aves; order Passeriformes; family Fringillidae; genus Leucosticte; species Leucosticte australis. The sequence goes on from JANIJU010000001.1 coordinate 63,371,956, forward strand.
AGCTTCTCATTTCATATTATCAATCACACTGCTCTCAAAGGCAAATTTAAAGTTTGACTGACATAAAATGATACCCTCCATTTTTGCTAAGCAAAGGAACCTGCAATTGTTTTCTCTAGCTCAATATATGTTGAAAAGGTCAAAACTTAAAGAACCTGTCTGACAGCTGCCTGGTGAATTGGGGTTTTTTAGTAGCACAAAGAAATACTTCTTTGTCAAATGCCAGCTGAGTTGTGGAAGGAATTTACAAGTTTACATAATCATATCAGTTATCTAAGCTAAGATTTAAACAATTTCTACACAATTATTACATATAAATTCATATATGTTTTTAAGATCATGTACAGTCAGATGTAATGTGGGAATTCTAAAGGAATTTTAGAGGCTCAGTACTTCCTACAGTTTACCTTCAGCATCTCTGTAGAAATAAGAGCACTCACATGGATCTGCTCACTTTCTCTCCAATGGCTTACACAGTATTTAAGTACTTCATTTTATAAGGACTGCATTGTTTCTGCTCTGGGACAAGAAATCTAATTTAGATGCCTATAACAGATTCACTGGATCTGAGCCACGGTGTATTTAATAGTCAAAGACTATGCATTATCCTACTGATGTGATTTGCAAGCCTCTGAAAGTGATATTATTAAAAGTGTTATAGAGGAAAAGACAGTAATATCTCTGCTTTATGCTATTTTTTAGCTTTCCTAGTTAAACAAGTGATCTACTGTTATAGGCAGATGCAAATAACAGCCTTTATAAACCCAGCACACCGGTGGAATACAAATTAGCTTTAACTTCAGCATTTCTATAAGGAAATATTTGTGCTCTTTTCATCATGCACATCTTCGCTTAAAAACACTAAACATCCTCATCTTTATTGTCATGCTATTCTAGGTACTCAGTATCCTGTTAACTTCTCTTGCTTGCAAATTTCTTCAGCAGTCCAGGTATCATTAGCAACTTCTCACACCATAAAAATAATGTTTTGCCCAGCAGAAGCTGCACACATTCTTGGCACATTCTGTAGTGTCAACATTAGCAGACACATTACACTGTGTACCGACATATAGCAGAAACCAGTAAATCTCTTAGTAAATGAGATTACATCATTAGTAATCAAAACAGGCAGAGACTCAACTATGCTGCTGCATTGCATTGAATGTTTCTCAGTACAGCTTGAGTCAGGGAACAGGAGATACAAACATAGAATAAATCATTCTCTTTTGGGAAAGGTGGAGAGGAAGAAAAGGAGAATTCAGTGACATAGATATAATCTCTTCTATGACATTTGCCTTCATGGCCAGAAGTTAATGTTTCAGCTTTAGCTGCAGACAAGGTTAGACTTCTGTCTATACACAATTAGTGAGGATTTAGATGAACTGTTTTGCTCCCTGAGGGGTGGGAATGGCAATCACTATATCACATGTCATCAGGGAACTAGGTAAGAACACCTTCAACTGTTCTAATCATACTTTAGTGGATAGATCTTTCCACAATATAGGCTTTTGCTTCTAAGAAAAGGATGCCTAACTACATTCTACTATAAAAGAATTAAATAAATTCCTATGTATATTTGTGTGTCCATGCACTAATAGATGCTGTGGGAGACCCATCCAGAAAGCAGCTTAGCAGAACAGGAGCCAGCGCTGTGCCTCAAAGAAGGCAGGTGATATCTGGAGCTGCATTACACAAAGTATTGTCATTAAGTCAAGGATAATGATTCTTCCCTTAGAGTCATCACTGGAGAGGTCAAAACAGGAGAGCTGTGTCCAGTTCTAGACTCCTCAGTACAAGAGAGACATGAACATCCTGTAGCGAATACAATGAAGGCTCACAAAGACGATGAAGGAACTGGAGCACATCTCCTATAAGGGAAGGCTGAGAGAGCTGGGTCAGCTTATCCCAGAAAAGAAGAGCCTTTGGGAAATTTTACTAATTCATAAATACCTGAAGAGAAGGTGCAGAAAGGAGAGATCCAGGCTTTTTTCAGTGGTGCCCAGAGTACAAGAGTCAATGGGCACAAACTGAAACACAGGAGGTTTCCTCTGAACATCAGGAAACACTTCAATACTGTTAGGGTGACTAAGCACTGGCAGAATCCTTGGAGTTATTTAAAACTGTTTAGACAGAGTCCTGTGCAAATGGCTCTAGGTTATCTCTGCTTGAGCAGAAGTATTGGAACAGAGGTTATTCAGAGGTCCCTTCCAACTCAGGCATTCTGTCTTTTGATTCTGTGATTATGTATATATTTATCACATCATGTAAAAAATACACACACACACACACACACACCTTTATATAGATTGTCTGTAGTGTTTCTGTACTGTTTTACATGAACTGATTTTGTTGGAGTTTTTTAACATTAAAAGGGTTTTATTTAAAATGCATTCAAAAATTGAAAATTGTGGACAACAGTGGCGCCATTCAGCCACAAAAGTATTTCTTATACTTTTTGAACAACTGAAAAAAGGTCCTCTTAAATACAGTTTTTGCTTGTTTCTTAAATTGTTAACTTTCTCTCTGTAAAGAATACTATTAAAAGTCACAGGGAAAATATTTGATAAGCTTGTAAATTAACGATTCAAATAAATGATCTAAAAAACTTCAGCCTTAACAAGGTTTAAGGTTGCCATGACATTTTTACTCCCCCGAAATCCCTTAAGAACAAAATTGAGCATAAATTATGTTTTCTGTACAGATCAACATTAAACATCTGGAATACCTGTTGGAATGTGCTCTTATTATATTATCTATTATATAATATTGCCTATTACCTATATAATTACCTATTATAATGTGAAATAAGTTCCTATGTTGGCCAAGCCACTAGTCTTTCTTTTTTGACTTGAATGAAGAAATATGAACCATTGTAGTTTAGAAGATGGTTCCAGAAAAATCAAAGAAGCAAAAAAGTTTCTATGGCAACATTGCAGGTTCTATTATTTAATTTTCAGCTTCATGATAGTTTCCTTTTAACAAGTTAATACTGACTTGCCTTCTCCTAAATTTATCTACTGGATTATTAATTACATTGTTTAATATTGTACTACTTAAGTCTGACTACACTGCCAATATAATTACTGCACCTTGAGAGTGAAATGAGGTATCATGGAAACTCAGACTATAAATTTAAACCTTCATTTTAAGTAGATCTCAGTACAATCTTTCCAGTCTGTCAATAACTGTAGTCTTTGACTTCCTCTTTTTTAAGTGAATTTAAAAGTAAGGAATGTAAATAGTTGTTTTGGGTTTTTTTTTTTTTCAAAGGTCCAATGATGAGCTGTTAATTTTGATCTGGCTTCTTTCCAGAGAAATCTTCAGTTAATTTTCAGCGCAATGAAAATGATGGAGGGTTTTATTTGATACATATTTAAGTATAAACCACAGCAGGAAAAAATACCCTTTTGGTAATAAAAAGTAAAATTTCACTTTCAGTTCTCAATAATTTTTTGCTGAAATTCTGTTATATCTTAACTCTAATTCTGAAAAAGACCTTGCTTTTTTTAGCATTATAGTTGGCCCATTTATGATGCAGTTCTCAATTACAGACCAGCACCAGTGTATAAGACTTCATTTCCAGATTAAATAGAAGAGAAAGTTCAAGAAAATTGCCAGTATATCACTATAAAACCTTTCTTTCTAAATTTCTTTATAAACAGTTTTTAAACCTTTTTCTTTTCATGTACCTAGCTCCCTAGTCACCTACCTCCTTGCTATATAAATGCAGCTCAGCAATAGCCAAAACGTGTGTTACCAGCACTGTGTAAGAGACTGAAATGGTTGATGGCTTAAACATTGCTAAAATCATCAGAGGACTTTTGTCCACTGTAGAAAACTGCAAAGATCCAGTTCATCTGCGACCATCAAAACCCACATCTCCCTAAATATGCTTACTAACCACAATCTGGCCTGTGAGGGGAACTTGAGATGAGACAAAGGGGGCACCCCAGAAGTGACACTGGAAGAGAGATTGGAATGCTGATGGCTCAAACAATCGGAGACAAGCTGCTGATGTGCCAAGTGACCTCCCAGGTGCAATGGGAGAGCACACCTGACACCTCAGGCTACAGCTGGTGTTGAGCCAGATAAGGACAGGGTAAATCCTGCAAGGCACACTACTGTCTCTTTGTGCTTACTCAAGTGACTCAGCTATAATGACTCCCCTTGGGGGAGTACTGGGGCATTCACATGTAGCCTGAAGGTATCAATATCTGCTGATGGGCCATAATGGGTCTTAAGGGACTCAAATTCATTGATGTGATAGGCAGCTGTATCTTAGAAGGTGTCAAAGACTCCAGAAGTGTCTCATGTCATATTACATCATCCTCTCAAAATTCCCCACTCCAAGGGAGGTACTTGGGCTTTCCTACCTGAAGGAATATAAACCAAATAGCTTTCCTGAGTTGTGGATTTCACTATTTCACTGGGGTTTCCTCCATCACCTGGTGATGGAGTCTGAAACTGTCACTTTAACCAAGATGGTGACCATCACTTCAACAGACACCAAAATTGCCCCAAACAAGTCTTTTCTTGAGGCCTATGGGTAGTAAGGTCTTTCTACTCTTATGCCTTCCTTCTCTTTCTTAAACATTTTCTTAAGTGATATTTTTATCCTTTACATTGTAACTAGCTATATGCCTGTTTTTCTGCGCAACCAAATTGTTCTACAATAAAGCCTACATGTGTATGTTTAAAAACACCAGTCATTCAGCATTTTTTCACTCTGATCTACCCCAAGGGATCTATTGACAGGATGGGTTACTCTCACCTTCTGTTTTATGAATAAGTGCAAAGCACAGCACATTATCAGCTGTCATGAAGAACCTTTACTCCACTCCAGCCAGGCACAGTACACTAACTGAAATGAGAACGATTGAGTGTATGGAATTATGGAAAAGAATTGTTACGTAGTTCTCTGGGAAGAGAAAAAAAAAAAAAAAAAGAAAAAAAGGAGCTGAAGCCTGGAGATCCAATTGACCACCAGTGGTCAGCTACGTTTGCTCACTCAAATCAGGGCTTCTGCCAACACTGGATTTGTTGATCTGGTCTAGCTAATTCAGGAAAACCTTCAATGAAACAGGTCGTTTGACCTTTGAAAAAACTGCTGCATTTGTTCACTGCATTCCAAGTGATTCTTCCCCAAACCAATGTCCAACCTGAACTGTCCATGCTACAAGTTAGAGTGTTTGTCTCTTACATTTTGTGGTGTGCTCAGGAATGTGGTTCCATGATCTTAGCTTCAGGTCTTAAGTTGCTATTAGGTCATTGCTTAGCCTTCTTTTCACTAGTTTGAACAAGCCCACTTCTGCTTCTCTTTTCTAGACATACCATTTTGGTCGCCCACCCCTGAACCTTCTCCGATTTGTTTCTATGCCTTTCAAATCATGGAGTACAAAATTGGAAACAATTGTGTAGATGCAGCCTTAGCAGCACCAGGTATCATGGGAATAATAACATTATATTGCTTGGTGACAGAATTTTTGTGTTGTAAAACAATACAGAGTTTTCTTAATTCATACTGTTGACTCATCCTCAGCCTGGTATTTGTATGAATCCCAGGTGTATGGAGGGATTTTTGTTGTTGGTTTGTTCTGTTTTGCTGGTTTTTCTGAGAATATTATTCTGTCTGTTTTTTCTTAACATGTTATAATATCTGCAGTTACTCCTCTTCAGTTTCACAACTCTGCCCTTCTTGCGAATGTGTTCGTCTGATCCTCAAGTTTATTGGGATCACCCTGGGTGAAAGGTTACCACTAATTTTTTCTGATGCTGAACAGGTTTGCTTTTAAACACACAGAGTATTCAGAAGCTGCAGACTATAAACTGTGAGAGTTTTCACAAGGACACAATAACAATGATGTTCTTGTTGTTATGATGATGATGATGATTACATAATTTTAAAAATACCTGAGGTGGAAGGAGTGGTAATCTGATATAAGCAAGCAGCATACTTAGGTCATTGCATCGCCTCTGCATATCATACTTGACCCACATCATTAAGGCATGGAAAATGGTCTCTTCATCAGGAACATTCACATCATCACTGGCAAGAAGTTTATGGAGTTCTTCAGCAGGTAGAAGCAAAAATTCTTGGTTTCTTATAACTTCCATAATATTCTCCTGAGAAGAGGAAAGTATTTCAGATTCAGTAATACTGCAACAAAATTAAAAAGCATGTTAAAACTAATAAACCATAGGATTAGTCAATATCTGCCATACCCAGATATGGGTATGCCTTGCCATATCCTTGCAGCTCATGAGAAAAACAAAATATAAATTATGAGAGTTCAACAGCTATAGTTGCAATTCATATATAAATATATTTCAAAAAATATGAGGATTATATGATAACATCATAATTACAATTGTCAGAATTAGTAAAGGCTATTATTTGAAATTTTTATAAACTCAGTTGTAATTGAGCGCATTAAATATATTGTAAGTCTTTACATGCTCGTACTACATTTTCTGGGATATTTTCACTGTCTTTCTTTCAATATTTCTTAAATAATGTGTCAGTCACATAGTTATATTATGAATATCTAGATTTCCATCTACACATATGACAAGGCTGAGGGTACGATCAACATCATGAATTAAGGATAATTTTTTTACCTTGTTCAGAACAGATTTTTAATATCCACTTATCATGCAAATAGTTCACACCAATTAATATCTTACAGTATTGAAAACTATTGTACTGTTGCAGTTTAGGAACGGTACTCCCCAATTCAGTGCCCCCACTGAGACTCTCCAAACCACTGACACTCTCTTGCTCTCCTGCTTTTCTCCTTACCCTTCCACACTGCTGTGGCTGGAGGGGAAAATTGGAGGCACAAAAAGTAAAGCTTACTGGTTGAGATAAAAAAATTTACAGGAAACAGCAACGAGGTAAGGAAACAAAAAATAACAGTAACGATACTAATGACAGAGAGAAGAAAGGAAATTATTCACACAGAATCACAGCCCTCACACCCACTCCCCCCATCCCCAACAGACAACACCACATGGATCCCTTGTCACATTTACTCAACCAGAAAGAACCCCTTCCCCTTGGAAGAAACCTTTCTCCCCCACTCCCGGCAATGACATAGGGTTTTACAGACTAACCTCTGTGTCCTAGTTGTGCCCCACTCCTGGCTACTGCTGCAAAAAAAAAATTTACCTTGTCCTGGACAGAACAAGGACAAATAAAAATAGGAATAGCTAAAAAACCTTAAAAAAACCCCTATAAACTACATAAAACATATAAACAAAACAAAATGAAAAACAAACAAACAAAAACAAAACCCAAAAAACCCCAAACAAACAAAGCCAAAAAAAAGTGTTGCATTTTGCTGTCTGAATCCTAAGGACTGAATTAAACACTCCCTGAACTACCTACTCTACATCAACAGGAGACAGTAGAATCACAATTCTACAGATATTTTTCTCCAAATATTTCTTTTAGGGTTCTTTATCTCTGTGGAGAAATTATAAATGTGTTTTTATATTCTCGATTTATAGACAGAAAGAAAATTAAGTAATTGAAGACTGAAGGCACTAACAAAAAAGGAACTAAATTTTTATGTAAACTGAAAATGCAAAAAGCAATATTGGGAACAGTAAGTTGCAACATCTAATTTATGAAAATAATAATGAATTTTGTTATGCTGCTTTGGATAGAATTTTTTAAGATGAGAAGTGGGAAATAATGATAAAACATCAGTCAAGGACTTAAATGTAAGAACATCAAAACTGAGGGAAGTGGATAGTTCCACTGTTATACCCTCTAAATTCAGTTTTTAGCATATCAAAATCCAAACAATGTTGCCTATAATTGCTTGATTGTGTTTGAACCAGGGGAAAGACTGACTGGTTATCAAAACCGAAATAGAAGACATTATAACAAACACAAGACAATAACATGCAATGCTTACAACAGGAGAATTATACTCTGGCTCTTGTATGTCACATGCTGTCCTTCCCTGACTTATTCAATAGAAGGAAACTCTTATTTCAACTCTCCAAATTCATACTTTTTGAAATGTACTGTTTAAACATATTTATTAAAAATTAACTGCATATTATTTTCTATAAGGGAGCAGAGACGAATATTGCAGGCATAGGCTTGCCAAAATCATGAGACAAAAGTTCATTGAAGTGTGTAATGTAATTACAAATAAAATGCATAAGTGCAGATAGAATAAATTTGACAAAGTTGAAAATTATGCTCATTATTATAAATGTGAATGGTTTGATATGTACAGCTTAACTTTCAATGAGTTGCTTTTTAACTCTACATGTATAGGATACTGACACAACTGAAAATCAAAGATGTATATGTGGTCATGACCTATATTAACCATGCTGTTAAGCTACCTTAGCATAATTGATAATTGGATCAAAACATAACAGTTCTTTTTAAAATTACTACATTAAATGTCAATAGGTCCTTAAAAACACAGATTTTTCTGGAAAGAGGTTTTAAACCATTACCTCCTGATAAATTTTAAATTGGATGTCTAGAACATTTTAGAATAGCTTGGAAATGTAAGGGAACTAGTTTGTAGGGAGGCATTTAACCACAATCTGGCTTAATTAATTTTAATTAAAAAGTCATAAAACTCACAAGATTTCATTGCATTTCTCGATAAAATTATTTATAAGACAAAGTTTAATTAAGCCTGGTTCAACTGGCATTAAATCCCATTATGAAAAAAAAACCAAAAACTCTACCTCATAATAGGAACCAACATCAAACTTTGCAATAGCATATCAATCCAAAGACCTAATACTATAGAGTAGCATTGTGATGGTGGAACACATTTCATGAACTCACAGAACTTAATTTATTAAGAATAACATTCCAAGCAGGAGCTTTAACTTCAAAACAATAATTGTAGATTAATTAAGGTTTTTTTGGTCATCTTATATTGTTTTTTATCTGCATACATGCTTAAATATAACTTATTCCAGCCTCTGTAGTGATTGTAGAATCAAACAGTTTTCAGACAAAACATATAAGCTCAAATTTCTTTTTCTAAACATCTGGACTTACATAAATTTCATGTTACTTGGGCATGAGTATTGCAGAAAATAACAAATATATATTATGTTTTATATCTATAATATGCCATATATATTATAAATATACCATATGTATTCTTATATATAATATAAATGTAATATATATATAATTCTGATTTTTATATCGAATCCAGGTTTTTGATCTTCTGAGGGAAAAACTCTCTCCTTCAACTTATTAGCATTTACTGAACTGACTAATGAATGTCAGATCTTCCTAGTGTTTTGTGGAGAAAATCAAAAACTCCACAACTTTGTAAAAGTTGTACAGCCGGTATGTTTATTGCAGCGCTGGACGCTGGACACATGCGGGGATTCTCCCCTCAAAAGGCATGAGTACCTCTGGGATCTTCAGGTCCCTTTTTATCTTTCTCCCCAAATACATATGCATACAATTTCACAATAGGTTCATACATATTCATTTTACAGACTTCGCTGACATTTAGCGCTAGTTCTTTTGTTATCAAAAAGAATTCCTAGGCCAAGTTGACCTGTCTCCCTTCCCTTTTTCTCTGCCCCTCACTTGAAGCAATTTCTCTGAGCTCAGACTAAACAGTTAAAATTCCAAGGCTTAATTTCTACCCTGGAACCTGGAAAATTTCTACTCTGTCTCACTAGATAATTTTAATTCCTTGAGGTTAATTTCATTTGGAGCAGCAAAGCATATTTCAATGGCTCTCTGTTCTACCACAACAGAAATAATTTCTTATATGCTAGTTGTGGAAAAATGTCCACCTTCTTTTTTTAAATGGGGCTAGTCTTCATTTTTGCACTTCAGGGAAAAGAATGCAACAGATGTCTGTGACATCTTTTCAAGATACATTAAATAAATTTTAAATTCCTCTGAGATTAAGATGCAAGGTAGGAATTGAGGTACAGAGTTATAGAATCACAGATTTGTCACAGCTGGAAAGACTTAAGATCATCCAGTTCAACCATTAATCTACCACTGGCATCTTCGCCACTAAACCATGTCCCAGGCACCAAATCTAGATGTTTTTTGAATACTTTCAGGGATGGTGATTCCACACTATGATCACCCTTTCAGTGAAGAAATTTTTCATAATATCCAATGGCATATTTCCTTGGCACAAGTGGAGGCCACTTCCTCTCATCCTGTTCTAGTAAAGTGCTTTCAGGAATGCCTAGGGACTCATGGGCAGATAAACTTTTGTTGTAGGAACACGTGTACTGAACCTTTAAGCATGCCAAAGATTATGTGATAGAGTTGGTTGAGTCTCCAGGACCTGTAATTTTTGACTCTAATACTCTAAGAGGCTTTGTGGATCAGTCTTCACCATCTCATAAGATTCATCATTCACATAGCCTTTCCAGGTTTTAATTCAGAGGACTAGTAGATTTTTGCTTTTAATTCAGAAAATGTAACTTACAGTAGAAAGTATGACAGTCTCTGAACCTGCTTGGACAAAGCTGTATCACTTGATTGCTCTTCCACTTTCTAAAAATGACCATGGCTGTGGGGTTATAGCATTTCAATGGCAGAGCTGTTTCACTTTTAAACCTTTCTAGCAGTACACAAGGTTAGCATTAAATAAGCATAAAATATCAGAACAGCAGAGCCATGTAAACAAAATATATCTATGTTTAAAGGTAAATAGGCAATTGCCCAAGTATCTAATAGATTGGGCATCATAGGAACATAAAGGAGCTAATAAAATTAAACTATTACCAAATGGAATTTAATATCATATATCTTTATAATGATGTCACCAACACAATTAAATTAGATTTTTTTTTTTAAATCTTAACTTGCAATGATTATTATTCCACATGGAATCAAATTATCTTGCAAAAGCTAGTTTCCATTGATGGTTATGTCATTGATTTCACTAATCAGCATGTATCAGTTATAATGAAGGACCTGAAACATATTAAATAATTTCATTTGTTGACAAAGAATGTCATATTCTGAGAGTTCTATTCAGAACCTGCTACATCAGAGTTACCAAGGAAGTAAAATGCTTAGCTGGTGTTTTGGTTTTGGATGTAGGGTCTTATTTAAAATGTTTTATATTTTTGTGATTTGGATGCTGTGACCTTAACAATTAAAAAATTAAAATCACATAAACTTATGCCAAAAAATAGATATCCATATACTAGGCTTTCATTTATTAGATACCTAATGTCTATAATATTTTAAACTCATACTACTTTTAGTTTAGAAGTTAAGTTTTCATGAGAATATTTAAATAAATGAATAGTGCCTCTGATTTTCATATTAAATCATATTGGCAGTATACTTTCTGAAGTGATAAGACATGAAAGAAAATTTAGGTTTTGGTCAATTCCCAAGATATTTCAGTCTGGAATCACTGCTGCTGTGCAACACTGAATTCACACTTCTTGTTTTTATGCCACATTTTCTGTATCAGCTGTGTATCATATAAGACTACACCCTCTTTACAACACTGTGTCACTTTTTCTCTAAGTGGAATGGACTATTCAGCCCATTGTGAACTCCCATTAGACAAAGGACCAGTATTCATTAATATGCTTATGGTCTGGATCTCTAGCCAAATCCCAGATTCCATCTGGAAACCTGAACCTGGGATCCTGAATCTCTAACCAAATCTCAGACTTTATTGGAGAGTGAGCTCCATCTGACCTACGTAATCCAAAGAGCTAAGTTTCTTCCAGCACCAGATGCCAGCCTGGTGTCATCATTACAAAAGGGATGTTAAGGCTGGGATATTCAAAGGACAGATAGATGTCACAGACGTCTATCTATATGTCTATCCTCCTCCTTCAACTCTCCCAGTGGGAAGTGAGATAAGCAAGTGCTGCTTTTTGAGGAGAGGAGACAGCCTGTTAAGGATAGAAGAGAGTGTGACTATGGGTACAATCTCATACAGCATACTGAAATCTTAGTATGAGACTTCTAGATAACTAAGTTAGACTTTCACAATCTAAAAAAAGATTATTTTTTTACTTGCATCTTTCAATTTAATAATAGAGTTTGGGATATGAGGCTGCAGAATTAGCCATATTATAGTCTAATTCATTGTGAATATGATGTGGCATTCTGGGATTTCACACTCTAAGGATAGCTCACAACCAGTTGCTCATAGACATTTGCAGATATGCCAGTTTATTACGATAAACTGTCTGAAACTTTGAAGCTATGTCAGAATGATTAACATTTTTTTCCTGTACTGGTGAAGGATCTTGTCTCACACCCTACATATATTCTTTTTCACATCCAAGAAGATTCAAGAAGCCTAAACCTGTACATAAAACAGGCACAATTTGCTAGATGGATGAGGACATCAACACATCTTGCTTTCAACATTGTCCTGGAAGGTCCTGCATCCTACAAACCCTGGAACTTCTTGGCATTAGGTCTCAATGTGTGCATAACATTGTCTTCTTACCATGGTATCTAGGAAAACCAAAACTCTAGCAGCCTGTAAACCAATTCATTATTAATTACTTAA
>JANIJU010000001.1:63384579-63464340 GCA_025504685.1 Leucosticte australis
TTTCTTTTCTTTTCTTTTCTTTTCTTTTCTTTTCTTTTCTTTTCTTTTCTTTTCTTTTCTTTTCTTCTTCTTTCCCTTTTTTGGGGGTCTTTATTAATGCTTGTTTACCTTTCCAAAATAAAGTTAGTAGAATGAGGGAGCACAGCTTGGGGACCCAAACAATACTGATAGCAAGAGGCAGATCCATCAGGTCAATGCACGGCTCTGAGGTTGGAGCAAGCAGAAAAATCTGGGAGTTGTTTCCCCCAGATGATGGGATGATCTACTCAACAGTTTGTCTATTGACATCTGATGGATCTAATGACACCTTTGGCCCAGTCCCAGGGATTTGACATCATGGCATAAGTGAAACCTGTTGGGATGAGTGCTGTGACTGGAGTGCCCTGTTGGATGGTTCCAGGCTCTTCAGGAGTGAAAGGCAGAGCAGAAGAGACAGAGGGCTGACACTCTATGTAACAGAAGGGTTTGAATGCATGAAGCTCACAGCTGGCAACAGCACAGTTGAAAGCCTCTAGGGGAGAATCAAGGGAAAAACAGATATTTCAGATGTCACCAAAGGAGTCTATTACAGACCTTCTAGCCAGGATGATGATGCTGATGGATTATCCTTTGAGAACTTAAGGGACATTCCCAAGTCAACTACCCTAGACTTCTATTTGCCACAATTAACTGGGTGGATCACACAGCTGGTATAACTCAGGCAAGAAGGCTCCTAAAACGCCTGGATGAGAACTTTATGGAACAGGTCCTAGGGGAACTAACTTGAAAAGATGACATCTTTGACATCAGACTGATGACCTGTTTCTAGTAGGGGTCCACATGGCTCCAACTTAGGCCTTGTGCTCTTCCACTTCTTCAGAAATGACTTGGACACTGGACTGAGAGGGACACTGAGCAAGTTCACAGATGATACAAAACTGGGAGGAGCTGTTGACTCCCTTAAAGGCAGGGAAGCCCTGCAGAGAGACCTTGACAAATCAGAGGACTGAGCAATCACCAATTGCATGAAACTCTACAAGAGGAAGTGCCTGTACCTGGGATGGGATAACTCTGGATGTACAGACAGACAGAGGAATTAGATGCTAGAGTGCAGTGCCATGGAAAGGACCTGGGGGTCCTGCTCAATGGCAAGTTGAATGTCAGCAGTGCCCTGGCAGCCAGGAGGGCCAGGGGTGCATTGGGCACAGCATCACCAGCCAGGCAAGGGAGGGGATTGTCCTGCTCTGCCCTGCACTGGGGTGGCCTCACCTCAAGACCTGAGGACAGTTTTGGGCACCACAATATAAGATATTGAGCTGTTAGAGAGCATCCAGAGGAGGATAATAAGGATGGTGATTGAGGGAAAGGCTGTATGAGGGCTGGCTGAGGTCACTTGGTCTGTTCAGCCTGCAGGAGACTGAGAGGAGACATCATTGCAGTTTCAACTTCCCCATGAGCGGAAGAGGAGGGGCTGGCACTGATGTGGTGCCAGTGACAGGACCTGAAGGAACAGCCAGAAATTTCATCAGGGGAAGTTTAGGTTGGAGATTAGGAAAAGATTCTCCACCTAGATGGTTTTGGAACCACCATGGTGGCAGATGGCAGTGGAACAGGCTCCCCAGGGTAGTGGTGAAAAGACTAAACGTGATGAGAGTTCAAGAAGCTCTTTTAGGTAGGCGGTGTGACTCTTGGGGACTGTCCTGTGCAGTCCCTAATAAATGCCCCCTGAGACCCCCTTTCAACTTAACATATTCTATGACTCTGTTCACTGACTTGAATTGGCCCAGATTGATTTATTTGTCATCGGAAAGGTTCACAGCACAATTTCAAGTAAAGAGCAGAAGAGATCAGTACTGTGAATCATCCAGAGGCACTTTGGATTTAAAAGGCTGCAAGCAGCAAAAATACAGAATCACAGTGCAAATTGTCACAATGGTGCAGTATTATATGGTCTGGGTACATACTGGTACTGACTCTGGTGATTGTCTGGTTTTGCTGTTACTTGTCTAAGATTTACCCCTAGCACTTCCCAAGTATGGAAAATATGAGCTGCCCCAGCTGTTTAAATTGTGCTGTTTCCACAGCAGGAATGCAACCCTTCTCAATAAGATAACAGAATGACAATTTTCTGGGTTTAAATTATAACACTTCAGGAAAGTAATCACCATGACAATCTCAGTTTCTTACTCTCCTAGCACAACATTTTGTTCTTTCCTACTGTACTGCTTTTGGCTGTGATGGAGCTCATTTTCTTAGCTGATGCAGTGCTGCTTTTTGCACTCAGTATTAAAACAATGTTGATAACATGTTGATTTATGATAATGTTGATTTATGTAAAGGTGAGCATATTTATGTCCTAATAGAGCCCCTGTCTTGTTTATACTGATTACAGATGCAGAAGACGAAAACCAGGAAAATGGAGGATAACAAGCCTAACAGGAAACTCATGTAAATTAAATCTGATTAAAATAAAACTGGAAATCAGAAAAAAAAGTATTCTTTGCTGCTAAAGCATTCAGCTCTGGAACAGATTTCCAGAGGATGGGATAGGAACATGTCTGTTAGAACCAATGTAACAACATAGAATACAGTTCACAAAAGGGAAGATTGGAAAGGTCTCCCAGTCCAACCTCTCTGCTCAAGCAGGGTTATCCTAGAGCACATTGCACAGGATTGTGTCCATATGGTTCTTAAATATCTCCAATGAGGGAAATTCCACAAGCTCTCTGGACAACCTACTTGAATGCCTGGTCACCTGCACAGTAAGGAAGTTCTTTCTCATATTTAGGGAACTTTTTGCTAATCAGTTTACATCCGTTGCATCTTGTCTTATTGTTTGACACCATTTCATTGACTCTCCCTTATCATATTTATATACATTGATGAGGTCCTCTCTCAGCTGTCTCTTCCCCAAAGCTGAACAGACCCAACTCCTCAGCCTTTCCTATTATCAGAAATGTTCATCATCTTCAGAGCCCTCCTCTGGACTTGCTCCTGGAGCTCCATGACTCTCTTGTAATGTGAAGCACAGAACTGGGAACAGCACTCCAGGTGTGGCTTCACCAGAGCTCAGTAGAGGAGAAGCATCACTTCCCTTGACCTGCTGGCAATGCTCTTCCTAATGCATCCCAGGATTCTGTTGGCCTTCTTGGTCACAAGAGCTCACTGCCAGCTCATGGATGGCTTGTTGCCCAACAGGACCCCCAGGTCCTTTTCCATGGCCTGAGAGCTGCTTTCCAGCAGGTCAGACCCCAGCCTGTACTGGTGCACAGAATTATTACTATACAGGCGCAGGACCCTGTTTTGCCCTTGATGAATTTCAGACAGTTCCTCTCTCCAACCTGTCCAGGTCCTTCTGAAGGGCTGCACAGCTCTCTAGAGTATCAGCATTTCCTTTCAGCTTTGTGTTAAAACAGTCTCTCAAAGCAGGAAGCTGCCTTGGAACCCCTTTCAGTTTTTGTTTCAACCCAGTTACCCTTCTGTTGAGCCTAATAATATCTGATACACTGAAGATTTCTTCTTATAAAGGCAGCAACTCAAAGCCATATGGAGATGGATAATTTGCCACTTGCACAGTAACTTTCAGAAGCAATAATTCTGAACATTAAAATGTATGTCTAATACCCCATTTGAACTTGTCTGTCTTCTACTCATACATACTGGTTCTTATTATGAATTTCTCAGTCTGATTAATGAGTCCATTAGCACCAAAATTTAAGAGCCTCAAAATAATCTCTTGGGTCTTTAATAACTCAAAGGGGCTGAGTGGTTATGGCTTTGCTTTTACAATTCATTCACTGTCCTGTAACTGTTGTAATGTTCAGGAGTGAAAACAGAACACTTAATCATTAGCACTATTCTTTGCAGTGGCACCTAAAAATATACTTGTAATCTCATAATCATCCATTGACCTATTCTGACCCTACTTAGCCTTGAAATGTGATGGAATACAGCACAAAGCAAGGGCTGAAGGCATACGCAAGATCATGTCCATAAGAAAAGCCTCTACTTTAATAAAAGATTAATAAATACAGTAATTAAGATGGTTTTTCAAAAGGTAATTGAACATCAGTCAGCCCTGGAGTGAATTTTTTTTTTTTTTTGTATTTCTATTCTTCAGACTTGAATTAAAACCAGGTAGCCATTAAAATCAAAAAGCATTCATGGGTAATTGCAAGATCATAGAGGAAAAATGCTTTTATCTGTGACTCTCCACACCATAAAGATTTGCAACAATACTGTTTCTTTTATCTTCACTATGCATCTCAAAGCTTAAGTGTTTTGTGTCATGTAATGTACGTGGTTTCTGGAGAACGTTTGACTTAAAGTTTTGTTTGAGGACTGAAATATTTACAAATGATAGTTTATGTTAGTATTTCTTATACAATAGTCATTTTAACTGAAACCAAATATTTAAAATATCATATCAGAGACATATAAAAACATTAGCATTTCTGATTAATTTATAGTAAATCACTGTTTTGAAAATGTGAATACCAGCCAAGAGCATTCTAGGAAACAAAAAAACCCATTGAAAAAGTTCAGGAAAGGCCTGAGTTATATGCCTGAATCATTCCCTGATATACTCTCTTTTCCATTGTTGAACTCTGATTAACCTTTCAACTAGCATCCAGCATAAACTGAAGCATTCCTGATAAATTTTAGCATGGAAAAAGAGAATATGTTTCAAATTAGACAAACATCAAAACACAAACATTATTCTGGGAAAGAAGCACCCTTCAACTGAAAGGGGACTTCTGAAGAATTTCACACTATAAGCAAGTTTGAAGAAACTCATATGGTAATCACTTTCTGACAGCACTTACAACCTTCAAGCACATTATTAAATCCAGGATAATGCTCAAGAATCAGTATCATGGTACAAATTCAATTAAGATAGGCTCTCTTTTAGATGACTGAAATTTTTGTACTCCACAATATTGCACAAAATAGAATGGTTCACACGAAGATGTCTGACCATTAACAATGGAATTTCCACACTCATTCCAACAAAATAATGGTATATAATGTAAAACAAGCACTGTATTTAAGTGAATGCAAAGATATAAGACTGCTGAAAACTTCTCACATTAGGTTGTTTGATAAAATACTTTAAAAAACTATTAAATGAATGCTGAAAATATTTTAATCTACTATGTAAATCCCAAAAGACAAATTTCAGACTGAAATGAAATTGTAAAGCATTTGTCATCCTGCACATAATATTGATTATACTGACAGTCATTCTTGTTTTATTGCTGCTTTGAAAATTACGAATTTGGAGGGAACAGACATTATGTTTCACTCTTTCCAAGAGTGTAAGTTAACATCAAATAATCTCATGCTGTCAACTAACTGTAATACACATCAATTTCTTAGTGTAAGTTCTTTATTTGGAAAGGGAAGGAGACAAAGAGAACTTTATAGCTGTGGCTTGCTGTTGATTTTTTAGGAGTTTTTTCATTAGCCTGTGTTCAAGTTCATAGAAATACAGAATCACTAAGGTTGAAAAAGTTCTCTAAAATTATTGAATCCAACCCAGCACCATTGTGTTCACCACTAAACCAAATCCCCAACAGCCATATCCATGCATCTTTTGAACACACGCAGGGTTGATGATTCCACCACTTACCTGGGTATCTTATTTCAATGTCTGAGCACTCTTTCTGTGAAGAATGTTTTCCTAATACTTGATGTAAACCTCCCCTCGTGCAACTTGAGGCCACTTCATCTTGTCCTGTCACTTGTTACTTTGGAAAGAGATTAATCCCTTCCTCACAGCAACCTCTTTTCAGGTGAGCTGTAGAGTGTGATAAGGTATCCCCAAGCCTCCTTTATTCCAGGAACCCCAGATCTCTCAGACACTACTCATAAGACTTGTGCTCCAAACCCTTTACCAGCTCCTTCTCCAGACATGCCTCAGGTCCTCAGTGTCCTTCTTGTAGTGAGGGACCCAAGATTGAACATGGCATTTAAAGTGGGGCCTCACCAAGTACAGCAGGGCAATCCCTGCCCTGGTCCTGCTGGCCACACAGTTGCTGATACAATCCAGGATGCCACTGGCCTTCTCAGCCACCTGGGCAGACACTGGAGCATCTTCAGCTGGCTGTTGACCAGCAGGCCCAGGTTCTTTTCTGCTGAGCAGCTTTCCAGACACTTTTCCTCAAGATGGTAGTGCTGAATGAGATTGTTATGACCCAAGTGCAGGACCCAACACAAATAGATACATAATTTTTTTCTGGAAATAAACAGAAACTATTACATGATATTTACACCTGAAATTATGCACAGCAGAATAGAAATAGAAACATTCTTTAAAATGAAGCATTTGAAATTATATGAGGATTTGTTAAATTTCTAGTAGTGGATCTTCTGATTCTTCTACGCTTTAGAAGCTACCCATTATATTTAGAATTGCATTTATTCAGATAAAGCTATTGATAGCTGATAAAGTCTTGCACAGAATTTAGGTATCTAGGTGATACACAGTGTTTAAATACTCATGGGACATAAAAAGGGTTTCATGGGGTTAGAGCAAGAGACTGGTCACCATTTGTGACCAGTTACCAAAAGTAATTTTGAAAATTATTAGAAGGAGTTTAAATGGTGAATATTCTATCTTCCCCATGTATCATTGATTCTGAAAAATTGTGATTTTAGTGATTTCCTGTATGAGATGCTTAGAAGATCTTTGGGATGTTTTCTTCAATTTAAGCACATGTCCATAAAAGGCAAATATTCCTTTTTTTGTTGTTGTTTTACTTTTAAACCTGTGGCTGAAATAGATTTGATGAAATCTCTATTCTTGATTTGAGGGAAATAATATCCTATTCTCCTTTTCAAGGTCACTTGTGTCTTAAGTGTCTCTTAAAGTCTCTCCAGTAAGTTTTTTTCTTCTTACTAAGAAAGATACTACAAAGCAAATACAATCTTATTTCAGCTAACTTTGAATTTTACTGAAAACTTGGAAGTGTTGATAAACTCTGGAAGTTCTTGCCTCTTCTCAATTTTAGTTAAACATACTACCAGATGGCAGTAGATACTATTCTGCAGTTCTGCTTCATTGTACAGCAACATTCTGAATGAAAAAGAATCAAAGTATCTGTATTTTCACACATATACATTTTCTCCAGCAGGTACTTGACAAAACTCTTTAATAAGAGGTACTGAATTATGGAATGCATTTCCAAAATATATTCTGGATTTTGCTTCTTAAAAGGAAGAGGCTTTTACCAAGCATACAATAAATAAGGCAATTGCAGTACATCTCAGCATGTCCTGATGCATATAACAGATTAAGAATGTTAAGACTTAAGAACATATGTTTAGAACATACATTATTCAAATGCAATTTAGCAACCAAAATGTTAAAGAAAAAAAAAAAAAAACAGAAAGAAAAAAAGAGCGGATTTTAATTCAGGAATTTATTCTACAGAATTCATTAATCTATGGTGATAAATATAAAATTTGCAATGAGAAAAAGGCAAGTGTTAAAAACCAGATGATTGCAAAATCCTTTCTGTGGCCCATACATGGTGATAATTTTCATGAGGAAGCCATAGGAATACATTTCTAAGATTCACTGCAAATAGCTAAACTATCAGGTGTAGTTCTGAATAAATTCTTAAGATAATATATTTCTAAAATTGTTATCAAATCCTAATTAACATAAAGTTTATTTATTCCCCTAGGAATTTCACAACTCTAGCTCAGATTTTGTCTAAACCTATGCCAAGCTGTTAACAACCATCATACTTTGAACTCTGCATAGGTTTTACAGCTGAATTAAACTGGTTTAAGGAAAAGTTTGGATGACTCTAAAATATGGATCCTCAGAAGGGTAGCAGAGAAGTTTAGCAATACTTTTAGTTCGTGCTCAGTGTGTCAGTACATGGCTCATGTCTTCAGAATCAAAACAATCAGTGTGTTCAGTCTTATGAAAAGCACAAGATTGAGGGAAAATTGATTTGGTTTGGATACAATCTTGTCACAGGTCCAATTCCAAGTAGAAGGAGATATTTCATAACAGCTAGTGATTTCCACAGTTTTGACAGTTTTCCCTTATGTGAAGAGATTGCATGAAAAGGTGTTATTTTCTAAATGTGTAGCATAATTTCTAGGTGAAACACTAATTATTAACTCCATAGTAAGCCCATTACAGGATACAATAGGAATTACAGTTACACTCCTAGGTTGATAGTTTTGGCTTTTTGAGCCACAGATATAGTTTTTATTGCTCTGGCCACAAATTTGTCTGCAGAATGTGCTTAGTTTATAACGTCACCTGCCTAGAAGCTATGATTTAGTAATAATTTACAAGAATTACCACATTTCTTTTAAATTATCTTGATTTCAATTACATGAGTAGCATATCCATAATTAATTGATAATATAATTATTATCAATTAAGTGGTGTTTTTCATATAAGTGGTGTTTTTCATATAATTTTCATATAATTCCATATAATTGGAACTTGGTCAGTTCCAAATATATAAATACATATAAAAATGCACGTGCATATGGGTATGTGCATGTATAAACATACACTTATATAAGACATTCCACCACAGGCTTTTGAATCTGATTTGAATCATAGCTCTAATCTCATGAAATTTCTACTGAAAATTGAAAATTGCACAACGCCACAAATAAGTACATCTTAGTGTTGTGTGAAAATTACATGTGTGAAATTTTCCCTTGATTGCACAGCAATGGAATGTAGGAAATTCAGACTTAAATACATCAGGTTGACTGATGAAACAGGATGTTCATAGCCTTGTTGAGTCTAGCTTGGAATATTTCCAAGCACAGAGATTCCACAGCCTCTCAGAGAAAACGGCTACAATGAGTACTACTCTCCCTTTGGAGATGTGTTTTTCACTTGGAAACTGCAACTTAGGACTAGTGCCCAATGTCCCCTCATGGTGCACCTTCAAGAAAAGAATGATTTTAAACCATAACCCCTGGTAGGGTGCTGAAAATACCATCTCTCTTAGCTTGCTTCGTGAATGCCCTCTCAGGTTCTCTTCATATATTGTGTGCTTCCTGTTTCAGCTTCATAGCTGGTCCAATTTGCTCATCAATTGAAATGCCACCAGCTGGAAAATACATTCCGTTTTGGCATCATGACTAGAGGGGAGTAAATTTCTTTCAATCCTCTGGCTAATGCAACTGAGTATATGCTTGGTCTTCATACAGATGCAGCACACACCTTCATCAGCAGAGAATATTTTAATAATTTCAGTAGAGAGTCCACACATTAAAAACTGATAATGTTGAATTTAGATGCATGTCATTCAGATGGTCTGTAGAAAGTGTGTTGCTCTCCATTTGGCAATCCAAAGACTTGTATAATAACTATTTTAAAATAAACTCTTAGGGAAAAATAGTTCAAGTAAGAATAAACCATGATAAATCTAAAACATTCTGGTACATTCTACATGTGAAGCAGGAACACTGCTTAACCTAGATGAAAGCTCAAAAAGGACAAACTTCCCCCACCCCTGCAAACAACAGCAAAGCCAACAATAAACAACATAAGGCATCTGAGATATAATAAAACAGCTTTGACTCAGCTTGAATTTATCCATAGCAAACTATATTATTACTAGATGCCAACTAAGAGGCCTTCTGTATAAATTAAATATGTGGGGAGATGAGGTATCATCACCTTCTTAACACATATTTAACACATACTGGCAGTCTAACAAAATGAAAAGGATATATGTCTGAGAAACAGCTTTTAACTTTTAACTAAAGTCTTAAAAACCTAGTTCAGTGTAGAATACAGAAGAAGGGAATTAGACTACACTACCTTTAGGAAAGTCTTTAATGAAACACAAGTGAAACGATTAATTCTCATTAACCTTTGTATTTTGAAGAAAAGCAATTTCCTTTCCTGCCTGGCTGTGATAGCAGCATCCTCAGGCTTTACTGTATTTTGTTTAACCCTGCTGCACACAGCAGCTACACTGGCTAGATATAACCCTGCTGAAAGGGTTTGAAGGGAGGGATATTTCTTTAGTTTATGTTAGTAGTGCACAGCACTTCACCTTCTAAAAATTATATTACTGTTAAGCACAAAACACTGCTCTTACAACAATAAAAAAATCTGACACATCTAGACCTATTTAAGAGTTTGCACTAGGCTATCATGAGCTACCAGTGTCACTGGCAAAATTTGGTTTTGTGAAACTGCAGATTTAAACAAACACATTTTGCCAATTTACATAAATTCTTTTTTTTTTGTTGATTTTTAATTTAACTAGCATAAATAGAAATCACAATTCAACTCCTTAATTGCAACAGGAAGTGATACACAAAAAGCCCAGATGTATCCTAGTTTTACAAATGGAAAAGATTCTCTGTAGTATTTATGCCAAAGGGTCCAGTACGCCTGTAGACTTTGTATTTAGAAAGATCAATTTAAATCATAAGAAGTTTAAAATAACATCTCAGGATTGACAGGACCTCAAAAAAAAAAAAATTAGGTGAAAAATATTGTTATTTTTAATATCATGTCTTTTCAGTAGGATCTTTTCTCTAAATCAGATCAGAATTTCTTGAGCAGCCTTGTCTAGGCAACTCATTGCCAGCAGGGAAGACTACAGAATTCTAACACAGATGCAAAAAAATAAAACATGACAGATGTTGATGAAAATGTGCTGATGAGAGAAGGTTCAGAAAGATGAGTTGAGTTTCATAGACATTTTCATAACTAATTTATCAAAATATACAAGCCTAATTAACCAATTGCTGAACTAAAATAAAAATATTAATTAAAATAAATTTTATGACCTTCCAAAGAGTAGTTTTTAAAATTAATAATTTAATTAGGATGTAGTCACAGAATAAGGTGGTAGAACTTTAGAGTCCTTATTCATTATTGACTCTAATGATGACAAAGTGTTCCAGTGGACACAAAAGTTTAACCTTTGCTCCAAGACCACAGATTGTTTCCATAACATAAATAATTAGTAAATGAAAAAAATTGAACAGTTTCCTTTATTTATAAATAACCACCCTTAATCTTGCACAGAATACTCCACATATCTGATTACATTAAAATTTCATTTGGTGCCAATTCAGGAATGAAAATTAAACACTGGGCAAAGTAAAAAGAAAATGTTCTATTAGTGCCATCACATTAAAGTAGTACCACCTAGAACAGATCACAATCTAAAAGATAAGAAAAAAGTTATGAAACATTACAAAATAAGATCTTGTTCACATTTATCTATTAAATCGACATTAATATGAACTAGTGAACAGTGTTTTGTCTCTTGCATTCAGTAGCTAAATAAACCTGTAAGTCCCCTTCTTAAAGCTTCCCAACCTAGGCACCTCTAATCTCAGCAGGCTAGAAACCTGTCAGATAAAGTTTGCATAATTATAAAGCGTATAACATTTGTCATACTGAAAAAGAGAAGATATAGGCTAAATAAAAACAAATGTTAGCCAATGCCTAGAACAAAACAAATCTAAAAAATGTGCAATTATTTTATGTTTCTTATTAATAAGAGTGTGTTGCATAAAGATATATAAGGGACATATAATGGAAATTAAATGGAAATGAAAAGGATATTTTTTATTCTAAGTGTAATCAATGAAGAAAATGTATTATACATGACAATGTTTATACCTCACTTTTCTTAAATCAATCCATGGTGGTTTTCCTATTATGAAAGGAATGGATGAATGAAATTACAACCTGCTCCTTAACAAAACAAATAAATGCTGAGTAAATATTAAATCACTATAGCAAATAAGAAATCACTGCTTACTCAATTAATGAAAATGGAGTAACTATCCTTGTTTATGTGGAACTGTATTACCGCTAGAATTTAATGTCTTTGTTCGAAAGGATGACCTTTTCCACTGAAATCTGAAAGTAACAAAAATAATTTAAATACTTTGACAACTTCTTAAGTATCTGGTCTCTGTAGCACAATTCAGGAGCTTGTCTTTGATGTTAAGGACATTTCTACATTTACAAAATTATCTAAACAGTGAAATTTGAATAGTTGTAGCAATGGGGATACATCTGGCTGGTGACTGGTCACCTATCCCTGATCTGGATGCAGGAGTTGAGGGAACTATGAGGAAGGAACAAGTTGTTCTCACTCATCTCCATAAATGAGGATGTGGAAAGTACATTTTATATAATCATTACAAGAATTTTTTCATATTTGATCTCTAAGTAGCTACTGTTACTGTGAGACTGAAAACAGAGGATATTTAAATATCCTTTGGAGAGCCAGCTATTTCTCCACTGAAGACAGAAGAGGCCTGGAAACCAAGCTTAGACCAGACAACCAAGATTAACATGACCAAGTCATGCAAGCTAACTCTGGCTTTTCATTTATATTCTGAATTTTTAAAGGTGAATAATAAGTGGGCCCTGGTGTAAGTATGAATTCATGGATGAACTAATATTTTTTTTCAATTGTGATAAGGCTGTTCATTACTGACAATTATGTTTGCAAAGAAAACTGAAAATTAGATGTGGGTTGTATGCCTTCTTTACTGCCATGTCATTTATTTAAACATATTAAAAGTATCAGGAAATTTTGGTGGTCTAATGTCTCATTTTCTACAGTGCTTTTCAGCTCCAGATACAAGAGTTTAAGGATATTAATAGAAGCAAAACACAAAGAAAAAGACTCTTCATTGTTTCTATTAGTTTGATAATAAGCCAAATTTACCATCTGAATTCTGTAAAGGATTGAAGTTTTGTTTAAATGATGCTGCATATTGCACACATTTAACCTGTCTCTGTATTTTCAGATGGAAAGATAAATTCCCAAGTGTGCAAGGTATTCTTAGGTATTCTTAGAGCAAATCACCTGGATGCACTGTCTTTTATAAATTCTTCCTAGAAAAATTGTATTGTAAACAAATTTTGCTTGTAAATAAATTATTTCTTAAATGGAAAGGAAAATCTTCTATATTATCACTGGGATATAATGGCAGCAGTTAGAAGTATTGCATCTCATGTAAACTACTAATCATCTGAATTTAAACTTGGATAGTTGCTAATGTGTAAGATGTAAGTAGCTCATTTCTCCAGTATCAGAAATACTGACATTTTACTTATATAAATCAATCCTTCATTCCCTGGATAGCCAGCATCCCTATGGGAATTTACATGAATTTGCATATTTCTGTTCAGGTTTTTTATTCCATATATTAAAGTATTTATCAAAATATGTAAGATATTTAGTCTATTTAAGTTTATTTAAGACTACATTAGCAATGTGTGCATGTCATTCCCTCAGGATACTTGACAATGAAGGTTTCAAAAGAATAGTAAGATATTATGATAGGCTCCAGAATCACTGGAGCACTGAGGTAAATTCCTTGCATCTTTCCCTTAGTGGGCACACTGCAACCAGTT
This sequence comes from Leucosticte australis, assembly GCA_025504685.1. NCBI lineage: Eukaryota > Metazoa > Chordata > Aves > Passeriformes > Fringillidae > Leucosticte > Leucosticte australis. Next base: position 63,397,955 of record JANIJU010000001.1, read on the forward strand.
ATTACTCCTGTTGGTTGAACTACAACATTTGTTGTTGTGCTGCAACAAATTCTATGTATCTCCTGCAAGAAGTCTCTTCTCTGTGGTGACCAAGGACTGGACCCAGGGAATGGTCTGAAGCTGTGTCAGGGGAGGTTTAGGTTGGATTTCAGGTAAAGGTTCTTCCTCCAGAGGGTGGTTGGGCACTGGAACATCTCCCCAGGGAAGCGGTCACAGCACCAAGCCTGACAGAGCTCAAGAGCCTTTGGACAATGCTCTCAGGCACATGGTGTAACTCTTGGGAACGGTGCTGTGAAGGGATGGGGGTTGGACTTAATGATTCTTGTGGGTCCCTTCCAACTTGGAATATTCTGGGATGCCCTGAAAAAAAGTCCACTGCCTCTAAGCCTCTGCTTCCTCCTGAGCTAAGGAATTTTCTATTTTCTCTGTGGATTCCTTGCTTAGCAAAATTTCTCTGATGACATTCTAAACTTCCAAAATGTTACTCCTGCTGAGCAACCTGTTAAAGAGAACTTGGCCTTGGTCCCACACAATTCCCCTTCACTCAGTTTTCAGTATTCATGACTAAACAAAATGGCACCCTGCTCCTCTGTTGACCCTTTTTAGCAGGAAATATCAAGCACTAACAACGAAAAAAACCCCCACAGATTAGCATGACATAGATATTTAGAAATAAAGGCAGGAAAACTACTTAGGTCATAAATCTGGGGGTTTTTTGTATATCAAATATATTCTGCATATACAGTCCACCAATTACTCTGTGACTAAGAATAATTTTTTTCTGCTTTATCTGCTTTATTCAAACATATTCAATTCTGAGATTAAAATACCTAGAGATGGAGAATTCAATGCTTTCTCTGCAGTTATCCCAGTTCATTCCAGTGTTTAAGCAATCTTGTTGAAGGAAAAGTACTTTATTTCCAATCCATCTAAACTGAATTGGCTCTTACTAAGATTTCTCAACTAGATTAAAGAGCTCTTTAGTTCTCACTAGTTTCTCCCTGTGGAGATACACTGCCATCAAGAACCCTGTCTTCTTTTCTTTTTAATAAGCTGAAACAGCCTGAGCACTCTAAGATATTTATTGCAAGACATTTTATCTTGTCCTATAATCCTATGTGTCTCCCCTCTTCACACCCTCCAAATGTCAAGCGCTATTTAAAAACGGTGATATGAGAATTATACAAAATATTACAAAATCCACCACTGCATCCAGAGATTAGCTATTTTTTTTCTCCACAGCACCAGACTGACACAGAACGGAGTTATTTATCTATTCCACATATATATATACACACACACACATATATATATGATATTTGGGTATATATCTATATATATGTCTATAGATATATAGAAATATATGTATGTACATAGATACATATATATACATGTATCACTAGCATATATTTTGAACTCCAAGTTTTACCTTCATTTTTATTGTGGTAACTTTCCTTTCAGGAACTTCAGTTTTCATTAAAGCACATCCTGCTCTGATCTACATATGGGAAACTAGTGTAATTATTATAAGTAAATTCATGTTTCTGTTAAGTTTCATGAAATTTATACAATTAGTGGTAGATACACTCACCATCTCACTGTAATGACACTGTTATTTTCTTGATTTAGCAATTAAAATCCAATATTTTTTTCTTGCATTTGTTGAAAAGAAATAATTAAAATCTGGTCTTGGCACTTTATACTGCTTGTCTGTATTTTCTGATTTCTAGTTTCTCTCCACTGATTTTTTTTCATAACTTATATGTTCTTAGCTAATTTTTAAATTGTTTTTGTGGATTTGTGTTTGAGGAAATTATTTATTTGGTTAGAATCCTCTGTGCAAGCTTTTCCCCTCTTTCTGGGGATGCAAAATCTAAGTAGTTCTATACCTAATTTTATATTATACCTTTGATTTTAAAGATCTTGGTCTCCTCACCATCTTGGTTTTTAAGAACCATTTGGCCTAAGTTGACTAATAAATTATAACAACTTTTTACTTTTGCAATCAAGACTGTTAAATGGCACTCATTTTTTGTTTATCCGTCTTTTTATGTAAAGTCATCACATGAATCAATTTTATCTTTGAGAACCAATGTTTCAATGACACTCTCAAATCACGAGGTCTTGAGGTCATGAATTTGCTTTGGCTTAGTAATTATTTGGTAAAGAAACCTGGCAACTACTATCTCTGGAAATGACTGTCGTCTACTTTTACTAGCAATATTTAACTACTACATTTTTTACATCTTCAAATCTTCCATAATGACAATCCCTTGTAAAATCTCTCACTTCTACAACTTGAAAGACAACAGAATTTATTTAAAAGTCTAGTTCTACAGGTCTCCAGCACACACTTTTCACTATTTTAATATTCTTACACTTTAATTTATCAGAATTTCTTTGATAAGTGCTAATTCTTATTATTTATCTGACAGTAATGGTAAACTCCATTTACCATTACTACTTTTCACTTTCTTCCTTTAATGAATGAGCCATATGATCTCATACTTGTGGAAGATATTCACAATAATCAACTTGTTGCTATCTGTATAAAATCCAGTTTCACATGTTAAATAAAGACTTCTCCAGGTAGCTGCTCTGTCTTAACCTGAGTACATAAGTAATTACATATCACTGTGATATTTCTTGTCCCTTACAGTTTCCTGTGCTCTAGCATTCCTCTCTTGGTCCTTCTTACTTAGAGTATCATTTCAAATTCAGACCCTTCATCTTTTTTTTCCTAGGGTATGTAACTAACTCACTTGTGGGCACATTAAAAATAATGTTAATGTTAAGTAACCAGCCCAGGAAATTCTCCATGGCTGGTATTTCTCATGAATGCCCTGACAATCCTTTTATCTTTGACAGACTTTAGACTGTTCAATTTATTGGAACTGGGTTTTATTTGGGTTTGGGTTTTTTTAATAAACTCTCCTTTATATGCTAGAGGACACCCACATTATAGACAAGCAAAAAAACCTCAGAGATTCTCTGAGAATTAATATAAACTTAAGTAATATATATAGCTACTATCAAGATAAATAAAACATATACTAATAAAATGGTAACTGAAATATTCTTAGTACTGTAAATTGTAAAATTAGCCTCTAGAGGCATATTCTTTAGAGTTGGTCTGTTTATATTTTACATAATCCACCAGGGGGAGTTCTAAGAATGAAATAGAAATATTGACAGCAAACATGAACTCTTGGAAAAAGTATTTTAATACCCAACTGCCATGACTTACAATTTCTGTTGAGCATTAAATTTTCAGTCAAGCCTATGACAAGTAATGAGAGTTCAGTAACTATGAATTCATATTGAAGTTGAAAATTCTAGTGTTCCAAACCAATGACTCAGGGGAGAATGAAACACAACTACTTCATATTAAGTATAATCTTCAGTGGCTTGAGTATTTTTGAGTAATTATTGAAGTAAATTATATTTAACCTTGAGTCAACTGTCAGTCTTTTATTATGAGCACTTCAGCCATACAGAATATTCTTTTAAGTTCTTTTTTTTAAACAACATTGGTGTTAAGTGATAGATTTTCCAACTTTTTCATCCCATAGAAACGCGCCAAGAAATATTCACACAATTCTCTACACCCTGCTCTCAGCAATGTTTCCCTTCTGGAGGACACTTGGATTATCCCATATTATTATATGCTCAACCCTGTAAAACACTCTGGGTAAACAGGTAAACATCAGGTATGAGGTTAATATGGCACCATTTTGAACAAATAATTCCAGGGGTTGCAAGCAAAGAAACCAATATAAGCAGAGTCATGAAGGATTATGCAATACCCTTAAAAAAATTTGAAACTATCTTAATAGGGTGATTCTAGAAGTATATGTGTTTGCCAGCTGGCATAAACAAGCATTAGCTTTAATGACTCTAATGAAATTATGTCTGTTTAAATTACATTATTTTTTGCTACTCAAAATACTTTTTAAAGTACTAGATGTGATAATGATCTCAAAATCAAGTAAGGCTATTTCCTTCTAAGAAGCAACTGATTCATCTTCTTTTGAAGCATGTTTTAATTTTTGAAGTTATCCAGAAGCAGTCATCTTCAGACAGGTTTTTGGAACTGCAATTCCAAAAGATTAGAAGTTATTTAAAGGAATCACTCAAACAAAGAGGTTTTTTTTCTTCTTCCCATCTTTCTTCCCTTTAATTTTTGAGCCATTCATCTTATTCTATATAACAGTTGCTCTTTGCTGCTAGGCTGCAAGTACACTGGATGTCACAAAAGTGGGGGTACATACAAGGCAGATCATAAAGTAGTAAGACAAGCCTGATCATGAAAAAAGAAAAAGAATCTCTAGATTCCAAATCTTCATAGGAGTGAGGATCAGCTATAATTGTTAATTGAAAAAAGTCTTCTCTACCTAGGGGAATGTTGAATTGATAGAAGCTTCCCATTCCCTAAAAAATTTCAACACTTGCAACAATAATTACTGCTTTCATTCCATGTCAGCATTGGTTACATTTTCAGAAAATTTGGGAAACATTTTTATGATTTTTGCATTTATACTGAAAGCAACATTGATAACACAGGGATGTTTTTGCTATTGCTGAGAAGTGCTTACACAGTATCAAAGCCTTCATAATTAAAATTGCATTACATTGAACTTGAAAACCATAATTTTACATAATATAGCTTATGTGTTATATATGTACATAAATACATATTTATATAATATATATACATACTGATGAATGAACAGCATACCTGAACAGTGTAGCTAGTTATGACCATTGTCATAATCCTTTTGAATTTCTCAATATTTACTGCCTTTCCAGCTTAATTCCTAAGGTTTTCATAATGATTTCTCCGTGTGGAACAGAATTACTACTGACAAGTATTAATGGTGTGTCTACTTTAAGTGACCAAGAGGTGGAACCCATCATGGATGGAAAGAGAGTAAGGCATGGAAATCAAAGAGGAGGGAAGGAGGAAGGAAAGAAGGAAGGAAAGCAAAAAGCAAGCACAGAGTGAAGTCAGGAAAGCAGGAAGAGAAAGAGGGAGGAGAGGAAACGTAGGGAAGGTGGAAGGAGGAGGGAGAGAGAGTGGAAGAACAGAGAAAGGAAAGAGAGGAGAAGGACACAGGGAAAGTGAAAGAAATTAATAATATTTTGAAAAACAGGAAGAGGCAAAAAAAGAAATTATGTAATTCCTTTTGTGCAGCTATATTTCCAGGCCTAGTCTCCTGCATTTTACATGCTGGTCATATAAAAATCACAACTTATTGTTGCCATATAGTTTTGTTGTTTCTTTTTCAGAACAGGTTGTGAGAAAAAAAGCAGATCCAATGAGCCTGAAGAGCTTTTCTACAAAGATTTAATTCCACTTTTTATTGTTTTTAGATAAAAGTAGATAAATATTCAGTTTTGAATACATATATATATATATATATAGGGTTCTTTTGTAGCTACCATGTATTACAATGTCTTTAAAAACTCTAAATGAATTACAAAAATGTAATAGTTTTTAAGTTACATGCTTCCATCAAGAAAAAAAAAAAGTATTTTTGGTAAGAATGTTTTCCAATCAATATGAGATGATCTGTTATTTCTTGGTGCCAAAAAAAAATTCCCCATGAACAGTTGTCAGGGAGGAGGGGGCAGGGAGAAAGAGCACCAGACAATGTGATGCTGCAAAGTTCTATTTAATAATTGAACCAAAGCAGCGAGTAAGCTGTGTCAGGAAAAACTTCACACTCCCACACATACAGCCCACACACAGTTCCAGCTACCAAAGCTGGCCCTAAATGTGAGTTGACACAGTGGAGCCTGGGGAAATGCAGTTATTTCTGCAGCTCAGTGTTGGATGCCTGCATAACAATATTCCCCTTCCCCTGCCCTTCTGGTCCCAATCCCTCTTACTGAGGAGGTGTCACACAGGCCACAAATAAAATCAGTCTATGATGATATGATGTGACTTTCTGGCAGCTTCAGGCTTTGCTTTTCTCTTGCTTGCTGACCCCCAGCCTGTACCAAGGCTTATCATACTCTGTCTCTGTTAGAGTGAGTTGTATTGTCATTGCATTGTCAGCTACAGCTCACTGTATCCAGTCACCCGAGCCTTTATTAAGGCAAGGTTGTGATGTTTCCACAGCAGAAAAAACTTTCTGAAAGTTTGCAATACCACAAGAAGTTTTCTGAATGTGAATAAAATGAAATATTTTATGGAACAGCATATAAAAAGTCTCAGGATGGAATAACATGCCAATAAAGTGGAAAGACCAAAGTCTTGTCTATTAATAAGATTTTTTTCCTTAAATATCAATGGTGTTAAGTGAGAACATACACTCTTTTGTTCCCCTGCCTCCAATCTAGGAAGAAATATTTGCAGGTGATGTTTTTTTCTCAGTATCTCTGTATCAAGATTCTCTAACATCTGTCATCATCGTATTGAAGGGATCCTGTACATTGACAGAACACTGTAAAGCCTGATTTTCTTATACTGCTTCAGGAAAGAGCAGGGCTAACCTCTACTCTGAAGTGTTATCTCTTTTTTCCCCCAGTACTGGAAGTACCAAAAACCATACCATTCCTTGAGATTTCATTGACTTTATTTTTGTATGACTGCAAATTCTTTCTTAGTCAACAGAGAAATGAGAGCTTGCCCTGCACTGTACTGAACACATTTTTGTCAGATAAGATCAGACAGAATATTTTCAAGCCACTTTAACAATATAAGCTGCTGATGATTTCAGAAAGCAGAGCAATGAACAGGGAAAAGAATCTTGGTGATGGAGTTTCTACAGAGTAAAATTTCTACTGGTCATATACTGTCCTATTTGCTTCAACCATAGTCCAAAGACTAAGATTCTCTTTTCTATCATGTCTCATTCCTGTATCTTTCCTTCTGTTTTTTCCTACTAGAGTTCCCCATACTAGGATCAGTTCAATCACCCTGTCCAATGTTAGCTCTTTTTCACCTCCCACCAGCTACATATTCCAGTTAGACTATATTCTTAGTTGTCTGAGATGTCCCCAGAAAGCAATAGTGAGTCTTCTTTCTACCCTAGAGGACCACTTCTCAGTGTTAAAGTGTTGGGAATAGCAGAGAGAAAATGCACTTAAAACTTATGTCATGCTTTCTTGATACCCCTGAACTGGAAAATTCAATATATTCTACATTTTCAGAGAATTTAAACATCAACTAATTTTCTACGCACACAGTCTAAGAACTCATGTAGGGTTTTTATTGACCCACCCTTGAACACTTTCATGAAAACAAAGAAAGAAGGCTTATCCCTAGTACTGGGACTAGGGATAGTCCCAGTATTCCTTTAACTGTACCAAAGACATGAAAAAATGCCAGGCATTTGATTTTACATTGCTATGCAGACTCAAAGGTTTGAATTTACAGTTACAAAATTCAGCTACCTTGTTTCTCATCTTCTTTTTTTTTCCATGAATGGCAAGAAAATCCTCCAAGATTCACTGTCTTTGGAGTGCTCTTTTAGTTTGATTTTTGCAGTTCTGTACATACCGAAACAGATTCATGCTGATTTTAGGCACTCACCAATGCTTGTTAGGTTAAGTCTGCTTGCCCTGAGACGCCTCTAAGAGCAGTAGTTTTTTGCTGCCTACAGTACAGTCAGATAAAGCAGGATTTATAAATTGATATATTCTTCACTTGAGAGATTGAGATGTAGATCTGCTGACCTCACAGACAATTACCATATGAAGAAGAAGAGACCTATCAGAGTACCCTTAGTATGCAAGTACATGCCCAAAGCATAGAAGGTATTAGTTCAATGGGATATTAACATTGCTGCTCAATATTCAGTTTTCTGAATTCAGTTTCCGTAACTAGAATAAACTTGAAAAACAAATTAAAGCTACAGGAACAGTTGATACATGTGTAAAATGTAAAAGTGTTATTTAGCTGAGAACACTGCTTTTCAGAGCAGCTCTCTCTAGGAATAATATAGAATTCTGCCATACTAACCTTTTTTAATATAGCATCTAGGCAACCAAATTGAAGTTCCTGGTGCTTGTGAAGCCATCAAAGTGTGATTAAAGCACTATAGACTATTTCCTTAACTATTTTCCTGTAGATTTCACAGTATTTTTCTACCAGCAGTTGTTTTTTCTATTTCCTATTAATTATCTTGCTGTCCATATGCTACTTCTTGAAACGCTCTTACCTTCCTCTTCTCCAACTGTGTCTTGATGGAGTGGCACTGTAACGTGCTATGTCACAGCTGTACTAAGGAGAACTTAAAATGAAAGCAGCACACTGTGCTAAGTGCTGATTATTGCTTTCAAACAAGAATCTTAAAAATACTGAAAGTTTGAAAGGTGATCTAAAAAAAAAAGTACAATTTCTTCTCAAAAAAGAAAAGAAAAAAGAAATTGGGAGTAGGAGTCATAATAATAGTAATAATAGTTTATATTAAAAAAAAGCTGCTGAAAGAAAGCAGCTTTATTTTAAGAAAGCAGCTATAGTTTAAGAAAGTCATCCTATCAAGAGAAATAGATCAAATTTTGTGGGTCAATTAAAGTGGCAAGGATTCTGTCACTCTTGCTTGTATTTGCAGTCCTGCAATTGCTCATTTTTGTTTATCACTAGTATGTCTTTAAAGGGGCAAAATAGAGAAAGTTCTGAACCTCAAAAAATATCAGTCGGGCATAATTGATACTGGATTGCAAGTTCCAGAATGTTTTTCATTTCTGTATCTCTGGTAATATTATTTATTTCAATTATTCTTGTGCCTTTGGAGTATTTTCAACCTTGTCCAAGGGGTGCTAGAGAGAGGAAGGATATTATGAAAAAACAACCTTTAAAAAGAGTATCAGAGTAACAGCTTTAAAATCAGAATTTACCTAGTCAAGTGAAGGACCTGTTTTCTTTAAAATTAGCATTCTATGTAGATCAAGGAAGCATTTTAAATAGAGATATAATTAAACTTTTTACTCCAAGATAGTACTCTGAGCATAAGAAACAGAAAATTGCAGAATGTTTTAAAATATCAGTGTGTTACTGTTAACTTGTTGCTAACATGCTACCAATAGCTTACTGCTAATAAAAGTCAGTTAAATGCTAGCTCCAGGAAACCCATCTGCTGCACATAGCTTGAACAGTAAAATTAAAAAAAAAAAATACGAACTGTTGCTTCATGTTATGCCTGGATACATAGCTCAGATCTACCACTAAAAACATACAGGAAATATATTTAATAGCCTTACAGAAAAATTTTGCTTCAAAGTGACCTCATGTAGTCACATGTCTTAACTAGGTCATGCTCCCTAGCAACATTTTCAGTCATGTCTTGGATACCTCCAAGAACAGATCCCAAAAATTCCAGTGATTGCTACTTTCCTAACATTTAATTGCTCCCAATGTTCTAAAACAATAATCTCAATATCCAATTAAGATTTTCTATATTCTAATTTATGTCTGTTGCCTATTAATCTGCACCCTCAACAACAGCCTGGACCCTTGTCTGTATCCCCCCAGTCGTGTAGATGCAGAGAGCAGTAAGACCCCCCTCAGTACACCAGGTTCATCAAGCCCAGCTTCCTCAGACTTCCAGCATCCAACCAGCACGGTGATCTCCCCCGGACTAACTCCATTATATCCATGTCTCTCTTGTGTTGAGGAATACAAAAGGAGACACAACACTTTGTATTTGGTCTCATGGGTGCCAAATAGGGAAGGACCACCTTCTTCAACTTTCTCACTCTCACTGATACACCCCAGGATGCTGATGGCCTTCTTGCAGAAAGGGTACTTGCTGGTTTACTCTCAGTTGGTGTCTTTTTCTGCAGAGCTGTTTCCTAGACAGTTGCTCCCCAGCCTGTAGCAGTGCATGGGGTTATTTGCCCCTAGATTGCAGGACTTTGCATTTCCCTTTGCTGAACTTTGGGACTACGCCTTTTTAATACCTTTATTGGTGATCTGGATGAGGAAATCAAGTGCATCCTGAGTAAGTATGCAGTAAACAACATCTTGGGCAGGAGTGTCATCTGCTGAAGGGTAGAAAAGCTCTGTAGAGGGATTGGAAAGGTTTAGTGGGTAGGGTTGTATTTATTCGAAGGCAGGACTACATCTTGGAGGTCATTTCCAACCTTAATGATTCTGTGACTTCAGCCCATTGCTTCAGCATGCCCTCTAAATAGCAGCCTTGTTCTCAAGGAGGTCATATCAATCACCTCCTCCAGCCACTTTGATGACATCTGCAGACTTGCTGAGAGAGAACTCTATCCTATCAGCTAATAATTACTGAAGTTGCTAGACAGTGTTGGACCCCAAAATTATCTTTGAGGAACTTCCTTATTTGCTGGTCACCATCTGGACTTTTTACTACACATCACAGATCTCTGGGCCTCTCTGTCCAGTGAGCTTTCCATCCATCTCATTGTCTGACCAGTCAGATTTCCATCCATCTCATACATCACCAATGTGGTGGTGAAGAGGTCAAAGTGGTCAAAACAAAGTACAATTTGAAGTTAAAAAAAAACAGTTATCTGATCAGCATCTATTGAGCAGCATGTGGTCAGCTATGTTAAACAGTAGAAAGAAACCTTACAACCCTGTACATATATGATGCTAATCAGCAGGGGCAGGGTTTAACCAGGACAGGGTTAATTGTTGCAGCTGCCAAGAGGAGGGGTAGCAAGGACCTGAAGATTATTCTATACCACTTCATACAATTTTCCAGGGACTTGGGAAAAGCTCCCTTCCAGGTCAGCTAGTGTGGCAGATGAAGCAGTTGAGTATTTTTGTGGGGCTTCTCCATGGTGAACATGTGAATCATTTGCCTCCTTCTCGTACACTTTGTCATTTGTATACTATTGTTGCTGCTACTGTTCCTTTTCCTATCTCATTGCTGTTTCCAATAAATTGTTCTTATCTCAACCTATGATCTTTACCTTTTGTGCCTCCAGTTCTCTTCTCTAGTCCTGCTGCAGGAGGAGGGGGAGAGAAAAAGGGGAGGGAGTGAGCAGCGCATGGTTTGGAGTGATTTAGTGGGAACACTAAATTGAGGAATACTACTCCTTACCATGACTCTAAAGAACTATTAAATTTAAATTACAATACTAGAGAGTTTTCTTGCCTCACTTGTTTTCTGACTTCAGTTAAAGTTAGCCTAAAACTAACACTGAAATAAACCCCTGATGTCTGAATGTACAACTACAACTCATTAATAACTGTTATGACCATTTATCAATATATCAATAATATTTTTCTTAATTTGAATATGGAGTAACATTACAATATTTCAATATGCTTCAGGATAAAATGTTGTAAGTGGAAAGGAAAGGTTTTACATATCACTCCTCCCTCACTTCAGTCCTACAGGTTTTTTTTCACCTGTTGTGAAATTTTGTATCTAGATAATAAACATAACTAATAAAATGATCACTGAAGCTCTTCACCATAAAAGATCATTAAAAAATTGCATAAGGCATACACTTCAACTAAATGAAATGGCTTCTCCATCTGCAGTACAATCAGAATTCTCAGTAAATTAAAGAGCCCATATAGAGTCAGCACATGTCACTGAGATACTTACGTGATCATAATTAAGATTGAATAATGTTTTGTTGTGCTGGGACTAATGACCCTTGCAGTGCAAAGCACAGAACTGCATCTCTGAGAAGCTAAACACCTCTTACCACTTCATTCAAAGGCACTTGCCAACACTCTGCATCTCCTAGGCTTGAAACTGTAACATATGTTAGGGTCCTTTATATTGCTAACATTATGAGTGGGTTACAGACACATCAATCATTTTATTCATTCATGTTCTTCTGGTCAAGCAATTTTTACTTATGGCCATTCGTCTGCTCAGCGCATCAAAGTAAATGGAAGATTTTACAAGTTTCTGTTTAGCAATTCATTTTGAAATATGTTGAAATAAAAATAGGGAAGAAACTCTATCATTTCAACTCTCAAACTGCAGTTTCAAGATCGAAAATGATCACTGCGGTTTTAGTGAAGTTTCCAAAGAGGTGAAGCACTGAGAGATTAAATAGCTATATCAATGAGGTACTCCAATTTTCTGTTTGAAGCAATCAGGTTTAAGTAAAATGGCTTGATAATGAGATGAAGAATCTGGTACTATATCTTGGAAGATAACACTCTCAGTTTCTAAACATTACCTGTACATTGTAACCCAAGCAGAACCATGGCCTTTAATGGGAGAAAGAAAGCATTTGTATTCAAAACCATACCAAGTAGGAGTATTTTTTAAAATAATTTTCCAGGCTTTAAAACCAAACTGCAATTATCTTTTTAAGGAAAAATATGACATGCTTTTCCTCTTTCAATATTTACCAATGCATCAAAGTAGTTGTTGTAAGAAGGACTAATGGTACATTAAATCCCCAGAGTCTTTTAATCTAGTACGGTCTATTACAAACCTTCACCAATAAACACACAATAGTTCAAATTAGAGCATATTTGAAAACATTTTCTACTCTAAAAACAATTGCATCCCAATGAGGTAGCCATCACAATTTCAAATTACACTTAAGTTAAAGAGACAGATAAATCCATACAGTATGACTGAAATTTCTGACAAGTATGACAAGCTGATAAATTGCAGACTTCAGAGGTTAGCTTCCCTATATATGAAGCCCCTTATAACTAGTCTAAAGAACTGTCACTAAAAATGCTTGCTTGAAGAAATAATTTGCTTCAGCCATTAATATGTTTCATTTTGCTGCTTTTTTTGTTTTTTTCTTAAAGACATCACACATGCATTTCATTCTACAATCATGTAACTTAACTCTGGCAATAAACTAGGAATTTAAACTTATCAGACATATGGTTCTGCAGATCGAAAGCTTTCAGAAACTGACAAGCTAGTAACAGCCCAGATTGCAATTAAGAAGTACAGAAGTCTTAAATCAAGAGACACGGATATTTGTGCTGCCATTTAAATTAGCAGATCCATTAAAAATAATTAAAAAAATAAAATATCACACCATAAAACACTGGTAGGGCATCTTCATACCTCAGAAATAAAACAAACTACATTAAATCTGATGTGCCTAAAAAAGAAATCAATGACAATTTACTTTTTTTCTCTTATTAACTTCTTCCTTGTAAAGCTTTCATTTAAAATGTTGCCATCCAAGTTCCATTTGTAAAAAGTACAGGGAAAAGTACAAACACAGAAATCTCCAATGTTCATTGTTCTCCAAATTTTTATGAAATCTACCTTGCTCTTTTCTTTTACCAATCTCATATTTTGCTATATGACAAATGTATTTTCTAGGATTTTTCAAATGCTATCTGGTTTTCCCTCACTGCTTTACTTATCTTCATTTCTACACTTTCTCCCCTCTTTTATGAACACATTTGCTCTTCCTTGCTCAGATTTTGCATTTCAAATTAATAATTTTATATTTGACACTTAAGGCTAAGTATCCCAGTAAACACCAGGGATATTATACCTCTGCTTGAGGAAAGGTATCTGTAACTTTAGAGTTAACAATTTTATTTACAGTAGATAGGACATACCTGCAAGCCCTATGCAAATAAAAGTTTGTATTCTTTGTTTCCACAGATTTCATGGTTAGGGAAATAGAAGTTATTCAATGTGACAGAAAAGGTGTCTGAAATTATATATCCCCTGTCAACAGGATTCTTAAATTAATTGGTCTGCTCTTCAGGAGCTTTTTCTTCTTCAGTATAAAGAAGTTTATGAGCTCAAAAGTCTTGCCCTCATAACATGTTATGTGAAAGCACAAAGTGACTTTAACAGTATAATTTAGAATTTATATCAGGTCTGAGACTAGGCAAGCAGATTTCTTTGAAAAATGAAGACTAAAACATTTATGAAGCAATGAAGCAAAATATTTCTTGAAAATATATTGATTTTCATTAGAATGTTATTGTGAAGACAATTGTGATTGTCTACTTAAAAGTAATTGGTGGAGAAAATCTGTATAATATTTGCCAGGTATAATGCAGGCAGAGAGCTATTGTTTTATTACTTGGGTTTTTTTTCAAATGAATAGATGAATATTTAATTTCAACTATGTAATTAGCTAAGAAGCAAAATTATTCAAAGATTAGATTTAACTTGAGTCATATCTCAAAATTATTACACAATCATATAAGCCATGCCTATAAATCTATTTTTTGCAGGATTATTTGAAAGACTTTGTCCTGCTCCCCATTCCTACACCAGTATAGAACTATTGTTTCTTTGAGGCTTTTATCTCAAGCAAAAAACTGCAGAAGATTCCAGAGTTAAGGGAGTACTTTTACTTCCCATTCCTAACAAGCTTTTGCAATAACACTACAGAAGATTCACAGAGCAAGAATTTGAGATACACCACTTTGAACTCTTAAAAAAAGCACCTCAAAAAGCTTTACAGAAAGGACCTTGAAATTCTCTGCAAAGCAAGAGAACTATTTTTTAAGGAAACAGTGAATTTTCCATCCTTTTTTTTTATCCAGCTCTTCCCCTCAAGTCCTCTGCATAAGACTGGAGGAGTTTGTTAACAAACTCCCTCTTGCCCTACTTTATGTTTGTCCCCATCACAGTCTATACTACTGTCCTGAAGTCTGAAGGAAGAAGTAATGCTTTCTGTCACCTCAGAGACTGTGCATCTGCTCTTTGCCTGTGCTCCTCACATTCCTCCCCTTTCTTCATATTCCCAGGGCTCTGGTGCTCCTCTATCACACTCCTCAGGGTATCTTCCTTGATCTGCTTACGTTTTCCCTGGTTATATATCCATGTAGAAGAACTAATCACTTTTCTCTTATGTAGATTCTCTTTGATTGAAGATAGGCAATAAGGCTATGCCCCACTCACAACTGGTCTTCCACACACATTAACACAAAACAGTAAGTCAAATAGATGGGAGCTGACTCACACCTAAATGACGTAACACAAAGCCTGCAGAAAATATCACACATTATGAAGCCTATCATTTTAGGGTTATGTTTTCACTGGGTCAGAAAAAAATATTGTCATTTCATGGTGATTATCTGTTTTTCTTGCAAAGAGAAAGCATGACTTGTGCATGCTTGCAAATGTCCTTGAAGATAAATCAGAGCTTGCTTATTAATTACAACTGACTTCCTTTATGATCTGCCCTTTTTTTTTTGTGATTTTCCCATTACACATAATTGAGATTTTAGATCTCAGCATTAAAAGAATAATAAATTATATACCAAGTATCTGAGACATGGCACAGATCTTTGTGAACTTTGTGATACATTAGATATGTATGAGTCACCAGTCTTCAAATGAACTATAATGAGTAATTTCATTCACCCAAAAATATTTAAATAAGTTCATTTAAAGAATTATAAACAGTTTTAAAAATTTCTGAAATCAGTGTTTCTCTCCATTTTTCTCATGTTCATGCAACAAAACAAACTGAAAATTTTAAAGTAATATATAAATCTAAGAAACATATTGAGAAAAAGTTTGGATTTTTTCAAAAGGCATCAGTTCAGTCCTAATACAATTTCATTCAAAAGAAATATGAATTCTGCTCTGACAGCTTATTTCTCTCTACTGACATACCAAGGTTTACCTAACTAGCTTGGACCTGTAATACAGAGAAATCACAGAACTTGCTCCAGAAGTGTAACGTGGGTATAACTACCTGAGCTGGAGTGGTAAAAAACTACAGTTAAACCAGTGAATTGTAATGTGTTATTAGTTACAGAAAAGAGTAAATAAAATAAGGACATAAATGCTGAACAAGAGAAAGAGATTCATTGAAATGTGCCCTATTACTTCAATAATAATTTCAGTAGAGACCAAAAGGGACCATCATAAATTATATATAATTTACTCTTTATGTAAGCTTAATTTCATGAGCCAGATGTTTTTAATTTTGTCAAACTGTGAAAAATCAAATGCTACCAATATGATTTAATTTCTGAGTAAGTAGTATATTTCTGCTTCATTAATTCTGATTAAATTTTGACATTAATTCCATACCTGTTCTGTCAGATGAAACTAGGAAAATATTAAATATAACCAGATAAAATTCCTTATTTCTAGAACTTTCTGTCTTAATCTACTTCACAGATGACTAAAAGGATGACTAAAATTCTTGACCAAAAACCCCAAACCAACTACCCAACAAAACTTCCCTTCATACTGTTCCTATGCACAATATTTGTTGGAACTCAGGTCATCCCTCTGGCTGTCCTGGATGGCTCGAGCCCCTGCCAGGAAGCTCAGAGACCTTGGCACAGAGCCCAAGACACCAATGCCTTTGATTTTGACCCATGGAAAAAAATTACCAACCTTATATGAGGAGTTACAAGCCACAAAACTTTAAGTAGAATGATAGTTAGTTTGTAACAGGGTGAAAAGTAGAATTTTGAGGTTTTTAGAATGGGGGCTCAAGGTCCCAAGATAGAGGAATTTAGGCATATCTTGTCCTTCCTTCTTCTTCCTTGCCTCCATGTTCAGAGTGATACTAGCACTTTTAGACTGGTTTAAAGTAGAAACTCATTGTCTAACACAAGTGATAGGTATTAGAAAGTCATTGTAAATAATGTACATGTAGTTTTTAGTATAAAATGATAACACCGCCCTAAAGGCAGTCACTGTGCCTCTGTCTGACCTTAGCAAGCCAAAGAAATGATGTTATAGATAAGAAATAATAAACAACCTTGAGAACAAGAACAGAAGAATCCTGATTCCTTCTTTGACTGCTGGACTGAGAAAAGAGACTTTCTACACATCTCAGTCACTCTGACCAGCAGAAACCCCAAGAAACAATGACAATTACAAAGCTTCCCTAAAGCTAAACTAAAGCTATTAAAGAGTATGATAATGATTTTACATGCACTTTACTATTATCACCTGAGTGAGATCATGCATCTAAATAAGTTATATACTGTTCTGACCCAGCAAACAGTGCATCCATCATAAAAGGCAAATTGGCATAACTTCACTGAAATTCTTAGGATTCACCACTTCGATGGTTTTCACTTATGAAATGAAGTTCAATAGAAATACCTAATATAATACAGAGTAATTTCAATCCAAAACCTAACACAGTATTTTTTACTTGTAGAGGATATATAGGACTCACAAGATTTGAATTTAGATATTCCAAAACTGCCTTACCATGGTGTAGTTGTGAGCCACCTTCATAAGCTCTGTGCACCCTTGTGCATCAGCAAATGCTCGTATTCCCAAACAGTTGGATGGGTGCAAAAGCTTCATTAGAAAATGGCAGCAAACCTCTACTACTTGGGGGAGCTGGAGAAGGCAGGCAGCTGCTAGAAGGTTTTCAATGGTGTCTTCCTTTAATTCCAGGCAGCCTAAAAAAGAAGTATTGATAACAAATGCAAACTTATTTACTCAGTATTTACAAAATATACAGCACCAAATGATGTTTTTTATAAATAATTGCAGCTCTATATAAATAACTCTACAGAAAAAGTGAAGGAAAGAAGGATTAATCTCCCAGACTAAACACCCCAGTGACCTGGAAATTACAATATTAGAAATATTTCTTTTTAAACTACTATTAATTCAACTATATAACAGGCATAAAAAGAGAGACTGCACTGTATCAAATGGAAGAGAAGACTTGGAATATCTGAATATCAACCAGGCTGTGGATGGTTGTTTGTTAGGTTTATTTTATTTTTCTCATTGAAATTTGTGATAAAACTTGTGCTATCTTCAGTGGCACAGAGCAAACCTCACAGTCATTTACTTCCTTGAAAAGAATGAAATAACTTCCTAGTATAGTATGAATAAACCCATAAATACCTCTTCAAAACAAGGCTTAACAGTCTTCAAATATTGTGTTGCTTATTTGTAATGTGACTTTAGGATTAATGTTATCTGAGTAACATATGGCAGGCTTCTCATAACACATAGATCCTCTAAAATAATTTATATTGGGGAAAAGAGCCATTTATTATTACATATATTGCACTTCATTCTGTAATTTCACAAGTTGTTATCTTTACCTTGCAGACTGACACACTTTTTAATAAATAAAAGGTAAAATAGAATAAAATAAACTTCAAAAAGAATTTATTTTAGGCTGGAATATGTAGTTCTTTTTATAATGCTCTCCCCAACCATATTATGAAATTTAATTTTTACATTAGAATCTTACAAATCTCTTACATTAATAACTTAAAAATCTTCAAACTAAAGATTACAAGGATGTTTTGAAGAACTGAAAAAAAAAAGAATAGGAAAATAAAATGTGCAAATTTAATACAAATTGTCAAAAAATACTTCTGATTGTCTTGTGCTGTGCTCAGAAAAATACTTTCTGACTATAAGAGGATTAAGTGTATATTGATCTTTCTCTTAACAGTATTATAGTTCAACACCTATACTCACTCTTTTCCCCACACAAGCTTTGTATTTATTGTCACATTAAAAAAAAAATCTAAAAATCTTAATAATTCTATTGCATGGTGCTAAGGAGTTCTAAAATCCTCAATTTCACAACAGCATGCCATTGGAAAGAAAATACACTTTATATTGCAAAACCAAACCCAAAATACAGTAACATTAACACTGCCCGTCTGATCTTTTCTCCTTTCACTGTATCTGGAGCTTTTAACACAAGAGGGAAACTGTGAAGTTATACTTTACTAGATTTAGTTATAATACATCCTTTTGCAAAGGTCAGAGCATCAGATCAAGCACACAGCCTAATTTCAACGGGTTTTATTCTTCTATTAATGCCACATGAGGGAGTTTTTTATGTTATCTAAGCTTTTCTCACAATTTCTGTACATCCCATCTTTATGCAGTGTGGTCAGAAGGCACACTCAGCAGCAGATTCTTGGCTCACCCATATATTCATCAATGACCCTGCCACATTTTCTGCATGCCTGCAGGTAATGGCTGGCTCAACACACAATTCTGGAAGAGTTCCACTGTGTAAAGTGGAAGCATTCAAAAGATTGTTGTTTTCAGGTTAAAACTGACCATTCTGGTAACAAAAGTAAAAAATTTAAAAATGTGCAAAACGCCTTTGAAAATCTGATGAACTGAGAAATGGAAACAAAAAAAAAAAAAAAAAAGAATTCTAAATCTCCTTTTCTTTCATGATATTTATTTTTCAACAATGAGCTCAAAATCCTCTCCAAAACTGATCCAGGTAACATTTCCAAAGTGATGTAAGTATAGAAAGAATCACTTTCAATACCCTAACTTTATGAGGAAAGGTAACACTCTCATGGTTTGGCCTTTTTATGGCTAAAGGTAGCTACCCTTAGGAGAAGAACCCAAAGGAATTAGTTGAAACCACATCAATATATTTGTTTTCAAATTGAGATACTTTCTGTTCACTTTAGGGTACACTAGTCCTGGTACAGTATTAGTTGGGAAACAGTACAGTTAAACTAAGTTTAAATCAATAAAATATATTGCCTGATTTATGAATCATTTATTTATGTATTTCTTTATGTAACTAACATGGAAATTTTGAAGGAGATACTTCACATTTTTATAGAAGAGTATGAATACATTTCTGTTTTCCATTTTAATAGAGGAAGTAAACATACAACCACTTCTGGGATATCTAGGCATATGAATATATTATAGCTTTATTTATTTTTTACTAAATTCAGAAATACTAATTTACTACTTATATCTATGATAAAAGCTAGAAAAATACACTCAGTATGAATTAAAGAGTTTATTATTCTTCATTCTTTTAGCTTCAATGATAGATAGGTTTTTAATCCATCTAAATGTCTTCCAAATCTTACTTATCTTCTTTTTTAAACATCAAGACACCTTCATAAATTTGTTCACAGGGTCTGTGTTCCCTTTTTCAGAAGAGTGCTATGACATTTTTATGCAAATTCCTTTGGGATATCAAGTGTTTAGCATGGTCAGAGTTTGAAAAAAGAAAGCTGTTAAGGGGCTCTGTACATAAAATATGAAATCTTCAGACAGTTTCATATTGGCAATTAGAAGATCCAAGCATCTATTTAAAAATGTTTAATGGGATATTCAAGGGGCATTAATATTACTGCTTCCTCAATTCATCTCCCCCTCACATTTTGATGCAATAAAAACTTGCATAAGTGCCTTAGTCTGAGAAAAACAAATTAACTAGAGCTTAAAATCTGCTTTTGTATTACATTAATTAAGATGAAAAAATATGAGGGAAAAACAATCAAAAAACTTTAATGAATTCTAATTGTTATTCTAAATTATAGCTGTATTTGCGAAAAATTTTATGTGCATTGC
The DNA here is from genome assembly GCA_025504685.1 of Leucosticte australis. NCBI lineage: Eukaryota > Metazoa > Chordata > Aves > Passeriformes > Fringillidae > Leucosticte > Leucosticte australis. The sequence goes on from JANIJU010000001.1 coordinate 63,418,150, forward strand.
TTATGCAGAAATTAAAATGCCTGTCTTTAGCATGCATTCTCATAATGACTACATAAATTTTATTACCTCATTATCAAATGTGAAGCAGAGATCATATAAGAATTCTCTGATATTCTTTTTCTGTTCCTAAAACTTTTCCCAAGTTCAGGGAAGTTATGTCTTGGAGTTGGTTTGAAGGATTTTGTTTGTTTAGGTTTTTGGTTTTGGGTTTTTCTGTTGTTATTGTTTTTGGGGTTCTTTTGTTTGTTTTTTGGTTTTGTGTTGTTTTTATTTTTTTCTCATTCTCTCTTCTACACTATTGACTATACTTCTACTTATATTGACTATTTTTGTTTACAGGGAACCACTGCACCTTTGCCCTCCTCTGTATGATGTTAAATAAGGTCAGTTTGTATCACGGGAATGGCCTCCCACAAGTATGGCCAACAGATTGGATCTGTGGTGGGACAACTCAGTAGGTACAGATCATTTGCTCTGTGTATAAGCAATGAATTTTTACCTAAATTTCTAACACATCATAATATCATTTTACATCATGTTCACAGTAGTTTTTTTTCTTCTGCAACTACACACTTACCTGTTCATAGCAAGACTCCTCAACATTCTTAAGAGTATTGTGTGTATAAGGGAAATCATGGGAAGTGTCAAGGAATTAGAAACAAAGACTAAAGCTAATTCCTTGAAATCAGGTATTTATCTTTTTAACCTTTCTACTTCATGTGCCTTAATCAGTTGTGAGGCAGTTTTGAAATGTTGCTGAATGGAATTATTTCTGGAGGCAAATCTGTTTTAGGAGGCTAATCAGTTTTTAAAATTTTAAATTTTTTTTTTTTTAAGGCAATAAATGGTATCAAACTAATATTTGTTCATCTTATGCATAGTAGATTAATTGACTACAACAAGAAATTGTTCTCTTGAAAAGGCATCTAATTCAATTGAAGACTTGAAAAAGCTTATTTAAAAGGTGCTATGCCTTACAATGCTGTAATAAACCTTTTTGCCATTGCTTACCTTAATCATTCCAAATCTTAGGTACTCTGAGGTAGCCACCTGACCTAATCACCCAAGATCTCCATTTACAGTTCACGGAGAGAAACAGGAAGCCTTAGAACAGTTTTCACCTGCTCTGTTTCAGTCATGTACTGCAGAATGAGATGAATCACTCCCTGAATGGCTATTTCTTGATTTCAGCTACAAAATGAGCACCTTCATTTGTCTTACTGAGACACTACTGATATTCATATTTGCTGATATGAATTCAGTTACTCAGCTCCCAAACACAGCACTGGAATCATTAGAGCCATCAGGTTTCAGGTGATGAAACACTCTTTGGGTTCAATTCTGATGATCAATTCTCTTTGTTATGGTCAATTTCTGGTAGTGACATAGTGTGTAAAATCACCTCTTATGTCTATCCATGAGCACCAGTCAATGAAGAATGCTATAAAAATTGTCTTTGTAGCAGAACATCTTTTAGTCTCCAGTTTGACCAATGCCTTAAGAGATAAATTCTACATTGTATTGTCTTCCATATTTATTATAAAGCCAAAGATGATTTCAGAAAAAAAAACAGGACACATTATATTCACTTAGCAGAGATTTCTTCTGATCAAACTGTGTTTTATTTTCTATTAATTATTTGCTGCAGACCACATTAATCAAGTACAATCATAGTTGTACTTGAGGAAGAAGCCATTCTATGGCTAATTGTGTTTATTTAGCATCACAGAATGGTTTGGGTTGGAAGGGTCCATAAAGATCATCTATGGGACAACAAATGGGGGACAGAACAGAGACCACAGTGCAGTTATGGAATGGATTTTTCTGGCTTTGGTGGGATCGAGATCCTGGGAAAAGAGAACACAGATACCAAAAAGAACTGGGAAAAGAATGATATATGTAACTATCAACATCTTTGAAATTATGTAGTTTTGTAAGGCTGCCAAGTAATGCAAACAATAGGCTATCTGCAGCTAGGGGGAAATTTTTTGCTAAAAGCTGTGGCTTCCTGGAGCTGTAACAGCATAAAACTGCACTGTGAGAACAATACTGCCACTTCAATAAATGCCTTCAATGACTTCAACTCCAGCTTTGACTTCTTTTTGCTCAGGCTTTGGCTTCTCACTTGGATTACTTTTTGCACCTCTCCTTTGAAGTCCTGTCCCTCAGTCTCACAGCAATCATCTACTTCCACTCTCCGGCCATGGGCAGGGACATGTCCCACTAGATCAGGTTTCCTCCACCCAGCCTGGCCTTGAACACTTCCAGGGTGGGGCATCTCCTTCTTCCCTGGGCAATCTGCTGCAGTACCACACCAACCTCACAGTAAAGAATTTCTTCCTCTTATCTAATCAAAACTTACTGTACTTCAGTTTGAAGCCTTTCTTCTGTCTCTATGTGATCTTATACATATTCCCACTCCACCTCTCTTGCAGGCTCCCTTCATTTAAGTATTATTATGTATGAAATAATTTCATAATTATTCCAGAGACATAAATATTCAGCTTGTAAAAAATGAAAAAAACACCATCACAGTAACATCAGAATTCTTATAAATTAACTAGATTCACTCTTTTAAAATACTGTACAATTATTTGCACCCTAATGTCATATCTTTTGCGTAAGTGGACTAAACTGGCCTGATCACATGACCTTCATCAGTACTGCCAGTCCCCTTTATTAAAATAGCATGGAAAATTACACCATTGCAGAGTGATAAGGAAAGGCGATTAACAAATTAAAATCCCCCTGAGCAGGAAACTTCTCGCAAATGTCTGGCTAAAGATCAGAAAACTATATTAACCAAAATAATCCACAACGTGTTACCTTTTCATCTCCTGTTCTGAAAAAAACCCCTCAAAGCTACAAACGAAAACACCTCTGTTGTATAACTGAAATGTCAAGTATTAAAGAAAATTTGTCCACTGACTCATACAAATCAGCTTTTTAGTGAGAGACATTAAAATGCTATTTTCTCCTTATGCCATTCACATGCCTTAGCTCATTTTATACACTTGAACTTAGTCACCTGTAAGATGTACATACAAGTAACAGGACTAAAAGCAGCAAATTATTTTAGCTGTGAGCCTCATCTTAATAAAACCTTTTTATCAACTGTGAAGAAAGATATGTTAGAATTCTGAGATACAAGATATGTTTTTCCATTAGCTATAGAAAAATTGTTAAAATATGAATATCATTCTTGGGATTTTATGCTAAATATTACAGGCTTGTACTTGCACAGATGACCATTATGTTAGCAGTTTTGTCACCAGTAATTCAGCTAATATACAGGCATTGCATTTGGAATTACGTATATAAATATGGAATTATGTATATAAACAGAGGAATAAAAACTCACAGTTTAAAACAAAGAAAAAAAAAACCAAGATAAAAGTCACTTCAAAAAACACATAAATATAAACAGCACTTACTAATTAAATTTCAAACAGCACAAATTTTGCACTCATTCACAAAATAAGCTGGGAGATGACAATAATTATCTCAAAAAACTCATTTAATCTATAAGTCCTTAGTTTCTCTTAACTGCTTTTAGTCAATGGACTTCAGTACTTATGTTTGTTTCCAGACTGTATGTTCTGCTCATCATGCTGCACACATCAAAAGGCACTCCAGGAATTTATGCTTGTAAACAAAAGCAAACTTCAGGTTGAGAAGGGGGGGAAGTTTCATTCCACAAGACTCGTACCAAATATTGAGTACTTCTTGGAGAGATACAACCTTTCTATTACACTGAACACAATCAAGATTTGGCCTCTGGTGGGAAAAAAAATAAAAATAAAAAAAAAAAAGGACAAAAATGTCTCAAGGACAAAGAAGCTCAGCTTTCAGGTTTGAAGGAGCAGTATTTTATTCTCCACACCTGAAGCTAGCTCAGAAGCAGGAGCACTCACCTCTGCCAGATAAGCTTCTTAACTTCTCAGGCAATGATTTGGCAGCTTGTGCTACAGCACAGAGCAGTTCAAATCCATGCTTAGAGAACAAAAAGTTACAGAAATGGAGGCATCAATTGCCAAGAAAAGATTTTTGCTTATGATCCACCTTACAGCCTAATAAAATCTACTTTTCTTTGGGCTGGATTGCACTGCTGGGAGATGTGAGTACTCCTGTCACATCCTGTTCTGAGGCTGCATTTCATCATAGCTGCTGTCACATGGGCACAGAGCAGAAAGGCAGTGAAGGTGTTTTACAATGCAGGAGCAGAAGTAAACACCTGAAAGGTGAGGACCTCTTTCACAAACTACCGTTGCAATTTTCATGATTCTTTTTCATTTGTTTTGGAACTGGAGATACACAGCTGAGCTCAAGAGCGTTGGATACGGGTGTGCATCTCCAGTGTAGGAGCTCCAGAAAGAAACACATTAAAGAGTCAGACCACCCTACAGCAGCCTGTCTAATCACTTCACTGATGCCATTCAGGCAACAGGCTGGCATGTGCCAGATGGCAATGTAGAGGGATGATACTCCATTCAAAGAAACACTCACTTTCCAGCCATGTCCTGTATTAATGTTCAGTACTTGTTTTAATCTCTCTTTGGAGATGAAGAACTTTGATCCTAGCGAGGGACAGCTTTAAAAATGCACCCTGAAGTGTATCCAGTTATCTGCTCTTCCCCTCCATACTCATTGCTTCCCTGTGTCTGCCTGAATTTATTTTTATTGACTTCTCCGGAATAGTAGATTGCATCAGAGTACAAGGAAACACAGTCACTGTCTATCTCTCCGTAATATTCTAGATAATTCTGAATACTCAAAATTTATGGATATCCAATTCAGAGCTCTTTCCTAAGCAATTCTCATATACTTTGCCAAAAGAATGAGACAACAGCTGGTTCCTGGTACATAATTGCCGATTCTGTCCCTTAATGAAGTATCCTGGGTAAAAGGAAGAATAACAATTCATTGGAGTGTAGTGTAGAGCTCCAGGAATGAGCAAGGACTTTGTGTTTCAGTGGCAGGAATGGAAAATATCTGCTCTAGATGGAAACAAGATCCTCAGAGACTGGCTAAAAAAAAGAATAAAATTGAGGAGTCAGTCAGTCTCTGCAGTTCTTTACAATAAATGGGTCTCTGAAGTTCTTTCCTACAGACCTGAATTATGTAAAAGCCCACAGTTTGTTTTAGGATCAGAAAAATATTCTGTGAAGGAAGGTATTTTTATCCAAACAGGCTAACATTCACAGAGGACAGAAGACAACAATCTGAACCTACAGTTATATTGAGGAATTTTGAAAGATTCTTGAGTTGTACACATGGGCAGTACAGCTGAGAATTTAATCCTGATGCATAAATAAGAATCTTATGAGGAACACTGTATATGAAATTGTCAATCTGAAATGTAACTGGAGCAAAGGTACATATGAACTTTGAAGAGTAGTCAATGTGGAACATCCATGGACAGATATCTGAATTATGGCTCTACAGATTGTTCCATCATGACCACTTCCTACTTCCTTAACTAGAGCAACCCTGAAGTCTTCTTTGGATAATCCTCTTTGCAACACTCTCTTTATTGACTCCTGAGAAGTATGACATGCATCATAACAAGTATGTCTCTTTATTGACTCCTGAAAAGTATGACATGTATCATTCTGCTTCTAGAAGAGTTTCAGAGTGGAACCTCAATATCCAGAAGTTTATCTAATGTCTATGAGCACCTAGGATGATATATGAGCACTTTTCTCTACTGTCCATTACACAACAGCTGACAAAGTCTTTCAGATCAATTAACTTACCTTAATTTGTCCTTTTATCACTCATCACAGAGTTCCTGGAATAAATGATCTCCCATCTGAAATGAATGGAAATTTAAGGGCCTATTCTCTGCAAGTGAAAAGTCAGCCATCAAATACACAGCAGAGAAAATGTAGTGGGACAGCAGCAGGTAATAGTCTCCTTCAAATAAGCTATTTAGACATGGTCCACCTTCCCGGGGGTCTCTAACATGATACTACAGAACAAATAACTCATGAACAAACTCAACATGTCACAGAGGTAGAGGCAAAGACCTTTATAATATCAGGGTAGGCCACTTCTCAATGTGATCAATATATATTAGAGAGGAGTAGCCTGAAACACTGTAAAAATGCCACCAATACCTAAAATCCAGGCATTATTTGTTTGAGCACAAGCTTTTAATAACATACCTAACGTTGTATCCATTGACTTAAGCTTGTCTGGGACTTCCCTCTAGCACTGAGGCAAAGGGGAATGAAATGGCCTCAGTTTTACACCAAACACTGTCATCCTCCAAATGGCACTCACATTCAAACAGCATGTTGTAGCATAATCCAGTGGCTGTGATAACCCCTGGACTCTTGACACTATTAATTGGCACAAGCCAAAAGTATTGCTGAGTTGTCTTCAATGTTTCTTCACACAGAAAACTGGCTTTCACCAATTAAAAAAAAAGTCCCCAAACCACAACCAAGAAAGAAATCTCCTTGAATATTTAATTAATGTCATCTCTGTGCTGCAAGAACCTAAAGGTCCTTGTGCTTAAAGGCATGTTCCTACTTGCTACATCCCTGCTGTCTGCCCTGAGTGTGTTATTAGCTATAACACTGACAAAGGCACTTGACAGTACTTTAATTAAAGACTCTCCCAAATAAAGTTTAATTAAAAGCTATACAGTAGGGCTTGAGCCTCCTCCATGTATGATATATTCTCTATTTTTTTTTCAGAGATGTATAAATAAATAAAGGATTTTTAGTTTTCTATTGCTTAAATGGGTTTTGCTTTTCCAGTTTCATTAACAGTATGAAAGCACCAACCTACACTTCTGATCACTGTTGGGAATGAATGCTAATTAGATATCCCAATGCTAATTAAATTTCCCGATATAGGAAATCTATAGTAACTTCACAGCTCTCTTGTATCTTCAAAGAAGGGCTCCCACAGTGACCAATAGCAGAAAATCAACAGAATATCAATCTATAGATTCAGTTTTCTCTGAACTATTGAAGCAAAATTGAAAATAATGAAAACTCAAGTTTTAAGATTAAGAAAGAAGCACTACCTCAGAAAATAAGGTGAAGAAACACTCATCTGTATAACTGCTATATTGAATTCTTAAAAGATCAAAGATTACACATCCATCTATCCCAGGGCACTAAAATCTCAATCATAGATTTTTTGCTATCAGTCATCTTGCTGCTTGAAAAATGAAACATACTTTCTGCATAGCCATTGCAGCTGCATTGGCTTCTGATTTCCTCGGTTGGCTTGCAAGGAACAGATATGCAAAAGAGGAAGTTTTGTTTCCAATTAAATTACAGTTCTGCTATATCACAGACAAAATATTCTTTGTCTATTTGAATAAACCAAAAAAAGCAGCCAAGTGTGGCTAGATAATGAATATTAATCTACTTTTTCTCATTTTAATAATATTTTTTACTGGTCAAATATATCTTTTACAAAAAACAGTGGTAAAGCTTTTTTGATTTATCCTTGTGAGCATATGTATAGAACAAGAAGCATGTAATTTTGATGGAGTATTTTTCTAATAAATTCACATCATCTACATAATTTGAATTATACAAGTTGTAATTACATTATAATATAGCTATGTCATTAGAAAGCTTTGTGCATATTTCAGATAAAACAATATGTAGTCACTACATTATTAATTTGTTTACAAAAAATATAAGTTAAATATCTTTATATATAAAACCCAAAACACTTCCAAAACAACCCCAACCCCAAGGCCTAACACAGAGTTTACAGAATATATTTTAACACATGCCAATTTTTTCAGCTTTAATCAAATTCTGCTTTACAGGTACATCGATCATATAACTTTAAAATTAAAAAATTATTCACATTGAATCTTCACAGAAACTTCAACACCCTTTATTATCTTTAAATCAGTACTTTTGGTTGTCTAATTTTCTGTCTTCCTGTTAGTACTCTTAGATTGGCAGGTGCCTCCACTCAGGAGCTGTTCTAATCAAGGCTGTGCAAGACTTAATGCTCTCCTGGTCACCATGTAATTCTACTTTGCCAATTATTTAGAAATCTATTTGTGTACAGAACCACTGAATTGCAGAATCACAGAATAAACTGAGTTGGAAGGGACCCTCAGGGATCGCTGAGTTCAGCTCTAAGCCCTGCACAAGACCAACCCCAAGAGTCACACCATGTGCCTGAGTGGACTGTCCAACTGTTTCTTGAACTCTGTCAGTCTTGATGCTGTGGCCACTTCCCTGGGGAGCCTCTTCCAGTGCCCAATCTCCTCTGAATGAAGAACTTTCTTCTAATATTCAGCCTGAATGTCCCCTGAGACAGCTGTGGGCCATTCTCTTGGGTTCTGCACTGGCCACCACAGAGAAGAGATCAGTGCCTGCCCCTCCTCTTCCTCTCACGAGGAAGTTGCAGGCTGCAATGAGGTCTTCCCTCAGTCTTCTCGAGGCTGAACAGACCAAGTGAACTCAGCTGCTCCTCAAGCCCCTTTACAAATCTCATGGCCCTCCTTTGGACACTCTCTAATAATTTAATGTCTCTCTTAATATTGTGGCACCCAAAGCCACACACAGGACTCGAGGTGAGGCTGCCCCAGTGCAGAGCAGAGAAGGACAATCCCCTCCCATGCTCACCTGGTGATGCTGTGCCTGGTGCACCCCAGGACTATTTTTCCTTATGTGTCTGGTGTACAAAATCTCCCTTTTGATGAACTTAATTCTGATATTTTGCAACCATATTAGATTATATTGGTGGAGGGTCTGGTATCAGTTTATGATATCTTCACCTATAATAGACACATATTTTTTATCCTTCTTAACCTCCTGTTTAATATGTATGATTCACAGGTAGAAATGCAATAATTTCACTAGATTATAAAAAATACAAACTTGACTGAATTGACAGATAATAAGATGTGGAAATGGTTCCATCTTTTAAATCACATCTAAACATATTTGCACTGTAAATTCTTAACTTCTACATTTTTGCAAACAAGTACATGTTCAGTTGTATTTTTTTTTTTTTATTTGTTCAGTTGTCCCCAGGGAAAAACTTCTCTATAATAGCAGCAACTATCAGTGATTTTTTTTTTAAGACTCTTTGAGTTAAGAACATAGTGACAGGAAAAATAAAGTAGGAGTAAATAACTGCCCATTTGTCAAAATTGTTTTCTATTCCTGAGGTAAAACAATAAAGAGCTAAACTGGTTACAGACCTGAGTTGCTGAAAACTTTTTCACACATTGTGCAATCAGTAATCAGAATTTGGCAGCCAGATTTTCCAGATATTCTGCCTAAGTCTAGACAGGTGTACGCTCTCAATTAGAGATCAAAAGTCTGAAAGGGAATTTCTGTTGGCCTCTGTGCTTCTGGGTATTGAAACAGTGGCTATTTTCTTAAATTTCCACTTGTCCACATCTATGCAGCACAAGGAAAGTGAACTGACTCAACAGGAAAGGGCACATGAGCTAGACTGGTGGTAAATAAGTAAGTAATCAGAGTGCAAGAAAGGAGATAAGAAACCATGAATCTAGATAAATTGCATGAGATGACGGACACAAAATGGGAAAAAAATCAGGGTTTTGCTTTGGCGAAGTCAAGGGAAAGCAGAGTGATTAACTGAGAAGCCTAGATTGTATTTAATTTCAATAAACTGAATAAGTTTGGGACTAGTTTGTAGAAATTCATGAATCACATGAGTTATCACTGAATTCTTCATAGCACTTTTGAATGCCCTCACCCTCTGTGCAAGGTTGGCCACATTAATGATGAGCTGTGTATCCAAGGTATACCCACCATTTGTTAGAGAGATTGCTATTTGGATTTGGTTAAAACTTCCAGGATCAATAGAGACAATTGTGTTCCAGTGCCTGCAAAGCCTCCCCAGCGTTGTTTAATTTATTAGCATAATTGTAGCTAGGAAATTTAGGTGTCTGCTAAGATGTCTGATGCAGAGAAAAGGAATAGAGAAATAATCCCACATGAACTCCAGGAGATAAGGACACAAGCTAAGAATAAATAAGGATAAATAAGAATAAATCAGGACAAAGAACCTGATGGAAGAGAAATGCAAGACAGAGTAATCAAAACCAGAATGATCTATGGCATCCAATCTATTTAATCTTTCAGCATGTAAAATTGTCTCACGTTTCCTCACCCTCATCACTCTTCTATTGTCATTAAGTATTTGTGAAACTTGCAAGTGTGAACTTAAAGTATTTTAAAGTCTTATTTGGTCTCCAAAATGAGTTAGAAAAAAAGAATAATGGTGTATTACTACTTCAAATGAAAGACATTAGAGATCTTGGTTATCCTCTTAAGTTTCTAATTCTTCAAGGTGATGTTACAATAATACATATGTTGCCATTTCTGAAGCAGTTTGAACTGTGTGACTGTTTAAATGAATGCATATTACAGGTGCAAATTCATATGAGGCAAATTAGAAAACATTCAAATTATACTAGCTGTGGAGTTCTCTTTCCATCCATTTGTGAAATCTCTTTCCATCCATTTGTGAAATCTTACACCAAAAAGAAACTTTTTACAAGAAACTTTTATGTCATCGCATATAATAAACAGAGTACATCACACAGCATAGAGAATCAAGGAGCATAAAGGAGCTGAAAATGTTAAATGTTTTTGGTAAGCAGAAATTCTCTTCTTCTACTTTTTCATTGCTTCATCCAGTCTTCAAAGTTCTCACAGATAACCATAAAGTTCTTAGATAGCTTCATTCATCTTGAAAATGTTTATATTTTCCCCCTTCCTTCTAAATCTCCTTCTTTCCTTAATCTACACTTATATGCTATCTCTTGCCCTTGCTCTTGTCAATAACAATTCTTTTGCATCTTTCCAGGTGACATATTTTAGTGAATACTGAGGCAAATGAACAATACAGTACTTTAGGATTTCCACATTTTTCTTTCCAGGGGAACAACACTGTCTCTTCTCTTACCTCTATCTTTAACCTCCCTCCTACAAAATGATTTAACACCACCTGTAGTCTTTTTGCTGTTCTGTGCCAAGGTATTCTTGATTTTGCCCCAGTATTCCTGTGCCATTTTATTCACCAAGGAATCAGATTGTATCCTTCTTATTGAACTATTTCATTTCATGGATCCCTAGCTTGAAATCCTCCAGATGATGCACAGTCCTGAGTGGCAAAGCCACAGCTGAAAGGAGTAGGCATTACCCTTTTAACATTAAGAGTACTACAAAATCAGTCTTACATTCCTAGAACATTTATTTCTCAGACATTATTCTCAAAAAGAATATTTTTAGCTTAAATTATACTTATTTGCCGTTTCTGTTTTCTATTAAGATGGTAAAGCTATTATGTCATAAAAATCCAGAACATATCCTGATTAAATACATCAAAACGAACAGCAACTTGTGATTAAATTATTATATGTGTATTTAAAGCAGATTAAAACTGCAAGGTTTGGGTTATCCATTTAAAACTGAATCTAAATCAAATATACAATAGAATCTTCATGATAAAATATGGTTAATTTAAACAATATAAGGATGTCTTTTAGGAAACAAATAGAGAACAGTATATATTTTATACTTATGTGATTCAAGGCAAATCTTATAGGCAGTTCCACTCTTTTAATTATCTTGTTTTGTAATATTAGCATTCTTTCTTTTTATGCACATTGCACCTCAGTTGCAATGTGCATAAAAAGTTGCTTAAGAAGTATAAATCCCAAATCTATAATGCATTAAAATATAAAAACTATTCAGAAGAGAGCTTTGAGTTATTAACTCTGAATTGTGAGCTATTCATAAGTTTACACTTCAAAACATATGAAAGGAAATGAAAGTGAAAACATCTGGCTCATAATAAAACCTTTTAAAACATTTTCTTATTCAAACTTTATATATTTTCCTTTCAAATTTTTAAAGATTTATGTAATTATTTAAACTGAGATTTGATTAAAAAAGCAGCATAGGATTATTCTTCCAAAAATACAACTGTTCCTTCAGTAATCTTACATAATTTGAGTCATGAGGGTATGAGGCACTCCTTTTAACTATTTGAAAACCAAGAAAAAGATATCATTTTCTTGACTGTCCTGTTGAACCTGTCAAGTCTGAAATATTGAACAGCTTGGAGATAAGAGATAATAATCTGAATCCATCCCAAGAAATGGTAAATAAATATTTTTGGATGATTATGTTTAAAAAAGAAAATATTTCTACAAAAATACAATTGATTGCAATGTAGCAAACAAAAAATATAAACATCTGCCTCTATAGGAAGCATATGTAATGTATGCACCACAATACCTGTATATGCAAACTGAACAAGGTCCCACAGTGCATTGGGGTCTATGCCTTCCATTTTGATCTCTTCTTGCTTGGCTTCACAAACATCACTTGTAAACATGGCAGCAAAGTAGTCAGAGACAGAACTGAGGACAAGTCTGCAGAAAAAGTAAAAAAGTGGTGTAAGTGGCTTGGATATATGTATTAGAAATGTCACATATTTCTAAACTTCTTTAAATACTATTTTCATAATTAAAAATTACTAGGAGGAATATATTATTAATGCACATTGGCACCAAAACACAGAATGGCATTTAATTCTAATTTGGTTTTGCCTCCTGTGATATGAACCAAGTGGTTCTTGAGCATATGACTATAAACAGACATAGAAATTAGCACTCAGTCTTTCTGATAACGTTCCAATCATGCAGATGTCCCAACTGTTAACAAGATAATCTTTCAGTATCAAATCATCAACTTCATAATGACAGGCATTTCATAATCCAGAGGTACTCTTCTTTGTTCCTAAAGGCTTATTTGTTATAAACTTTAATAATAGCATGTGACTTCAGACAATCTATAAACCTACTAAATATAATCTACTAAACTGTTAGTAGCTTAACATGCTTCTTACTAAAAATATGTAATAAAATCACTGTGTAATATAATGCTTTTGTTAATAAGCATGTCCAAGGAAAATATTTTGAAAATAACTACAAAATGTTCATAGCTTGCTGTTTAGGGATCTGATATAGATAAATCAATACCACAGCAGTATCAGGTACAACTGTAATTACTGGGGCTTTAAGTTAAGGTGTTCTTCCAAATACCATCTACAGTGAAATTCTGATCTTGTGAGGACTGAATATTCACAGATGATCTTGAGATAGAAATGTGGTACAGCTATAAATAGTGTACCATGTGCTTCCATAAAGGTCACATTTCTGGATTAATTTGAAAACATAATAAACAAACATATTAATAAAAGACACTACAATCACAACTGGAGAACTTGGAAAACAAGAGGAAAACAATTACCCTTTTGTATATTGTTAGCTAGTTTTTTCAGGGCAAATTATTATTAAAAAAATAGTGAAGATAAATAAGTTACTTCTTATCAGCCACCATGGTAATTGATTGCCTTTGCACTCTTAGCTCGCCCCAATAGCTAAGTAAAATATGACAGCTTGAATTGTTTTCATAATTTCACAGTGCTTTAAGCTGCTATATTTTACCTGCAAGCAGGGCAGATTGAAGACATATATATGATTTTTGCCTCTAATGATGGGAAATTACTAAATAGGTAAAGTACTTTATCACTTTTCATGTTGTGCTCAACTCCAGCAATCATGAATTTTAGAAGTAAACATCCTAAATCATAAACAGTTTACATTTATATTTATTTAATGACTAAATGTCAATGGATGACTACAAAAACATTAACTTAGAAATAGGCTTTGGTGCTGCCACTAGAAACTCCTAATTTACTACTTTTTCATCACTGAGGAAGATTTTCTTCTACATTTGCTTATTTATTCTATCCTAATTATATATTATTATATTTCTAAATCTTCAACAAAAGCATCACAAAATCACAGAAAGGAAAAACATGATGATTTTATATGAGATTATAATTCTCACAGACATGTAGATAGAATTATAATTTTCACAGAGATGTAATTTAGGTATGTGATGGAGATTTTAATTTGAGACTGTTTCATTCATGGATATTTAATTTCATATAATTTTGCATTAGCTGTTGCTTCAGATTTACTAGCCATCATTTACATTCAGCTATGGATATTCAATTTGATCACTTGCCAAAAGCAAGGCCAAAACCCTCGGCTGCATCAAAAAAAACAAAAATAAAAGGACAAATTAATGACCAGAAATTTTAATACACCAGTTAATGATCAGTGAAAATATTTTCAAACAGTAATATCTTGTATTTTAAATTCACGTGATTTATGTTCAGCAGTTACTTATTATATAACCTTACGGTGTATGTATATATATATATATATATATATATATATATATATAGGGTCAAATATAAAACAAAAAAACCCAAAAAACAACAGAGGTAGGGCGGAAAATAAATAACAGAAGGATTAAAACTCCTTCATAAACTTCTATAAAAAATGTGTGATTTTCCACAGTTTCTGTGAGGAAAGTTAAAGATGTTATCTAATGGATTTCAGCAGCAAAGAAGCATTCAGTCTACAAGAACACACAAGAGCGAGTCCAAAGTGGGAAAAAAAAGCAAAATAAATAAGACACGTGTCAGGTACTCAGCATTACCCATTTTTCTTAGAGGTTTATCGCTACTGGTTCGTACCACCTATCAAAGAAGATGGCTTTAATGAGCAGAAAAGTTCTGTGATGTAGCAGCTCACCTACAGGAGCAAGACAAGCTTTTGAACATAGTGATAAAAAAAAAGGATTTTTTTAAAAGTGTCTTATGTTAATCAATAGTTAACAGAAATACTGAATCAGCTATTTCATCCACTTACTTACCAAAAGACGAAGTTTCATGACACTAACTTTTACCTTGGGAAGTGCTCTGCAAGTTGAACTGAAGAAAGGGGAACTTGCTAATTACATTTAATTCCCAGAGGTGACACCTTTTGTAAATCTTTATTGTATTCCAGGGTTGAGATGGAAGATCAAAAGTGAGAAATCAAAGAGATCAATTAATTTGTAATGATCTGCTGCTTTCTGTAGTTCAGAAGACTCCAAACAGCCCTAAATCTTGGTTTAAAGACATGTTGACCTATTAATCAAGAAAGGTCAGGTGGCTGAGGATGACACCTTTTCAACTTTGGATCTGGCAGTGAGAATACATAATAAACTCTTTCATGCTTGAGACTCATAGGAGGTAATTCATGGCTTAAAATGAGTCTGTGAACCCAGAAAGATTTTTTTCCAGATTAAGGGACTTCTTTCTTTTCACAGGTAATTTCAGCCTGACCAATTTCTGATTTCTTTTATGAGTAGCCCATATGACTGATTAGGGTTGTGACCTTTTTTTCCCAGGATATCAGATTTTATTTTAGTTTATTATAGAATATTTCTTTGCTACTTTCACAACTGTTTTCATATACACTCTTGACAGAGAATTACCTCAATACTGATGGTGCTTTTATTAATTAAAAGAAGAAAACAAACTTTGATCACTTAAAATCTTTAAGAAAACTCTTATAATATTTTACTGCCAACTGAGTAGAATATCAGATGTTATTTGGACTAAAAAATCATAGGCAAGACACTATTTTTTCTCCACATATATTTATGCTAATTTACACAGGAGCTGAATATTCTCGAGAACTGGGTCCATGAGGATCTCATGAAGTTTAACTGGACCAAGTGCAAGGTGCTGCACCTGTGTTAGGGCAACCCTCAGTATCAATCCAGGCTGAGGAATGAAGGGATAGAGAGCAGCCCTGCTGAGACTGTCTTGGTGATGCTTCTGGATGAGAGGCTGGAATGTGCACTCACAGCAGCCCAGAAAGGCAAACATGTTCTGGGCTGCATCAAAACAGTGGTGACCAGCAGGGTGAGGGAGGGGATTCTGCCCCTCAACTCTGGTGACACCCCACCTGGCCTACTGCATGCAAACAGCTTTCATTTGCAAAGATTCTAGGGAAAAAAATGGCAATATTTAGAATTTTTCCACACTAATTTTAATTTTCATTTACCTTTTGACAGATGGCATTGTGAAAGTATGCATATATATATATATATATATATATATATACTCATATATATGCATTCATAAGTATTATTTCTTTTAAAAAGCTGCAATTTTAAGCTCTAAGTTCTGAAAGGAATAAAATGTCACATTCAATAAATACTGGTATAATTCATAGCATAGGAAGGACATCAATCTCTTGGAGTGAGTCACCAAAATGGTGGCCACCAAAATGATTAGGGGGGATGGAGCACCTCTCCCATAGGAAAAGATTGAGGGCATTTGGCATTTGGCTTTTTCAGCCTAGAAAAGAGAAGACTTAGGGATGACTTAATTGCTGCCTTCCAGTACCTGAAGGAGCCTTTAAGAAAGGTGGATAGGGACTCTTTATATAGTCATGCAGTGATAGGACGGGGGAGAATGGTTTCAAAGTAAAAGAGTAGGTTCTTTCACCCTTTGAAGTCCATTTCAGCTACTGCACCTTTTTTCCAGTCCATAAAGTAATAGCATTAGTATTCTGGTTTAATACAGTAATAAAATATCTTTAGCTGGAAAAAGACCCTTAAGGCTCCTGAAACAAAAATAAACCATGTGATTAAGCGCATGTTCAGATGCTCCTTGAACTCTTCTCACTTTCCTGGGAAGCCTATTGGAGTGACTTACCACCCTTCTGCTGAAGAACCTTTTTCTAATATCCAATCTGAACTTCCCCTGACTTCATTCCATCTCCTTGGGTCCTGTCACTGGTCACCAGACAGATGAGATCACCACCTCCCCCTCTGCTGCTCCCCTTGAGGAAGCTGTAGACTGTGATGAGGTCATCCCTCATCCTTCTTTTCTGTAGGATGAACAAGCCCAGGGACCTCAGCTGCTCTCCTTGTCCATTTTTCCTTCAAAACCTTTCCCCACCTTGGATGCCCTCCTCTGGACATCCTCCAACAGTGTGATGTCCTTATATTGTGGCTCCTAAAACTGCAGATAATACTCAAGGTGAAGATGTACCAGCACAGAGCAGAGAGAGGCAATCGCCCCTTGATGGGCTGGCTATGTTGTGCCTGGTGCTTCCCAGGGCATGGTTGGCCATTTGCTGCCAGGGCACTGCTGACTCTCATTCAACTTGCCAGCAACCCAAACCCTCATATCAAGATTATCAGTCAAGGTTAATATTAAAAGCTTATCTAAATTGCCTTGCTGCTCCTCTGATAGCAAGAATTTTTGCTGTTTTTGTTGGTCTTTCCCAACCATATTACTTGAATGAATTG
The DNA here is from genome assembly GCA_025504685.1 of Leucosticte australis. Lineage (NCBI taxonomy): Eukaryota > Metazoa > Chordata > Aves > Passeriformes > Fringillidae > Leucosticte > Leucosticte australis. The sequence goes on from JANIJU010000001.1 coordinate 63,435,354, forward strand.
TTTCTAAACTCACAGACAGTGGGTTGTGTTAAACAACTCTCTTCAGATGAGTTCAGATGATATGGGAAGTTCCTCAAACCTTACAGATATCTGGGAATAACATACAGCTGCTGCACTGCTTTTAGTCCATGTTTGCCATGTGGATCTGTTACTGACTAGTGACAGAAAACAGGTCTTCAGACTATAATTTGCATCTTCAGACTAATTTCTTCTTTCACTCCCTGCTTCTAGACTTTCCTTCCTTCTCTGCCTGGTTCTCCTTTCTTTTCTGCCTGGTTCTTTATTCTTCCATCTTGTCTTTCAGTTAAACTTTCTCCATTATTTTTTTTTCATTTTACTACTACTGTTTTTTTTAACTTTGTCTCTCTGTAGTAGCACTCAAAATGCATTGAAAAAGTTGCTACCACCCAGAGCACTGAAACAGACAATGCTAACTGCATTTTGCTGAAGGGGTTTTATTAAATTTATCTTCACATGTCATTCAAGTACTAGTAGAAAGATTTGGGTAAGCTTACTAAAGTATTTGTTGTTTCATATGTTATTGGTAATTTTCCAATAGTTCTGTACTATCTTTTCTGCCATGGTAGCAGTCCCCCATGATCCTTTCCTTGAGTATTGGAAAGAAAAAAAAACAACCTATATGTTTTTTTGATAGTAAGAGAAAAGAGAAAATAAAAACTTGTATTTCTCATTATACACTCAACTATACCTGACTATATTATAACAATAACAAAAGTAGATTTCCTGGTTTCTCAACAAATGCAATGGAAGTCAGAACTGTAAGCTGAGGATGTAACTCCCCTTCTGCATCTTCTTTGCATTTTCTGGTTTTACTGAATTTTCTGTTTTATTGAATCCAGTCTCTGTTATATAGGTGTGTTTTAATTGGATAGGGGCAGGTGAATTTTAGCCTTATATCACATTTGTTCTTTTTTTTAATACCTTCAGCACAGAGATCCTATCTTGTTTAGTGCAGCATTACTAATCAAAATGTCTTAAATTACAGTCTGAGTTTAGAGATGTTCTAACATTTATGCAGCCCTAGATGGAAGTTTTCATGAACTCTCCAGCACAAATATGAAGGTTCATCTATCATTTGCAGTGACTTTAGCTCTTTTCTTCCCAGGATTTTTGATGTTTCTTCAGCAGCTGTAGAATACAGCACTTCAAGCACAGTTATCTAAAACCAGTGCAATTCATTTAAATTGCCTTCACTCAAAACATGCAAATCATTGATGGCAAACACGTCACATATTCTTAATTTTATGTTGACCCATCTGATTATTGCTTGATTAACAATTTTCATTTACTCTGATCATGCCACTATAGTTCTGAACAATATTTAATTCCCAAATGCACAAAAGAAGTACATGGAAAATGAAAGCAGAGATGAATGATGTGGAAGAAATATAGAAACATTGTGTCAATGTAAAAAAAATGGAATTAGAGAGGCCCAAATGCCAGGCACAGATGCAGACAGCAAGAGATTTGATAGTAAAGAAGTGTTTCTGTAAATGCCTTGGAAGCAAATGCAAAACTTTTGAAAGATTTTGTGCACTGCTCAGAAAAGCTTTATTTGGTTCAGTCTTTTTTTTTTTTAATTTATTATGTTGTGTTTTGAGAACAAGTTTAAGGTGTAATACAGGAGGAAGCTCTACAATGTTACTGAAGGGCCACTCTCTCCTGTCTGTAATGGATCATGACAATTGCAGGAGGTTTCTAAGGACTGGAAAAGTCAATTTCCATGTAAATCCCTAAGAAGAAGGATATATGTATACCTATAGACTTGCTTGCCTCACCGAGATCATGAAGCAAATTTGCCTGGATGACACATCCTGCATCACTAAAAACAGTGAGGATGATAAAAACTGGAACAGGCCAACAAGAGAGGAACATCCACAAGAGATGATATTTAAAAATTAGCTGTGTATGACCTCAATGGTCTAACCTTGCAGTTGACCCTGCTTTGAGCAGGGAGAGTTGAATCTGTAATTTCTAGGATTGCAATGACTACAGTAAAATAAGCTCACTGTGCTTGTCCAGACACACCTGTCTAAACAAACATAGAATAAACACTATCAAAACTTTTCCAGTTATTTGAGACTTGGAATTTTGACTGCAGACCACAGAGAAGTAGAAAATTACATGTAAAGGTGTCCAAAGTTTTATTAGAAAATCTAAATAGGATTATGGGTATTATTTCATGGTTAGTCTTCTTATTGGGGCATGTTTTCAGCTCAGAAAGGATTTATATATACTGTAGAATTGAAATGACAAATGTGAAAATAAATTTACTACTAAAAGGTATGCATCCAAACATGAACAGCTGTATTAAAAATAATAGGGGAAATGAAATAAACTAATTTAAAAAAGCTCATTATTTAAATATAGTAATGAAGATTCTGTCTGGTTTTACTTCTTAGCATTTGGAAAATAACTTTGGCTCTGCAGTCTTGTATCTTGCACGTTTTTTTCTTTTACTTACTGTTATAGGAGTTGGAAAGTAGACTATCCAGCTTTTTTGTTTAACAGGAATAGTCTCTGTGTCCATATTCACTCAGGGCAAAAGGAACTTTGTAAGGTCCAAGTTTGCCAGGATGCCCTTAGAGTATTCCTCTGCATCAGGAAGTTAATTTATGAGTTCAGAAATGCATTGGCTGTTTTTCTGACTTCCTGCTGGAAAACCAAAATCCTGCTCTGAATTTAGTATCTCACCAGAGAAATCAGGACACAAGCAGGGAATAGATTACCCTTGGTTTGCAGCCTTATGCAGAGTTCAGATGCAAAAATACTTGCTCACCTGGAAATTCTGAATTATTCTCTCTCTTTTAATCTAAACTCTAGGACCATATTTTTATTTTCATGCATTAAATGAAAACCTATTACTGAGACCAAAATCTCAATGAAGAATAACTATTTTAAGTTTAATTTTTATCCAAAACCAAGTATAGCTTCATAAATACTAGCTGCTTTAATACCAGACAATCTTACATAATTTTAGAAATTAAAATGTACTATAATTTTTATCCCAATAATTATAATTAAAAGTAAATAAGAACTTTTCAGTTCATTGAAAGGCACAGGTCATAGGAAGAAAGCATTCAGTATTCCACTATAAGTGTCTGAGAGACTCTGTACAACAGACTCATCGCAGAATCAGGATCTTAAGCTAGAAATGATGCAGTTCAGTGTAGCTATACAGCACCCCATTTCAGGAATTCACATTCTCTTCACATAAGAATAGCATCACAGCAGGGAGAATTGTTAGTCATTCTCACCATCAGTTTGCTAGTTGAGCGCTACTTGAACTTTTGAAATCTGTACAAAAAACCCTTACCTTCAAAGCCCCAGCCTTCAAACCCTCCTTTTCCAGCCACTTACATGTGTGTTTAAAGAAAGAGGAAAGAATCATGAGGGACAACAGGAAGCACTGTTCTAAGAAATACACCCACCCAAAACATTAACTTTTGTAATCTCGATGGTTTGTGCCAATCTCCCACCTGTGTGCAGGTATCTTGCGATCCCCAGCAATCAGGATAACATCACAGAGCTGCTGCTGCTTCAAGTAGCTCTCCATTTTCCTGAAGGTTTGCTCTGCGTGGTGAACAGCCTGGTAGAATTCCTCAGAGCTACAGGAGTCCATGTCACAGTGGGGTGGCAAGGGGTGGCTGCCTCCTGACAGTCTGTAAACAACAAGAGAAGCTCCAGGTTGGTAAGATGGGACCAAGTGTTGACCCCAGCACAGCTTCTAGAATCCGATGCATGTAAATCAATGCATCCTCTCCCTGTTCTCATCACTGGAAGTACAAGATAGAAAAGCCTTGCTGCATTGGGAGAGAAATGGAAAAAGCAATCTTTCCACTGATTGTGAGTACCCACCCTAGTTCACTTTCTCAAATTCACATTCATTTTGCACCCCTTGGGAAAAAAAAAATAAAACTCTAATTGGCTTAATTTGTAATGAACCCTGATATTTTCACAATGAAAAATTTCATACCTAATTTTATTCAAAAATATTTATTAATAGAAACTGAATTTACCCTGCAAAGATAATGATGTCTATGTTAAAAAGGAAAAAAAAAAGCAAATAAACTGGAGAAAAATGTTTTGTTTTGTTTTTCATTATATAGCCATCTATTCCTAGTTTGAAATTACTCAGTTCAGTGTTGCAGTAGAAAATCAAAGTGTCAGAAAGCACTAGCCCTTGAGGAAACTAGGAAACTATGCTAGAATTTCTAAATAGTTCTCAAAACAGATGATACCCTCTTCTTTTAAAAATATGTAATGAGATGGATTCAAATCAAAGCCTTAAGATTATATGTATGACTTTTAGTGTTGAATATGAAGGATTTCACAGATGAAGCTAATTTTTTATTCTTCAATAGATATATAGAAAAGAGTTTATAATAATCAATAAAGAGCAATAGACAACTTATCTTAGTCCAGCATATGAAACAGTATTATAAATTATTTCAAAACAATCTCATTTTATATATTCTATTGAAATAGAAATATTACGGAGCACATAAAAACCATTTTTTAATTTACAGCAATAATACAACAGTTTCCTTATTCAAGGTTTGAATTCAGTACATATTACATGCAAAAAATTATATTGAAAGATGTGTAAAAAAATGCAGTCCACATTCCTGGTGCTGGGAAAAATTTTGAAAAGTGCATAAACATAACAATTCTTAAAGATGGAAATGAAATGCAGTTATAAAATAAAAATAATAAAAAAAACCCAAATTCTTGAGACATGCTAGTGATTTGCTTCTGAATTATGTTTTGTACAAAAGTGTAGTCTCCTGCAGTCGCTGTACAGGGCTCAGCAGGTTTAAGCAGTAAGAGCTGGTCCATCTTTCTGTGACAGGAATCACTAGGCTTCACAGCACCCCTTTAAAGTAGCTGGAATCCTGCCTAATTGAAGGCGACATGCAGGTAATTTCCCAGGGAAGCAACACAGCTACTTCTGTATCTCACTCCCCACCACCTATTCTGTGCCACATACTGGTACTAACTTAACAGAATGAGTTATGATTCAAAATTAAGTAAAGAGAGGTTAACTTTACTTAAAATTCATTTAAAATAAGTAAATTCACTTTTGTAACATGAAGTTGGATAGCGAAAAATTATCATTTGGTTTAAATTAATTGATATTTTTATTTTTATGCTGCAAAGGTTTTAATATGGCTGAGCCTGTCTATAGGAAACTGAACTGGCAAAATGTTATTAAATGTGATTCCTCAACAGAAACAGTAACAAACTGGTGATTTAGAAAGAAACATTTGCTTAATTCTGTTACAGGTAATATTGTTATACTGCCAAGTACTTGATGCCAGATATTTCCTCCTGGATAAAACAAACACATTCATTCTGTGAGTGACATAATTTGCTTATGTGTTCCTATCTAATCTGGACTCCAACCATGTTGATCAGAAATCGAAGTTTATTGTCCCATCTTTGGTTGATCAACTGATGCTTTCCCACAAAACTCTACTGACAGAGAGTTAAGCTCATTAGAATGGGCAGTGGGCAGATATTTCAGCTCCATTTTTTTCTTCTTATTTTCCATTTTACATTTGTATCCATACACAAATGTCTTTAGTTTTATTGTTGGAGAATCAGAATGTCAAGTAATTTACAAGAAATAAATTAATGCCTAATAAATGAGGTTGATAGGTTTAAACAGACATGTTTCTTCCTCTCCTCTGGGGAATTTAGGAGTGACAACAGCAGTTCTGAGAAAGGAAAGTAACAAGAATGAGCAGATCTTAGTGGGTTCATACTGTTTGTTAGTTCAGAAGGTAGGTCTAGGTCAGCTTAAATTTGAACTGATAGGATACTAGTCCTGAATCTTTTTGGCTATTCAAAATGCTGTCTTTTCCAGGACAGAAAAAGAGAACTATCCTGATTGAATTTATGCAGTTCCAGTGAAGTAAGATTGCACTGTAATAAGCTTTCTCTATTTTGTTCTTGAATTGCTAGGCAGTGTTTGCCACAAATTTTCCTCTTTCCTGCTAGCCATTTCTAAGCAACATTTTCTACCCACTAACTCAGTGTATCTGTCACTTAGCAAGTCAATAAATGACTGCTCAAAAGCAAGCCACCAACAACCAAAGCATATTTTAAATGCTATCATGAAAAATAGAAGCAATAAGCTTGGTAGAAGACAGTAAGTTAATCTTTTATTTATTTTCTAAGAAAGCCCAGAAAAAAAGCCTGCTACTTATCCTATTCAGGAGCTATCTCTGTTACAAATGCTCTGTCTGCATAATCAATGCTTTAAATTCAGATAGCAACTTGTTAAATTAGGAATTAGTTAAAGCAAATACAATTTATTACCAATTACCAGTTTGTGAAAGGCATATATAGGTGCTCAGGGCCGATTAGCAATATGAAAATCACATTTTCTCTTTGCATATAGTGCTCTTGTTTAGGTGCAAGCAAATCAAACCACAAATGGAGTGAGAGGCTTTGTGATTGCATTCAGCAGCACCTCCAACACCAATTTGACTGAAAATTTCCTAAGTCTTTCAAAACCCTTTTTAGCATTTGTGTACCTCAAAATTCTTTAATCAGTGAACTGGACAGACTCCAGGTGTACTTTTTCATAATCTTCCTCAGCTGGCAAGAGCAAAGCCTGAACTCAGTGTGGAAATTTCAAACATTTGGGAGCTGTCCAGCCTAAAACACTTTAAATGACTTAGTTAATAGCACAGAAATAAGGAAATCAAAACTTTCTCAAGATTACAGCAATGCTACTGAAGGGTGACTGCAGCATGAGAATACTAAAAGGTTCACAAAAATTATCAACATTGCAAATAACCAATAATCTTAAAAGGTTTTTTTAATGAAATGGCAAACCGGAGTGCACATTGCATAATAATAAAAAAAATAAAATAAAAAGGAAAAAATCCACCTTAGCAAATTTGTACAGGCTATTTTCAGTGCTAAGAACAGCATCCTGCTCTTAAAAGAGAAATTATTAAAGAGCCTGAAGGTGTAGAGAAAAATCCAGACTTTGAGCTATCACAGATATTAAAACAATGTAAACAGAAATAAAAAACTAGAGAATCAAAAACATCTGACTCCAAAATGGTCCTCTTTTAAAAGGAAAAAAACCACTGATTTGAAGAATGGAGAAATGAAAACCTTTAAGCTAAAGTAACATTGTCAAAGATTTAAAGAGAAAATGCCAGGGAAAAAGGAACTTCACACACAGATTTAGCTACCTATACCTTTCTTGTTAAGCAATTAGCAAAACCAGGAGTTAAAGCATATCCTAAACAAAAGAATAACAAGAAGTAATTTGAAATAGAGAATTTACATGACTTGAAATTATACCACATTTCTCTGTGTAAACAGAGGCTTTGATTTAGAAATGTTTCCAATCTGGAAATTCATAGTGGTGCAGAAAACAACAGATTCATATCACTGTGTATAGCAGAAAACTTTACAGAGTACTTAGGTATTTTAATCACTCAATTTGAATACTTTTTTTCTTCATTCCACTGTAGGCCCTGGCACCAAATAAAGAACTCTTTAACCAGAAAATGTCATATAATTTCATCATTACTGGAATATTAAATCCTGTTGTATTTAACATTTTATTTTCGGTTTTCACTTATGCAGGATTGATCACACAAACTTATCCAGAACCTGTTCAATTTAATTTAGTGTATATTATTGGGTACATATCCAAAATACATAGTCAAGAAATAAAATATATCCAGTCCTTCAGTGAAATAAACATTTCTTTGCTATTTATAACTTGCAAAGCCAGAAGAAGTATTCCATATGCAAGAGTGAAAAAAAAAAAACTTCACACAATTCATTCCCTAAAAATTACTTATTGAATGCTTAAAAATCAATAGCCTGTGGAATTGCACCATCTAAGATGGACTGTCAGAAGTCATGGCTCTCATTAGTGATCACTTGCAAAAAGGCAAGAGGGAGTTTTATAAAGACTTTAAGATTTCTTACTGCAACAGCAAGGTTAAAGTTCTATTTGTGAACAAAAGCTATGCTTTTTGTTCTGCTACCAGCAATCATATCTGCAACTACAGGCTCAGCCCAGAGTTTCAGCAGGTAGAAGTGTCAGATAAAAAAATAATCAGAACATCAAATAGGACTTTTTAATTTTACCAGATTCACTCAGATGTATTGGTCCTGTCTCAGAGATCCCTTTTATATGTAAATTAAAAAAAAAAAAGAATCCAGTGAATATTATAAATAGATAAACCTGCATAATGTATACTTTCCCATGGTATCTCCTCCTAATGGCAATTTCTGAATCAAGATACTTGTAACTCATTCTTTGAACACCATAAGGCAAAATACAGTCATAGGACATCTGTGTGCCCAGCAAAAGTGTAGCTGAATCCCCTGCTGTTCTGTATCTCTGCACCTCTTAAGAGTATCAGCAGACACAAGAAACAAAATACTAGCTACCAGTTTATTGCTTGATCCTGGACAAATTGTTTGAGGAGCTCTTCAGAAACATGGGAAGGATAATGAGAAAGGACTACTGTGCCCCATCAAACTGCTTCTATGGGGAAGAAATAGTTGCCTTGTTTAGGAGCTGTATTGGGTTTTGTTAGTGTGGGTGGGAGTGGCTTCTGTAAGCAGCTGCTAGAATTACTTCCATGCCCAGCAAAGCCAATTCCAGGCAACTTTAAGATGGATGTGCTGCTGGCCAAGGCTGGGCAAATCAGAAACAGTAGTAACACCTGCAGTCAGTGGAGAAGGAGAGGGGGAAGGTGCTGCAGGCTCTGGAGCTGAGTCCCGCGCAGCCTGTGGTGCAGACCATGCTGAGGCAGCTGTGCCCCTGCAGCCCACGGAGGATCAGGGGGATGCAGAGATCCATCTGCTGCCCATGGAGAAGCCCCACACCACACCACAGCAGGTGGATGCCTGAGGGGAGGCTGTGAACTTGTGGGAGCCCTGTGGCACTGGCAGGGACCTGCAGGCCTGTGGAGAGATGAGCCCATGCTGGAGCAGATTTTCTTTCATAGGATTTGTGACCTTCTGGGGGACCCGTGCTGGAGCAGCCTATGCCTGAAGGACTGCAGCCTGTGCAAGAGTGACCTGCTTGCAGCAGCTCTTGAAGAACTGCTGCCTGTGGGATGGACTTGTGGTGGAGAATTCCATGGAGAACTCTCTCCAGGGAAAGGGGGATCAGTTCAAAACACTCTCAGTCAGATTTCTTCTTATCTATGATCCTTCACCAGATAATGACCTAACCTAAGCTACAAGCATAGACCTCTCTATTCCCAGTGGTGATAAACCAACACATAAAAATTCCATAGCCTCCTGAAATACTGGGGTTTTTAGATTTCAGTTCTTTTTAAAATGTCTTATTTTTGCCTTTTTTTGTTGTAAAAATAAAATGTCAAATAAAATTAATTAATGAATAATTATTAAAAAATTTCAGTGTTCTGAAAGCAATTACTTACAAAATTCAGTAATATTGATGAAAAATGCTTTAACTTCCCTCAGTCTTCCCCCATTTTTTCCAGATTTTATTACTTTTATTGATGAAATCAGTTTGTTCCACGTCCTATGCCCTAAGAATCACTTAAACTGTTAGGATGTTTGGTTCATTCTTTAAGTATTCAATTGATCCTTTATCTCAGCATACTTTTTCATCTTTTATCCTCCACAGTCTTCTAAACAACTACTTCAAGCTTCCTAGTTCCTCTCCTCTTTCTCCACAGTCCAGCACCCAGCATTAAAAATAGCATAAGCTTTTGCTCACCTCTGCTAGTACTCCTACCAATATTGTGCTCTGCCTTCTGCCAATATTACTTTCAGCATCTCTCTCCAATACTTACAGCTCCCAGCAATTTAGATTCCATGGATGAACAACTAAATGGGCTCAGCAGTCCAACACAGCTTAGACAGATATTCAAAAAATGGAATTTCCAAATAAAGACTGAGAGTGAGCATCAACAATTATCAATAGAACGATTTCAAACTTTGAAAAAAAATTAAAATATCATAATATAATGCTTGCAGAAAAATTAAGTATATGTGAAATTTGAAGTTTGTTGGTTTGGTGGTTTTAAATTAAGTCAGAGGCTGGGGGGTTGGGATGATGGGGCTTTTTTCCTCAATGGACAGAAAAATGCCACACTGTAATGCTTTTATTTGAAAAGGTTAAAAAAGGTTTCATTTTCATATTGTCTTACATTACAACTTTAAATTGCCTTCAAAGACATAGCAAAATCCTTATAAGGACAGCTTTTATCAATTTTCTTCACTTATGAATTTTCAGGAGGAAATAATACATTAGAGTATTCTGATGCAGAGGTTTCCAACTGAAAATTTCCAGGTCTGCGCTACTAATGGGGATGTTTACTTTTAAATTTGTGTATTCTGAGAGGGAAAACGAAAATAGCCCAGACAGAAATGGTGCCATTACTGAGAAAATATCCATTTTATATAACCCTTCCAGTCAAAAAAAATTGTTAGCAACTGTTTTGGTGAAGACATGCAAAATTCCCCAAAGTATGCTTTTAGTAAAGAGCAAGTTTGTGGAACTGACTTAATTTAGTTTCACATATGATAACTGATTCAATTTGGTCTTTTAAGATTAGTTTTGTATTTTGGAAAGGGTTTTTGTTTGCTTCATATGTGTGTGTGTGTGTGTTTTCGTTTTGTTTTAATCCAGAATTTCAGATCTCATTTTAACAGCATTTGAGACACCTAATTTATGACTCTAAAGATCACTCAAAAATCACCATCACAGGCAAAAACCAGTTAACGTGGTGAAATTAATTTAATTTACTAATAATCAGAACAGGGGGATAATGAGAAATAAAACATATATCTTAAAACATTTTCCCCAATAACACCCTTTTTTTTGGGCTCAACTTCACTCACAATTTCTCCACCTTCCCCCTCAGAATCACAGGAAGATGGGGAATGGGGGCTGTAGCAAGTTCATCACATTTTGCCACTCCTTCCTCCTCAGGGGGAGGACTCCTCACACAGAATTCACAGAATTCACAGAATAACTAGTTTGGAAGAGACCCTCAAGATCATTGAGTCCAACCCAGCCCTAACACCTCAGCTAAACCCTGGCACTGAGTGCCACATCCAGTCTTTTTTTAAACACATGCGGGGATGGTGACTCCACCACTTCCCTGGGCAGACCATTCCAGAACTTTATCATCCTTTCTGTAAAAAACTCTTTCCTAATATCCAGCCTATATTTCCCTTGATGCAGCTTGAGACTGTGTCCTCTGGTTCTGTCAACTGCTGCCTGGTGAAAGAGGCCAACCCCCCCTGACTACAGCCACCTTTCAGGGAGTTGTAGAGAGTGATAAGGTCACACTCTTGCCCTGCTCCAGTGTGGATCCCTTCCCTAGGGTGCAGTCCTTCCAGAACTTTCAGCATGAGACTCCTGGGGTCACAAGTGCTTCCAGGAAATCTGCTCCAGTGTGGGTCCCCCTCTCCATGGGTCCACAGGTCCTGCCAGGAGCCTGCTCCAGCAGGCTTCCCACAAAGTAAGTCTCCTTCAGGCATACACCTGCTCTGGCCAGAGGTCCTCCACCAGCAGCAAGTGGATCTCTGCTGCATCATGAACCTCCATGGTCTGCACCACATGCTGCAGGGGAATCTCAGCTCCACTGCCTGGAGCACATCCTCCCACTCCTGCACTGACCTTGGCATCTGCAGGGCTGTTTCTCTCACATGTCGCTTTTTATTTTTCCCTGAAAATCCAAAATATCCAAATCATGACTAAAAAATGATAAATACAAATAAAAACTAAACTAAAAGATTTTTTGTCCTGACTGATAACTGAGTTGCCGGATAGGATCTAAGAAACTGAATATTTTATTCTATTTTGTTCTGTTCTGCACAATATCCACCAATCAAAGGAATATTTTATTTTTCTAATACTTTTTTCAAATACTGGCATTGCTTTTTATAGTGTCTTTGAAAAGTAACTAAGATCTCATAGTGTTTCTCTCACCATGTAAAAATACAACAATTTACTGTAGTGTAGCACAGCAGAAAATTCATACCTAAAATCATTCTCACCCTTTCTGAAACTCATTTCAACATAAAGATGATTATTTCATAAACCCTATTGCAAGTTCCAAGCACTTTCTAAAATCCAGAGAAAACTGTTGAAGGAAAGCTGATTTTTTAAGGTTCATCATACTGGTTGTGCCAGGCACCTGACAGCTATAGTAATCATGGTACCACTACAAACCTCTGTCACAAGTTAGCAGCCATCACACCTTCTTGGCAAATCACACTTTCTGCCCTCCACCCCATATCTTCAACCTATTCTGCCTCTAAATAATCTTGCTATGCAACAGAAAAAGATGCTGGTTGGACTCTCTCCCACACACAGCTAATGCAGCATCAACTGCTTTTTCAGCTTTGCATGCCCAAATAGAGGGAGCAGTTTGTTCCAGCTGTTCCTGGAAAACCGATGATTAACTCTAACAGAGTTCTCCTAGCTACACACAGTCACATTTTAATGACTGGGACACATACTGATATATTTTACACATTCACATTGCTGACAGAACTTTCTATTATATTGGATCTTGCTGTATGAATTTATATTTTGTATCATGGAGAATACAGGAAACAAAGAGCCTACAAGTATAAAAGCCCTGCAAACAGATACCAGGTGCATATAAACCTACACGATTGAAAAGTTACAGGTCTGTACTACTAATGGGGACATTTACTTTCCAACTTACATATTCTGAGAGGGAAAATGAAGGACAGCCCAGGCAGAAATGGTTCCATCACTGAGAAAATATCCATTTCATATAACCCTTCCAGTTGAAAAAGTTTTTAGCAACTGTTTTGCTCATGCTATGCAAAATTCCCCAAAGCATGCTTTTAGTAAAATGGAAGTTCAGTAAAAGGCAAGTTGCTTCCTGAAAGGAGGCAACCCATTCTTCCTGAAAACACAATACAGAAAAAACTACACAGGAAACCTCAATTTTTAAATACATACACTGTTGGAGAACAATCAAGCACAACCAATTTTTCTTAAGTTGCTGACGGTAATATTTCTCTATTTCTAGCTCCAGACTCAAGCTACTCTGCTTCATCAGAGTACCACCCAGCTGCTCTGCTTTCCTTCCCTCTTTCCTTTTACTATCATAGAAGTAGACAAAATTCCTGCTGAAAGAAAACAACTTTGATTTAGAACAGGAATAAGCTTCTTTTAGAAGTAAGTAAGGTTCCTTCTTGAGATAGGCATTCTTTCTCCATTCTTCCCCAATCCCACCAAAATCATTGCCCTCATTCACCATGTTCAGTTAATGAAGATTTTGTCTCTGAGCTGAAATAATAAAAAAATAAAACTGTAACACTGCAAAAATGAAATCCCTTATATTTATGAGACCGTTTGCTTCTCCTTAAAAAAAAACCAAAAAACCAAAAGTTAATTTATTGTCTTCCAAGCCTTTTATGCTCTTATGGCAAATAAATACATAGAACAGGAAAGTGTCCTGCATCCATCGCAGGCATCAAGTAGCCACAATGCATTCACAGTCCATTCATATTTTAATTACCCAGTTGTTAATACAGTGGGGATATACCAGCTCCATTATGAAGACAGACTGACACCATAAAACTTTTTAACACTCTGGTTAAATATTTTCTAGCATTTTATGATTCCCCATTTCTACCAACCAAAAGTTGAATGAAAAGAATTATTAGGACTCAGAAATTCAAAACTTAATTTAACATAACCTCAAATTTCCTACAGATCTGGAAGTCCTCCTTGTGGGAAGTTTGAGACAAAGGGTAAAGACTGTTGTACAGGAGGCTAATATTACTGGCTTGAGCAGTTAGATGCCTGACAAGCAGAGGAAGAAAACCAAGCAGAAGGTGCCATGGTGAAAATTGGAGAAAAATTCTGTTTCCTTTCTTAATAGGTCAAGAAATTAATGGAAATGTATTGTGTACCACTGTGCACTATCAGCTGAGCAGTGCTAGTAAAACCACAGGCTTCACACCCTCACAAAGCACAGACTTTCAGTTTCCTTGATGCTCAGTTGTTAATACATCTTATTCCAGATGACAAACTGCACTGAGTCTTTGTGATTTACTTAAGTGGTCAAACATAACACAACAAAGTAGTTCTCCCATATAATTTAAGTATCACCACCCAGCATTTATGCAAATACTTCCAATGAGAATGAGATTTTTACAAACATACACACTAAAGATTGTACATTCAGAAACTGATGAAGCCAGTACTACACACAGGAGAGTTTTCTAATATACTATGGAGGAAAACTCCCATATCTTTCAAGCAGCTCTGGCTATAATTCCATTAGCAGCTGCTATCAGTAGTGTGTAACTCTCCAAGAACTGCCTCTTTAAAACTTCATAAAATCAGTGCCACTGACATAGATGCTCTCTTCTATTCCATGCTACTCAGAATAATCCAACTTCAGATTATAAAAGAGCAGTGCTAGATTTACTAGTGAGATACTTAAGATAGAGTTGCTTTTACTTCCTTCTGCAAAAGTGCCCTATTTTCTGAATGGATGGCCTGCATTATGCCTAAGAGAGATGCTTGTGTCATGTGTTAACGATCTAGTCATGATGAATGGCCATATCTATATGGATAAACTAAGTAAATTAGCTGACACAGTTACTCCTTCAGAGTGGGCACAAATACATACAAGGATGCAGATCTCTTTTTTATTAAGAGACATTTTCTTCCAACATTTAATTTGTGACATAGGGACTTTATATAAACAGAAGTTATATATGTGAGTGATGGCAATGACATTCAAAAAAGGATAAAAAGTATTTTATGAATATTGAATTTAGCATGCATTTCAATAAAATTTCATTTTGCTACTATATTATGTGCTGATATTCCACAGCATAGGTAGCATGTCAGAGCTTAACACACATTATGACTGTGATGGAAATCATGTCAAAGACCACTGGAGGCTGAATCTTTAAAATTCCCAGATTAAAATTCTAGTTCAGCTAAGTACTGCACTTGGTGAGGTGGGAGATCACAGCACACAAGCATGCACACGCTGCCCTTCAGTAAAATGTATGAATGATTCAGCCCTTGTCCTGTGGCAAGACAAGCTTTTATAGAGCTTGCAGCATTCAGAGGAAAGCAGCATACAATCTCTTCCTGCTATTTGTTACAGATCTACCAAGTGTCATATATCTTTTTGTGACTCTCACAAATTTCACAGCACCTGTAAATCAGTGAGAAAGATATGTCTGAAAAACAGAAATAAATTGTAGGTGATTTTGCCCTGCTGTTTTGAAGTGCCAGTACATTTTTTTGCTAATCCTGAAAACACCAATTAAAATTGACAATTTGGTGAATCCTGTCTAAGATGAATTTGATGGTTTCAGTTTCTACACTGCAGGATCACTACAACACTACGAATTTAACTCGCAAGCAATTAAATTCTACATATTTCATAATAGCTACCACTCATTAACCCAGCACAAACCCAAGCTGTGTTCTTCATCCTATGATCAATATGAAAAAGGTCTAATGAATTTTTCATATGCATGCATGGTAGCACAAACACCTAGCCATTAATACTGATTTTGTCTACTGCAGTATTTGTAAAATTACTATCTAGAGAGGCTGAAATCAGGCAATAAGAGTGATAGGCTAGACTGAACCAAATAAAAAGATAAGTACACATACATCCACATTAAATACTGCCCTTAATTTGCAAACTTGTAGGTATGAAACCTCCAGTCAAAGCCTCACTATTATGTACAGTTACAGAGAGCTACAGAGCAGCCTGTGGCATAATTAATGATTACCTCACAGGACTGAAAAAAACCCCAATGTTATTTTTTTCCACATCACTGACTGTGATTTAATTTTTTTTAAAACACAAAGTGTGACACAAACATAAAAACAAAACTTAGAATTCTGATTTTTTTTTTCCATTAAAGCCAAGGTATTTCTTTGTACCCCTCTGCCTTTTGCTTAATTTTTCTTGAAAGATGAAGTAGCTGAAATACTTTTAATCTCTCCTTCACAGATCAGTCTGTAAAACCCTAAGTAAGACCTTTCCCTGGAGAAGGAATCAAGAGCAGAGCATTAGTGCTCTGACCAGAGAATTAATTGCAAATAGCACGAAGAAGCCAGACCCTAGTGATCAGGAATTTTGCACTTTTTTTCTCATATCTTTAGAGAGATACAGATATGAGACAGTCCTGGAGGTACTCCCAGCTATACACATGAGAAAAAAGCAAGCTATAAAGAAAGGTGTATTTTTTTTTTTTAACCTGCCCTAAATTAGCTAGTTTATGAGGACTCTAAGTGTGATGGCTTTCATGGATCTCCATTTTGTGGTACTTGGCCTTTTGCATTAAACATTTGAGGAACTGAAAACCCTTTTTTCATTATGGGTACTCATCCTTAGGCCTTTCAGTACTTAACATTGCAGCGACAGTCTCCTTCAGAAGCTGAGCTCCAGTGATGACAAAAGGAATGTCTAGATTTCTGAATAACCACATTTCTACCTACATTCTATATAATGCAACACTGGTGCAAGTGAAAAGGAGTGTCCAGGAGCATTTTGTAACAACACTGATTGCTGCATACACTTCCCACTTTTTTCTTAGGCTATTACATCACAACAATTGCTTTGAGGCCATTCTCTTTCTTTTTCTTTCCCACTTCATATTTAGATAGAGAACAAGAGAAACAAGCTGCAGGTCGTATACATAGAGATAAAACCTATTCACATCTTTTGTGAATCTTTTGTCACATCTTCTGTCTCAGGACAGCTTTAAAGCGTGGTAGCAATGATTATTTGGATATATTTTTTTCTTTAATCCATGTGGAATTCATGAACTTGTCAAGTGCTTTAAAAATACCCACTTGTATTACAAAATATGTAATCCCCTAATTTCTCAGGTCTACAGAATTGTAAGCATACACTCCCAACTAGCTTCAGTGAACCCCACACCATTTCAAAATTAAGAATTACTGACTAGAATAAGATTTGTTTTAATCAGACTCATTATAAACCAGGCTAATTTGTACTGCAACTGCATCTCAAAAAAGTGCCTGCCTAGTCAAGTCTCAAGTCTACTTGTTTTTTTTTCTTGCATGTACTCACTTTTACTTTCTGAATATGTGCTTTCAAATGTCAAGCTAATTTCAGTGCATATGGACTAATTTGCAGAGCCTTCCATTCCCTGACTATCTGAATCAAACTTCATCTATGTAGAATAGCGTAGCTGTGAATCATAGTACTATTCAAACAGTAGTTAAGACCTGTGACTGATAGGTTTTTATACTTATTTCTTTAACTTTGGGATAAAATAAAATTCTAGCTCAAGTATACTTGGAAAGACAAAAAATTAAAGTTTATACCATTCATTAAGAAAATAATTAAATATATTACATCTTTAAGAACTCCTGCAACATTTATAAAGCTATAAAACAGCATCAAGATATGAATTGCAAAGTCAAATATGGAACAATTCTTTAAACTTCTGAGATCATTCTTGAATCAATTAAATGTTTTTATTATGGGATATTCATTCAACATAATTAATGTGATATGCGAAACACACTTCAAAATGATCACTGATTGTAGAATTTAACTTAGTTCTATAGTTATACAACTTATTAAAAGAAAAATATCTGAAATTCTGCAAAATATTTTAGAATTCTAACTCATGAATGTTCTCTTCATCACAATACTAGGCATTAAAATACAATGCATTGATAATACTCTATTTTAAAAATATTATAATGTTATAAATATTAAAATGTTACAAAATATAGCAGTACATTTGAATATTATAAATTATTAGTCTTTCTTGAGCAATCTAATATCCAGAAGAAATTATAAGATTAATATAAAACAGAGAACAGAAATGTACTTCTAATCAACCCACTTTAAAAATGTCTGTAACGCTGTTTATGTCTGTACCCAAGATTAGAATGATGAATTTTCACTGAGTTGTCATTCTTTGGATGAAATGCAAATATAATAGAACACATATGAGTGCCTTAAAAATAAATAAATAAATAAATAAATAAATAAATAAATAAATACGAACTTAAACTATTTTTTTTAAACTAGAAAGAATCTAGACATTACCCAAATTCAGTAATAATTGTCATTTTAAAGCCTATTTAGATGAAAGCAATCCTGCTTAGACAAAAAAAGCTCTAAGAATATATTTAGTGCTGTTCCTTCATATGACTCAGAAGATTTAGAAAGTCCTGCCTACTGCAAAGAGCATGTTTCTTATGCTTCAGACTTGAGCAAGCTACTACAAATATCCCTCTGGCATTAAACAACCAAAGATCATGAAGAATGTAATCAAGTAGGTACCACAGTCTTTTAGATTCATATTTAGAAGGCTGGGTTTTTTTCACTACATCTGTTCAAATGGAAGTTATGCGGATATATATATATATATATATATATATATATATATATATATACAGTCCTCATCTGTGTTTTCTAGTACACTTTCAAAATTGTCAAATTAAATGAAATCAAAACAAATTTTAAAAATTAAAACAAATTAAATATCCAAAAAGTGAAAAGCTGTTGTTGCACAAAGATATATAGATTTACATAAAATTGACTTTTTTAACAAATCAAATCCAGTAATCTATAATCTATAGAACAACAATATAGAGGCTCAACTAACATTCTTCTTCAACCACTTTAAATCCAGCCAAGCTACAGACATACTAGCATAATAGTAGTGAATTTATTACAATTAATTCACATTGGTGCAACAAAACCAGTCTTATTTCGTGTCTGACCTCACTAAGTTTCATGTAGAACCCAAGTGAATATGCTAGCATAGGGTATCTCTGAGAAACCCTTTTGCCTGTAAGGTTTTTGGGACTGTTCACTTCTGTCCTCAAATTTGAATAGCTCTAGGGCAATCTCATGTCAGCAAAAGGGACATGTGGGTTTATCTCCTCAGGGTTTGTTGCTGTGTGGCAAAATTCTTGCTACCAGAGTATTCCTCCATATCAGAAGTCTGAGGGGGAGGGAAGAAGTAAATTAACAGGAAATTCTGCCCTTAGTTTAAAAACTTAAATAAAATTTAAAAAAGAAAATTAAAGAACCAGACCAAAACCCCCACCTATAAGTACAGATCGCATCTAAAACATTTTAAATAGCTCTATGTTTTGTACAGATTGTCTAGTCCTGTGCATTGCCCTGGTAGGTTCATTATTTATTCAATTCAACAGCTAATATTCATTAGCTGTAGAAAGCATTATCTGCTGCCATATCCATTTACTTGCTTGAGATTATTTTGCTGAAAAGCCATTTCCAGTCATGACTGAATGTTGCCATATTTTTGGCAGCTGCAAGACAAAAGAGAAGGCATTAATGCTGTAATTACTAGCCTACCTCTAAGAATGATCATAGATATGACAATTTTTCACTATTGAAACTGATGCCTGGGATGAGGCATTTACAAAGTGCATAGTTAAAGAGCCCTAATTGAGGAATTAATTTCATTTAGTTGTCACTTAAAAACCCAACTTGTATGAAAAGGTTTTATAAGCGGAACACATCAAACTGTCGTACACATGTTTAAGGGCAGAATGTGACAACTTGGCAATGTTTTAGCTCTTGGCCAGAGATGGCTGTAGGCTATGAGAGCTTTGCTGACAGCTTTTTTCCTGTACCTGAGCAACTTGCATTCACAAACTTAGCAGACAAATCAATCCCTGTAAGCATGACCCACGTTTCATTAGGAGTGCTGTAAAACAAACACAAAGGTATCTGCCAATCTTCTTATTCTGAAGCAAAGATAACTTGTCTACCACTCTATACCATGAAATATTTTCTGTTAACAGGAAGTAATGTTAACTCTACTTACTTTAACAATAATTGCTTGATTGTGATTTTTTTTCATGGTTCATCAAAAAAGACACTGACAGTTCCAGTTTAAAGTCAAGGAACTTTGCTCCACATCAGTAAATTCCCAACTAGAGCCTTTTTTGTTTGTTTTTTTTTTTTTAGTAGAGAGGACCTTTAACTTCTCACTAATGAAAGATTAAGGCAGCACACTTGTATTTTTCATGCATGTTATGGTGGAGTACAATTTCTTTATTTCCAAATTATTTTGACAATCCTAATATTCATTATCATCACATTTTAATAGCGAGAAAGTAAAACAAGACCTACTATTAAACAGAGCAACAAACCAGTACATCTCTGTAGACTGTGTGGCCATAATATAGCAGTTACTATGTTTGTTGGATAATTGCAATCATTGCATACTATGCATTATGAAATTAGGTAAAATTTTGTGTGAGACTGACTCTTATTAATGAAATACACCTGCTAATGATTTTGATGTCTGCCAAGATTTGCTGTGATGGAGAATTCAATTTAAAATATTGATGTGTGCAAGCCTGCTAATTTTTGGGCTTCTCTGTTGTTGTATTTGGACATCTGTCAAGGATGCAATATGCTATTGGCAGGCTCAGATTTCCAGGATTCATATTTCATTGAAACTTATCCAGTCTGTTTGACATGATCTTTTTATCTCACTGTCAAAAAGAGCGATTCATTCATCCTATAATGATATGAAATCTCTCAATCATAACATGAAACTGCGACAGATTGTAAAATACTAATCATTCTTTCTGGACAGACCTTTCTGATTTAAAACATCACCACTGACAAGGCATCAACAGAAGTTATTTCAAAGGTACATGCAATGCTGGGGAAAAAATCCCACAAAACAGAACAAATAAACCAACTCTGTGAGTTTTCTTTCAAAATTGTACTTATTCAAGATTATTCTACTTGTGCATGTATGGAACAATCTCATCCCTAAAACATCACCAGAACACCAAAACACTCAAAAAGCCTAACTTCCAACCATTATGCTTGCCATTCTATGCTGCCTCTGTAAAAAAATTCTTGAAATGACATTTCATTACCACTTTTCTTGCTTTCAGAACAGTATGCTCACCTTTCTTAAGCAATTAATGATGACTTTATCATTATGGGTTTAATTTAATGCAAATTTATTACTAAATGATATATGTGCATGGCTAGCCCAAGTAGCTAGCCATAATTAAAAAAATCATGCACGATATCATTCTATTTACAATAAAAGACAGTAAAAGGTTATTGGTTTTATTTATTCACTTTTTTCCCTTGGTAGTATCTTTTCTGATGATTTAAAACCCAGTTGTAATAAAAATTAAGAAAAATCAATTTAGTACGTAATTTCACAAGCATCTCAGATTATAAAAAAATTTAGGAAATCATTTAACACGCTAGTTTATTTAGCAAGTTGATTACACATGGCATGTATATTATACAAGTGCTTTAATGTAAGACACATTAAAAAGTTATGGAAAAAATATATCCACAGCAATTAGTGGAAAAACAGCCACAAGAGTGCTTCTCCCTCAGGTAAAAATGAAGAAATCTTCAGGCTAAGCAAGATTTCCACGAGAATCATATAAAGCTCTTCAACCAGCAAAGGACAAGAAATACAAATATAGCATTAAAACTTTTCTTACAGTCCTTCAGTGGTATCTTGTGACACAGAAACTGGAGGGTACATTTTCTTAAAAGAAAAGTGAAACCTAGCCTTTTACCTTTCATTTTCCACACTCCAGAAAAACTACTGAATGGAGAGAGGGAACAGACCATTCAGGCATCTGATATGCCAGAACATTTTCTTTTCTGGGTTTTCCTTTGACTTAATCTATTAGGCATTTATATATTTATATATTTTTTGCCTAAAACATTTTGTATGTGTGAGTTTTCATATTTATATATATATATATATATATATATGTGTGTGTGCATGTATGTGTATATGAACAAACATACATACACAAACACATATTCACTCACTAAGAGCTTTGGCATATCACATTTAGCTTTTAATTTAACACCAAAAAATAATCAGTGCAATTCAAAAGAAGGAGTGAAAGCAAAATTTTATCAAGCACTGTTAGCAGTATTAGCGAGCTACACATGTAGGAGGAATTCAATTAGGTCAGGAATCATCTGTGAAGTTTCAAGTGGTTCACTGTGAAGTTCATCTACTTCTCATGCATTTTGCACAATAATTTTGACTGTAGCTGTCAGATCAGAGCACTGCTTTTTGACCTCCTCTAGCCTGGATAGCTGTACTTAGTTATTCCTAATAATGCTTTGAAAGAAAAAAAAAAAAAACCAAACAAACTTCCAAGGATTCATTGTGACCTGACTGCATTGTAGGCTGCATCACCTGCCTGTTAAATTCCAGGTGCAGTTCACGATGGTATTATGGGTCTCAAGGATTGTATGGTTAAGACATTAGTTCTCAGAAGATACCAGTGATGCACGGTACATCAGTTCAGTCAAGTTCAGTTAATGAACTCATGGTAGCATTATCTCTATTGGATTTTATGTCAAACTATTCTCAACCAGAGATTTTTGCTCACCTAGTTGTGAAAAATGAAAAAAATCAATTTCTTACAATGCCTTTCCATATGTGATACATTTAGGAAAGGCATAAATATGCAAGCAACTTTATTCTTTAGTGTTCTTACATTCAAAATGAAAAAGATTAAAAGATTAACACCAATGTAGCACATTATGACTTTATATGATCCTTCATACTAATTTACTCTTACCAACCTAATATTTCTATTAAACTCAAATATTATCTAGATAAAGTCTGCACATTCAACATCATTGTTCTTAAAAAAATGCTGTCATTATTAACTGCATTTTAGTATTGGAGAAGCTGTGTCATCAACACATGAAGTGGTATTTGAAAAAATCCTGGCCAGTAAAAAAATGAAGCAATAAATGCCAGAATTAACCAGATCCTGTTTGTAGCTTAGCAAAATGCTGTATTTTCTGTAAATAATGTATTGTAGGCAACCAAGTGTAATAAATTTCAATAGTTGCACAAATATTAGTGAACAAAACATATCAGAAACTGCGCCTTTCAATAGTTAAAACATAGAGTCATAAAATTACTTAGGTTGGAAAAAACACTTGGGATCATTGAGTAGATTTCTTCTCTGTGTTCCATCACAGCTTGAGGTGAGAAGCAACAGGGTTTAGTATTTTGACAGCAGGATGGATCATATTATGAAAGTTCTTTTTACAGAAAGAAAAAGGATTTGTGTCAATTGTCATGTTGTGTATATTTGAAAGCATGTGTGTTCAAACATACCAGCAAATTATTCTGGGCTACAGACAAACTAGCTTCAAAGCCCACAAGCAACTAGCTTAAGTACATTAAACCAAGGAGCCAATTTAAAGAACAGTAGTATAAATAATGAATGGAAAATAACATTTAAAAGTCAAAGCATTTAAATCATATTAAAAGACTTTATGTATTTAGGTAAAAATAGCTGTACACTCGAATGTTCACACATCTTTACAAGCATGCTGTCATTCTTCACCCAAAGAGCCTCTCCAAGAAGGAAAGGGGAAAAGAGAATGCTAGTTATTAGCAAAGGGAAAGGAAGGACTCCTAACTTCTCAGGGTTTGTAACATTAATCCACCTAGTAAGGTTTTCTTTTACAGTCCAGTATGCAGTTTTCACTGTCAGTGCTTACTCAATAGCACATGTGTACTTTACATGTAGATTTGTGGAATAATTTAAAACAGGCAGACTAATAATAGATTTAATATCAACACACAAGAAAAATTGCTATGTGTAAGAGCTGCAAATCTAGTAGGACAACTTCTGGGATACATAAAGTTTTATGCTATAATGAAGCAAATTTTACTTTTAAAATTAATTTACTTTGTGTCCTTGGAAAAAGATTTTGCTTGATTTTAAAAGGATAATACATTTAATCTATTTAAAGGTTTTGGCATGAAAAAACAATTATACACCAAACATTTCTACTCTCAGATGAAATGGATATGCATTTAAATGCTTGTAACTCTTATAATAAAAATTTAATTGGAAATACAAGCTACTGTTACTAAAGAAAAAAAAAGCAATTAAAAAAAACCTCAACTGAAATATCATCCTTATCCTTCCCAATTAAAATTAAACCCCAAACCTGCTTATCATTAAAAGGTTCTTATGGTCCTAACAATGTTTTGATAACATACACATATTAATCATTGTATAGTACTTATCCTTACATATATAACCATCAACTATTCTACTCTGGAACCAAAAGAAACAGAAGAGCAAATTTATATTATGTTTTAAAATGACCTTTGCACCTTAATTCAATTCCAGCTCTCATTGATAAATTACTAACTCCAAATTATTATACTCTGGAGTTTTAAACCCTTTAAACCTAAGAGACACAAACCCAGAGCCAATATAACCTTCCCTTCGAGCTCTATCATGCTGCCTAAAAGGATACTAATTCACAGGTGAAACGTGTTCCATGAAATGACCCCTAATGAACTTAACAGCTGTTTGTTGCCATGCCCTGTCAATGGCGGAAACAAATATAAATTTACCTTTTCTCTTTACTACTGGAAACACCATCTCAGCAGTGACCTGCCTCTCATATAAATTTTGCAAATGTGTGCAACTGAAGGGCTAGCCTGACCTGTAAAAGCAGAGATCTAGCAGATTTTAAGAACCAAAACAGCAGATACTGTAACCTTGCATCAGTTCATCCTTGATTGACTAAAGAGGACTAAGCTGATAATAAAATAATGCCAGGTAAAATCTGCTGCAGGGTGAACAAAATCCAAAGGACTTTAACCTAAATTATAGTTCATTACACTCATAGATGTAATGAGATGCCTAACAGTAGGCCTATTACTTCCAGAAATGAAACTAATAAGTGCACTTACAGGTAGAGTTGTAGAAGACAGAAAAACTTGTTTGTTTCATAACAAGTTAAGATAACCAGAGGTTGGAGCACCTAATTGAGCCAGCATGGAATACCAGCAAAAGAAACAAGATGGAATTTCCCTATGATGTAGGATTGGAAAAGACAGTCATAGAGCATAAGAGAGAGACTCCCTCACGACTCCAGACTAGTATAAATATAAAACAGAGATGAAGAGACACATATCCATTCTAGACTTACTAATCATAGAATCACTTAGGTTGGAAAAGACATTTAACATCAGTCAGTCCACTTGTTAAGAGTAACAGTCAGTAAAGGCTCAGGGTCAGAGGAATCTCCTCAGACAGTAGGAGATATGGGTCTTATGCCCAGAACCCTGGGTTCTGTGGCTGCCAGCCCAGGAAAGCTTCTTGTTCATGTGATTAGAAACTGTTCTGTACTGGAAGCCCTCTTTAGACAACACAAACCACTGACATTGATTATGTTACATCATGTAACTGAAACATGTTATTTATGGCTCTAGAGAAGATCATGTAGAAGGAATTTAATTTAGGAACTTGATAGGTTGTTAAGCTTGAAATACAGTATTATGCATAAGTGATATTACATCTGTCTGAACAAAAATGTGACACTGCTGCACATTCAGAATTCTCCCACTTGCTACATGAACAAAAAGCCAAAAGCCTATTTCAGTGCACTTCACACTACTTTTGCTCACTATACCTTTCCAAACCATAGTGACTTGAAATTGAGTCACCACAAATTCTGCTTCTTAAACATGAAATTGGTACTACACTTCATTTTCACAACTCTGCCTTTATAATTAATCTTGAGAGTTTAATGTATACAATGCCAAGTTAAATGTTGGCTGAGGAAAAAAAATTAATTACAATACCTTGTCATTTAGGGATGCTTCATTTCAAGACCAAGGACCAGAAACAGCATGCTTTCCCCAGCCTCCCCACACTACTTTTAAGCTTTGTAGAAATAATGACTTAGCCATCAATTGATTGAGTTATTCCCCCCAAGCTTTTAATGTGTTTTTAAAAGACTTTTTCTTTACCACGTACATTTTATATATATTCATAAGATATATATTCTAAAAGATTCAAACTGGAATTCATAATTAATCTCTGAAAGCTATTTAAGCTGTTCTGTACCCTCTTGTCAATAGCAAACACGTCTTTGACAGAAACAATTAATCCAATTCCTTTTACAAATGTTGGAAAAACACAGTTATTGTTTAATATACTGCATATATTTAAATATACTTTATTCCTTCTAATCATAATCACTTTTTTCCAATTATTTTTCTTCAAAGCTATCTGCCCTTCCATAGATATGTCTTTAGTACTCACTTTCAACTCAACTGAATCACCTCACTATTTTTCCCTTTCTTTAAAAACACTTCACATTACTTGCTTGCTACTTAGAATTAACCATTTCAAAACCTTAAGATTCCTTGGCAGAATGCAATTAATTTAAAGTTCTGTTTTAATGCATAAGTGGTTACTCTAAATAGACAATTATACTTTGGCATAAATGTTGAATGACACAGCTTAAAATAACTGTATCTCCTCTCTTCATGATCTTTATGCATGTCTGATTTTATGCCTCTATAAAGCACTCTAATTCAGATCAAGAAATACTGCTCTTTGGAGAAAGTGAGGTGTGAGCAGTGCTCCCCATTGATTGAAATGAGTCTTCTTAGATTAAAAATCCGTTTTGTAAACCAAAACCATAAACCAAAAATACCTTTTTTTTTAAAAAAAGAAAATCATTTAACAAAAGAAATAAAAATTTAGATGATGAACAGGAGTTATGAATAGTCCACATTGCAAGCATTGATCTTCGTCCAAGTACATTACTTTCTTCCTCAAGAATCTGCCCCACTGCCAATATCCTTCCAGTATCTTTTGGTGGATCTCTTATTGCTTGTTTCTCTCTTGTTTCCCCAATATGAGAAAAGAAGCAGTTTATGTGTCATCAGTTTTTTTCTCTTCTTTCTTTCTTTTGTTTAGGGCAAACATTAATTAGACAAATGCATGTAATACACAGCCAAAAAGCAGGTTAATGTACAGAAGTTAAAAATTATAACAATGTATCCTTCAGGTTTTTTTAACCACAGACTTCATTTTCAGTTGTACCACTTTTATTCTGTCATATTTGAAGATTTTAGTTTGCTGATTTGTTTATATGTTGGAAAGAATAACGAAAAGAATATATGTTGAAAAGAATAATAAAGAATCAAATCAAATATTTAAAAGATTACCAATTGTAATTTAAGCATAACTTTTTGGTGACAAGATACCTTTGGCTGCACAGTTACTTGATATCCTCAGTGTTGTCTTTTCTCAGAATTAACATTTTCACAGGTAGTGCATACAAACCACAATGCTACTATTTCCATTCACCCCTAGAACTGTCCCAGGCCAAGTTGAATGGGGCTCTGAGCAACCCAAAAGGTGGAAGGTGCTCCTGCTTATGGCAGGGGGGTTGGAACTAAAGGATCCTTAAGGTCCCTTCCATCCCAAACCATTCCATGATTCTGTGATCCTATGATCCTATGGATTCAGGTTCTTCCTGTATTTAAAAAAAGTTTTAACAGATCAGCTGTAGAAGAAACAAGAATGCCTAAATGTGTGTATGCATCAGCATTCATAGCTGCAACCTAAGAAAATCCTCTGAGACGAAAGGAACGATCAATCAGATTTCTTCTAATTCTTAAACAATTATTCTTTTACAGTAATTTTTTGCCTCTCTTATTTTTAATTTTTAAGTTATAGGGAAACTTACCAAAATGTAAAGAGTTTACAAAGTTGTAGAATTATATCTTTTGCAATATTTGGGAAAAAAAAATTCAAGGAGATTAATATTGCATGTTATTAGAGTAATACTACCCTTCAAGCCTAATATAAAGAAAAATTAGGATATCTTTATATCTTTATATCTTTATATCTTATTATATCTTTATATAATATCTTTATACATTGTATCTTTATACCATATATATATATATATATTTATTTATTTATTTATTTATTTATTTATTTATTTATTTATATCTTGATATATCTTTATATCATTTCTTCATGTGGAAGCTTTGAGATTAAGTGACTTATTCACAAAATTACATTGAAGGCTTGAAGTAAAGCCAAAACCTAAACTTAAATCTCCTGTAGATTAATACAATGTTTCAACAACAGAGTCATCCTTTCTTTTAAATCTTGTATTTCATGAAGTTAATGATAACCAAGTAAGAACAAAAAAGCCTAGCTAAATATTTTTCTAGAATCACTGAAGTAAAACCCTTTACAGTGGCTTGACACCCATGCTTTTCATCAGAAAAATGGTTTCTCAGTTAAGGTATAATGAGAATCAGAGATAAGTATAAATTGTACTCTATTTTTCCTTCTGTCCCTTTCCACATTCCATTGTTTCTCTGGACACAAAGTAGAACTGGATAATATTAATAAACCTCAGAGCTTCCACCATACTTCCACCAGTCAGTGTAATTATGTTATTTAAGGGATTCTACTTAAGAAATACCTGGCTTCCTCTAAAAAAGACTGTAGCTCAACAATGGCAATGCAAATACGGAGCAGAGGGAGTTGGAGGGAGAAAAAAAAAGCATGTGCTCTTTTCACACTTAATACATTTTATTAGATTAGAGATACTATTTCGTTTCAATATACATGGAATTTGTTGGCATCAGAAACACAAAACCAAAACAACTGAAAAGTTGCTACAATATGCAAAGAAAAGAATGGAAAAAATATTATTATCTCCAAATGAATATCAATCCACAGCTTCTTTATTTATTGTGCATATTTGTCAGGAGTTTCCAAGCTGATTCAGGCCAGCCTCCTTGATTATGTCTCCTTGAATGCTTTTAGAGTCCAAACTGTTACTAATGTCCCTGGAAGAAACATTTTACTAAGTCAAAGGTGCAGTAGGCCGTCATTAAATGCATATTTACCAACATGCCTGAGAGCAACAGACAGCAAGAGCCCCAGCACACAGGAAGATGAATGCAACCATACACATGGGAACACATTACATGATGCAGAAGGGAATGATGCAGCAGCTTAGTACTGAATTCCCCACAGCCATCTGGAAAAACACACGAGAACTCAATTGAGTTCAGTAGGAATTCACACATGCTTCAAGTGAGAACTCAATTGAGTTCAGTAGGAATACAC
>JANIJU010000001.1:63464350-63489632 GCA_025504685.1 Leucosticte australis
CACACATGCTTCAAGTGAGAACTCAATTGAGTTCAGTAGGAATACACACATGCTTCAAGTGAGTAATAGTCCTACTTATTTTGCTTGCTCAGAAAGGATTCAGGATTTACAAGACAACTCAAATACCAGTTCTGAAATCCAGAAAGTCAGAAATCACATGGTGATGATTTTGCTTTACAAAGACTAGGGTAGACAAGAAATGCTTTCCTGTGTACAAATACTTGGGTCATGATCAAATTCTTTGTAAATCCTCTCTTCCAGTCAAGAAAATATTACTTTGCTCATTAATTTTCTCTAATGCATAATTATCAGATCATTCTTCCTTTTTTTCTCTTAAGTTTTTTTGCTTTGTTTTGTTTGTTTTTCAGACTCATGCTCTCCTCAAAATGTATACCAGCACAGCATGTGTAGCTCTTGTGATGCCATTACCAATGCCATATATTTTCTTACTTAATCTTTTCTTCTTTTTGCATTCAAAATTTGTTGATCCTCTCTTTACATTATTTTTATCATCCAGGATGCTATTCCCTATCATAGTAATATATTTTTATATTCTTAGCAGATATACATTGGTACCTTGAAATAGCATGTATTCAAAAGATTCCCTTTGCATGATTCCCTGGATGCTGACCATAGCATGATCTAGCATGGATGCTGACCATACTATTTTGTAATTATTATGTAGAATTCTATAATTTCAGAATCATCTACAGATTCCATCAATCAATTTATATATTATCTTTAAAATAATTATATATTTATGCATGTTGTCAGCATAAAGTCTAGAGCAGAGAAAATTAATTAACTTAATGCAAGTCACACTTCATTTATCTGGTAAAAAACCCCCATACCCAACTATTTTCTTTTAAACTAGAATCTTATGAAAGACTAATATAAAACCTCACAGGTGTCAAAATGTATTATTAGTGTGTTACAAAACTGTATCCATTTTTTCCTTTGAAGAAAGATAATTAATTGAGTTGATTAAAATTTATCTTTCATGAAGCTCTTTTGTTTTGAATTACTTAATTCATAGTGCATACCGTATCAACTTCTCTAATATTTTCTTAGGATTAAGATGGGACTAGTTTGTCAGCAACATGTTGCTGGCCTTTTGAACTATTAGAAGAAACAAACTTTCCCTTAGACATCGACATATGCTCCAACATTCTGTTTGGTTCTTTTAAAAGATTAATTCAAGGATTTGATCAAGAATATCACTTTTAATGAACATATTGTTACTATGTCTGCTATACATTATGTACTCTCAATAGCTCAATATTAACATCTCACAAATTACAACCGGGTCATATAGCATTTCAATGAAAGAATATTTAAAAATGCACCATATCAGGCATATGATTGCTGTATTTTCAGTATGCCCTGCCTACCAGGTTCCGATGTCAGCAAACTAAATTTCTTCCTAATATTGAAAATATTGTTTTCTTTGTTTCTTAGTCCTGTTCAGAATTTTTCATGCATATGTTTAACCTCCTTTATATACCTGTATATATATCTTGACTGCATATTTCTAACATCTTGAACTAGATCCAAATTGAAGGACCCATAAGCACCTTAAGACTGTTTCCATGTGGGAATAAAAACTGGAAGGCAGCACTCTTCCTTCTAATGTTAGTTTTCTGAGTTATTGCTGATTTTACGGGCACGCAGGAATATGGTTCACATTTTAAATAATGAAAGAGGAAATGGTTTCATTTCTGAAGTGAAACTCCACTGCTGTCTATACTGTAGCTTCATCTCCAGGTCTTTGTCTGGCCTTGTCTCCTTATAGTCCTGATCCCCCTGAAGCACTCTGGCTGTGGTTCCTTGTTTGCTGTGTTGGGGTTAGCACAGACCGAGTGACAAGCCCTGGTCTCTGTTGTGTTCAGATCCTTTAGGGCTGTACCCCATCACTGTCCATGCCGTGGTCACCCTCTGCTCACTGCTCCCCCTCCCCTACTCAGCAGTCCTTGACCTCCCCTCTCCCAAAAATATGAGATACACTTTTGCAGTAAAACCATTTGTGAACACGCAGTCTTGAAATTAAATAAGGTGAAAATTTTAAGGTAACCCATTGGTTATTTTTGGTTTGAATTAAAAGGCAATTCTACAAAAATGTTTTGTAAATTTTTTTTTTTGTTGTTTCCATTCTACTCCCCCCTGTTCTCTGAACTCCATGCACTTTTAAATTATGCTTTGACCATGAGAAATTACTACTTTTAGTAAAAGGGCAACTGAAAGCTGGAGTTTGCTTTCCAGAGCTTGTTTACTGCATGTCCTGTGAGCTTGTTCTCATTACTTTTCTATATAAAAAATTTCAGTTGTGGGAGTTGGAAAGGGAATAGATATGAAGATGGCCTTTTGGGAGAATTTTTCATATTTCTGATGAGGGAGAGGGATGAAAGACTCTGCAGTAATGAGTTTGATGAGGACAAGCAGTAGCATAAATTACTTATTACTATCTACATTTGTTAATATGAGCTAGCTATAAAATTATAATCTCTTTTAAAACAAAACTGCATTTATGCTACATGAAACTCAGTTTCTGGTTGGCATGTGCATTCTTAACTTGTGGCAATCATCCAACATAGATCTAACAACAGCAAGAGCAAAAGTACAGGATTGCTTAAGTTGCAATTGATTTTTTTCAGGAAAAAAACCCAAACCTTTAAGCTTCTGTGAAATTCATTGCTGACTACATAAAACTATATGGACTGTCATTTCCTTCTGATAGATTTGGCCACAGTTAAGCATTAGCTGCAATAGCCTACTTACCAGTGGCCAAAATAACAACAAATAGAAGGGCTTTGAAGAGTACTTTCATCTAGTACTGTTATGGCAGGAATCATGCTGAATCCTGGAAAAATATGCTGAACTGAGAAAACAGATGATCCACAGATTGATTGTTTACTTTGCTATCTAGCTGTATCTTAAAAAGTAGAAATCTATATGCTTATAAAAGGATTGCTTCTTGCAAAGATTTCAGAAATCTGCATTAAAAAAAACCAAAATCACAAATAAGAACACTCTGATAAAGCTGAAAAATAGAAATAAATAAGAAAAGATAAGTACAAAAATTGTTTACTCTTGCAAAATACGTTCTATCATCACTGTCTGTATGGAATGAGAGAGCAGATGAGCAGAGGAATTTACTGACTGTCACAATTGCAGCAGAAGTTTTTCACTGTGGTAAATAGCTTTGTCAGAGTGCTCTGAACTCCTAAAGAAAAAAACAACTTATCTAATTCCAGGCTTCCTTTTTTCCTTCTTTATAAAAAATTTATAAAGCTCAGACCTCACCCAGATATAGACAGTGACTTTTGCCAAGACGGTTTGCACTGCACTTGCACTGCACAAATATCTCTTGTGTGTACATATACACACATGCATATGTGCAGAACTGCACCCTAAATTGGAAGAGAGGATAGTCTTATGACTGCACAATTTCTGAGGGAGAATTTTCTTTTCTTGAGCTTTGATGTGGAAGTATCTTAGCTTGACAATACCAATACCACATATTTTTCTATCACTTTTTCCCTTTCCAGCTAGTTCCAGCTAGTGTCTGGGGGCCTGCTCAGTAAGGTAAGCTATTGCTTCTTTTCCTGCAGACAATGGCAAGTGCACTTAGAAACCTAGAGCTACTGAAGAGGACAACTGAGTGGCTACATGCAATCCTCAGAAGCAGACGGTCAGGCAGGGAGAAAGGTGAGCCTGCAGGACAGGTGCTGACTTATCAGAAGGGATGATGGCTCATAAAAAGAAAAATGACAGCTGCGAGTTTGACACCTGTGGATAAGTTCTTGTGAAATGCTCACAGCCTCAAATTACTGAACTAGCACATAGTGTGACTTGGGATATAGAGATGAGAAAAGACACACCAGCGGGAGACTGCTATTGTGCTCTCAAAAGAAGTTACAGTAAGGTACTAATTTCTTTTGCCAATCTCGTTTCTTTATTTTCTCACTTGCAGTACTGCTGCAT
Organism: Leucosticte australis; assembly: GCA_025504685.1. NCBI lineage: Eukaryota > Metazoa > Chordata > Aves > Passeriformes > Fringillidae > Leucosticte > Leucosticte australis. The sequence continues at coordinate 63,468,332 of JANIJU010000001.1, forward strand.
TTCTTTGTAGAATGATGCTGTCAGTAAGCAGAACAATTTTAAATTGACCTGAGATTACTCAGGAGATGTACATGCACATTAGCAGTGCACCAGGAGGTGCCACTTCAGAAGTTCACCACTCACAGTGTCCTTGGACAGTAGGTCATGAAGGCTAATGGAAGGCACGGGAAGAGTAAACAAGTCATAGCAGGTTGCTTAGGAGACCTGGCATCAGCTTCCTGGGGAAGGCTGAGGACTCTGTGTCTCTCAGATTGCACTGGTATCCAGACAGCATTTGTGCACACACGACACTTAGGAACACAAGGCAGATTAGTTCAACTGCACAGTAAAGAGTCTGACAAATTCAGAACATGGGTGGCAGGGGTGACACTCTTGTTCCTGGTCTTCCTGGTGCACTCTGTAAATTACATGAGGGCGCATTCCTCAGGGTGAGTCAGAGGGGTTCTGCTGAACAGTACAAGTGCTCATCATTTGGATGTATTTGGCCAAGCAAGAGACACAAGAAATGCTCATTATATAAACTGTACTGGGAAGATTTATGATTCTGATATAGTGGACAAAAAGCTAAAATAAAAGTGATTTAAATATTAAAATGATTATGTTTTAAATTAACCATTTGCCTAGTAAGAGTTACACAAAACTAGAAAATTGCTAAAAGATATCTGGGTAATTCTGAAAACCCAAAACTGCTTAGTGAATGAGATTTAGAGGTATCTGTAATAGTTTTCAGTGTTTATATCTCAGGTTAAACATGTTCCCAAAAGACAGTACATATCAGCTGACCAAAATTTCCGTTCTTAGCCGGAGACACTAGAAACATGGAATAGCTTATGACTGTTGCAAGAGAACTATGTTAATACAAATTACCTTGAATTTGTTGTGGGATATACACATTTGTGATTACTAAAAGAGTACCCATGGGTAATTTGCTTGTGTGTGTGAGACTTTTGTTTCAAAATCTAGATTGCTCCTTTTTTTTCCCTTTTTCTTTCCAAACAGTTTAAAATCAATGGGAGATCAGACTTCTATAGTTGAAATAATTTTTTAAAATCTCTTTTGTCTTTCACCTGCAGATTGTATTAATTTTTATTTTATTATTCAAGCTATTAGAATAATGGATGAAACTAGATTCCGAACATAACTGCAATAAATGTCCTTTTAGATAACAAGAAGTCTTTAATAACTATCCTGTGATTGATTTTTAAGCAGTTGAACACTTACCAGAGGCAGATTACACCTACATCATATATCAATAGTTCATTTATCAGTTAGCTTAAGTGCCAAAATCTTTCCTGGGTTTTAATTAATTGAGAAAGTCAATCTAACAAAGAGATTGCTTAGACATGATTTATTCAAATGCTGGTCATAGGAGGATAGGTTTTATCTCTGATCACAATCTTATAAGATCAGTGTTTATTTCTTGAGAATAAAGGTACCTCAGTGAAATTCTATGTATGTGCTCCATGTGTCTTAAGCCTATAAAATGATCCCCTCTTGATTTGTTATAAATCCATCACTTTTTTACTGCTTTTAAACTCCTGAAGTAAGAGACAGTATTTCTTTCAAGCAACATAGTCAATTATTATCTCATTAAATAAACCTTTTTTTAGTGTCTCTTGAAAGTGAAATAATCTACAAAAATTGTTCCCTAGATTTGAAATTTCAAGGAATTTGAAGTGAGTATGTAGCATGAATAACTTCAGGATGGGGGGACCAATTTAAGTGAAGAACTTGCAACATGTAAAGAAACACAGCAAAAATTAAGAACGTATCTGCTCTCTATTTTAGAATATAGGAGAGAAAACAATAAATGGAAAAGTGTGATATATGAATCTTAAATATTTCCAGGAAGTTGTTTTTTTTCTTTTCATGATCACAATTAACAACTTTTATTCCTCTATTGGAACATTGGTTTTTTAATACTATTGTTGTGCTATATCATCATAAATCACAATATGATGTGGCTCATAACTGTGGGATATTTTTTTCCAGAAAATAAATTACAATAGTCAAAACCAAATTACAGTACAGTCTATCTCCTCTTTGATACATTGGAGGTCTTCTGTTTGTTTGTTTTTTTAATATTAGAAACAAAGGCTGCTGTATGTGTATATTAAGTAACAAATGAGTATTTTGTAACATGGTAATTATCACCCTATTATGCTGTTTTAAAATAGAGAAATTAGTAAAATTTGCAATATTACATGTGGGATAATGAAATTATCTTTTCTGTAGTGCACTTGTTTACCAAGTAAACACAACACAAATCTGTATATTTAAAATTATTACTTCTTACTGACAAAAGTCTTAATGCCTTGACTGTGGCACTCTTTGTGCTCTATCAGTACAGCTGCCCACATTCCAGCATCTTGAAGCAATCTAAGATGCTCTCATATGTCTTGTCTGGTCTTCAGATGGCATCACATAAAGAATGGTCTCCTCTAGATCCAGTGCAGTACCTGTTAACCCCACTGAACATATCTCAGACATCTTAAGGCATGTCAAATGGCACTAGATATCCACACAGCAGGAACTGAACTTAGCTGTTAGTGGAGCTTAGAGCAGTATTCATCTGGACATTTACTGACATTTCCTTTAGCAAGGATATTATGAAGTCTCTGAAAACATTATTTGGCTTTTCTTTTAACAATGTGTGCTTAATAGCTTGACCACATTCAAATGTCTATATTACAGGAACTGAAATAAAGTAAAATGGCTGGCTTTTCCAATTCTGTTTGGTTCAGTGGTCAGAAGTTGCAAGTAAAACTTTATTGTTCCTGAAAAGATAGTAAAAAGATTTAAAATTGCATAAAGAAGGAAGTGGAGAAGGCATTGTTTTGACTGTTAAATGCAAACCAAAGCATTTTTTTTAATATTTCTTGAGATTAACAGTTACATTGATACTGCTAATTCCTAGCAATACATTTAATAAAATTAGAAAAATCCAACAGCATTTCTGTGGATAAGTACCTGCATCCAGCTATGCAACAGGAATTATAAATAATGAAATAAAAGCTCTGAGCTTTGGATTTGTGTAAAGCCTGCAAAAAGGAATTCCTGACTTCATTAACTATGGACACTGCTTAGGGCTGAAAAAGCCAGATAGGGCAGTCAATGGACAAATATTCTCCTAACTGCTCATATGTCATGAATGTTCTTTAAGGCATTCTGTTGAAGCTGAGAGGGTCCCACCAAAGCTGCTAGGTGGGAGTACCCCAACTGTCATCCTCAGCAGTTATTTGTGTATAGCTGGTAGACGGTGGCACACAAACCATCAGCTGTCTTGTATCACAAGCACATGACAATATTATGATTTCCCATGCATCACTTCATGGGAGTGATAAACAAATGAGTATTTTTGAAATATATTCTGTGTGTCAGAATCATAAAGTACATTCTCGTGCTCTAAAAAAATCACGTGAAATAAAAGAATGGTGATAAAAATTTAAGTATTTTACTCTCTTCAATAAAATCATAGCAATGCTATTTCAGAAGTGTCTTAGAAGAGATATTTGAAGAGACTTAGGCAGATCAATGCCTGACTGACATGTTGACACTTAGCTGCCTAAGTACAACTGTGTGCAATTCTAGCTTAATGCTTAAGGATAACAAGCGTAGCTACAAATTTTATTCTGAGGGGGTATCTGCAATACTTGTTGATTGATAGATTGATGTACAATCCTTAAGGCAAACAAAACAGTAAAAGGGAAGGGAGAGTTCATTCACTTCAATCTATGCATAGAAAATGTTAAGACATTAATGGACAGCCCTAATTCAAGGATTTCCAATATGTGGCAGTTTAGATTTATTTTAGATTTATTAACTCAGTAACACTTAAGTGTTCACAGGCCTGCTGTTCAGTTTAGAAATACTTTTTTTTTTTTTTTGCCAGTTCATTGTTAAACAAGAAATAACCATTGCAACATTTCAGTTCATCTCCAAAGAGTGCCTTTTTAGAGTGCTGTTCCTTGGAATGCTTTACTTATGCTCATGCATAAGGACATAAATTTGCTTTTATATTTTTATTCCTGTTTATGTTAGGCACACTGACTCAGTTTATCCTGTAATATGCTAAGAAAAAGCACCTTAATGGATGAGAGCTTTGCAGTATTGAACCCATACGCATGCAGAACACTCTCAATTAACTGTGGCTGACACACCAAATTTGTTCAATTAGTAGAAAAATAAATGATTGTTTCTGAGTTTCTAAAAACATTTTTCAAAATGGTATTTGAAACTGCAACAACCAGTGACAGTAACAGTCTCATTAAAGGGCAGGAGATTTACGGCCTTAAATTAGAATGTAAAAATCTATACCTATTTTATTTTGTCTGTAATGAAAACAAAGCTGTTTCTAAATGTCACTTCATCAGCCTGATATTGATTTCTATTTGCATCTTCCTTTAATGTTCATGTCATAGTCTCATGTGAAGGTAGAACATAGGAAAGATGGCAAGAGAAGACTACAAGAAATTTAATTTCACAGCAAATCTAATTTTATGGAATAATCTTGGACTCATGGAAGTATGCAACTATGCTTCCCTCAAGCAGGATTCCACATTTCATGGCCTAATACTGACCTGAGAGCAATTGCTTAGAGCAAATAGACTAGGAGGTGTCTGCTGGGAGCAATTTCTCAGTCTCCCCTAACCTCCATAGAGACTGATTCCGTACCTTTTACAGCACTACCATATGTTCCCTTATTTTTCTCTTGCCTCCCTTTGAAGGAGTCACAAAGCTGAAGGTGATAATGAGGAGAGGCTCCACTTTTCACACTGAGTTAGCTGCTGTAATGGACCGAAAATGTGCTAGATTACCCGGAAATACTTTTCTTTTTTCTAGTGCCATTATGGCAAGTTCTTGTATTCCTCACTTTTATGCCTCAACTAGATGTCTAAAGCCAGGCTCAGGAAAGGCTAAGGGCCATTATGGGCTCTTTTGTGAATGTAGTGGGGAGACACATAGGAGGGAAACATCTTTTGTCTCACTTCCCTATTTAGCAGTATAAAGAAAACCGACAATGCTTTTGGTCCTTGAACACACACTCACATTTTACCTTACTTATTGACAACACTGAAAACTTTAAACTGCTGTACATACTTTATAGAATAAGGACTCCAACTCATGTCTTTATGACACCTGTCTGGTGACTCCTTATTCTGGTTTTGTTTGCAGAGCATTCTGAACATTAGTAGCCATTTCAAAAGTTAAATTCTCAATTATTTGTTCCCTTTTAACTCTACTGTTGTGTAAAGCTTCTCTGAAGGAAGAGGACCGGCTTCTGTTTGGTACAGCAGTCAAAGTTGCAAATAAAATTTTCAAGAATGAAAACATTATCACTGTTTTGTAAGAATCATACCTAGAAGGAATCAGAGATCTTTCAGTGCTAGTTTTTTCCTATGTATCGAAGAGCAACTGTAATGAAGATACTGTTCATGAAAGATCTCATTAAGGAAAGCAAATACATTCTTATTTAAATTTCTCCAGTTAATATAGAATCAATAATATAATTAGGAACAATTTTAAAACTTGAACCATCATAGAGGTAACATAATGTTTCTTAGACTGAAGTTAAGATGGTACTTTCAATAGCATTGCAGGGCTGGCATAAGTTTATAAAATAGTATCTTCCTGAGAGTCAAAACAATTGGCATGCTATTTCCAAATATTTTGATGATTTAATTTAAATCACAATTTTTAAAAAGGTCATAAATTCTTAGTGATATAAATATTTTAAAGTATGTTCATATATTCAGTAAAACATATTGATATCAAGTACTGCACAACAACAAACCCCCCACATTTTCTAATATTTTATATATACATCTTATTCTTAAAATAAAATTTTAACACATTGAATTTATTTTGAAATAACAACACATGCCCTATTTTGAAAAAAGTAAGGCTTTCTAGAGATGAGTTCTTCATTCAAAGTCTATGAGGCTCATGGAGATATTTGCACTGAATGTCATAGTCTTTTTATCAGTTAGAGAAATAATTGACAGTACTATTGTACTGCATAGTTTTAAAAAATATTTTTTACTAAAATTGAGTCTTTTTTTCTATTTATGCATCATGGGATATGCTTGAACTTTCTGGTATTCTCTACAGGACAGGAGGGTTTATTTAATCTCCTCTTCCCCAGTCTTTCAGCCCTGTGTGGTAGGGGAGGAATGACTGTTAGTGTCCAGAAGTGAATGGTTACTGTAACAACATCCAAAACACATATGTATGTGTGTGTATATATATGCATACATATCTGTATATAACCAACACCCCAAAAAATATTTATGTTATTGAGATTTGCCTGTGGTTCATGTTAGCTGTCTGCTGTAAGTTACTTTGAATTTTTCCTAGTAGGTGCATTTAAAAGTGAGCAGGAAATGAGGTGTGATTACATAATTCCCTAATTATTCTTTTAATCTAGTTCACTAAGTCTTTCTTTTAATCTAGTTTACCAAGTCTATGAAGACCTTTATAATCTTTTAGTCAGCACAAATAATTTTTAAAAAACCCTTTAAACAATAAAGACAATCTTTCACAGGTGATTCAGAGATATGCTCAAACTTTCCTAAAAAAGGAAATAAAACTACAATGTAGGTGACTGCATTTTATTGAAGAATTATTTTTTACTTTTATTTGCCTAAAATTTTCACAGGAAAATTTTGGGTGCAGAATTCATTAGCAGCATAATTCATCGTCATATTTCAAGTTCTTGCAATTCTGCAATTTTATTTATCACTTACAGTATTGTAGAAACGTAGACATGGAAAGTTTAATCAACAAACTACTTGAACTTCAAAATGGAGAAAGTCTATCTCATACTATTTTTCTGTATTATCAGAATACTCAAGAGGTAATATGGTTATATAGTAGTATTTATAAGAATTCCAGCATTAAAGCAGATTACTTTCTGCTAAGTAACTGAGAAGTTAAATAAATAAAACCCAACCAGCCAAAAGTCCCAGAACCCAGAGAGTTTAGACACCCAGCCTAGTCAGGAGCAGGCATGCATGTGTTCTGATGCATGTCCTGACCTTGGACTGTCTCCTTTGACCTTTATCTTAGGTGATAGTATACTTCAGTAGGCCTTATATGCAGAGAATAACCAAATGCTGAGGACATTTAAATAGCATTCAAATGACTCCTGTTTTCCTTCCTTCTGCTCTTCCTTCCCAAAGATGCTTTGCTATTTATGAGAAACGCAATGAGGAAGCTAATCCTTTTTCCAAATAAATGGTGAAACTTAAGTAGCTCAAATGAGCTTCACTGAGCATCAAATGATCTATGTGTGAGATGCCACGTTATCTCCTTGTACTAACAAAGCCAGAAGGCTCTTTGCTGAGCTTTAAACAGTCATTACTAAACATCTGATAACAGAAATTAAATATAATTCATTCCATAATTATGCATTTCTACAAAAAATTAATCTTTGGATTAATTTTTCACTAAAAATTAAGCATTTCTCTTATCTCTAAATTTGCCTTGCATACTGAAAAATGATAGAAAATGATAGAAAAAAAGTGGAAATAAATTATTCCTTCCCATTCTATTTTTCTGGTATAATGAACTCATATTTTTTGATGCGTTTTTCAAAAAGCTTGACAGAATGACAGCTCTAAAATCGAACAACCTTTTAGTTTCATATTCTTAGATGCCTGTTGCTGCTTTTTTTTTTTTTTTTTTTTTTTTTTTTTTGAGAGAGGCTCTTGAAATGAAGATTATAGCTCTGGCAAAGAACAAGAAATGGATAGCAGAAATATTGCAGTATCACACACTGAAAGAGTGAATCATACCTGGAAGCAAGCTGCATAAAAATATGCAATTTTCAAGGTTTTAAAAATATGGAAAGTCCTATGCTTCCTTCAGTTTTGTTTTCATTTTTTCTTGGATCTTTTCTAATTTGCTATTTACAATAGAGTTCAGTCACAGAGGGACATGAGTAGGTTCTCTGACCAGATGTCTTCTTTTTATTGGAAACAAAATTTGACAAGTAGTCACAAAATGCAATTGCTAAAGAAAAGGATTTAAGAAATAGAAAACAACAAATTGTCTGGATAATTCACTATTCATCCACAAATCTTCTGTGAAATATACAGCAATCTGCTGTGGTTCAAGCCATTTCTTAAATCAGAATAATGGTATCAGAATAATGGGCAGAACCTATTAGTGTGACACCAACTTCAAGAAAACATCTAGTCATTGTCTTACCTCCATTGCAAGGAAATTAGTATAAAAATAAAATAAGACTCATGATTCTTATATACATGAATACATAAGTTACAGTTTCAAACTGGGTTACAAGGAAGAAACCTTGAGCTTACATGTCTTAGTATATAAAGGGATCAGCAATTATATGAATATGATATGAACAATATATTCTTTTTTTTCAATAAAACATCAGTTAAGTCATCCCCTCAGCACCTTTGAAAGAACCTATCCTGTTTTAAAAGAAGAAGAAGATCTTTAATGAATTAATTATCAGGTAAAAGATTGGAATTGAGAAGAATTTAAATGAATGGTCATTTTTCATGCTGAAGAGATCTCCCCAGAAACATCCCTGAACAATCTGCTGGGTTTGTTGTTAATTATTTACCCAAGAAAAAGTAGTATATCAAATATTTTATTTAAATTATTAAAGATAATCACATCTAACCTGATCATAGAGGCATAAGAAAGATCTCATGCTTCTAAATGACTAATACATTTGAACCATAACAAAATTAGATTAAATTCAGTGTTGATAACTGCAGAATCAAGGAGACTGGGAACAATCACCACATATGGGAAACAATAGGCTCTAATTTGGCTAAAAAAATTGGCTATTACCACTTAGACAATAACTCTGGATGCATTGTTGATAATTTTATTTTCTTAATAAACATAGAATACCATTTGATCCTCTTTCCTTACATTAATACGTGCTTAGCAGCCACTTACTAAGTCAGATGTTGGAATCTTTGATCTGGCAGTGATTTTTTGTCTTTAACTTCTGAAAAATGTGATATGACAGTAATTTAATTTTAATCCTCTTTTAGCATTCTCATAATAAAAACCATTATTTTCTTAATATTTTGAAATACAGGCACAGCTTCATTTTGAGAGATTTTCACTATCTTTATTCTGTGGGAATGGAAAATTCATCAGTTTGTCTATGTGTCTGTATGTAATCCAGACTTCATAATGTACCACCACAGTCATATTATTTAAAATAAATATTTCTTATAACCATATCTTGAATCAGATACCATACATGTAAGATGATAGGGCACAGGCACCTTGGTGAGCATCTTATACTTGTCAGTTATTGGAAATGCCTCTAAAGTCCACACTTTCCAGATGTAAAATGAAGAGTCAATTTTATATCATTTTATTGAACCAAACCTTCTCAAAGTGTCCCTGGAAATTTGCATGCAATGAAGTTAGAAACAAAACCTGATAAAAGAAAAACTAGTATACAGAATCTGCACAAGGTTCCAGAAATCTGGGAAACTTTTGCCTCCACAGAAAATGCACAGTAGAGACTTTATGAATACTCTTTAAGAAGACAATTCATTGCTGTCTGATTTACTTCTGGTTAAAAATTGGTAGGTTAGTTCCTGCAGAGGCTATATTCCAATTCCTCAGTACAGTACATACTGCAGCCATTACATGCACTTAATAGGAAAGACTGACTTGAGTCATTTGTCATGACCAGCAATTTTATTATGTTTGCAGTTTACAAAGTAGTATTTTCACAGGGCTATGACAGCAATACAGCTCAGTGATGAGGAATGAGAAGGAAAAAAACAGGAGAAAAAAGGGTGAGAGAAAAGAAGAATAAAAGATAATTTGAGAAGCCTTTTTCTTTTATTCTGAATAAAACTCTTCTTCACATTAATGCTTGTCACAACTTGTGTAGTCAGTGATAAGGTGACCCATATTTGACAGTGCTGTAAACTACAGAGCGACTGGGGCAGGGAAAGGAAGCAAAGAAATGACAGCTCAAAACAAAATGTCCCTCATTTCAGTCCTTGAAGTTATTTCTGAGTTGAGGATAGGAAACACAAAAACATTGGATACCCATCAATCATACTAGTTAGCCAATAATTTATTACCATAGTGCCACCACATCTAGCTTCAAGCAACCTGTGGCTGGAAGAACTTGGCATAAATGGACTACCCCATCCAGCTGTGATCAAATACTCTTGATCTCAGGCATGATTCTTTAGATGGGCCTTCTTAAATTCTGTTGTTGTCATTCATTACTTCTGTTTCTAATTTTAGAGGAACCAATGAAGCCAAGTAAAATGGTATAGTCAGTCAGAACTGAAAATTTAATTGTTACAGTTTAACTCCCACAATAAAATGGGGCTTGCAGACTTCAATCTGAAACACATATCAGTCATTTTCCCCTTATTTGTTTTCCTTCAATATACTTTCTGAAGGATAAGGCTTTTGCCAATGTTTATTTCAAAATGCACTTTTCCCTGAGTGATGATATTTTTAATTGACATCAGAAACACACATACTAAGACCACAAAGGCTTGCAAACATTTCATATGCTTCCCTGCTTGGTATTATTAAAGTAACCTTTTCCAAAGATTATAACTAACCTTTTGGTGGATTTTTTTTCTCAAAAAAATGAAGGTTGATATTGAAGCTAGTTCTTACAACATGAAATATTCACAATTACTTCAGTGCTTTTTTCTTTGTGCTAAAGAACCCCTTTCAAAACATTCTTATTCAGCATCTTCTGCTATCTATTAAAATTTTATATCAGAGTTAAAGTTTTATAAGGCTTAAGGTTATGAAATATTAAGACAAGACTTGAGCTTGTGATAATTTCTGTTTAAAAGACAGCAAGTGTATCTACCAGAAAGTAAAAAAATACAGATTTTATTGCATTGTTGCTTTATGGATATGCTTTTCTGATACTCCTTTCTCATGGGATATATATTTTTGGTCAATGCATTACAAAAAAAAAAAAAAAAAAAAAAGGAAAATGACCATTATGACCATTGAGATCCAATAAAATGAAATTGTTACAAACTTTCTTTCAAAGCTTTCAATTAGTTTGTCTTGGCTAATCTCAAAATGTGATCAGGAACTGCTAGTCACCAGACATCAAAAATATTTTATTCAATACCAGCAGCTCTGTCAGTAGTTAAAGGGGTCAGTAAAGTTGAGCCTCAATCAAAATAAATTCTCTTTGAATTCAGAAATGTTCATCCAGTATCTCTCAACAGTATCTCTGTATGAAATTCTTATATACAGCTCTTAAGCACAATAGAAAATAATTCAAATAGATGGTTCAGCAGGGGGTTCAGTAATGTTAAAAAGTTGCTGGTTTTCTTACTTCTCTATAGGTGAAAAATATGTGCCTTGAACTGAAAATAACACTTTCAATTGCAAGAGTAACTTAACTTCTGAAAGTTTCATTTTGTATTTGTTTTTCTAATTTGCAAAATTTTCATTAAAAAGTAATTTATATAATTCTATTTAGCAGCACTGTGCAATTCTTGTTTTGTATCTCTTTTAGAACCTTCTGAGTTACTAAGTTACTACATTTTTATACTAATGTCTTCTGTTATAGAGTATTAGATGTAATTTGAAGTAACTCCATCTATATATGAAAGACAGCAGCTAAAAATTATTCTTTCTTTCTACCTTTAAAGGAATATTTATTCTCTTTTAATTCATTCTTTGTATCATTTTAGGTTAAGATGATCGGGCTTGGGCTGCCTTCCCAGAAATTTAAGCTCATTAGAAGAGTAAAATTCAGATTCTGCCTTGCCCCAGTTTATTCTTCATTATTCTATTCATGGACAATCTTTATGGAAATGTAGAATGGGTAGTAGAGAAATCTAAGCACTTCTTAAACACAATCCAATCCATACTACCCTAGACATCTGGTGTATGTCAGCTGAACCATGGCTTAAAGTATGTCTTTTTCTCCACTTACTAAAGAATACAGAAAGATACACCAAAATGTGTAATCTAAAGGTATACAGCTAAAATGCATTGAAATACTCTACCTCAATAATGATCTCACTCAAGAACTGTGATCCTGCTTTCCTCTCATCACTTAGAGGACTCATCTCATGCAGTATATGCACATCTTCTTTTTTTAAGACAAGCTATATTCAAATACCAAGTACATTATGTTGACTAGATGACTGTGGAACTAGGTGTCTTTCTGTTAGATGAGTCAAATTAAACTGAAGAAACTAATGTATCACCTGAAAAACAAGGCTGAAAGAGGTTCACCAAAGCTTAGAGTTTTAGCAAAGAAAATTTGAAAATGTTGTTAATTCTTTTTTTTATTTAGTAATCCAATACACAAAAGTAGAGTAAGAAAAGTTACGGTAGTCAGAGGAGGTTTACTAAAAATCTAGTTCCTCTGGTTTGTATGCCATTTCTCCTACATTTTCTAATTATAAACCCTAAGTAATGTTGCTTTAATCTCTGAAATTAATTTCTAATACAATGTGGAGAATTAAAATTAAATGCCATTTGAAAAGGTCATAAAGCAGGGACAATACATAGCATGTGACAAAAGGTTTAGCAGAATAATATTGCTTTTTTTTTGCCCCTATTATGCTTTTAGCAAATATATTATTTCCTATCTATAAGATTGCTATGGCTCATTTCCTTTTGACACTTCATCTTACTGAGTAGCTATCAGCAGTAATGGAAAATAAGATTGAAATATTATGCTGAGAGTAAATTATAAACTTTAACATAAGACTAATTTAGCATATTATACTATTTAGTATATTTTCTTCAAAAGGCATGGAATACCGTGAAGTTCAGCCATCTAAAACTTATTACTGTTATTGAAACCTTTATCTGTTCTCAATCATATAGCAAATCTATATAAACATAGGAGGCTCTAAAACCCAAAAGATTACTTAAGCCAGAGAACTGTTAGCAGGGAAGAACTTACGTGCTTAGAAAAAGCATGCAATTTAAAAACATTAATGAGGTGGCCAGACTCCCCAAAATATGATCTGTGATCTGAGAATTAAAAATAAAATATATTTTTTCTTCTTCTTCCAATAAATATGAAATCATCTCTTGAACAAATTGATGAGATTTTGAGATAAATAATTTTCCCTAATTCTAACAATGCAATCAGAACCTTCATGATTTCATGAGCAATGAATTTGATAATGCAAAAACTACAAAACAAAAAGTCCTTATCAGCTCAATCCAACATATAATTTGAATAATTTACTACCAGTTCTTGTCATACTCTTTAGGATTTTTAGCTATCTAATTATGATCTGTGATTTTTTTTTTTTAACAAGACTACAATTTTTTTTTTTCATATGCCATATAGGAAACTTCAGTAATCCTGAAAATCCTAATTATTAATTTTAATTAATAAATGGTAGCAGTGGAATAACACCTTCCCACTATTTCTTAAAAATCAGGATGTTATCACAAAAAATATTTTCATGGAAAATTCATGTTAATCCCTGTTTTGTGTACAGAAAAGAAGCATCAGATCTTTTTTGATGACCCTTCCATTCACAGTGAATTGAATTAGAATAAAATGATCAAACACAAGAATTATTTGTTCCTACTTTCAACACATTTTGGTTTCGATTAATTTTCAAACAACCCTAAATAAATTTGCTACATGGACTATTTTAGTGTAATCATTTAGTGCAATCAGACATTCTTATATGAATTTGCATGAGATAAAGGAAATTAGGGATTAGAAGACAAAGGTTATGGCAAAAATATGCATAACTTTACAAGATTTTCTGAAATACCACACAGCAAAGACAAGGCATGCAACATATTTACATGAATAGTCATTAGGAATACCTGGTTTTGATAGAAAATTTATCTTTAAATTATATCAGCTTTAGATTGAGTTTTGATATTCTTAAAATTGTCTACTGTACATGACATAAAGTTTGTGTTTGTTTGGTGCATTTTTTTAGACATTTTTAGACAAAGCTCTGTTCCTGAAGAGAAAAACCTTTACAAAAGGTGAAAGAGAGTAATTACATCTGCTGCTTACTCTGATATCATACTAGATTTTGTTTTCTAACAGATTGATTGCCTTTTATGGTAATGGTAAGGAATCTTAGATAAATTAAATTTCACCTGCACGCAAAAGGGAATTGTATTTCTCGGTGTTGCATCACACTCTCCTCCAATGAAGTAGGTTTTTTTCAAGAGATAAAAAAGCCAATATTACTATCTGTGTATTCTCCAGGAAATTTCAGACTAAATAATGAAAAATATATATTTTAAAAATCAATACAAATCAGTGAGGAAAGTGAGATCCATCTACTTGTTATTTCAATATGCTCAAACATACAGAGAGAAAAGTTTCATTAAAGTGTTCTGGCCCTGACAGCAAAGTTTGCTACAGATAGTCAAAACATGACATATACAAAGAGAGGCAGCTCAATACTTCCAGAAATTAACATTTTTCTGATTTGTCTTACTATATCTAAATATCAAATATCTATATTCTGTATATCACAGAAGCATACAACTGTACATATGTTGAAATATGTAGACTTCTCACCATTTAACACAATTTTTAAAAAAAGACATTGACATTTTTCTGAGCAATTTAGGCCATAATCATACTTTCATGAAAACTTTTAGCAGACAATGCATACACTAGAGAGAGAATCTATCATCTGCTTGTAGCAGAATGCACAAACCATCTGTTGGATTGGGTTGGTTTTTTTTGAGTTCTGTTTTCATATGCTAACATAAAAAGTCAAGCTAAGTAAAGATCCTGAAGTATACTGAGCTTTTTCTACAGTACAATAATCATGGGTAGCTCTGTTTAGACTACACAAAAAGCCAAGCCCCTGAAGAGAGATGTTATTTGACTTCACCTTGCAAAATAACATATGCTTAGACACATCTCTGTTGTAAATGAACACTTAGATTGCAGGGAGGGGGGGAAAGAAAAAAAGGGTATTTCCAGATTTCATTTGAGATTAATTAATCTCACAATTTTTTTAGGGTTTTGTACCTTTTTTTTTTTTTTCAGTGATCTTTTCAAAATGTTTTGTGTCATGCACAAAGGAATTACTTTCAACAGCAGACCAAAGATTTAAGAAACACCTGTATCATTTCTTAATTGCCAGAATTTGGAAAGAAACCTTCCAGTGAACTTCTCCTTCTGAAGTAAGCCTCCTATATTAGAATTCATAAGATAACTCACATTCCTTCCTTTCCTAATTACTCACTGCCTCTTTTTTGCTACATTTCCAGTCACCACTGCAAAGAAAATGGGACACTGCAGACAGAAATCTCCCTTATTAGACAACCATGTTTCATTCTATGCATTACACTCTTAATGATGTGAACTCTTTCACTATGAGAGGATTAAGAGTCTTACACATAAAAAGGTCTCATTTCAGCTTTCAGTTTTAGTAATGTTTGAGGCCTGTCATGAAAACAGTGTCATCTGAAGAAAAACCAACATTTCAACTTTCATGGTGGTGACAGAGATGGCACTAGCCATTACTTAGGGAACCATACAAAATGGTTTTAAGTTTTTATTTTGTAATTCACTTTCTGGAAGCAATCAGCTTCATTATATTTTCCACAATATTTTTAAGATAATGTAATAAGAAATATGACATAGAGTGGGATAATTAGGGGGGATAACAACAAAGCTTGTGCACAAAAAGGAACACACTAAATTTCACATAATTAAAGAGTTACAGTTTGATGAACTAAATACACAGGTATTCATTATGTACTTAAGCTTCTTTTTTATGAGTACTGTAGATGAATTTATTTTTCTGTAACATTTACTTGATGGAGATCTAAGATCTTGCCTTTAAGGACTCAGACTCAAAATAGCTAGTTTCAGTTTATAAATTTCCCCATGCAATCAATTTATTTTTGCTTCAGTGTTCTGTCTTAGAAAACAAACAAACAAAAAAAATCTCAGAAAACAAACAAAACAAATCCCCCTCAATTAATAGTGCTGGCATTCGCTTTCAGTAAGTGGAATTTCTTTAAACACTAAGCTTTTTAAGATAGCAGTCTGTGCATTATGTTAAATGTCTAAATGAGGGGGACTGATTTTGGTTATGCATAGTCATGAGATTTGGCACACCACAGTAATCCAGTGGAAGAGCAAATCAGATGAACTCATAAAACTTAAAGAGAGGATGTACTTAAATTCTAAAAGGTATATTCAATGACTGTTGTAAAAAGTGAATGATAAAAAACTTTGAGTCCTCATACAAAAGGTCAGATTTTTTTTTTTAATCTGTGTCAGTATCTGCAGGCAACATTTCATAGAAAGATACTTACTGACAGTTTGTGAGAAATTATTGAATGTTCTTCTTTCTTCAAGGCAAAAAGACTGTCATGTCTAAACATGTCACGATTGACAGAAGTTTGTCTAGTTTACTATAATCTTATAATCCAAGATATTAAAGAGTCCACACCACTACCAGTAAACCTGTTTGGTATTTAAAAAAACCCCACAAATATTTATTTTCTGTGATAATCTTTTCTTGGTACAACATGTTTTCTAAAATGATAGTAACTTTTTCACCTGGAATTTCTTCAAACAATCCATGTATTTCTTGATTGTTCTGGACAATACAGTAGAGCTGAGGCTCTACTCAAACAGACCAGAGAATAGAAATTCCTTTTTTCACAGGCTATGTGTCTGTTCATCTACTCCTATGATTAAATTTTAGAGGCAGTATGGAATACTTGATTCATATTTTACTTGCTTTGTACTAAGTGCAACGCTTCTGCAGAATGCTATCTAGACATTTGATCCTACTTCACACCTCTGCTGATTATTGTTGTGACAGGATAGCAAGTTGCACTATTCCATATTCATTTTTTTCAGAGGTCTTTGACTTTTTTCAAGATTATTGTGTGTATTTTAATTCTCTCCTATAACATATGGGTGAATCATTTAAGAATATTTTCATTTTTATTTTTAAAAAGCATATGCTTTAATTCATTATTTAGTCCTTGTTGACTAAAATAAAGTACTGGGTGCAAAAGAAACATCTGAATTCCTACTGATACAACTACTGTTCCTAATTTTGCACGTCAAGGCTTTCCTCTTCAATCCCTTTTATAGCAGTTTTCATAAATTCCATTTACATCTCCAATGAACAGTGTACAGAAGCATTCACTTTCATCTAAATTTCTATCCTCTCAAACACTATTACTTTTCAAACAAAAGTCATTAATCTTCTAAATTAAAATACCAGAGTCAAGATATGCAAAAAACTTAACTCAGGAGGATTAATTATCATCAAATATGTTGGTGAAGGCATTGTTGATTAAAAAACAATTATTAATTGAAGCTTTTGCTATTAAAAAAACTACTTCTGAGATGTGACAGTAGTTTGAAGTCCTTATGTTTATCAATAGAAGACTAAAAATAGTTTAAAAAACTGTTCCCACTAACTGAAAATATGGAGTTGTTTATTTTATATTATTTACTTTCTCTCTTCCCTTCTTTCTCCTCTTTCCTTCCCTATTTTTGATATCTCATTTACTTTGGAGTTACTCTTACTATTTTGAAGGGGTATTTTTGTTCTGAACTTCAGATAATTGATATAAAAGGTGGTTATCTTTGTGGATAAGTTCATAGTAAAAATTATGATGAAATAACTGAGAATTGAATATATAAATAGAAGAGAATTCAATATATAAATAGAGCATAAATAAGAGCCACCAGACATTACACACAGAAGGTTTGCATTTAGCATGATGATTAGCATTACAAAACTCTATAACAGAAATATTTGTATAAATTCAGTCTTTTGGACATTCATAAGCTATTATCATTTGACTGCAAGAATAAAAATATAGCAATGCATGTGGAAATTAGCAGTGGATGGAAGTACACTAATATTACATACTCAAATTTATAAGTAGAGAAATAACAAGGAATATGAGAAAAAAAGCAGTGAACTAGATTGGCCTGAAGGCTTGGACAGGTGTTGCACCTGACTGGTCTACAACATGAAAAGAAGTTATATCTCTGTAGGCAATCAGAAGTCCACCCAAGAACTAAAAGTTGAGTATCTGAAGTGCCATATATTCCTGCAAATACATGTGCAGTGGTTTTTATAACGTTTTCTCCATACTTGCTGAAGGTAAAACAACTTCTACTCTGAAAGAACCTATTCCCAGTTAGAATATAAAATAATCTCGGAAACTATAGTTTCAAACAAAAACTCACAGCACAACAGAATTTGGCATGAGGTATGCATTCTGGACATTTTTCTCCTTACATAATTCGACACTATTTTTAGGTATGGATCACTTAAACCATTGAAGCATCTCTAGAAAGAATTAGGAGGCCAAATAGGATTCAGTCCTAGGACTATATTCAGCAAAGATGCTGCATCATACCCATTCAGATTCAAAGATGTTTTGTGATTTTTTAAATTTAATTTGGTTTTGTTTTCCTTCATGAGTTTTGCACAAAGCAAACCTACATAGCAGCAAAAAGACACCAAGGTCAAAACAGTGCTGTTTTCTCCATATGGTAATAGCAGGAGGAAGGATGAAAACAGATGACAGGAAAATACAAATGTTACAAAAGGTTGAATATTTTAATGTTGATGACACATAGTCAAAAAGAAAACTTGACTGATACAGTTAAAAAAAGAATGAACTGCAGATGGTGGGTTCCATGAATTACACCCAGCTACTTATTAAAGAATAAGAAAACCATTGCCTTATTAAATTCATAAAATCAATCCCATGTAATAAAGATTTTTGGTTTAGGTTCAAGAAATATTTTTTAAGTTTTGAAAAAGACATTTCCATCTCTCATTTTGAGATAATGGCAAACACTAAAATATAAAAGCTCGTATTTTCAATTTTACATTACTCTACATGTTTTTTTCTAACATTCCATTTTAATATAGTAAGTTGAAGTCCAAACTTTGGAATACACACCACATTGAACCAAGTCTTCATTCTCTCTGTGTTTTTCTGTTGGCTCATTTCTGAGAATTAAACACCCATCATTTATTTTCCATTTTATCTCATTAACTAAAGCCAATATTTTTCATGAGTCAAGAAAAACAGATGAAATTCCACATAAAGTAGTGAAAATGGAAATCAAGAGATAAGATGTGCCTGAGTTAGCAAAATAATGGATTGTGGATCCTAATTGATAGGAAAAGTCTGAGTGACAGCCAAAATGTGGCAGGGAGAGATGCAGTAAAGGACTGAAGAGTGAAGAAATAGGAGATATGATTACAAATGTGGTTTGGAAAACCAAGCTACTCATGACAATCCCCTCTGATGCCTTGAATATATAACATTAGGATTACAGAACTGTAATAAATACTGGCCTAAACTAACAGTAATCCTCAGCATAGCTGGTACAAATATTCAAGACTTCAGCTGGAAATAGAAGATATGGAAAGAACAATGTGACATAAACTTCAAGCATGTGTTGAAACTTCCAGCTAGGTTTTAACATGAATTTTGGAGAAACTTACTTTCTTTTATTTTGAAGAAAAATGTTTTTCACTTAAAAGACTATTTTTAAAGTATAAATGAGGATAATGTTTCAACCCAATATTACAGTTAAAATAAACATTTTCAAAAATTTAGAAATAAAAGATCTAAATTACTAATAGAAAAACATCTAAACAAGGTTATAATCTTAACTTACACTCTTACTAAAAAAGTAATAATATTTTAGTAATTTGGATCTATGTTAATCTCAAATTATTGGTAAGTTATGACTTCTTGAAATAAAAATCAGAAATTTTAAATACTGATGAAATTAAATTTTTGGCAAAGTTGAGGTTTGGGGGTTTGGGGATTTGGGGGATTTTTTTTTTTTTTTTTTTTTTTTTTTAGTATTTTTAGGGACGATTACACAATTAATTGTCTTTCTGAGGAAGTTGCAGCAGTTCTCAACTTTTTACAGGATAAATTTCCTTTTTGAAACTTTTAATAACATCTAGTTCTTTCCCTAGTGTAAATAGTTTACTTTAAATCATCAATTCTGTATTCTAAAAAATTGTTCTAACACCACCAGGAAATTTCTATGCTAGAAAATTCTGCCAAAACATCATAGCATAACATTTGAGGAGCAATTTTCACCTAAAAAATGCAAGCTTGAGATATAAAAAGAAAGAGCAAATTCTTAAACTGCTTTCAACAGGGTATAAAAAAATGTGTCACAAGGATTAGAAGTAGCTGCTGGAAAGCAATGATCATGTGTTAAGAGTATGTTTATCTGTATGTATCCGCAGCATTCTTATGAATTTAACAGATTCCAACAATATGCTTTATTTTTTTTCTATGTGCATTATTTGAATGAGCTTCACTGTTCACAAAAATATTATATAAGAATCAATTCTAATTTATTTATTAAGAACTATATAAATTATATATATATATGCACATATAAATTTTATATATATATATGCACTTTTTATATATGTAGATGTTATAATGTTTATATGAAGAGAGAAATGCAGATGGTACATATTTATTTCAGCATATATAGGCTTATGTAGGTCCCTACTGTTATTATTCCAGAAATGGTTTTATCGAGGGAAAAAAAATCATATTCAAGCCAAGAGTATTTCTGCAGACTTATCTATAACAATTCACCATCAATTGGATTTTCAAGATGGCTATTCTTTGTTCTTTCTTTTACTTTGACTATGAAAAGGTTGAAAAGCATTTCCCTTTTGTAATGTTCTTTGATGTTACCCTTAAGAGGTCCATAGTTTTAGGGGTATTTCACTGATTCAGTCACTCCCTGTGCAACTGATATTTTCACTGCCAAATCTTTTCTTAATGCTGTATTTTTTTAAAATATTCCTGAAAAACAGTGCAACTTAGTCCAGAGGAAAAAAGAATTGTTGGTTTTGTTGATGTTGAAAGTACATGGGTAACAACAACCAAAAGACTGGTCAAGTCCTTTGCTTCATAGTGTGTTTAATGGACTCATGTTTTCTAGCAGCATCCATACTTTTATTGAGATGAGTGATATGCTTTTTACTAACAACTATGAAAATATAATAGGTTCAATTAATTCTATCCATTTATTCTATCTTTTTAGAACAGTTTGAATTTGCAATGCAGACTTCAAATGGCATTCGTTTTACCAAATTTAATTGAACATTAAACATTTAAATCAAACATTTAAACCTGAACTAGCCACTTTAGACAATTGTTATACTCAATGAAGAGAAATAGGGACATCTGAAAGATAATTCACCTTATTCAAAAATGTGCATCTAAGATAAAGATGAGATGAGATGAGATGAGATGAGATGAGATGAGATGAGATGAGATGAGATGA
>JANIJU010000001.1:63496487-63539273 GCA_025504685.1 Leucosticte australis
AGGGAGAGATGCCCAGAGCTGACGAGAACTGTGTTGTTCTCACCTCCTCTCGGCTGTGTGCGAGGCAGGATTGCCCCGCTCCGGCAGCGGCAGCGGCGGCGGCGGCGGCGGCGGCGGCGGCGGCGGCTCCTCTGGGCAGCGCTGGGCTTGTAGGGCGAGGGGTGGCAGCCGCCGGGCGGAGAGAGATGCGCGCACACACCAGTGCGGAGAGAGAGGATGGATGGAGCGATGCACAGAGCCAAGAGGAGGTAGAGACACCCAGCAGGAAAGGGAGAAAGAGAGAGGGAGAGATGCCCAGAGCTGACGAGAACTGCACGGTGATCAGTGGAAAGGGGAGGAGAGAGAGGCAGAATTGAGAGACATCTCTCAGGGGAGACGGACACTTGCGAGGGAAGAGCGGGTGAGGGAGGCTGCTACGACGCGCTAATCTGATTAACGGGGGAGCGAGCTAGAGCCCGGAGAGGAGCGGCGGCGGCGGCAGCCACAGCGGGAGGCAGGTGGCACCTCCTCAGTCTCTTAGAGCTCCGTGACCGAGTGCAGGCAGAGAGGAAAAAGTCACCTGGAAGCCTCTCTCCACCTCCCGCCTTCCCATCTCGTTTCTCTGGGGAGTCCCATGCCTGCCGTTATCTGGGATGGCAAAGCCTGAGAGCAGGCACAGAAAGAAATCGGGGCTCCTTTATATGCACTGTACGTAGGAGGGGAAAAAAAAATCCCGCCCGTGAGGCTGTCAAGGTCCTCAGTATACAATTTTCTGTCTATCTCGGCGCCTCTCACCAAGCCGCCCCCTCCCTTGCATGTGACGCAGATGTGCTCTGGGGCCGTCAGTGTGAAGAGACAGGGAAAAAGAGATGCTGCAAGCTTCGTCGTGCAAGTAAGTCGGCAGGTCACCAGCTGCCCCTCACAGCCTCTGCCTCTTCTCCTTCCAGTGCAGGTCTACTCACCTTGGTATTTTGGTTCTGAGACAGCTGTATATTACTGGGAGCAAAATAGAGTACAACAGCAGCAGTAAACACAAAAATGTGAATAATAGGAGTAGTGACTTAACAGATTGCATGGAGACTGGATGAGGTTGCAGGTTAACAATGTATTCTGCAGGCTCCATTCATTAGCCTGTTGGCTCAGTGTTGCTGTACCAGTAGGAAACATTGGCTAGAGGTACAGTGTGTCAAACAGAAATAGCACGACACATCTGCTTTTTACCTTCCATACCTGCTCTTAATGCTGTCTGACAGTGCTAAACCCAAGGGAGATTCCTTTCACAACATAAGAGATCTGCTTAGGAACATCTGCCCACTTGGGAGGGGTGTCACAGAGTACACTGCATCGGGGACATAATTACAGAATTAAAAGCTTTATAGTGAAGTATAGGAGAGGGATATGGCAGCGAAATTGCATATCGTCACCTGGCTCATAAACCCCACACATGAGAAGTTGGTGGCAATAAGATGATACACAGAATACCAGCAATTCACCTGTACCTTACTAATAGAAGAAGATTTATTCCTAGGAAAATGATGAAACAGATTCTATTTTCAACCAGAAATTTTTGCATTGGCCAGCTTTACCCATGCACTCATGAGCTTTTAAAAGTTTGTTGTTCTAACTCTATGAAATCAAGAAATAAGATTGAAGGACTTATTTCCCTCAAGTTGGAATGTTTTAACTCCTCATTCATAAAGTGTTATAGCTTGAAAATTCCTCCAGGGAAGCACAAAAATCAAACACAAATTAAAAATTTTATTACTGTTATATTTACTTCATGACTGAAGTATATTACTGTTTTGTTTAGTTT
Organism: Leucosticte australis; assembly: GCA_025504685.1. NCBI lineage: Eukaryota > Metazoa > Chordata > Aves > Passeriformes > Fringillidae > Leucosticte > Leucosticte australis. The sequence goes on from JANIJU010000001.1 coordinate 63,498,280, forward strand.
GTCAGTGGAGTAGTGCTTCTGGATAAAAACCAATATTAGGGTTTGGGTTTAACACTGATAAAGTCTTGGATTTAACAGTACAAGAATTCAGGGCACCAAGTTCTACTTTCAAAGGAAGAAAAATTGCCACTGTGCATTTAAAATATTGATTCATGCCACAACAGCTGGACTGAAAATTCCCTGGTGCCTCAACTTTTTTCTCAGTATTCAGTGATAGAAAAAGAGACAAAACCCATTCTAAATCAAACAAAAGACACAGTTCATTTTTATCTAGGAACTGATCTGAGTATGTGCTGCTTGTGAGAGCAGCGGAAAGAAATGCCTAGAAATCTTCATCTAGAATAGGACAGATGAAACTTCAATAATTTCTTAGAGGCTAGAATTGCATCTCTTATGATGAAATATATGAAATCATCTATAGTGAGTAATGTCTACTTAGTGTCTAGTTACATGCCCTAAAAGATGGGGGTATCTTCATATAAAATAATTTTAATCAATTAATATATAGATAGAATGCTATCTCTTTCTGTGTTTAATACCTCTTAACTGATTTGGCCTATTCAGATATTCTGATTTGAGGAGAATTGCATCATTTCTTGCCATGTTATAAATCTTAGTAATTTTTAAATCTGCATTAATACTTAAATTGATAATTTGATATGAACCATTGATAAGTTAGATATTCTATCTTTACTTCACCTAAATAGATAAATATAAATGACAGTACATTCCAAAAAAGTATATTTTCTAAATATACTTCAGAGGTCACTCAATGAATATATGTTATAGTGCAACCCAAGAAAGTGATTTAGGTTTTTATCACCTGTCCATGCAGTACAAGCTATCAAAAAATTATAAGGAAAAAAAGGTAGAAAATGCTTAAGGTTATTTGTTATTTATATGTTTTTATATTAGTTGTGTCAGTAACTGAAATAAAGTCTTGGACTTTCTAAGTAACTAAAATCCCGGCTCTTCAATATATCATGGATAGCCATTTACATATTTAACATTACTTGATCCTTTCATATTTTAGTACATAAATAAGTTTTTGCTGTGAGATGCATTAATTTGGCATGTATGCCAGCTTTTTTTCCTGCGTGAAGATGCATGAACACTTGATTTCATAAAATGAAATCTGGAAAACTGTCTTGATTATCTTAGTTCTTATCACGATCACAATTATTTTGTCAATTTACAGTAAACAAGAGCTACCCCCCCAAAAAAAGCTGTATTGAAGAAGCAGTCATTGTTAGTATTTATAGTTAATTAATAAACTGGTTTTCTGAGCATGAAGTAGAAGAATTAAACAGGTTGGTTTAGTTAGGTTTTCACAGAATCTTATCTTCCTATTTCCCAGTGAATACTTTTGACATATGCCGGGGAGGCAAAGAACATATTCTGGATTATCACGTGAGTGAAAAAACAAAATACATTTGAGTTTCAGTTGAAACTTCTAGTACATAAAAATATTAACTTAACTCTGTAATTTTTCTAGGCTTGCTTTTCCATCCAGAAGAAGAAAAAATAGTTCTACTGAAGTTCTAGGGACCTTACTCATAGGAATTACACTAAAATAATTAGCTTAGTAGTCAAATATGTCTTAGTCTACTGATATGGGATTGACATAGACATATGAACGGAACTATGAAATTACACTTGTTTTTTAGGTTGTCAAAGGGAAACATTTTGATGTCTTGCAGCATTCCATCAGTATCTTATGTGTTCCATGAAATATAGCCAAAAAAATAATGATCACAGGTAAACTTTCCTGTCTGTTGGTTGCACACTGTGTATCACATTGTATTTTTGTTTATTAAACAGCATTTCTCAGCTTCCACCCCCAGCATAGTTTCCCTGGATTATTTATTGTCACTCAAATCTTGAATAACTTTACAGACTTTGCTTGAAAGTATTCAAGGCTCTTTTTTCTTTATCTATTAGTCAGGCAAACAGATGAAAGTGGTTAATCTTTATGTTCCAGTTATGAGTCAGATTCCTGACACTTTCTCTTTGTGTTTTTGCCTTTCTAATGCTCTTCAAATGAAATAAATTCACATAGTCATGTCCCTAAGGAAGTCTCATGCTCATGTTTTATAGGAAAAATGGCCTAGGGATATATATCCTTTTAATAAATCTTTCAAGTACTAAAAAGCACTTCCAAAGGAAAAAGGCTTGAAGTAGGTATCCAAATGAGTAAGATTTTATTAACCTCTTTTTTCCTTTTTTCCATTGCAAAGGTTTGGAGTACTGTTTACTTTTAGGCACATGATTTATGTCGAGCTATTTGCATGTTGTACCCCAGGGAGAACTGGTGGATTAGGACTGAAGTTGAGTTTTAGTTGGTTATTGATTGATAAAACAAGCAACAGAGGAGCCATCATGCAAAGAAACCCCTTAGGATTAAGAGTTGTCTATGTGAGTCTCTGCATTACATAAAGTCAGAAGATAGAGTCTGAGACTGATGAGCTTATATGTGTACTGGGGAATGGAAGTTACCAACAAGAGAAGGGCTATACCTCTCAACAAACTATAGGGATGAGGCATAATTTTATTACTGAGTTTTATCCTGTCACATAATTTAATCCAGAAGATGCTGAATTTTAATGAGAATAAGCACAAAACCAAAAAACAAACAAACAAACAAAAAACAAACAAAAAACCCTAAACAAACAAACAAAAAAAAAAAGAGCACTGTGCTTTGGGTAAGGATGATACTAGAATGAAGTTTTACAACAATTCTCACTTTAATGTGGGAGTTCTCACACGAATGAATGAACATGCACTTCAGCTATAAAGATGCTTATTTTGTGGGTGGTTAATTACATATTCAGAAGCTAGAGAGTGTTAAAAAGATGCTGTGAAACAGAACTATAGAATACTCAAACTAAAGAAAGCAGAGAAAGAAATTGAGGGGATAGGAGATCCATTGAGAGATCGAAACTCAGTGCAGGAAATGCTAGTGTGCTAAGTGATTCAAGCAAATAAGTAATGCTTTAGAATTATTATTTAAACTTTTGGTGTGTACAAAGCCTTTGAACAATTTATGATATGTAGATATAGTCTATTTTTTTAAGTAAACTGAGAAACCCTGGGAATAGATGGTAGTAGGGAGAAATTAAACTCTTACGTTGTTTATAATGCATATACATAATGCTGTGGTATTCCTCTGAGTCAAGTTGTTGATTTTCCTCCCATAATAGTATGCAAAGTCATATTTAAAATACTATAGATATGCCTACACTTATTTACTATGATTGTTTTCTAATGGCAGAAGAAAGGAATAACAAAACCAGACAAAAAGTAAACCAGAGCTGATTCACTTGTCAGTACTTATGTATGGTTTTTTTGTAGTGAGTTTTCAGCTGAGATTGAACTTTTGAGAATGATTTTGCCTTCAATAAGTTAAACAGTTAAATGGTGTGATTTCTCAAAATTAAAAGTGAGCTAGCACAGCACGGGCTAGGTTTCTGAAAGTGTGGTGACACGATCAACTGCATTTATTTCAGGTGGTAAAAAAAATTTCTTCTCCACAGTTGTTGATGAGTGTCTCCTTGGTAATGCCAGATAAAAAATGATGTATGAATTACCCCTAGTGGTTACTTGAACAGATACATTTTATTCGGCATTGCAGGAGCCTAGAAGAGCAGTTGCCTATCTTATATAAGCTTGAGGGACAGCAATTTCTTAATCCATTTCATCAGGATCACAAGCAGTTGTATAAACACACCCTAAAGCAGTTTTTCAATGGTCAGGGAATTTCATTTAAGAAGCGCAAATGCTACAGGATTTGTTGTGGGTAAAGATTCACAAGTAAGGCTAGAGAAAATGAAATTATTACTCTAATTATTTTCAAAAAGTAGGGAAGTTAAAGAATATTACAGTTCTTAAATTCCTAAATCATTTCCCACAATTCCTCTGGTTGTAAGAGTTGTCAGTTCTCTTGTGAAATACATAGTTTTTACCCACAGTTCCCAAGCTGCCTATTAATCACCTTTATTTGAAGAAAATGCCATGTCTTCTCTCCTAAGTTATGGTCAAGAGAAACAGCTGAACTCCACCTACTACAGGTTTGGCAGAGCACACACCTCTCTGCTCCTATGCCATGCTCCACCCAATATCCTTAGACCTTAGCATTTGGAGGCCAGTCATCCATACCACTTGCTGATTCACATAGACACTATTACTATATATTTTAAGTGCTAGAATATCTTATAAAAATCACTAGGTTGTTTTGTTTTGATCTAAAACTAACACTTCTAGTGGTGTTTTTATGAATGACATCAATCTCTGGTGATGCAAAGAAAATAGGGTGTTTTTTCTTTGCTAGAGTCCATAATACTTGCTGTCATTTTCCTATGATTCAGAATCTTCTTAGAACTGGTTTGCTTTCATGTTCTGTTCAAAAAATATGCAGTTTCCTGCTGATCTCTTAGTCAATGTTTATTTTTAATCTGAATTGAAAACTTTCAAATATATGTTGGCAAATCACAGTAATAGAGACACCGATGGTTTGCAATGTAGTCTCTATAAAAAGGAAACTGCTAAAATTTTGCAACTACCCATGTAGTAGCAAATTATATTGGACTAAATTAAATTAAACAGAACCATTTTAACTGGCATAAGATGCTCAATACTGATAAGGCATCACAGCCTTAAAATGGTTTTTTTGTTGTACAAACCAGCATCTTTCAACCTCATTCAGAAGTTAGCATAATTCAGGGAACATACTCAATAGGCACTTTGAATACAGCTAGAATTTTGGAGGAAAAGAGCATTTAGCCATATGGAGGTAAATGCTGCCATGCCATTTGGCCTGGGTCCAGCGGCTGAACAGAGCAGAGAACAGGCACAGGGACATTTTGTTTACTGTTCTAGACATGACCTTACAATGCTTGTATTCAGCTCACAGGTTCTTTTGAAGTTAAAAAAAAATATGATTTTGGGGTAATTTTGCCATTGAAAACCATTTTACAAGATATTTATTAAGGATCCTCTGTGAACAGGTTGTTTTAAAAGAAACTTTGGAGGTTTTTTTTATAAGTCTGACTTATGATTTTCTTTGTTGTTTAACTTTATAGGAAAATTTAATATACACACACTAACAGGAGAAGCATTTCCCTATTTTCCTCATCTCTCATGGTATGTAAGACCTGTCACAGAGGTATATTCTTTCACTTTACTTATTATTTTGCATCAAACTTTTAGTACCTTATACTTCCTGTATTTTTCAGATTCCCAGACTCTGAAAAATTGTGTATTTTCAGATTAGGAAGCTACTGGCTTTTTCCCCATGATATTAAACTTTCTAGTTGCAGTCAAGATATTTGTTGCTTGTATCAAGTGCCTTGTTGCCACATGAGTAAGAGTAGTTTAAAAATTTTTATTGCCTAGTTACAGATTTTTTTCTGTTGTTTTCAAGGAATGGTGGATGTCTGGACAACTTCTGACTTCATGTTCTTTCTGGGAATCCTAACAAGAAAATACACATGTAGTTATGCTCTTGAGGATCTCTGACTGTGATTTTAATTTTAAACTTTAATGACAATGAAATCTTTATTTATAATGCACTTCATTCTTTCACATCTCCTATCACAATCAGATAATGCATTAAAAAGAAGCAAGCAAGAAGTTACACTTTTTTTTCAGAAATATATTATTTCTTTAAAAGAATTCTTCAGCACTGAATATAAGGCAACAAAATAAGCTCTTTTCACTTCTCCTGTCCTTCCTTTTGAAAAGGAAAGATGGGCTTTGTCTGTGGTTATGTGTACAAATGGTCTTTTGATTGTTTACATTCAGTGTCTGGCCAAATTAAAAAATCAAATATTTGAGAATGGTTTTTTTTATTCTGCCTATTCACACTTTCATTTGAACTAAGTGTCCCAAGGTGTATACTGTTGTGGCTTTTCCCTTGGAAAGAAATGCCATTTGATTCAGATTACAGTATGTAATTGTTTGAACAACTTGATAGTTTTCCATCCAAATGTCATGACACTTACAGTAACTGTTAACATAACAATTTAAGATCAAAAGTTGCTTGAAAATTCCTGGCTTTAGGTTCATAGTAGAAAAGCAGAAAGATTTGATTTGATGGTTATGGACCCTCTAAAATGATTTTTTACATTAGTTTATATCCAAAGTTTCACATAATTATAATTATTTCTGTTTGCAGAATTGTTTTCCTACTGCATTTTCTCTGATTTTACCTGACAAACTATGCCATATTTTTTAATCCCTTGCTCACAGATTTTTTTAGAGGTAGAATGTTGCGAGAACTTAAAGAATGCAGTTGCATTTCTCAAAACACTGTTAAAGAAAAAGTTATTGTAAGATAAACCACCGCATCAGGAACTTGAGACAAGCACAAGTAGCAAAACAGGAAGGCCTTAATTCCACGTCTAACAAAGGTGAAGACTTGCAAGTAGCCAGAAGAATGACTCTGGGACTCCACCACAGAAGACCAGGGTGAAGAAGGACCAGCAGGATGCCACAAAAAACTACATGGTGATGATATCTTTCTATTTAATCTCTCTCTTATTCTCCTTCTTTTCTCCCCTTCTCCCCTCAAATTTCTCATCATAGTTGAGTGAATCATAACTGACAAATATTTTTGTGGTTTTTAATAAATGCTTTTAATGCAAAGTCAATATTTTTCCCATTTTACTCCAGTAGGTTTTAGCAGTTCCATAAGATTACATATAATTTTTACATTAAATTTAAATGTAAAATCCAGACACAACTTCGTTTGTAGCTGCAAGTGTGTAAATAAGGACTGAAATATTTTTGTTATTTTGTTCTAACCTGAGCTTGGCAGTTTGATTGCTACAGCATATAACAAATAGGAAGGCGTAAATAACAAAGAAGGTCACTAATTAGGATACTGTGATGATCAGAATATGTGTTACCTATCCAGTAGAAGTTATATGGGCAGTACAAAGCACTGCTACTTAAAACAAGAAGGCTTATTATTTCTGATAATCTATAGAAGGGCACTGAAGAAAATACCAAATGACAGAATCATTATGGTAAACTTTTGGGCAATTTTCTTATTTGCCCCAAATATTCATATGTGCAGTTTGACTATCAGGATGTAGGTTTTGTGTGAGGACAATTGCTATCTTTCTTATTCTTTTAAGCTAAAATGCATTCTTGTCAGCAAACATTCAGTTTGCAGTTGTTTTGGAAGATAAACAACTCCAGTTTCTCAAGTCTGTTTGAATTTTAGTATGGTCTCCAAAGCCTAGTCCAGTCTGAAGTCTGCAAATTGAATAATGTACTCTATTTTCTGTTATAAAATGATAAGTGCATTAAACAGTAGTTAAGGAAAGACAAATACAGATGTAAACATGCACAACATTTTTTCTTTTAGTAGTCCGTGCAATGAATAGCAGCCAGGTACATTTTTCCAACCATTTATATTCTTACCTTGCTGCAGATTTTCTTTACTGTAATTTTCTAGGCCATTTCAGAAAATAGTACCAGGTATCTGAAATACCCTAATATTTCAAACATACTAATGAGATGAAGTATCTGGTTGAATGAAATTTGTTAGGACATAATGTACTGGTCAACAGTAAACACCTTTTGATATTACATATTTTTATACTAACATATTCTTCCTCAATGGGACCCAGTTTGCCAAGGAAATTTTCCATCCTTTAAAAAAAACAAAAAAATATTGCTTTTGCTCTTTTCTAATACTTTGGAAGATCATTTTTTTTCATTCCTTAGCTACTTTTCTAAATCCCCTGCAGAAAAGTTCATTGCAGATGAACAGCAGTGAAAATCTTTCCCTTGTTGCCTAAATTGGAGAGAGATGGATTTGATGGGTGGACTGTTAGGTGAATGAGGAGTCAGTTGGAAAGTTGCATCCAGACATAAGTGGCCGATGTCTCGGAGTCCCTGTGGACATCAGAGATGAGTGGTGTCCCTCAAGAGTCCATACTGGAACCAATGTTATTTAATACTTTCATCACTGACGTAGGCAGTGAGATCAGGTTCACCCTCAGCAAATTTGCAGATGACACTAAACTGAGGGTGCTGTTGACACACCTGGAGGAGGGAATGCCATCCAGAGGAACCAGAACAAGCTTGACAAGTGGGCCCATGGGAATGTCATAAGGTTCAATAAGATCAAGTGCAAGGTGCTGCAGCTGGGTCGGGTGAATCCCCAGTATCAGTGAGGGCTGGGGTGGACTGATGGAGAGCAGTCCTGCTGAGAAGGACTTGGGGGTGATGGTGGTGGATGAGAGATGAGAAATTAACCAACAACATCCGCTCTAGACCAGGAAGCTATAGATACACTGGTCTGCATCAAAGGCAAGTCATGAGAGGTGATTCTGCCTTCTACTCCTCTCTGGTGAGACCCCATCTGGAGTGCTGCATCCAGCTCTGCAGTCCCCAGTACAGGAAAGACTTTGACCCATCGGAGTGAAACCAGAGAGCCACCTCTGGATGCAAGAGGAGAGCCAAGATGATTAGAGGGATGGAGCATCTCTCCTACAAAGAAGGGCTGAGAGAACTTTGTTTGTTCCACCTGGAAGAGAGAAGAATTCGGGGTAACCTAATTGTGGTCTTCCAGTGCTAGAACTGAGCCTACAAGAAAGATGGAGGGAGACTTTTTGCAAGAGCATGTAGTGACAAGACAAGGAGGCAATAGTTTAAAACTGAAATAGGGAAGGTTTAATTAGATATTAAAAAAAAATTTGTTTGGTGAGAGGGTGGCAAAGCACTAGAGCAGATTGTCCAGAGATGTTGTGAATGCTCTATTTTTGGAAGCGTGGATGGAGCTCTGAGCAACCTGGTGTAATGAAATGTTCCCCGCCCATGGAAAGGGGATTAGAAGAAGATTCCAACCAAAACCATTCCAACCAATCCATTCCAACCAAAACCATTCTATGGTTCTATGTGGATTTCAGGTTCAATAGTTATCTGAAATTTGTCTTCAGATTACTAATATTGGTATACTTTATAATTTTTTAAAGGAATAACTCATCCTCCAAAAAATAAATTAAATAAATTTCTCAGCGTTAAATATGCTTTTTTTTATTAGTGAATATATATATCTTTGTACCTTTAATGATAGCTGCTCACTGATATCTGACTCACAAAGCACCTAACATTTAACCATAAATTAAATCTCTTTGTTATGTAGATTGTATGACATTCCCAAATAAACTAGCTTTTATGCCTCTTGATATGTATTTAGTAAAATGTGTATCAAAATCGAAATTGAATTTTAGATCTATTTTAAACTTTGTTGAACATCACTTCTCTCTTGGCAATAGAAGAACACATTCCTTTTAATTGGAAATTTATGTGAAATACTGTCCTGATTAAATTTAAATTACTGTTCATTAACATTTGGCAGTAAACAATTCTTGGAAAATATCCCAATATAGCATCCATTTTTATTAACCTAAATTGTATAGGAAGTAATAGTATGTTGTATTTGCCTCATGTTTTCCATCTCAATACAATTGATAAGCAAAGCAATTGAGGACACAAAAAAGAAATTTTATAAGCCTTAGTACTGCAGCTACAACAGGCGTGCAGATCCAGCAAGTTTTAAGGTTAAATTACCATCTTAGTTACATCTACAGTATATATAAAGGTATCATATGGTTGAAAATATGAAGAATCCTGATGACCAGGAAACCTAAAGACAATAGAAGTATAAAGTAACAGCTAAGAAAAGGATTTAACAGAAAGTGTTGTCTACAGGATTTCATGTAGATCTAGATGGATATGAGTTAGGCATCTTCATAAAAGAATTTCAGAGCTGAAAGCGCTACCATGTGTTTTTGACCAAGCTACAGTAGACGTAACAGTGCAACATTTTTTTAAACTGTCATAAACTGTCTAGGTTATTTCTTTTAGTAAGAATACAAATGCAAAACACAAAATTGGATGAACTATGCTGAAAGAAAGGAAAAATCATTATTTGCATTTAAGCCCATGTCTTTTTTGATTGATTTTTGGGTTTTCCCACATATATTTTTTTTCTTTCCAGAAATGTAAGGTGGAATGATTCACAAGGCACTTCTGCAAAGAGAAGAATTAATTTGTGCAGCATTGCCTGAACTTCTGAGTTCCAGAGTCATTGCCACCATTCCTATGCTCATCCATGTCTCCATCAGTTGACTGTAGAGTGCTGTTGAGCTACTCTTAACAACAGAAGGGACTATTTCAAAGCTACTTTTGAAAACTGTCTCTGAATGTCAGAGTTGCTGAAATATGACAATTTTAATGAATATGACTGAGGCTAACTTGGAAAAAGAAACCAATAATGGACAGCTAAGTGAGGGCTTTGCCTACATATTTAAAACCGAAACCATACCAGATTATACAGAGTTTTCTTTTTTAAATCTGCCTGCATATAAACCCTTCCTTCTTTATCTCTCAAAATAATTAAATAGCATCCTATAATTTGGTCACATAGTAACCCTTTTTGAATCTGTCCTGTACTGTATGAAATTTTACATACTTCATGGTTTGATAAGCTTGCTTTTTTATTGAATACACTAAAGGGCTATAGAACAAAGTCCTTATTGGAATTCATAATGTTACAAATGAAGGATAAATCTATAGAAAGTGAGATGGGAGCTTTCATATCTTTAGATCCATATTTAATTATTTCTAATCAAGAAAAGAAATTATCATTACTGCGGCAGACTTCTGCTGCTTCCTTCTGAAAGTTTATGTTTTTCCTGCTCAGAGTTCATCATGTGTTGCTCCTTATGTGGAGCCGGAGGTATAAATCTAAGATAAATGAAGTGCAAATATTTTAGTTTAATAAAAACTTATGAAAAAATCATTTTGCAAAGAAAGTACAAGATATAGAGATGGATGAGCAGAAGGACGGCACAATTAGGTTCTGTTGAAATTTACTTGATAATAAAGGTAATGTATATTTAGTCTTCTTGAAGCAATGGATTCTCTAACATATACCACTTGATTCTCAGCTCAGTAAATTACATTTTTTGCAGTTTATTCCATATTTTGTTAAAAGTAGGCAGTGAATATTAAAAGTTATTCTTTTGATCATAAAGGCTCCATGAAAAAAAAGCAAACTGAATAAGGAATTTTACAAATACTTCTGAAAATAATTGTGTTTTTTCTCCCTAGTGTGTGTTTCATGTACTTAAGTTTTATAGCTTTCTTGCTGACACCATTAAAGAGAGTTGCAGTCCAGCACTGTTTACACATGTGCATGTATTGCCAAATATTAAAGTGAGTAGGTGCCATTTAATTGCAATAAATTCAAGATACTAATTCAAGTTTTTCCTCAGGTACAGGGAACCAAGTGTCTCAGATCTCAGGCAGTTTTCCTAGCAGTTTAATCTATTCCATGTGTGTGCACAGTCTCTGTTGTCTACCTTTCACTTTTTTCCCATCTCCATCTTTTTGTAAGTCAAAAAAGAAGCATTCTGGTACTACTGAAAGTACAACTTGTTAATTGTGCTTGGATGAATCCTAAACTATGAATACCAGTAATTAAAAATAAATTAAGAAAGGTATTGCTTTGACCTTTCCAAATAATTAAATGTTGACATAATATTCCCAGTGGATAGAATATTCCTATTTCAAATTATATCTGCAGCTGAAAGATCCAAAATATGAATTGCATTAACTGTGTGGAAATGTGTCAAAATTTTGTTCTTGTTAGAAGTGATGGGCAGATGTGGATGCTGTCAGGAACCAGATCTCACATGGAGACACTGTTGGTTTGGTTTTCCAGGTGTGCTCCTCTAAGGTGTCTTTCCTACAGGGCTGACTCCTGTGTTATGCTCAGAGGAACAGGTTTTGTTTACAGTCCTGATTTAGGCTGCAATGATCAAGTGCAGGACTGCCCAGAATGTACACAGCACAAATTTCAACATTAACATGCCTTATTACTTCTTTTCCTTTATCTTGACTCTTTTTGCCACCTCCTTTTCTATGCCCCAGTTTCCTCCTAACTGACCTCAATTACTTCTTCCTTACTGATCTCTGTTTTTCTGAATCCTTCTCCCAGCTGTTTATTTCTGTGACCATTCCTTACGTTGCCTCAGCCTTAGTATAGGTCATTGCTGAGGTGGTTACCTTGTCACTGATTGCCTGTGAGAAACTGCCATCCTGAAGGTCCCAAGTTATCCCTGCAATTAACTGTGAAGTTTGGCCATTTCTTGGATAATTCTGCCTTAACCACCTCTGCACCCCACGCCATGCCTCATGGTGCTCTCTGTAATTTATTTCAGCTTCTCCTACTGTTATCTGTCACATCCAGCCATTTCCCATGCCGTGCCGTGTCCAGCTCAGTTAACTTTATCTCAGGGCACAGTTATAGCCCACAGCATAGTCATGGGCTTGCAGCCCTAACAAGTTCCAGCCTTTATGTAAGTTCACAGCTGTTTAAAGCCAATCTTCATGTCTATGGACACTTAGGTACAGACTTTTTTAACTATACTATTAACATAGGCAACTAAGAGGACTAAAATGCCAATGATAGAAGTACAAATTTTTATGGTACAGATAGAGATAAATGCCCACCACTTTTGTGCCCCTCTTCCTAACATACCTGTGGTCAGTTAACTTTTCCAGTAACAGCACTAAAAGTATTTGGCATTGAGAGATGTCAGATAACTTATTAGAACCATACAACTTTGATTCCTTTTCTCAAACACTCTAGCCTTCCATAAAATTTTACTCCTATGCTATTACCATATTTATACATCATCGTTTTATGTCATGTTTTACTTGCTGCTTTTTTCTCTATCAAATTTGACATCATCTTCTCACTGAAATTATCCATATTGTAAAAACACACTTTAACATCTCTTATTAAGAAAAAAAAAATTCTCATCTAGACTTTTAGTGTAAATGATCCTTACAAAGTTTGAACAAGGAAAAAAAGTTACAAAGCTGTGTCTGACAATTTTGCAGTCCATTGTATTTATGTCTTCTGTATGAAGATTTGTCATCAATATGAGAAAGAAAGATTTTAGCTAATTAAAAAATAGTCTACATTTGTGAACACTGCAAACACAATATGATATTTCATTATGTTAAAATGTTATTAAAAGCAAACTGTGATTTAAGAAGTTAATTAAAAAATGCACTAAAAGTCAATTCTGCTTTCAGAGCTATTGATTATTCCTTCAGTGCTCTTCATTTTAGCTTTAAAGAAAATTATCACCAATTCCTGGTGTTTTACTTTGAAAACTTAAAATTATTATCTCTATTTTAGATATGTATTACATTTTATTATTTATTTATGGAAGAAAATGTAGTTGAAACATACCTATTATTTATTATGAGTTTATATACTAAACTCCACAAGATATTTATATATTTTCCTAGTGTGGAAATAGACCATCAGTGAATCTGGTTTTCTGTACTCATACTGTCTGGAACTTGACCCTTCTCTGAGTGTTTCTAACAATTAAAGTGGTTTTGGGTTTACTGCTAACAAACAGAGAAAATGCAAAGTTTATAATCTCTAGTTCCCCTGCACTATCTTCAGATCCTTTTTCAGATGTAGTTTAGGTTTTAAGACAGATTTTAAATGATAATTCTGTGGCCAGAAGACAGAAATTGGTAAAAACATAGGACAGAGTAAGCTTAAGGTCATGAGTTGCAAATGAGTTCCAGACTGCACACATTAAAATCTATTGTGCTCAGCTATCACCTGTGGTTTTGAAAGTTAAATCTGTGCTTTGCGTTAAAGTCAATGGTAAGATTTGACACCATCAGTTGCCTTGCCATTCAAAGTGACATGACAGATATAACACAATCCCTCTGTCCTCCTCCTTCCCTCCTTCAAATTACAGCTGCGTGAAGCACCTAAAAACACAGTCTTCTACTGATGGTAATTTTTTTTATTTTTGTCATATTTCATTTACTAGTGCCAATTTTTAGGAATTTTTTCATGTAGTGTTTTAGGTATTTTTTGCTATGGTGCATTCCAACCCTGTAGGAGTCTCTGATTTGCCTGTGCATTGTGTTTAAACAACAGAAATTGTTAAATGCTGTGTTAGCTCTTAACCAAGTATATTGTATGGACAGATAGAAATATGGTGTCTGACTCTCAGATGCGCTTGAAAGTTGGATGGCACCAGAGCCTCTAAGTTCTCTTGTCAGTACTTCCTTACTTGTAATTTAATAAACTGTTTATTTGGATTTATATAGATGCTAGAAAGAATAACTGGTCAAAAAACTCAAATTCAATTAAGTTAGTGTCCAACAGAAATTACTGAAGCACAGACTAACCTCATTAGACTTCCATGTCATATTATTCCTCTGTGATAGAAAGTTACCTGTGTGGATAAAAGTCTAATTTGGTAATGTGCCCTGCAGTGCATCGTGTATGGAATAGTTTTGGCCAAGTGAGATTGATAAGTAAAAGTCCTCTATGACTGAAAAGTGATGTCACAGAACTGGCCATATAAATGAAGAGATAAAAAAATGATTAAGAAGGGAAATTAAAACCAAAACAAAATAAAAAATAAGCAAATAAACCCTTCTCCTGCACTTGATTTGGCAATTGCTATGTTCCTTCTGTTGTTCTAAAGGCTTTTTGATCTTCATGTGCTTTTTGGCAATAGTATTTTGGCAATATGATGCAAGGAACTGGAAGAAACTAAGGTGTTAGAAGACATGACAGAGGAAACCTTTTCATGAAACATATGTCTTCTGTTAGAGCTGGGCATGAGTTCACTGATAAAGATATATAGAATCTTTCTTCCTCCTATTTCAATGTAATTTGTATGGTTTAATTTGCGTTTAAAAAATCTATGCTGAAGGTTTTGGAAGTATTTTTCAGGATTTCATTTTCATTGAAAACAGAGAATAATGGTTTGCAATGTGTTAGCCTGCATTTAATAAGATAACTCAGAATCATAAAAAAGCACGGAATTATGGTTTTTCTAAATTCTTGTTTGAGCTGCCCAAATAGCTGCTTGCCTAGAAAATTGAGCTGCTTGTCTAGAAAATTGAGCTGCTTGTATAGAAATTTGAATTAATTACACAACATATAATAAAATAATATATTTCTCTGTCATACAAACATCTCCCATTATGATTCTCAAATATAATTTATTCAGAGCTGTATAGTCCAGAAAACTCAAGACTGTCTTCTGAGTTGTCTAAGAGCTCAAATCCCTTTTTCTTGCTCCCATCTAGGTAAGTCATATTTGTTAGGTATCTCCGTTCACTTTCACCAGACCACTTGTGCAGAAAAGGAATTATTTTTGCTTGATTATTTGGTTTGATTTCTGTTTGTTTGCTTACTTTTGCAGAAGCAATTATAGCTGTGTACTCTAAAATATATAAATTCAATTTCATGACAAAAACTAGTTCAATTATGTTAAAAGCAAAAATGTCTTCTCTTGTAGTTCCAAAATTGTTTCATGTAATTACTCTCAATATACTTTGTTTATGAATTGCTCATTTGGAAACAGTAAAAAAAAATATTATTAACAAAGTATTGCTATAACAAACATGTTTCCAGTATGATTAACATACTCCATTAATAGAAAGAAACAAACAGTGAGAGTGTTGTATGAAATTAATTTGAGTTTAAATTTGGAAAGGAATTTAGGCACTGCAGCATATTAGTGTTCCTCATTTTTAAGTCTATTTTGAAGATATGTTCATTGTAGACTGAAATCCCAGCCGATTTTGGTGGACTGTGAGCTTCCTAAATGAATTGACATATTTGAGACTGACTAGAGTGCTGAATGACGAGCCAATAGTTAGCCAGTAGTGAGAAGTATCTGTTCAGAGATGTTATCTTCAGACAATACAGTCCCCAGGAGGCTGTTTTCTCCATGCATGATTAACAGCCCTTCTTCTGAAGACACAGAGCACATCAAGAACAGTTTTGTTTCCCTTTCAACAGAAGTTTATTTTGATATAGTAGCTGTAGATTCAGTTTTAAACATACCTTTTTCTGGTGGGTTTAGTTTTGTTTGGGTTTGTTTGTTTGTTTGTTTGTTTGTCATATGCCCTGACCTCCAGTCAATAGATGTTGTGGAATAAATATGCAATTTGAAAAGAGAGATTTAAAATATTTCTTTGTCTTGATAAAATGAGATAAGCATACATAATCTACTGAATGATCTTATCTATCCACATTAAATTATTTCTGTCCCTCGTAGCATCTTAATTTGTTTGGTGTAAGAGTTATAAAATGTAGTTTTTGCCTGCACATGAAAATGTTTATAATTAGACAGGTTTACTTTGCAATCCAGATATCAATGCAGTTTTAGACAAAATATCATGTGGTTTTGCTAAAAATTCATGGGACTCTTTATGTGATCTGTTTTGCTCTTGTTAATTTATGCATGTGCCATAGCTTCTCACACAATCCTTCTGATTTCAGATAAATCCTTTGCAGAGCTCTTTCCAGAAAGGATTCCGCTGTGAGAACTGACCCCTTATGTCAGTTGAATAGATTTAGGTACACACAATCAAGTAATTTGAAAATACTTACCATTTAATAAGCAGATTGAACATTGTAACTTTTGAATGGAGAGGTCTATATACTAGAATTGTGGCCCATATTTTTATATTACCTGAGAACAAGAAAAACATGTAGAACAATCCTCAAAGCTTAAAATTCTGCTTAATTTCTTCTTGGTTGTAACATGCTCAGTATTTCACCTACAATTAGTTTCTTTTTTTACATCCAGATCTCCAAGAACTTACTAGAAATTGTTCTTGCAACTGTTAGTTTTCTATTTGAACCAGTTAACCCATTTTAGGTAAAATGATTTTTTTTCTTAGTGGAGTAATTGGAGTGTCTACTTGACCTGTTGTTGAGTTCTGAAATCAAAATAGGCTGATAGCTTATTTAGCTGTGTCTACATAGTAATACCAAAGACATTCTGGGGCAAAATGTCTTTTATCTGGTGCCCCTAAATACAAGATGAGTGCTTACACAGTGTGTACATGACCCTGAAAGATTTAAGATTCTTGAATTTTGTTGTTGCTGAGAAGAATCAGTAATATAGAATTAGACATTATTTTAATGATTATTTATCCACAGAGTGGTCAGCACTGCAACACAAAATTAATTTAAGATACTTCATCTGCTGTTGGATTACATCTCCAGCTTCTGTAATGAAAATAATTAGGGTTATCTTTCCACAATGTGCAAGCTTTTCATTTCCTTTTCACTGGTATTTTAATTCTTAAAAACTTATTGGATACTGAAAAGAATATTTTTCTTTTAATTTTGAATGCTACTGTTACATGTTACCAAGAAAAAATTATGTTCATTACAACATATGAAACAAAATAATATTGATTACCTTTGATAGATGGAAGTTATTAAATTGTGAAATTATTAACCCCTGGCATGAATGAGAGCTAAATGTGAACACTGTATTTAAAAGGGCACTGTAAATTCACTTGTTGAATGTAATAGCTCATTACCTAAGGAATATTGGGCTAGTTATTCTTGCCAAGAACTACACATAAATAGATGCAATATGAAACATGACAAAATTAATACCTAGCATAAATCATCGCTATATTGGAACAACATTACTGGAGAATAACTCAAGCCCACTATCCCTACAGTAATTCACATTCAATAAAACAACGTAATATTCATAAATTGGATTTCTAAGTTACAAGAGATTCAAAGAAAACAGGAGTTCTGATAATGATGTTGGCTGACTGTCTTGCTCATTTAATTACAATGCAGCAATAATTTATCATAGGATTAATAAAATATGACAACTGGTATGTTTTTTCTGGTGGCACTGCTGGTTCTGCAAATGCCATATGTTATTTGAATTTGATACTATGCTGTCCTTAATTGTGTACTTGTAACCATAAACAGCATTTGTGTCTTATAATTAATCCTGATAAACAAACATCCACATTAGATTATAGTTAGATAATTTTAATTACATAGATATATTTTCTCTGCATTGCAGTGGCAGAGATAAGTCTCTTGTTATGTTCTCATCCATTCACATCTTCTGATATAGAACACACTTTGATTATGCTTCCCAAAATCTACTGTGGAAATTAGCTACAGTGTGCAGTCTTAGAAGTCCTGCTGGCATACAGATTTGACTATTACAAGCTGGTGCACAGATCCATATATCCAGGCTGGAAAGTAGCTGTTTTCTGGAGGCCTTTCTAAAGTAGTAACTGCATGAGTAATTGATTGATGCAACCTAAAACAAATGCTTCCCCTGAAATCTGATTACAGGCATGACACAATGGGATACTTTGCAGTATTAATTTGGGGTTTAGAAATTTGGCTTTGCCGAAACTCAAAATCTGGATTTGACATGTCATGTCAAAAAATATATTTCTCTCCCTTTTTGACCTTAAATCACTAGAATCACTGAGCTTTGTTTATGTGCAGGTTTGCAGGGAGTCTCATTTTGATCTCTTCAACCTCAAGGCTGTGTATTGAATCCAATATCTTCTGAATGGCCATATGGAAATCTCAAAACACAATGAACAAAGTTTGCCACCATGTTTGTCCCTCATAAACTGTAACAGAGAGTCTCAAAAAATATTATCAGTACAGTACTCCACAATAATAGTGCAGCAGTTGAAAAGCTGAGAGAAATTAAAAATTTAGCATTCATTTATCCCTCCCATTTCAGAATTTCAAAATCATATCAATGTTGAGAGGATATAGGAGTTATTTTCACAGTGGTGGTATGTCTTCTAATACATTAAATATTATTTTTCTTATTGCATGAAAGCACCACTTCAAAAGAAGTGGTTTTCTTCTTCAAAAGAAACCAAGAGAATTCATCTGCTTTAACCCAACATCTTTTAATGTAATCTCTAAGGCTTTTTCCTAGGAAGTCTGGGATGTTCCTTTTACCCTGTTGGTGTACAGTGTGGAGTAAACAAAGCTGTTTGACAGCATGGGCTGCTCCTCTGGCTGCAAAGAAATTATGTAAAATAGAAAAAAGGTAACAGGTTGTCTCCCAACAGTTATGTAAAATCCAAAAAGTCACAAGTCTTGCCAATGGCTTGGAAATAACGCTGCAACCATACTTTTTTTAAGTCTGTGGGATGCACTTGCTGGTTTACTTGCTGCTTCTTGGGAACCTTTACTTACTTAAAGGTTCCCAAGAAGGTCACACCAAGGTACTTCTGTGAAAATTCAGAGCTAGGAAGGCACATAGCGAGTTTAGATGAGCAGCACTTATGAATCCTAAGGTTTGTACATACTCTAAAATCTAGATTCACTAGACAGTTATCCATATGTTAGTCTGTAGTAAAGGGGAAGAATATGCCTGCATATAACAATTTGAGACCTATGACATAGCCATGGTTCATAAAAGATGATTCTGCTGGAAGTGGTTGTGGATGGATGAGAATCAGTAACTCAAAAGAACCAGCAGTAGTGAGGTGGAGAACACATGCTGACAAACTCTGCTGTACATTTCAAGTGTTTGAAAGAGCTTCTGCTCAAGATACCTCTTTGATTGTACCTGTTGAGTTCCAGCTACTTAGAGATCTCTTTTTCTGTCACAGACATTTATTAAATGTCTCTTTCTTGTTAGGGTAATACTATTTTTGTGGTTTTTTTTTTTTTTGAAGGGACATAAGACACAACTTTCTGAGAAATCACATTGGAAAAAGCCAAGAAAAGTTTAAAATTAAGTGAAAATTAAATTAAAGTAATTACTTCTAAGGATCCCTTTATTCTGTAAAAAAACATATTGAATGGCCTATAAATCAGGCAGATACTCTCTCTCATAACTGGAATTAATATTCTCAGAACATATATATATATATATATAAATAAATGGTTATCTCTTCTTTATATATTCCAACATTATTCATTGAATTATTATTCAGGGAAGCTTATTGGCAAAGTAGTTGCCAAATTGGTTTCTTTTTTGAAGCTCTGACAAAAGCAGTAAAAGGGACTATGTTTTCAGGGAAATATGCAGAAAGTATAAATTTATTATGAACCATCCAAATATTGTCATTTTGGGCCTTATTTGCAAGTCGAAATTATCTGAAAATTTGATAAAGAAGCTGCATTTATGCTCAGTTTTCCAACAATAGAAAGAAATAATAGAAAGTTCCAGAAATTTAAATTTGCAGATTCCAATGAGTTTTGTTTTGAGTATACATACATACTTGCCTTCTTAAAAATATTAAAATGATCATGATTTACATCAGTATTCTATATCTGGAAATGACTGCATGATCAAAAGCACTATAGAATTGAATCCCTATCTCTTTTACTAATATATTTTTGCAGGCTGTTCACAGTTACGTTGATTTCTAAGCATTTTCAAGTACTCTGCTTTTATTTAACAGAAGTCTTTCAATTCTTAATGAGTTCTCATATCCTCCTTGATAGTTCTTAAAAACAAATTTCCATTTTTAGGTATAGTGTTCTATATAATGACAAGTTTGATTTTAATAATTGAGAGCTGATGCAGATATTACTGAAAATAATAATACATTTTCTTGATAGAATTGCCTCTTTTTTCTCCCTTTTATTAATATTAATGGTGTTAATAATGTATTAGTAGTAGAAGACCAAAATCTATTGCAACAAAACTTGGAACACTTCCCTAAATTTTTCAGGACTATATGCAATAAAGCTGTCTAAGAAATGATGCACTTTCTAGCTGAATCTGTTTTTTGAGAAATGTAATCTTAACATTTACATTAAATAAAAGTTATTTTCTTTTCTTTGTATTTCATTATCATTATTTCAACCTCATTCCTCTTATATATTATTTCTAAAAATAATTAGTGACTAAGGAAGGAATGTATCTCTGAGGCTGTCAAAAACTGGATAAACTTCTCCTTGGTGCAAGTATCTAGTTTTCTATATTTCTAAAGACTGCAAAGTTTCATGAAGAGTTGTTGTACTTCCTGTATTTTCATTTATGATAGTAAATGTAATATGTAAATTTTTCCCCTCGGCTTTTATTTATCCTTTTAGAGTACTTACATTTAAAATTAGTCCTCTGCATTATTGTGCTAGATTTGCATACCACTTATCTGATTTTAGAAGATGTATTCCCCATTGACTTTGAGTGGTTTTGTGAAGTAAAGACCTTTCTGGCAGTTCTTTTACAGTAATTTATGTTTAAAAATGTAACAATGTATATTTATTTTAAGGAGACCTATGTCATCTTTGGAGTAAAAGACAGAAGAGAATTAGGAAAGCTGTAGTATTGTATTATGCCTGAATGTAGTTTATTTTGTGATTCTATCAGATATCCTTGCTACAATTTACTGTACTCAATGATCTTAAAGGCAATTTCTGACCTAAAGGGTTCTATGGACCTGTGACTGTGTGTGAGTCCACATGCATACATGTAGATATATATATACACACATTAAAACATTAAAAGAACATATCATTAGCAGTGAATTTTTTCATTAACTAGTTTTTAGTCTTAATATCTATCTGGAAATGCATGATTCTTTTTAAGTAAGCTTTTTGCATTAGCAGTAAAATTTATGAAACACTGACTGAGAAGCATAGCTACTCAAATCTCTGCTCATCTCTAGGCATTGTTTGTTCTCAAGCAGTAAAAGGATGAGTGATAAGAATGACAGTTCTGTAGGACTAGTCAGGCTAGTAAGGCTGGGGTCCTTATTCAAGAACTTTTGGAGGTCTGAGCTTTAAATATGTGACAGCTGTCTGTATGGCTCCAGGGTGCAGTCATTTAGAATTTACATAAGCATTGTAAATTTTGAAGTAAATGAGCTTCCATGCTGATACTCCAGAAATGGTCTTCATTTGTAATTAAATCGAGTGTTGAAAATTTGCCATTGAAACACAGTTTAATTTGAATAATTAAATGGTGCTTGAAAAATAAACCAATTAACAAAATCTAAGTACATATTTTTCTAAATTCTTTCAGTAAAATTTCATGTTATGTATAAATTAGCAAAAGAAGTTAAAAAATAAATACCAAGGAGGAAAAGAGTCAAGACCTTTTTTATTCTCTGATATGTCCTTCAAGTTGTTCTTCATGTTTCTAAGAAAATACTAAAGTTGGTCTGGAATTATTTTAAATTATTTATTATAATTAACAAAATGCAGGAGGGGGACAGAAATTTTCCTCTTTTCTGCATAAAATGGATATACATGTCTAACTTCCATTGTCAGTGATCAAGAATAGAATCAAAATAATTATTTCAACTTAATGTTTTCGGCCAAATTTAAGAGCTGCTCTCATTTAAAATCAATAATAATGTTTCCAGGTTAACACTGTACTCATTTAATATACTGAGTCCCCAGGGGTAGGGGACATTTACATGGCAGCTCTGGAGTGATTTCACTTGCTAATTCTGCCAGTAAAATCAGATGATCTCCCAAATGGGGAGAACTAATTAAAAATTAGATGTCTTCCTGCCTTTTTCACTTAGAGTAAAACCCCAGAACTAGAGTGTCACAGTCATTCTGTAGGGAGTATTTGTGCAATCTCTTTTCTTTAGCACTGGTGAGCTTCTGGAAATGTAAAATTAACATCTTCAATTCATAGTTTAAATCCTCATGATATAAATAAGGGTTTTGCACAAAGATGAAGAAAAGACAATGTACTCATGTGTCTTAAGACTCTAGGAAACAGATAAGTCAGAAAGACAGGAAGCAGAGAGAAAAGCACTGTAAAACTGCTTCACACAGAACACTTCAATTTTTCTTTAATAGATAGACATCTTTGTACAATGGATATGCAGCTGCAACTGACAGTAAGGGTTTCTGGAACTTTTTGGCAGGTGCAGAATATTTGTTGACTGTTTAATTGACTGTATACATAGTCTCTGTAGAAGGTGGACTCCTATGCTAAGAAAGCATTTTTTATTTCTTGGTTTTGTTCACTATCTTGGCCTCAAGCTAATTCATACATAAAGTCCCAGCTGGAATCTAAATAAATGTAAAGGGAACCTGTCAGCCATTTACAGCTTCTCTAAGCCAAACATCAAAAAGTAAAGAAAGATAGGTATCATGAAAGAACAAAACCAACCATTAAGAGCAAGAAAGGGCACTTTTGAGAATTTCACATCCTGCTTGCTTTATTTGCATTTTATTTGAGTTTGATGTTCACAAAATTATAAGCAAGAAATGCATATAAAAGGTGATTATGTATACTATAATAGAAATGTTATACCAAGAATCTATGTAGTAGTTTGCTCCAATCAAATCCTAACAAGAATTTTCCCCTTTTTCTTTTTTAATGTCTTACTTGTAAAATACATTTATACAAAAACCATCTAATATGCATGAAAAGTTAAAAAATGTCATTTAGCACTGCATTTGTCCAGCTCAATCTTATCCCTGAAAAGCAGCCAAGACACCTCTCTCAAGGATTTACAAAATATTGATACTAGTAACCTTAACAATATCCAATTTTCTGTCCTGACTTTAGCTCTGGCTGCTAATACTTTCCTCTAAAGCACCTTTTTGGACTGACTGAAAAGGTGAAAAATTGTTGCCTTAAGGAAAGTTACGTGTATGGAAGAAAAAGAGAAAAGAACCACAACCCAATCCTTTTCAGATCAGGAAGTAACTAGTTCACAAGTGCATAAAAACTGTAAACCTGCCTTCTACAAGGAAAAAGTCAGTATTTCACATATAGTAGAAACAATGAAAATCATCATCCACTAAGAAAGTCTTAAATCTTAGTATGAGAGTGAGCCCTGCAAGAAGTGAGGAGGGAAGGGAAAAGGAGAGGAAGATCTGACATGAAATGTTCATGTATTGGACCTAAGTGGCAGGTTTGGGTAGCTGGGAGCTGCCAGGTGCTCTGAAGGGAGGAGATCCTGAGGGTTCAGTTGATGCTGTAAATATCTCATTGCACCCCAAACTGCAGCCAGGCAAGAGAGCCCCGTGTGCTCTGGGTCACATGTAGTTAGGAAAGAGGGAGAGCCACAAGGCACAGAAGACACACTGGGGAGGAACACTTTGGGAGATGTATGTGAAGAGGGAGATGAGGAAGCATGCTGTGGAGAGGCAGCTGGGGAGAACATGGGGACAAACTCTTGTGGAGGGAGACAGGTGGGGCTGGGTGAGACACGTGTGGAGGCTGTGCAGGATGCTGGTGGAGACACACAGAAACACAGACACTGGTGAAAGAGAGATTCCTGGGGTGAGAATCGAGGAGAGGGCCCAACACAGGATTGATAGGACTGCAGAGAAAGGCATGGAGGTGACAGCCACAGGAGCCCCCAGCCCAGCTCACACACCACACAGCTGTGACTGCTGCTTTGACCCATCTGACCTTCCTCCCAGTCCACCCCTTGAGACAGCAACGTTATGTAACTTTTAAAAGTGTACATGTGTCTGAGATTAGAATTGTTTTTATCTGCCAATGTCATTTCAAATAGTGAAGTTCAGGAGATTTGATGCCATAACTCTGTTGACAACATGGCTTTTTATTACCAGATAGCATGTAGGTATCAGCACCTCCATCACTGTCATATTACTCTCAAAAGGAAGAAAAACACAGCCCAAAACAAAACACATAGGGGTGTAGATTCAATAATTTGGTCATGATTTGAAAGGAATTTTTTTGAGCAGCCCTATTCTCAGTGTGTAATTCTGTCCCTTCACATTTAGAAATCTGACTGGAAAGTAGACTGCAAAGAAAAAGTCTGATAAATCATATCAACAAAGTGCAAATTTCTTTCACTCCAATACAGATATTTAACAAAATACACCTCAAAATGGCATTCAAAATTACTCTTAGAATAAAAAAATGCAAAATAATTAACATATCCTGTCCAGCTGCACTATTTTAATATGAGTCATTACGGGGAAGTTGATTAATATTTCTTTTGACACTCGTCCATAGCTAAAGGCATGCCAGTGTAACCCAGGGAAAAAAAAAAAGTTACATGTCTTCTTTAATTTACTAGTGTCCTATGTATTTGAAGTACTTGATTTTATGGGCTCTTTTATGCTACATAATCTTTTACAGAACTTTCATTTGACTTCAGTGGTAACAGAATAGGACAGAAAACCAGCATAACCTACCTAAAATATTTTCCTAGAAAAAAGATTATTATTTTGATTTTTAAAAATGTAATGATACATAAACCCCTGATAACTACATTATTTATTTTTATTTTTAAAAATTAATAATTTATCATAGAAGAACTGCCTCTTTTGTTTTATGCATTAATATTTGAAATAATATAAATGCATTTGCCAGCTTGACTCCAAAACAGCAGAAAGCATTTATCAATATTTCACAAAAAATATTTTGTTAAAGAGAATTCATAATACTTTTAAATTCTTGAGAGTATTTGGTGAAATGGTCTATATGATTTACTAAAATAATACCTTCATAAGTGTCATTTTGCTCCAGTGAGAACTCCAGTTCTAGAGCATTCTTGACATTTTAAGTTTATTTCAGCAAGTGCTAAGGACATGACTACCAACACTCATAAAATGCTTTTGAAAATAAGAAAAGTGAAGAATAGCAACAAGTGGATGCCCACTCATCCATTTTTAAACATTTAATATCTTGACTTTTCTGAAATAATTTTTTAACACAGGCCCCAGGCTGAATGACAGTACAGAAGGCTGTTTCTTCTTTATCAGTTATGTATTAAAGGAGTTTGCCTGCAAAACAGATTTTATTTGCCAGCTCCCAGCTATTCCATATCAGACACTATCATGGACTGCTGCTTTACCCCATAAAAAGGTTAGTGGAATGGATGTCAAGGCAGCAGTCAGGATACTGTATTCTTTAAACACCCTGTAGTCTGCTTATCCTAGCAGGGTTATTCTTGAAGGGACTCTCTGCTTGATCTTGTATTTATCAAATCCATTAGGAAGGATTACACTGAATCTATCCTGCATAAACTCCCGAGTCTGCATGAATAAGAACAGAGATTAATTCAAATGTGACTTTTTAACTCATGCTCTGTAGCTCATAATTGTAAAATTAGTGGAGGAAGTGACTTAGGATCATAGTTCTGTATCCTCAGGCAGAGCAGTGAAAGAAAAGAGTGGAAGCCATATGCTTCTTAGAAGTGCTGTGTAATAGATGTAACACTGGGAGAGACAGTGCAGGAATTGAAAAGATAAGGTTACATTTAGGGAAGATACTATTTCTAATAATGTTAGACTTTCAATTTTATATTTACTAACATTTATTATTTTTCTATTCTTTCATATTAATAAAATAGAAAAAATATCAGTCAATGCTTCTTCTTGTTGAACTCTTTCTACTGTTATTTCTTTGGAGACATCATTAATACATAACAAGACCTGAATATTGTATAAGGGAATAATGAGATGAACTTCCAAAATACAGTAATACAAATGGGACAAAATTTAGTGGGGTCATGTGTATAGGAACTTATGGAGTGAATTTCTACTAGATTAACTGAAAGCTAATCCGTAGAATATTACTTCCCTGACCATGACTGTACTCTGCCAAATTAATACAGATATGGTAAAAATGAAAGGAAGGTGTAAAAAGTGCCCTGCTACTCCCAGTAGATATCAGAATTATTATACAAAGGTTTAGAAAAGGGAATAGAACAGAATATCCTGTTTCAGTTGAAAGGTCTCTTCAACAGTCCTCCCAGTCCAACTCCCTGACTACTACTACTGAACAAAAGTTATTAAGGGCATTGTTCAAATGCTTCTTAAATGCTGACACTCTTGGGGCATTGACCACCTCTCTAGGAAGCCTGTCCCAGTGTTTGACCCCTTCTTGGTAAAGAAATGCTTCCTGTCACTAGATACCAAGGAGAACAGCCCAGCACCTCTCTCACCTCTCTCTCCCTCTCCTCACGAAGCCGTACAGAGCAATGAGGTCACCCCTCAGCCTCCTTTTCTCTGAGCTGTACAAGCAAAGTCCTCAGCTGCTGCCCAGAGCAAATTCCTTCCAGTTCCTCTGGATGCATTGGACTACCTTAACACTGTGAGGGCCAGAACTGCACAGAGCACTCCAGAGTGAGGCCACAGCAGTGCTGAATACAGGATGATAGATAACCACCTCTTTTGGCTGACTGGCTGTACTTTGCCTGATGCACCCCAGGATGCGTTTTGTCATCTTGGCTGCCAGGGCACACTGCTGGCTCCTATTGAACCTGCTGTTAATTGGCCCCCCAGATCCCTTTATGCAGGGTTGCTTTCAAGCCAATCTTCGTCCTAATATATACTTGTGCCCAGAGAGAGATGACTTGACTGGAAACTATAAAAGTTATGCTAAGGAGCAGCAGTTACAGGGGCCACTAGGATTTAAAACTGATAAAATGAAGCTGGAAAAGTCAGTACTAAAATGTAGAGCATAAAAATAAGAGTTATTAAAGGTAGGGATAAATGTTGGTGCAAGAAGAAATGGGCATGAAATGACTATGAATAAAGTTAACATCTAAATTTGAACTTTCAGATAGCAGATTTGCTGAGACAAAAAATGGCCTATTTTATTTTGGCACTTATTTCAGTGTAAAAAGATGATCTTGAGTGCCTTCACATGGCACATACAGGACAACAAGTTGGTCACACGAAGGCATCATGGCTTCATGAATGGCAACTTGACCAACCTGATCACTTTGGACAAGGTGACCAATAGCAGCACGGTAAGCAAGGGCTGTCTGGACACAGTGACCCAGACCTCTTACTGGTATGCAGGTAGGACTAAAGGTCAGTAATTACTCTGTAAATGTTGTGGTGCATGTTCTTGATTGTAATTTAGACCTAGTAGTCAGTTTTACAACCCCCCCCCATTATTATAGCCTATTTTACTACCAATAGATCTGTCTTTTCCCCCATGTTATTAGTTTTGCCTTAGTTGTCCATCTCCGCAAAGACCTGCCCTTTTTTCCCTGTTCCTCCTCCTATTGAATGCCAATCCCTACCCACCCCTGCCCCTTTCTCTAGAAACTTCTCTATCAATTTTGTATCCTTCGAAGCCCCACTGGTTTGTTTAAGTTGCTCTCCTCCCCGGTACTCCCCTATTGGTTTAGACATTGTATTCCCTGCCTTGTGTTCCACCCCCCAGTTCCTCCCAATTGGTTAAAGATTGTCTCCTCCCCTGGGACCTCCCCCATTTATAAGTTGGTGTATGCTTTTGATTCAGCGTCTTTCTGATCCTGACCCTCTGGGGAGTAAATGTCTTTGGAAAACATACAAAAGATCTCTCCTTGCTCCTTGTTTCTACCCTCAGTGCAGTCTTATCCCCAACACAGGCCACTTGTTCTGTAGAGCAGCTGTGCCCTACAGCCATGCCCCAGATTCCACAGCTGTCTGGGGGCAGCCCACTCTTGCTACAGGAGCTAGTTGGGCTGAAGAAATCCAGAAATAGTGGGCAGCTCAGGACCCAGTGAGCTTTCCTGCACAGCCATGGGCTGCATACCAGGATCTCCCTTTTAGTTGGAGCTCTCAAGGTTGCTGAGAGATTCCTTCCTACAACAGATCCTTGGTAAGAGATTAGTAGCGCAGTAAGCGTTGAAATCTTATCTGAGTTTCATAAAGGAATGATCTTGCACATCTAATCCTTTAGACATAAACCATTGAACAAGTTAAGGACTAATCCAGCCATATTAGGATTAATCCAGCCATATCTAGATCACTCTCTGAGAAGGAATTTAAAAAGCAAAAAGTTTCTTCCAAAACCTTTTGACTTAATTAAAGGGTCTTGCTGATAGTTTTATCTGACCCTACATAGTAATCAAGTGTACCTTGTCATCAAATCATGTTAAAGTTCTGTCTTATTTACCATTAAAGTTGTTCAACTCACTGTTTTATATCAATAAAGAATATTGCTGCTTTGCTCTTACGAGTGAAGTTTATCACTGTCTGTGAGAACCCCTCACTACAAGAAAGGCACTGAGGTGACAAAGCACATCCAGAGAAGGATAACTGAACTGGTGAAGCAGCTGGAGTGAAATGAGGAGCATCTAAAGAATTTCAGTTGTTTCACCTGGAGGAAAGAAGATACAGGGACTCCGTATTGCCCTCTACAGCTATCTAAAAGGAGAATCTGGTGAGGTGGGGATCTGTCTTTTCTCCCAGGTATCAAGAGATAACAAGATGAAATTGCCTCAAGTTGGATTAGGAGAAATTCAAATTAAATATGAGGAAATATTTCTTCACCAAACATATTGTCAAGCATTAAAACAGGATACCCAAGGAAATGATTGAGTAACCAGTCCTGGCAGTATGTAAAAAATGTGTAGCTGTGGTGCTTATGATTTAGTGGTGGACTTGGCAGTACTGTGAGTGGTCAGACTTTGAACTTAAAGAGCTTTTCCACCCAAAGAGTTCTATGATTCTAAGTATAGACCTGTACTTAGATACCTTAAGGCAACTGAAAGTAACAATTTATTGCTGATAAAAGTTTTATGGTTTTTTTTCAATGACAGAAAAGACCAAGATATAGTGGAAATAAATCACTCAAAAAATCTAAAGCACAAACAAAAAATGAAGACAAACCAAAACAACCCAAACCAGACAAAATTAAGTTTAGCTTTGTGTTTTGCTTATATTTTTTTATCTGAATGGTGAAACAAGTCTGCTAATCATAAAGATAAAAAAATGAAATTTCTCATGGAGGATAGGGTTACATCATAACATAGAGTTTGTGTTAGTTGAAGCTATTATTTCAGAAGTTCAATTCTATTCTTACTCCATGGAATAAATTAAAGGAGATTTAAAAAAATCAATAGACTAGGGTGGCAGTATACATTCTGGTATTTGATACCTGCATGCAACTTTGCTGGAAAAGTTTGGGAGGAAATTTGTCTGTGCTACATGATTACTATTCAGTTTTCTAATTCTACGTGGGCTTTATTTGCACAACTTTATGACAGGCTTAGTAATACAACACACCAGTAACCTTAGATAATTTATACATTATTGAAGTCTTACTCTAAAATATTGACTGTAACAAACTCATCTCAGTGTATTTATTAATATGAATTATGGATATCATTAATTATATTACAAACAATTTTTGGTTCAAAAGTTGAAATAACTTTATCCCATGTCATACATTCATGGAATACTTTATTTACATATTTAATACTTCACAGAACTTACATTAAAAATTACTTAATTTTTTAAATCATAAGAGAGAGAAAAGTTGTCTAGTAAAAAATAAAATAGAAAGCTAAAAAGAGTAAGTCCCTCATTCTCAGAAAGAATGGTAAAAATAAGGAAAAAATTGAATGTTCCCTATAAAATGTAATCAGCAAATATAAATATAAAAAAATAATGGTGTCAAAGAAATAAAGAGAACACTTTTTCGGCAGTGCTTAAGTATTGCACAGAAAAGGAGTAAAAAGAAAGATGGGAAAATAAAGAAGGGGGAAAGAAAGAAACAAAATAAAAGGAAGAAAATTAAAAAAGAAAAAAAGAAGTTAGACTGAGTATTGAGATCCTTGCATTGAGTAACATGGAGAATTTCAAACAAGGTGGTCAGTCACTATGCATTAGTTACCCCAGCAGCCTCACCTGCATTCTCCAGCGACGCCTCCACCTCTGCTCTGCTTGCCTAGATCAGGTACTGTGGGACTGGCTCTGTCCCTGACTGCCTACGGCCTCTGCCAGGGTCACCCAAGGCTCCAGCTCAGCTCAGAGAGCAGCCCTGCACTTTGCTGCTCCCTGACCAACATGACCACACAACCAGGATGTGTCCAATCCAATTCCTTAATCACACATGAAATTCCTGCTTATCCTCGGTACGCACAAGAGATTGTCACATGTGACCATTTCCGTATCTGCGCCACACAACAGTTACTTTTTACAGGGGTCTTATTTACTCAGAGGTTGGTCAGATCTGCACAGGACCCATTGGTAGTTTCTGAAAAGGTCAGGTTTTTCACCCAAGGTGTCAGTCAAAACTTTGCTCATACACACTGGTACAGACAACGTATTTCACCTGGGAAAATCTTAGGGGCAGTTTGAAATTCTGACCTGGAGAGGTCTTCTGCAAATTAGTCAACAGCTTTTTTAAGAAGATGACTAAGATTTCAGTCTTAGTCATCCAGTCAGTCCACTATCTCAACTATGCAGATAGCTTTACAGGGAATTTCTGGACCACACCAAGAACTAATGACTTAAGTGCATTGGGTGCACACAAAAGCTCAGAACTCATACCCTGTTATACAGCAATTATAGCTGAAGAACAAATTTGAGTCTAACTTGCAAATTATATTTCATACCTTTCACAAACAAGAGAGAAACTAACAAATGAAGTCTTCTGCTGATGGTGTGGACATGAGAATAGCAGAATGATAACAGCTTAACTATCATCTGAATATATAATATATATAACTGAATATATCTCCTCACTGTAGCTGAAAACAAGATTGGATATACTGAAAAATAAGACAGGAGGAACACCTACCTGCCTTGAGGCTTGCAGGTCTGCAATGACAAGGCTTGCTTTGACCAAAAGCTGAAGTAACATTCTATTGGGAACAGTCCCCTCTATAATTCCCTATTGCAGGGCATTCTCAGTCATCCTTATTAACATAAAATTTGACATAAATTACGCTAATATAATTTGTAGTTGCCCATCTTTAAAAAAGACCCCTAAGCCCTACAATCCATTGAGTTATAACCACCTCTCCAGATTTACAATGGCAATATGCACAGTAATGATTTTATTTTAAGCAGAAATCATTCAAAGTACATTATTCAGCAACATGAATCCAATCATATAAATATTTAAAGATGGGCATTTTTTGTAGGTATGAGTTAATGAGCATAGTATAATTAAGGAGCCTTTGTTTAATTACATATTTAGATGCTAGACAATATCTTGCTTCCCAACTGAACTCCTGAAACGTACGCACAATTTTAATTTTAGACTTCCAAGCACTTCTCCCAAAAGATTAATTTTAAATGTCAGTGTTCCAGACTCTTGCCAAATGCAGCAAATGAAAATGTGATAATAAGAGATGTGATGGCTGTACAGCATCTATAATGCATTAATTGACACCACCTTATAACATTTCTTACATACAATATCTAAGTAGGACTCAGAGACTCTGTACTTCCTCTCAGTTGCCAATTGTTAAACTCATAATGATTCTTTTCCCTGTTATTTTTCCCCCATGATTCTTTTCCTTGAAGGTTCCATAGTACATCAACCATATTTTTGTGATCCTGTGAAGTACTCTTCTCATATTCATTGTAGGAAATTTGGGAGAGACTGCAAGGTGATCCTTTGGCTCACAATCACCACTCCTGCTTCCACGTTAGTTTCTGTTGGGAAGTGATCCAGTTGTCTAAAAATAGAGGTGTCAGTTTAGGCTAGTGCTTTTTCAAAATTGCATTTAATCATCAGATAGCTCCCTAAAGGCAGACATCCTACTTTCCTATTTACACTATGGAAGATGTTATGGATAGACAGCCTTCAGCTGGAGTGGTTCAGGTGACTCAGCTTTATCAAGTTGACGGTACAACAACATGAGGGAAGAGTGCTGCAGGACATCGCACTAAAACCTTCTCCTCCTACTCATTCCCTCCATATTTCTGCTCAGTCTTGCTGAGCTACTTCTTCAAATCAGTCATTACCCTGCTTTTCAGAAACCACAAACATTGGAGGTTTATTTTTCCTTTTCTGCTAGCAAGATGTCTTACCCATAACCCCAGATGAGCTATCTAGAAAGTAGAAGATTCAATTTTCATGGACAAAAAGCTGTTGTCTCTCTAAGACAATTCTGAGAGAAGAGTCACCTCTTCTGGTCTTAGAGAAGCAGAAAGTTTGCAAAACCCAGCACACCCAGACCCCATGGTTCCCATCTGTCACAGCCCAAACCAATTAGCTAGATCATGCAGATATCACATATGTTCAGCCAATAAATATTGCAGTTATTATATGTAGTGCAGTGTGGTTGATGATTTACATGCTTATCTTCTTGCTCTAAGAGTCCACAGATGCTGGCAGCTGAAAATTGCTCTCTCCCTGAGTAGCATGTAGGATGGTAGTGTTTTCACACTTTGTAAGGTGGAAGACATATAAGACTCTGACTGCATGAGAGGGGCTAACTAGGAATAGCTGGGATTGTCAAAGAAAAACAGATAAAGGATGTTCTGAATGGGCCTGGGAAGATATACAGAGACAGTTTCCTCTTTCTTCACTGTCATCACATTGTATACAGGATAAGAATATAGGAGTCAGAAGTACTGCATGCAATAAACTCCTTCACTGAGAGCACATATTGGAAGAATTCATTACTGTCAGATTTCTACAAGAGCATAATCCCTTCACAGACCTCACTGCAATGCCTGATCTTTCCTGTAGTGGTGTCAGCATTCATCTGACCAGGTAAACTGCTCAAGTTCCATGGATAGTCAGTGATATGGACCAAGGTCTCAGTGGCACAGCATTGTGGATGGCTGCCTACAAGCCACAAGAAACCAGCGCTTATTCATCTAGCCTAAGCAGGAAATATTTGCTTCAGGTGGTCAGCACCATGAGTCCTTCATTATCAGTCCTTTCTCTTGCAGCAAAATCAGTCAAAATATATAGTAACACAAGTTACAGATTTAGTTAAATAGACAGAGAAGTCTGAGGCCCAGACATATTTTAGGAGAGATTTAATATTTCTATAGATTTATCCTCCTGTTCTCAATCCTTTCCATACCATTAGTCTAAATTTTTGGACTCTGAGAGTTGAAGAGTATGTGTCTTGTTCTGATCACTGCCTTTAGTTGCCAAATTCAATCTTGTATAGTATAAAAAAGGAAAAAAAAATTCAAATTAAATTTCCTTACACTATGAGTGAGTACACCAAAAGGACATCTGAGATAAGAACAGTAGGAGTCACCAGATGAGAGAGAAGTGTTTGAAGCTGGATGGGAGCTCTCTGTGCTTTATAACTAACTGTTCATTCAAGGATCCATTCCCATGCCTGTAAAGATCTGTACTTTAAAGCATAAAGACTGTAGTTGAATGCATAGGGGAACTACACATGGCCTTTATCAAAAGTCAATCAAAGAGAGGTACAACATTTTATACTTGTTTGGAAGCAGCTGATTTTACACTCTCTTGGGTAAGTTACTTCTGTTGGTTCCGTTGCTGGACTCCAGATGTAAGTATACATCAGCATAAAGACATAATTTGATAATATTCTATGGCATGATACAGTATCTCTATCCAGATATATAAGCTTGAAGGAAATTTATGCAAGATTTTCCACAAATTCAGCCTCTGATAGAATTATTCAAATGAAAACAAGTTAAAAGTGTATTTAATTACTAGCCTATGGTAAATACCTGAGTTTGTGTTGTGGAGCAATTCCATTTTCCAGAACTCCACAGCTCTTCATTTATGGAACTTGTACCAATGAGAAAAAAAAAAAACAAACAACTTGACAGCATTAAAAATGAGCCCATTATTATCTCTCAAAAATTTCCTTTCTAAAAAGCATGCAGTAGTAAATAAATAGCTCACCAGGAAGTTTGAGGGAAGAATGGATGGATTTTTGCATTTAGATCCTTCAGTCTACAATTGTCATGTCACAAATCCTTTTCCCTCTCCCTTCTTTTTTTTTTTCATTCATTCATTCCTGGCATCATCTTAAGCTGCAGAGATGCCCAGACCTCGATGGCATCTTTGCTCTTCTATTAATAATCAGTGAACAAATGAAAAAGGCATGAAAAAATTCACAAAATAAGTTCAATAAATGGATCCCTTTATGTGCTGATTTTTCTTTCAGATATCTCTCCTGTTCCTTGATTATCTGTTTTTCCTTTGTAGAGCCTTTTGCCAATCTGCACACAGGGACTGATACCAGAGGAAGGTTGCTAAGCAACTTCAAATGAAAATCATATAGTGGACTACCAGGCATTTCTAATGAAGCCTTCTTGAGCCATACCTTAGTCTTCACACCTCATGAGTAAGCCTGGGATTATGAACTGGTGCAACAGATAGGAAGTGGTTTCCAATTAGTATACCCGAGTGTACAGAGAAGCAGCATGCCAGAAGGAAAGTTATTAATGAGAGCAAGATATACACACTTAATATTCAAGGGCATCAGACTGAGAAATCATGGAATGACCAGCTAGAGAGGTTTATTGGATGCACAGTTGTGCAAGCTGCCTAAGCTTCAAGTAAAGAGCTGAAAAATAAATGGAATGGTAAACATCAAGAGTGAAGTCTTTGATTGCATCTATATTATTAAATAAAGCTCCTGGAAATGCTCCTGGACACTATTTCATATTGTATTAGTCTGCTGGAATGCTCCCTGAAAATCTTGTACCATTCACAGTCTCCTAAAGCATTTCTTAGGACTGTGGATGACCCCAAAAGGCCCTGTGGATGTATTCATTATGTCCTGCAGCATAAGGCAGTTTAACAGTATGAATGCAGGTTTTTCCGCAGAGTTGCCCTCAGTAATAGACAAAACTCCTGTTCTTAGTAATTTGTTAGCATAGGCTGAGCTTTTAAGGATTCAGCTGTGCTTTTTCAACCATGACAAATTTCTTGATCTCTGGATCCTGATACTTTACCAAATGATTCTGATTTGCATTTTTATACTTTCTTATGTGACATTCAGAAACTTTTGATCAAAACTAGAACCTATAGTTTTCTGAGAATCATTTTCTGAGTACAAGTGATACATATATGCAGTTTACCAGACTGTCTATATCTGCTGCTTTACAATATGAAAATGGTTATTTGAATAATTCACCACCTGAATTTCAATTATTGAAAAAGTCTTATTACTCAGTTCTATTATTCTGTGTACTTCCTTCTCTTTGCCATGTTACTTTGGCAATTATGAGCATGCACAAAGGCTATTGTGTTCCCGTGGTGAGACATCAAATGTGCAGGCTCTTATAATTTTGTCACTGATTAAATAATACATAATCCCTGCAGGAAGCTTGCAGGATGTCTCTCATTGTCACTGCTTCTGTTTAGTTTCCTAACTCTTTTAAATCTTTCCCTGTCTTCCTACTCACACTCTGAGTAAGCAATTTCTGATTTTCTTTCCTATCTGGCTTTACCAGTCTTTCTCTGAATTGCATGTTTTTTAATTAAGCCATATGAAGTGAAATAATTGTAACAGGAAGAGTACTAAATTCAAAAAACTAATCTATTTTGATGGTTTTATTCACTGAAGAGATAAAAGATGTGTCTTCAAATCTTCCTATGTGAAGAATAATTTGTGAGGGTCTTGAAAAATATCTGTGTGCAGGTATTTTGCACACAGTTAATGCTATAGTCATTGCTTTGGCAAACTTTTCAAAACTGCAACATTTTGCAGCTTATAGGGAGGGGCTTCTAGGTATTGAGAGTGGGCTTTGTCTCACCTAACTCACCTAACATCTGAAATTCATCAAGGAATCCTAAACAGTCAATAAAAATACAAATACCTGCACAGAACAGGAGGTGAGATTCATCTTACCATATATCTTTAAAAGGGGTTTCTATGTGTGAAAGAGATTATAGTCAGAATTTTGCTCAGTACAGTCAATAAAGTTTAGAGAGTTGATAATTTTATTCTGTAGTATATATCCACAGAGGCTGAAGGGCCTCTATGCTTCAGTGCCTACCAGTCTTCTCAATTATTCCAATTCTTGAGTTGAATCCTAGCAGAAAAAAGTTTTCTCAAGGTGACCTTTACCAAAAGAATCAATGTTAGGTGGAATAAATCAATTACTTTTCTGCCAATTTAATATAAAGGGATCCTAAAGATTAAATACATTTGCTTAGGTGAGAGAAATCATACTTTTTGTAGATTGTATGAATTGCCCAGTATTGACAGCAGAAAGAAGCAAAAAAGCATGCATATATATGCGCAATGCAGTCAGCAGAAGTTAAAAAAAACCAGCAAAATAATATTTGCTTTATATATGTAAGATGAATCTGAGATATGTGTATAGAGTCCATAATTATGTTTTTCATTCACATTTAAAATATGAAAGAGGATAAGATTATGATATAAAGAATTAATGGCTTTTAGTTAGAGTATTTCTTTAGAGACATGTACCCTCTGAATACATGTTTAGCCACATATTAACTTCCCGTCAGCAATTTTTGCATTTTTAATAGCCTTTGCAATCTATAATTTAATACTTCTTGGATCTTTTGGGGGTTTTTTTTGCTAATATTTGAATAAGCTTTTTTTTTTTGGTAACACTAGGAAAAATTTCCAGAAATGTTTCAGTTGTCTGCCCTGTCATTTGTACAATATTATAAAGCATTTATGGTGTTGTCTATAGAAGACAAACCCACTAAATAAAAGAGTATTCCCATTATACTTCTCCACTATTTCTCCCACCATTGATCAAAGACAATTTTGTATTATTTCCAGAATCCCAGAACACACTCATAATTTATCAAACAGAGCTTCTTGTCAGACTTTTAAGAGCAACATGCTCATATGTTTATTTCTGTCATCTTGCTTGAAGGGCAGTTACCCCACTGTTAGAATCTAGACTTGAAAAAGAAATGCATCTCCTCATCTACCATCTAGTTCTTTTTCCTGGTGAATTAATTTGCAATGCTCTGATGCTGATTCTTACAGATTTTGGTTTCCAGTATTCAGAAAAGTCAAAATATTTATTTAGGAAAAAAATGCCACATTCACAAAGCGATGTAAAGAATTCTGCTGTAAATAAAGAGTTAGTCCCAAGTATCTAGAAACAAAGGTGTGCAATTACTTGGTCACATCTGAAAAGTTGTTTCATGTTGCATTCTAGACACTAACTTCTATAAAAACTGTTGTAAATTTTATATACTTCCCAAATCAAAACCTAAATATCTCCTGATAGGGTTAATTAACATTATAAGGAATAAATATATCTCATGTTAGAAACAAAATGAAAAAAAGGAAAAAAAACAAAGCCAAAAAACCCCATCCAAAACCACAAAACAAAAAAACCCCAAAACCTTAAAACTCAAACTCACAAACAAACTACCAAATGCAACATTTTATTCAGCTGCCACTTTTTCACTTATCTTCCACAATGTAAAGGTAGCTCTTGGCAGTTTAAGGAGTAGAAAGTATCCAAGTCTATTTGAAACCATATTGCATCTGAAAATATTTTGGCCTGAATATTGTTTCTAATATGATTTTCTGTTCTAAGTAAATAGCAGTACCTTCTGCTGTTGTATGAGTTGTAATTGAAAATATTACTTGTATTTATTTTTATGTTTTAAGCAACTTAAATTGTGCAAGATGATTTGGTTACAGGATTAAAATGCTCATATTGTACAAATCAGGTC
The DNA here is from genome assembly GCA_025504685.1 of Leucosticte australis. Classification (NCBI taxonomy): domain Eukaryota; kingdom Metazoa; phylum Chordata; class Aves; order Passeriformes; family Fringillidae; genus Leucosticte; species Leucosticte australis. Next base: position 63,536,433 of record JANIJU010000001.1, read on the forward strand.
AGTTTCTTTTAATTTATTTAATTTGTTTATTAGACTTTTCCTTGCTCTAAATTTCACTACTATATTTTGTCAAGAACTTTTAAAAGTATTTCTGAAGAAGCAATCCTCACAATCAATTCCTAACAATTTACTTTTGAAAAGTGAAGAACTTAATTTTCACTGAGTCTAAATATCCAAGATTAAATAACCAAATTTTCCCACTGAGAGTCAGGTTTTAAAAGGGCAAGATAAGAACATTATTGAGAACAATACTTATTCTACATAATTCATAGGATGTATTGGATAGTGTGATAGACAGCTTTGCTGTTTCTGATGAAAACATTTTAGATTTTCCAAAGGAGAAGGGAAGAAGGATGGTGGGAAAACCACTTACCTTTAAGCAATTGATAGGCAACTTCTTTTAGTTACTACTTAGTGCCTCTGCAGTCTGTAGCATAAGTTCTTCATATTCTAAAAGAAAATAGAAGAAATAGAAAGATCTGGAGAAGGTTATTTAAATATATGTGCTCATAGTTACTACTCAAATTAAGGTTAAAATGAGTTCCCAGCTCAATAGATTTCTGCCAGAAGAGGACAAAGAATTGTAGTGATGTACTGCAGCCCAGCCTCTGCTCTGTTCTCTTCAGTATCAGGCTTTTAATAAATCATAATTTCTACCTGAATTTATAGTGCATGCTTTGCATAGATGTTGCGTATTCTGTATTTGCATATTTATAATAATGGCTATTTTCTTATTTTACAAGCTAGAAATTATGGGCAGGGCACCATATATGCTCAAAATATTTTTTCACACCAAATTACTTTAAATTGGTTCATACATTTTGGACACTTGCAAGTACTAATCCAGATGGTCTGATAGGAACTTGGATACACTGCTTGTTATTTAAGTGCTTCCTGTGAAAACTGCTGTAGTTATAGTGTAATGAAAGGTGTTTATTTTCAGCTTTTCTGATAGTATTTATACTTAGCAGAAGCACTGCAATATGATCTTGAAAAAGTATACATGGCATATTTGCACTATTACCTTTTAATTAAAACCAGCTTGCAATTTCTTTTATTGCTCATATAATTTCTATTATGATTGATGTCCTGATTTTCAAGAGGGTAAATTTATGATTTGTCCATTTGAAAGTTTGTGTCTGTAATTTAATTAAGTGTGTATTTATTACGTACCTCTTACAAAAAAAGCCTCTATTGGACATTTTTATAGGTCTAAGGAATCAATAGATATTTAGTTCACTGTATTTGTAGCGATTATGCTTCCAATATCAACCTCCAGAAATCCAACAAGTGAACAAACAATCAAGTTCTTTCTTCAGCTGAAATATGTTTGATCAAACCATGTTTTTACTAATATCACTGAAGAATTTGCTCAGTTCTTCAAACCAAGTCATGGTAAGGTATTCAGTTGGTAATTTTGGAATAGGTTTCTCACCATTTTTACTGCCTACATTCCACTTCTAACAAGCCTCTTGAAAAGCAAATGTGCTTAGGTAAATTTCCATAATAGATTTCTTATCTTATTAGCAAACAAAATCTCTAGAAACAACTATTATTATATTAAATTTTACTATGTTTGTATAATAATGATATTTGTAAAAAATAGACTCTGATAAAAGAAGATCTATTTTCAAGGTTATACCTGCACTTTACCTATACTGATTGGTATTATGTAGACAACCCAAATATAATTGTGGTAACTGATATTTGGAAAACAAGGTATTGGTTTTATTGAGTGTTTTTTTTCATATTTTAATGAATCCAGAGTTAAATAATTAGAAAAAATAATTAATAGTGTAGAGAGACTTCTTAAAAAAAATCCTTTAATAAAAAATGCATGCCATAAGTGTGTGCTAAACATGCCATGGACCTCTTCCTGCAAAATATGATCTGTCATTGATGTAATTATTCTTTAGTTGCCATAATACTTGGAAAAAAATTTGTATGTAAGCAACCTAAGTTAGACAAGATGGTTCACATGAAGATGTAGTTAGGACAGTTTTTACCAAGTACTTAATTGATTTTATTAACTTCAGATCTAGGAAGAATACCCCTTGACTTTGAAAACCAAAGCCCATTGAGCAGAAAAAAGTTAGTCCCTTCTTTGAGACCCAAAATCACACATTTGTTTGCAGGGGAAGGAAGTGTATCTGTGTGTTTAAATGGGAAATGTACTCACCCACAAAACAGACCCAATATTTAGTAACCAGCATATAGTAAGTGTGGATGCATATAATTTTGTGATAAATTTGCTTTTAAAGATTTTCTAATCATTCTATCTTTGTTTGAGACTAGAAATATCCGTAAAGCTTCTGTGTAAGGGCAATCCTTTGAACTAGATGATGAATATTTAGATTATATTTTCATCTGCATAAATCAATTTTGCTTATTTTGGAAGTATTTTTGTTATCCAAAGTATTTTTGATTTTGTTATTGATTCCTATTGATTTTGTTATCAAATCTATTTTTGATATCAATTTGTTATCAATTCTTACACCTTCAGAAAATACCCATTGAAAGAAGTAACTTTCAATATGTATTTTCTGAAGGTGTAAGAATTGAGATCATAATCTGTATTGCAGAAATACAAAGAAAATATCTTTTAACTGTCCATTCCATAATTTCAATTTTGTATTTTTTGATTTTTCAATATGGAACTCTAATTCTTACCTTAAAATCACTTTTAAATGCTCTGTTTTCAAACAATTTTGTTATTTATCCATTTTTATGTTTCAAAATGATAATTAGGGAAGAGTCATTTACTATAACTACTTCACAGTTTGCAAATTAACATTAAAGTTGAGGAAAGAAAGAAAGGAAAGAAAGAAAGAAAGAAAGAAA
>JANIJU010000001.1:63539283-63571271 GCA_025504685.1 Leucosticte australis
AGAAAGAAAGAAAGAAAGAAAGAAAGAAAGAAAGAAAGAAAGAAAGAGAAATTCCCACATGACAGAAGTCTTAAAAATTATAAAACTCTTGTATGTATGGTATTTAAGTGCCAAGACTGTTACTATAAATAATAATGCTAAATTGAAAATATATGTGAGACCAAAACAGTAAAACTCATTGGATGGCAGTTTCTCAGAATCAATACTGTCTGTTATTTCTATCTTAAACTACTTACTGCTGCTGCACAGTATGAATATTATCATAGAATAATAGAATGGTTTGGGTTGGAAGGGACCTTAAAATTCACCCAAATCTACCCCCCATTTCATTGGCAGGGACACCTTCTACTAGACCACGTTAAGCTCAAAGACCCATTCAAGCTGGCCTTGAACACTTCCAGGAATGGGTCACCCACAACATGTTCCAACGTCTCACAACCCTCCTGGCAAGGAATTTCTTCCCAAAATCCAAACAAACCATATAGTCTTCAGGTTTTAAAGCACTAACCCTTTTCCTATAGCTCCATGCCCTTGTGTAGCTCACCTCTCTCCTTCTACTAGGCTGTCATCAGATACTGGAGGGCTGCTATAACATTTCCCCAGAGTCTGCTTTTCTCCAGGCTGAGAAGATGCCTGGAGGACTCTGGCTTTATTACAGGCCCCATGTCCTACACTGAGGGCTCAGACCATTATTCTTAGAATTGTTGTGTGATGGTAAGCCACTGTTTATTGTTTTTCATTGTGGTACAGGTAAGAAATAGTTGGTTGCTTTAATAAAGACACATTTGAAATGATAAGAGCTAAATTTTAAAGCAAAATTAATTTGAGAAAGAATCCTAAACCTGTGGTCAGTTACCCCACCCCATGTATTTATCGTAAATGACATTCCTTGCAGATGTTATGATCCATGAACCAAAGCCAAGTGATCTATACTACTTAAGACAGATGTTATGCTTACTTACTGAAATATGTTATTATGGTTATAGAACAATGCCCTGAATGTTAAGAACAATGGATTACATCATGAAGTAATGATGGGCTTTGGTTTAAAGTAAAATCCATTTTAAGGAAATGAGTTTGGGGGTTAGCACAGCAAGCTCTCAGAAATTGAGTGCCAGCTTAGTTCTCTGGTTCAGACACAAGTGAAGCAATTCAGGAGTGTCCTCCTGTGAAAATAGTTTACAGATCCTTCTGCACAACAGGTAACAACTAGCATCAGAAATGTGTGCAAATAAAATACTAGCCGCTACAAGTTTGCCATCCATGAGTGGTAGCGCAACTCAGACTCAGCAGTGGTATTGCTTCTCTGCCTGTTAGAATAGACAGAAAAGAATGAGGAAAAATATTTTTTCCAACTAGTTTGTTTCAGTTTTGGTACAAAGACTATTTTCCTGCCCTCAGGAGACAGAAAAAACTGTCAACAACTGAAATGCTTCTGAATTGTAAATGATCTGAATCACAAATATTTCTTTTCAAATAAAATTTAAAATGTAAGTCATAACTATAAAACAGAGCCTTTTAAAGATGAATGTACTATACATATTAAAATATTCCCGCAGATAACTATTGTGTCCTAAGTCTGTTTAAAAGTCTAAGAGTTCCTAGTGAAAAACTTGTACACAACTGAGGTACCTAAATGATACTCTCTTTTCAGAATAATTACACTCTTCATTCTCACCACCTCTACCAGTTGATTTCCATAAGTCCTTAGAAAACATTAATTTTATTTTTTTAGTTATATAAAAATAAAAGTTACAGTGACAAGAGCCTGAATATCAAGCCTTAAGAACTTTGTATTGAATTTTATTTAATAAAAAACTAAATGTTAAAGGGGGGCAGAGATAATGGGAGCCTGATGCTAAAGCATTTAGGCTTCTAATTCTTATATTGTCTTCTTAGTTATCTATGACAATAACTGGAAAAAGAATAGATAAGAGTTAGCAGCTGTTTGACATTTGCACATCCTCTTGGACTAAAGAAGAAGTCAATGATGGCTTTCTGCTCCTGCCTTCACAAGCTGCAGCTTCATTCAAGGCACATCTACCTGCTGTGGCATGGAGCCCTCCACGGGCTGCAGTGTAGGTATGTGTTCCTCCCTGTTTCTCCAGGGACTGCTGGGAGACTATCTGCTTCACTAGGATGTCCTCCAGGGACTGCAGGGCATTCTGTGCTCTGTCAACTGGAGCACCTCCTCCTCCTTCTTGTTTCACCTTACTATCACAGAGCTGCTTCTCATACTCTTTTTTTTCCTCACTTGTCACTGCCTATGCATATGTTTTGTGCTTTTTAAAATATATTTTCACAGAGACTGATGGGCTCAGTTGCAAAAATGTGTCTTGCTAGAAAATTACATGCTCTACAAAACCACGATTTTGTAGAAAAGAACTGTGGAAGTACAAATATACTGCTAAAGAACCAGAAAATTGTCATTTTAATATGTCCCCTCGTTTTGCCTTCATTCTCCTTAAGATCTGGAAAGAATACTGTGCATAAGACAGTGTTGTTTTAAGGAGAAGATTTTTATTTTAGGATTATAGGATGTGTGTTCAAATTTCTGTTGAGAAAAGGCACTTTTCCTATTGTGATCAATATCATTACCCAGTATATGCTGGGAATATCACTAGTGACAAATTCTGACCAACAATAGCAGATCAAAATCTGGTGAGACCAAGCAATATACCTTGTGTGGCCAGAACAGAAGCACAGAGTCATAGAATCAGCTGAATTTGGAGGCACCCATCAGGATCATCAAGTCCAACTCCTGGCCTTGCATGGGACCATCCTTGAGAATCACACCATGTGCCTGAGAGCAATGTCTAAAACCTTCTTGAACTCAGACAGGTGTGATGCTGTGACCACCCCCTGGAGAGACTCTTCCAGTACCCAGACATCCTCTGGATAAAAAACTTTTTCCTGATATCCAACCTAATCCTCCCCTAATTCAGCTGCATTTCATTTCCTTGATTCTGTCCTTGTAGACCTCATTTGAGTACTTTCTAATACCTTAATGTCTTTTTGTTGTGGCACCCGAAACTGTCCCCAGCACTCAAGGTGAGGCCACCTCAGAGCAGAGCGGGGCAGGACAATCCCCTGCCTTGCCTGGCTGATGATGCTGTGCCTGATGCACCCCAGGACAGGCTTGGCCCTCCTGGCTGCCAGGGCACTGCTGATGCACATTCAGCTTGCCATTGGCCAGGAGCCTGGGTCCCTTTCTGCAGTGCTTCTCTCCAGCCTCTGGCTCCCTAGTCTACAGACACACACCAGGATTGCCCTGTCCCAGGTGCTGAATCCTGCACTCACCCTTGTTCAACTTCATATGGTTGGTGGTTGCCCATCTCCCTTATTTGTCAAGATCTCTCTGCAGGGTCTCTCTGCCCTCAAGGGAGTTTGTTGACAGCTCCTCCCAATTTAGTGTCTTTGGCAAACTTACTTAATATTCCTTCCAGTCCCATATCCAGGTTGTTAAAAAGATGTTGAAGAGAACTGGCCCAAGGATGATACTGTTTTACCCACTGAAATTAGTGCTTCATACTTCTTTTTGTTCCTTAGTCCAGAAATCACAACAAATGTCTCCTTATTAGTTTCTTTTATACCCATGCAGATATCTTTGGTTATATTCATGCTTTTTATCCCAACAGCAGCTTGACATGACATTTACACACACAGCAACAGCACACTTTTCCTACTGTTGCTAGACTTAACAATTTTGCAATCTGTGAATCAGTGACTTTTACAATTAATTTCAGACCTTCAACATTTTTCATAAAAATAGTAAAATATCCTCAGAAGAAGAGAAAACTTTGCTGCATACTCTGTAAGACTACAGAATATATGATAATGAGTTAGCATCACAATAATTTAGGCACAGACCCTATATTTTAGCCGGGAAAAAATTAAAATAAGAGCAATTTTACACAGCAACATGTCTGAGAAACAAAAAGACTAGGATCTTCCAAACTGTTCCCTGCAGTATAAATGTACTTGTAGGAATACAGAATATAAAAGATGTGGTTTTGAAAGGCTATATCCTTCTAGGCTAAATTGGATCTCATCCTGTAGATGAAAGATCAAAGAGCTCAAAGTGGAGATAGGGAGACATGTCCAGATAATGAGATATAGCAAAGCATTTTTAAAGATAATTAAGGATTCTGGTGGACTGGGCAGTTAGGTTAAATCTGCCACACTCTTTCAGTTTGGGGGACTAAATTGTGAAGGAGTGTTAAACCATATCTGCTGCTGTATAAAGTAAAAGAGAGCCATCAAAATTGTATGGTTAGTGTGAACACTCTCACTCTATTGTAAAACATTCTTACTCTCTATTGTAAAACACTCACTCTCTATTGTAAAACATTTAATATGATATTAAATAGCCTTACTAACAAAATGAAATAAAGCCATGATACCATCTTGGAATGGGAAAATATGTTCAAAATATTTTTTTTCCTTATGTTTCCTTTTTTTTTTCTCCCACAATGAGAATCATAATTTTGATCATTCTGGAATGCTTTCAACAGATCAACGTAGCATAGTATTTTTATTACAGGCTCTTGCCCCTTACATGCTTCATTACAGTTTTGTAATATACTCCACAGTCATTAGAGTTTTTTTATCTCTTTTCCCAGAGACAACTTCTGAAGGACTACTTAACCCCTATAAATCATGTTTTCTCTGGTTTCTCAAAGCTTTTTGAGAAAGTTTTTTTTGTTTGTTTGTTTGTTTTTTTATACTGCAGCATTCCTAATGGCTTCAGACCCACTACAAGCAGAAGTTAAAAATAAATCTTATCACAAAGAGACTGTTAAAGCTAATGAACTGCCAGTCATGGTATTTGTATGTTCCTAAATCCTTTTAATTTCAAGGCTGCCTTCCTAAATCCTCAGTTTAATTAGAAAACATTGCATCTATAAAACAGAGCCAGTTCAAATGCTTCTGCAAATTCACCTTTATTTTATATAATTGTACTTGAAGAAATCTTATTTCATTCAAATATTAAAAGTATAGATTTGACATCATATGTGACCCTTTCATCTGTCTGAACTTGTGTGAGTTTCTCAGTTGCTTCAAATAGGGACAGATTCTTTCCAATTCACATAGCATGATATCTGAAGATCTCCTGCCTGCTTTCTTCACTTGCTTTAATGGGAAGTCAAGGGAAATACATTCTGAATGTTATCTTTTATAGTCTACTTTTACCTACCAGTGTGCTTATATCTACTAGAACCAATTTCAGCTTGAAAGAACATATCAGAAAATCTATTTGCTAAAATGGCCAAAAAGAATGCATAGCATTTTGAATTTAAAAAAATACATTGGAGTAATATCATTCTAGAGACTGCCATGTATCTATGAAAAGTACAAAAAACTTATATTTTCAAATGCACTTATGAATCACCATTTTGCATCTGGTTTTTTTTTTTTTTTGTTTGAAAGCTCTGGCACTTATCTGCCAGATTCCATTTTGAGCTCGTTCAGCTCATTAATGTAGTAGGAAAGCAGTTAAAAAGCATCAGAAAAACCTATGGGGAACGGGATGCTACTTCACCCATATGTAGTAAAGTGTTAGGTCAGCCTTCTGTGTTGTAGAAATATGTCTGTCATATATGCAAATCAATGCATAGCACTATCTTATTTTAAACTTTCTCATTGCTACTGAATACCTGAATCATCAAGATAGTTTAAAACCAAACAACACCCAGCCCTTTAAGATACTCCCCAAACTGTTTCAATGGAATAACTTTATCAGGTCAAGAGTTTGCTATGAAAAACCTGAACATGATGTCAAGAATGTTTTGTTGTGGATTACCATTGTTTGGGATTTTCTATCCCTTACCCTACCATGTAGGTATAGGAAAAAATTAAGTAGCCACAAGGTTTTTACAGCTGTTATTGTATTTTGGGATAGTAAGGATTTAGGGTAGTAAACAAAGCTGGTGAGTTTTACTGTTGACTTTATTGCTTTTTCATTTTGAATTAACTGCTTTGCATTTCAGCTTACCCATCAGTATAATGAGAAGATCTTCCTTCCTGCCTGAAAGATGTTTAATTAATGCCAGTGATGTCATGGATTTAAAAACGAAAAACATTGTGATTAAAAGGAAGTACTGGCATGCCACAAGGTAACTGTAGTGATCTGTGTTTCCTCCTCAGCTTCTCTGTGGTTGTAGAATCTTAATTAGCAGTTCCAAAAATTTGTCTTAGAACAGTCTGGTGACATATCTCAATAGAGCAGGATGTGCAACTTAGAGAATTATCACTTTGGTTGGAAAAGACCTTTAAGAATATTGAGTCTAAACGTAATTAGCAAATCCAGCCATAAATAAATGTTTTGCTGTTTGAAGAGAACACATGGTTTATCTGGTAAGCTTTGCAAGTATTTGTGTCATCACAAGCACAGATGTCCAATGCATTAGATGGGAATATAATAAGAAACCTGTGTAAATAAATAGAATGATTCTCAGGGTACAATATTTGCATGATTAGTCCTTCTTCCTGACTTCTTGAAATGAATTATTTTTATAAAGTAATGACTGGAATTGTTACTCCTTTGGAAGTTCTTAGTGTATTACGTTTTTGGCATATGAATGCCGAATGGGTTCATTCACATGGTTTTTCAGGTAAAGACCAAGATTTAGTGTTGTTTAAGCTGGAGGCAGAAATACTTAAATTCTCCAGCCTCCTTCTTAGTACCTAATTTGTACTACAAAATCAGTGCACAATCTTGTCCCTTAAGGTCCAGCTGTCAGCCAGCTGAGCCAGCCCAGTTTGTACCAACAGGGTGACATTAGTAGGGCTCCCACGATGCTGCACAGCTGCACACAGAAGCCCTCAGTGTGCAGCTATAGCAGACAGTAATTCCCTGCAGTTGGACAATCCCAGTGCTGACTCTGGATCACCAGAAGAATAGAATTATAGAGATTTAATGGAGAGGTCTCTGGAGGAAGTGGCCTGAAGAAGACAGCAGAAATCCCATCTGTGTGTTTGTACAAATAATTTAAATATCATTTACAGAAAAAGGTCTTCAAATTTATCCAGATTTTTCTGCAGATTATTTGTAAACTGTATGCATTACGTGGACAGTTTCACTGAACATCTGAAATACAGCTGGGTTTAAGTGGACTGAATCAGGATTGGAAAGGAGTGAAATAAAGGTTTTGAGAAGTACCTGACATCCAAGTCCTGCAGAAATTTACATATTTTTTATGTCCAGATACTTTTTAAAATAATGGCTGACCATTTAGCTACCTAATATTTTTAATCTGAAATAGAAAAAAAAAATTAAACTTTAAGAGAAAACTTATATCTTTTATAGCTTCAATCTTCTTCTAAGTTTATTTCCAATTCATTTATACAAATCATGTTATTATGTAATGAGAACTGATGCTGTATAAAAATATTTAATGCTATACTTCCAAGTTAAGACTATTTTTTTCCTGGAGCTCTTTCAAAAAAAATCAAAAAAAAACCTCTCTGGATTCTTTCTTCCCCACACTCATTATTATATGAAAATACTTTAAATATTATATTTTGACCTTGCATGGTGCAATTATATCCAGAAATTCAAGGCTCTGTTGTTAGATTGTTCACATAGTTTTCTGGCTATTCTAACTTCCCACAACCACTCTTTGCAGCTATATATTTTTGCAGTAAGGCATCACAGGGGTCTGTGAGAAGTTTTAATGTGAAGGAGAACTAACATGCAAAATACATGTGACATACTCAACATATTTCACTTCAGAAAGTTACAGTAAGCTTAGATGGGATGAAATAGGAAATAAGTCAGTTTGCAGCACTGTAGAAATGCAAACATAAAGTCCAAGGAATAGAGCAGAAGGTGTATTAGGCAGGGGTACAGAAGATTGCTCTGAAGGGTGATGTAAGCAAAATTGCATCCTATGAAGATAGCAGCTGCTTCTGCTGGTGAAAACATAGGAAATTTGTGCCAGCAGCCTAGTTTTCTGGAGACATTTGACCTGTACATCCTTGAGGCCTTGCAGATGTGAATGAATCTGTCCTTTGATCTTTTTTTTCTTTTTAATGTGTATGACCTGTTCTTGTATTGTGTACTGCACCACATAGTTTTATAAACAGACGTGTTTCAACTGTTGGAAAGCAGTTGCTGAAAGTTAGGTTGCAATGATGAGTTGGCTGTCAAAATAATTAATTTTCTGGTTTAAGCAAAATATCAATAGAAACATTCAATCCACTCCTGTGATACAGATTCATTTTGAATTTAAAGGGTAATTTGCATTAGTGGTTGTACTGCATGTGCAATAAATATGACTTGCTTGGTATCTAATGATGAAAATAGTCCTCTTTGTATTACTATAAGAATTGAATCTACCATCATTATTTTCCTATTATTATTGTGCTGTAAAGGAAAAATAGTTTTGCATTAACCAGGGCGTAAAATGCACATATTTAGCATCATTCTTGCAGGTAGTCCTCAATTTTGAAAATACCTCTCAGAAGCTGCATCAAGCAGGAAAGCTAGACAGATGGCAGAATGCAAAACCTGCCATTTAGGATCGAGTACAAAATAAAACCCAAGAAATTCTTCATGGATGCTGCATAAGTACAAAGACACCATTAATTAAAGTTGAAAAATAGTCAGTGTTAAACTTGTTAGATGAATAAAAAACTATGCTAATCAAGAGACTACAATGCCAAGTATGCTACAAGGCATCTTTGTAATTAACATAATTTCCAGCATAAAAAAATTCTATTTTTATTTTAGATTGTTTTAGAGTGCACAACAGTTTGTAAAAAAGTGCTTTTATTTTTCTATTGATAATAACTGTGTAACATTATAAGAGATACTGTAAACAGATTTTTGAAAACAATGTTATTTTAAAGGTTAATTATATCTGTAAATACTTCACATGAAAAAATTTGATCAACTGTTAATCCTGAAGACTATTAAAGGAAAATGTCTTTGTTGCATTCTCTTCTCACTAGTACAGGAGCTCAGTCTTACCTTCATTCTAGTGCTTTTTTATGTTTCTGATGCATGGACTAGATATCCTTGTCTCCATTACCATCATGATTTCCATATCAAGTGATGAGAATTTCTGTTCATGATTGGTGAAATTAAGTGTCAGAACATTAATGTAAAGTCAATTTGAAGTTTTTTTAAAGGGAATCTCTTCCTTCTTGAAGAAAACCATTGGCCATAGCAAACCTACTCAGTTTTTCAGGAAGTGAAATAATACTCCTGCACTGTACAATTTCCTCAATTTTTTTTCACCAGCTGAAGAAAAGTGCTGTTTTCTTCTTCTTATATCACCTTAGACTTACTTTATTCTAAATAGTTATAAACCTTTGAATTTCTATTTATAGCTAATTACTTTCACAGTGTGCTATAGCATATGTATTTTAAAAGGCCATTTGTACAATTATATTAAGAAAACATAAAGGTGCAATAATATTTTATCTTATACAAAATTAAAAAAACCCCAACTATTTAAACTTATACCAGCAGATGATGTCTGTAAGACTGTTTCAGGAGGTTTTTTCCAGAACAATGTGAAGTTCTTCCCAATTATATTTTTCCCTCTTATTTCTTAGTACACAAATATTTTTACACAGTCTTCTAATGGTGGCATGTTTCTACTGGGGTAGAGTATTGTCCTGCCAGCATTGGAGTTGACTCTATTGTAGTTGTGTTCAAATTCGCTGGTGGGACAAGGTTATTTTGCTGAACACACTTCAGCAAGCAAGAGAGCCTCTTAGTCTTTAGATGCTATGAGTCCCAGAAGTCTCAGAACAGTGTGTTCTGAAGAGAGATCAAAAACTTATTTCTGGAGTCATCCCCCTCCTTGGTACAGAAAGTGCACAGAGGGGTTTGGAGCAGCAATTCTACCCTCTTTGCATTCACTAGTAAATCTGAGACAGAACTTGCCCCAAGGTTGGTGCAAAAATACTCTTTTTGTGCAACTATTAACTAGACAAGATCTCTGGGAAAATTAGTAGTGGCAGAAAGCAAGCCCTTCCTGGGAAATCTACTGAAATTGTTCAGAAGTTATTCCCATTCACTGCTGCTAACCTCTGCTGTTTAGCTGTCGGATATGTTTAAGACCATGTTGATATAAACAATGTACTAATACTGCAATATTGAGTAAACATAGGTATTTTCCATAGGTGTCATGGAAAAATATTTCTATTGATAAAAATTAGTTTAATATAAAAAAATAACAGCATGGTAGAAAACAAATTGCATCAATAGAAAGAAGATGCCTAGAATTCTTATTTTTAAGTTACATGGAGTGAATATATTCTAAATTAAGTTGTGAAACTTATTAAGAAGTAGGAGTACATTCCACATATCTGGTGCACAAGTTCATGTTTCCACCTTATTAAAAACATATTATTAAGAGAAAAAATTTCTGCTTCATGGAAAAGTAACCCATTAGTAATCTTATCAAAAGTAGGATTATATCAGTGTTCCTACATGACAGTAGTAGTACTATGAAAAGCCTTTTGGCACGTATATAACTACAGGAAACTTGAGAAAGCAGAAGAGTGTCTTTCCCTGCTGCAAGCTGTACTTCCTATTTGCTAGTGCTGCTTAAACATTGTCTAAAGAAAACTTGTCAAAATAAGAATATTGTATATAAGCAACTGTAAATACTGATTCAGTTCCAGCCAATTTTAACTAGAAAGTATGAGACACACACTCTAGTTGAATATTCCAATGCATAGATGCAGTATAACATCACTAATAAATGGGGACTCTGGACAAAGGAGCAAATGCAGAAGAATTTCAGGGAAGGAAATTATTGGAGAGCTAACTACAGTCCCTCAACTCAACAAGAAATGATGTCCAGTAATCCCAACCAGAAACATACATAACTCCATTTTGAAATGAGTTGCATTTATTGTCCTCTGTTCTCCCTATATGAAGGAACTGTGTTGTGAATCAGTCTTGAAAATGGTATGGCTAAAGACCTTAGATGCCTCCAATTATTTTTTTTTCCCCCTGGAAACTACCATCTCAAAACCTCTTAAGAGCTGTTTTTTTCCTTTAAGATGCCATATTTTAAAATAGCATCTTGTCATTTAACAGGGTATTCCAAATATCAGTTACAAATTTAGACTAAAAGTAACACTCTTCCTAGTAATCTTACTTTTTTTACAGCACAGTGCTAACATGGGCAGGGAAGAAGAGAACAGACTGCAGCTCTTTCTGGAACATCTTGAACAAATGCCCTTGCTTATGTTCTGATCATTCACTTCACCAAAATCCCTAACGATGAAGAAAAGGTTGTGAAGGCATTACTAGTAGTATCATATGGCAATGTGTGGGTGTGATTGATCAAGTAGCATTTGTATCACATAGATGATACTTGGCAAGCAGCAAATAAGTTGGGTTTTTTTTTTTTTCAGATCTCAGACTGATGTTACATGTCAGTAATTTATTAAGAAGATAACAAGAATGATATTTTTTGACTCAGTGAACATGAAACTTAATTACACCCCTACAATGGACAGCTGAATGTTATAAATGGACAGTGTCTGATTTAGAAAAAAATAAAGAATTATCACAGTTTAAAGAAACATATGACCATAAACACTTTGCTGATGGAACATAGCCTATTCATTGGCTGAAATGAAGAAGATAGACAAGACATATGAAATAATCTTTTGAGGATCAAACATTTATTTTCTAAAGTCATGCTGACAGATGGTGAACTCACCAGCTTAGATATTGCACGTTAGATAAGGGTACATAACTTGCTACACTTCCCTGAGGAATCATCATCCAAGAGGACTTTCCCCTGCATCTCTGAAAATGTGCCTACCTTTTTCACAATACTTTTGCAGCAGCATTGTTAGGCCTGATCAGCTGGCATGTAGGGTAAATTATCAGCAGCAAGAAGGTGACTGGCCAGAGTAATTTTTTTAAATGGATTTTAATGTACAAGATATTTTTGAAGATCTGTTTCAGCCCTGTTTGTCAAACACAGCCTTCAAATGGTGCTAAACATTTTCTCAGGCTGTGGATCACATGAAAAAGTACTTTCTGCTGCCTGTACTGGGCCATATGCTCTTTATTCTCTCCCTCAGTTTTTTCATCCCCTCTCATCTGTTTCACATGAGCTATGTTCAAGGTCCACAGGATACTTTTCACAGAATGTTGAGGCCTGGTGCAGTAGGAATGATGAATATATCACACCTGGAATGAATTTAACAATTTGGATAAAACATATTGTCCAGACAAATCCAATGAGAAGCTGTTCCCCTTATCTCCTGAAAAACCTTCACTGGTACTAGTGTTCTAGATAAACCATATTTTAGTTTGAAATAAACTTTTTCTGAGAGTGTCTGAGAGATTTGTATGAAGCACAGATTTGACATATGTATTTTTAAATATCAGAGGAAAAAGGAAATTGCAAGAAGTTTTAATTTTACTGGTTTTAATTTTAAATTGCATGCACTTTTTCCAAAAGTGTCAAGCTTAAATGCCCATCAACATATTTTAGTACTCTGTAAGTTGTTATTAATACAAAATGTGTTTAAAATCAAAATAGTTTTAAATATTTTCTCAAATTTTATATGCCTAGATTTATTATTTCTGACACATATTAGATGAAAGGAAGATATTTTTTACTGTGGGGGTGGTGGAAAGCTGGAACAGGTTGCCCTATCCCTGAAAGGGTTCAAGGTCAGGTTGGGTGGGACTTTGAGCAGCCACAAGTGAGACTCTTGATGGAAGAGAAACAAAGTTTGAATATAGAAGAAACTTACATTTGAGTATAGGAGCAAGTTTTCTCTCAGCTGTTGGTGTAAATTCAAAGTTGTACAAAATTGCATTTATCTGTGATTTTCACTACTGTAACAGAAAGGTTAATGAAAACTGTGCAGAACATATCAAATTTTAAAATAGATGAGAATTACAACATAAAATACATGGGATGGGTTTCAACATGAGAGACTATCAAAGAGAAAAATCTCTGTATTTCAACACATGTTGGAATTTCATGAAGTGATAAAGAAGAATGCAAAATATCATTCAAGGCATTATTTACTGTAGTTCAGCCTGGCCATTAGTGCTAATTGGTGTTTTAACTAATGTAGATATACCACACACTCTTTCCATTCACTGAGAAATTACTGTTTACCATGAATAAGTAATAAAGATCAATTTTTATTGAAACAATCTTAAAAATGTGAAGTGTTTCATTGTAAATGATCTGTGATTAAAATACTTATTCTACCTTGGTGAGGAACAAATAAATTCTTTGGTATTGTTATGGTTTAAAATTGTATAAACCAATGTTTTATTCTGAATATATATATATTTTTTTCTATATTTAGAAGAAAATATTCATGGAAATACAGCATGTGAGAATTAAGTAATTTTAAATAAACAAATTAAATGAAAATATTCTGCAAATAAAAATAAATAAAAAGCTGTTTTTAAAATATGAAATAGATATTAAACAGAATTTTTATACCAGATATTTATATGATTGTACCAGATATTTTGCACAGGAAGAGAAGCATTTAGCATTTTCAGTCTTTTTGAATGTGTTAATGATCTGCTATGCTGATCTCTGTGTGTGCCTGGGTGTGTCTGGAAGGGACTGCATGGGAAGGGGAGTGTGTATGTTTGCTTAACTATTGAATTATTTGAAAGTAACTGTATTCAGAAACTTGAGGATAATAAATTTGTGCTTTTATTATTGTTTTGCACAGAAAGTTTATTGCACCAAGGACTTCAGTCAACTTAAAAACAAGCTGGTCAGCTCAATATCCCCAAATCAATTTGTCTCAGTGGGAAATTAGCTGAATCAGTCCTAGAGCAAATGGAATCACTCCTGTTCAGGTTAATAGGCATCACTTCCCCTCTCAGGTTATTTTGGATTAATTTGGCATATTGGTACATTTCATTAAGCAATTATAAAAACCCTATATTTTTGCTTCCAGAATCCAAGACCCACTGTAGTGAGAGTGGGGTTTATCCAATTAAAGGGAGAAGTCTGCATCATAGGTAGCTTTTTTTTATGGTTAATGAAAGAAAACAGACAGTTGCAATGTGTGGTTCTTCTGAATTAAGATATCTACTTAAGATGAGATAAACCACAGCCTAAAAATTCTTGCTACTCAGTATTGATTATATATAAATCCTTGTATCGATACATCAAAGAGACAAGCAGACTGACTGTGTCTGAACTTGGATGAGAAGTTGAAGGCTTTTCACTAATTACTATGCTTTGGAATAAGCTATTTGCTTTCTCTGAGCAGAAATTCCTTTGGATTCTTTATAATATCTGTTTTTCTATTGTTTTTATCTTAGTTGGGATGAAAAGCCCCCAAACAAAAAAAACCCATCTTTCTTACCTATTTTAGACTCAAAGTCTGTTTAGATTAAGGTAGCCTGAATTTTAAAAACTCGGTCTTTCCCCTTCTTTGTCTACCAAATATGCAATTTTACTCTTTTTAAATTACCTGCTCTTTGAAAGAAATTATGTATACATATTTGAAAATCCATATCACTGTTATTACAGAGTACTTTGCATCATATATGAAATGTTAGGGAACATGCAGATTGAAATACCTTAAAAGTAATGAATCCAATATTGCATTTGTTTTTCCTTTTGAAATGAAGCTATATTTTAATAGTAATTCTATAAATTAATTCAGATCTAAATATATATACACCACACATGTATAAATGCAACTCTTTTGCTAACTAACATATCATACATTTTTTGAATTGAGACCAGCATTAGTTTCAAATTAAATACATCATAAAAATCATTTGCCTAATGGTCTATAAATTCTTTAATAACACTCCTTAATTGGATATTTTAAAATGATATTTTTAAGCTGTGACTGTTCACCCTGGAAAAGAGAAGGCTGGGGGGAAAGAGATCTTAAAAGATTTAAATGTATTTAAATATCTGAAGCAGGGGCAGTGTAAACAGGATGGAGCTGGGTTTTTTCAGCAGCACCCAGTGACAGGACCAGAGGCAGAAACTGAAACACAGGAGGTTACCTCTGAACATCAGGAAACCCTTCTATGCAGCAAAATTTTTATCTTCTTGATTTCTATTCATATTCTGAATAGTTCTATGAAAAGAGCATTTATTAATATCAGTGGGAGCCCTGTATACAGGGCAGCTGGAGAATATACCATTAAGAACTGCGGTGCAAATTGGAGAAAGGAATTTTATCCCTTGTTAAGGTCTACACTGAAGCATTTCTCATCATTTAAAAGAAACTTTCATGTGAAATTATTTTACTCTTGTCCTGATTTTCATCATTGTCTAATTTTGATCAGTGCATTCAATTCAGTCCTTTCTCTCCACAGTTTCATTTTTCTTGCATTCTTCTAAGGATCAACTTTTTTCTGTTCTCTATCACACCCAAAACTGCAGACCAATAAATAATGGTCAATCATCTTTGATCAGACTTGAAAAAAAACCCCTTAAAGCTCTTCTATTTCAATGGTTCTCATAAATCTCATGTTTAAATTCTTTTATGTATATTACTGCACTTGCTAGTCATATTTTTGGATTATGGTATAGCCTTAAATATATATTATTAGAAAAAATGCATGTTGTCTATTCTGATGAAGTTTAAAAATGTTGTAGAGAAGAAAAATGTTAAAATAGCCTGTACATGATAGACTGTTCAAACCAGAAAAACAACTTGTGCATCATCCTAGTCTATTTAAAGCGAATTTCATATTGTTAACTGAGGAAAGGAAAAAAATTCTCATTTCATCATCATATTAAGGATTTAATATAATTGTAATTTGAAAATTAGAGCAAAATTTGCACATTTGCACTAAAAAGTGTCAGAGCAGCAGATAGAGAATGAGAAGTGAATCCTCAGGAAAAAAAATAGAAGTTTTAAATAAGGGACTCATAGGTTAAAAACTCCAACTTGTGCAATTACATTACATTCATAGCTGCTAAGAGTGCAAAAGAAATTAAAACATAATTAAGGAAATGTAAGTCTTTAAAAAAGGTGAGGTCCGTATTTGATAAATCTTCTGTAAGAAACTCAAATAAGAGAATTAAAAGAAGCCTTTAGAACAGTGAGAGATCTTTGGAAGGTGTTTAGAATCTCAGTAAACAGTTATAGTAGTAATCTGAGATCCCAAACTGAGGAAAAGACTGTTAAGAATCTGGTTTAAAGTTAGAGAAAGCATTTTGTTTTTTCTAAGATAAAAAATTATATCAAATCTTCATCATAGATCCAGAAGAAAAAAAAAATTAAACAGAAATAGATCTCCTAGAAAAAACAAACCTTAAGGGCCACAGATAATATCTCTAAGAAAAAAAAATTGTTTTGCAAAAACCCACAAAGAAGGAGTGGTATTACCAAAGAAGAGATAAAATATAAACATATCTTTTATAGTGAAGATCTTTCATGGGTAAATGCTGAAGCTGCAGCTTAATCTAATGAGATTGTTTTTGACACAAGTAAAATTCTTAGTATTAAAAAAATGGATCCTAGCAAAATAGATAAGGAAATGTCAAAAACTATGCTGCAGTTGTAGAAGAAAGAAAGGATTATTTGAGCATAAGTAGAGTTCAGATGATGCAGTGAGGAAATTATTCTATCTCAAAATACTAAAAAATTGTAGAATAAATGTGCCAAAACACAATTAAGGAGTTTATGCTTCCCAGACAATTTCTCAGTAGGAATTAGTAAAGAAATGATTGATCATGGTGAAGTGCTCAGAATATATAGTTTTATGGCAGTACCTAAAACATATGTACATTTCTTACAAATATGTATTAAACTTGCTGAAAAGAACATCTTATATTCAATTAGACCTTCTGAGGAGAATAAACCATTGCCTTTTCTCTTCCTTTTTTTGTCTCTCTGTGTCTCTGAAAGCAGAAGAAAAATGTAAGCACTTTGAATATAAAATCTTTTTAAAAAGGAGTTGGTTTTGGTTTTGCTGTTTATGAGCCAATTAAGGGGTTTTTTTTTGATTAAAAAAAAAGTTCTTTTTAAAATATCAAAGCAAATATTAAAATATCTGGTTAATATCAAATATTAAAAATTCTGGTTAGGTACATTCTCTTCAGAAGCTTATATTATCTAAAATTAATTAAACTGCATAATATGAAATATATTAGGCTTTTAATGCAAGAAAAAAAAGCCCTATAAACTGAAGACTTGAAAAAAACATAAAAAAAGGATTCCCTTCAATCTGGAAGACTAGTGAATGATTAAAGCTTAGACAGATGAGTGTAGACAGTTCTGGATAGATGCATTGTGTTATATAGTGTAAGTCCTCTGAACCAGCTTGGCATAAATGTGCTTGATTCCAGTTGCCAAATAAATATTAGCATGAGCAGGTCAATATATTTGAGGTCACAGACTCTACCTGCTGCAGATCGTCAGATGCTCATCCTGCTGGCACAACAAAGCAGCCAAACATAGGAAGCCCTGTCTAGAATACAGTATTTTAACAAATTTAAGCCTAAGTTAACATTCCTTGCCTCTTAGCAAAGCCTGTCAGCCTGAATACAATGACAGTGTTGTTATTTTTAGTATATTCATAGCACTACTTCCAGCAATTCATGAAGATGTTTTTGTCAAATACAGTTTATGTCATTCATTCTTGCTTATAGGCAACATTAATGAGCAGCAGGCTGATGCAAAGCATCTAAACAGGATATTAGGCATTCACGTATCATTTTTCTTTTCATATCATGAACAATACTAAGTCTTCAGAAGAATCCCACTGAATTAGATAATATCAATCTAAAGTAAACTCAGCCAATTAAATCACGGAAAAGTGTGAGGTTATGGAGCAAATCAATAGCAGAGAAAATTAGAGCTTAGGAACTATGAATCTGGATAAACCATCCTTCAGCAAGAGTGGAGGTGGTTCTGTTAGAATGATTTTATGAAATTTCTTTACTATGAAGGTTGTGAGACACTGTAAAAGGTTGCCTAGAAAAGTTGTGGATGCCCCATTTCTAGGAGTCTTCCAGGCCACATTGGATGGGGCTTTGAGCAACCTGGTCTAGTCAAAAGTTTTCCAGACATGGCAGAGGGGTTGAAACTAGGTGACCATTAAGGTGTCCCTTCCAACCCAAAACTTTCTATGATACTCTGGATCATTTTCCAAGAGAGGACAATGTTTTACAAATATTGAAATAAGAGAAAGGTCTGCTAGGTAGAAATTCTTCACTTTAAAGGTCAAACACAAGGACAGCAGGCAATCTCCCAACAGAAAAGAAAGGTTATTGAATAATAATGTTGTGAATACAAAGTACTAGCTCTGTTATAATGGCAGCTATATCAGAGCACTAGATGAGGCATAGAAAAGGATGCTATAGAGTCTGAACAGAAGAATATTTAGTCGTTTCCAACAACATAGAAAAACATATGCTTTTCCAAGGTGACCCCAGGATCCATGGCAACATGGGCAGCTCAGTCTCTATGTGACGTGTTTCTATATGGATAGAAAATGACATGAGCATATCTGCCACATTCAGACTCTTTAAAGGACAGATCTCAGCTTTCAGAGTCCCAGCCCATATAGAGACAATAACAAAACACATTGAGGTAGATCTGGGGTTATCGTGTTGGTTTGGTCTTCTGTGCACACTTGATGCATTCAAAGACCCATTCAAAGAGCTTGGGTCTGATCATTGACACAGACTGCAAAGCAAAAGAATCTTTTCTCTCAGTTTGGCATGCACTCCACCCTCTTAAATATGCAGAAAAAGATTCTTGCATATTTTCAAAATCTTCGCTTCTTCATGGTTTTCCTGCTAGCAAAGATTTTGGGAACTAATTTCAATAAAGGTAACACATCAATTCTAAACCTGTTATTTTCAGTAAGTAGTAACAATAGCATCATAGAATCAGTGACTGGTCTGGGTTGTAAGGGACCTTTAAAAATCATCTAGTCCTATGGTCCTGCAGTGAATAGGGACATCTTCAACTAGATCAGGTTGCCTAAAAGCCCTGTCCACCCTGAATGTTTCCAGGGATGGGGCATCTACCGCCTCTCTGGGAAAACTGTTTCAGTGTTTTTCTTCTTTAATTTTAAAAAACTCTTTCCTTACACCTAATCTGATTCTATGCTCTTTTAGTTTAAAACCGTTATCCCTTGGCCTATCACTACTGGCCCTGCTAAAATAGTCTGTCCCTGTTTTTACAGGCACCATTTATATATTGAAAGGGGGCAATGAGATCTCCCTGAAACCTTCTCTTTTTCCAGGCTGAACAACCCCGACTGTCTCAGCCTCTCCTCATAGGAGAGGTGTTCTCTGATCATTCTTGTGGTCCTCCTCTAGACACACTCCAAGAGGTCCCAGAGGCCTTTCCTGTACTGAGGACTCATGGGCTGAGTATAACACTCAAGGTGGAGTCTCATAGGAGCAGAATGGAGATCTGCTTACTTCCTTCGAGCTGCTGGTCACACTTCCTTTTAACAGTGTCACACTGTTGTTATGTATTTGTTATAAAAATAGAGAAATCGTTTGACTTAGTTATTGAAAAGATTCGTGTTACTATCTATGCCTACTTTCTTTAACATTTTATTTTACATAGTTAAAAAGAGTCACTGAGTTTGTATTTGAAATTCTTATTGAGCTGCATAGAATTGTTAATTTGATTTTTTTCACTAAAGAAGAACAGAAATCTGGATGCAGAGGATGAATTTGCCCATCACAATGGTGCAAGACAGAAAATAAATCCCCAATAGATTCTTCAGGACTCAATCCCCAATAGATGCTTCAGGACTCAATTGTTCAAGCAAAATTAATTAGGGTTGGGTTGCATAAGCTAACCAAAATCACAAACACCTGGAAAATTATTTTTCAACACATATTATATTATCTATTAAATGATGTATCTTATATTTAAACAGCAAATACTTTAAAAGTTATTGTTAAAGTAAGACAGCAGATTTTAAAAGTGATTGACAGACAGGCACCCATACATCTGGAAGAAATATATATTCATATGCTATATATCTTGCATTTGCTGCTGGTGCAATTTTGCCTATTATTTTCTTTATTTGATTTTTTGATTATAAGATATATATATATATATATTTTATATATATATATATATATATATATATATATATATATATAATTTTATTTGATGAAATATTCTCCTTCACATAGCTTCTTTGCTACACAAACCAAATTAAATTCTTCCTTAGCTCATCCACAACCCAAATATATTTTAACTTGGCTTTAAGAAAAACTAGTTGATTTTGAATGCGTCAA
Organism: Leucosticte australis; assembly: GCA_025504685.1. Taxonomy (NCBI): domain Eukaryota; kingdom Metazoa; phylum Chordata; class Aves; order Passeriformes; family Fringillidae; genus Leucosticte; species Leucosticte australis. The sequence continues at coordinate 63,559,503 of JANIJU010000001.1, forward strand.
AAAGGAAAGAGATTTCTTTCCCCTTTGGATCAGCTCTAAAATGTAGTCATTCATTATGCATACTATAAATATAAAAGTGGAACCCAGCAGTAGTAGGGACAGAATTAAATTGCAGGGTGCCATGTGTGGTTGTTTATAGCTGCATTCATATTGATTACATGTAGTTTTTATAGCAGACCACTTTTAACTATATAGATGAAAATGGCAATTAGGTGTCTGCTGTTTTTCTCTATGTTGCTATGAGATATCCAGGGTATTTATGTTTTCATAGAATTTTTTCCATTCTCTTAGCCTTTTATCCTTCAGATTAAGTGCTAAACATTTCTGATTCTTTCCACAGCACTTGAAAAGTGCATATGAGCTTTTGTGGGTTTTTTCCTAGTATACAATATATCTAAAAATGTGCTTATATGAATGATAGTTTAAAAAAAATAATTTGGGAATGGTTGCTAAAAAGCTTTTTTGCCCCTAGATAATGCAGAACCAGCAGTACAATATCGCATCTCTTAAATAAAATTATTAGTAAATTTAATACTTTACTCATGATGAGGACTGAGCCAGAGGAGAATCATGTCTACTTGCATGTGTTCTATTTGAACCTGAATCTCTATTACTTGTGTCCTCATTGAAATTAGCCATTGCAAGTATTTGTCATTGTCACTTGTGTTCATCAAGTCCACTTTTATTTTCAGCTCAGGTGGCAACCCCATTTTAGAGATTTTCAAGATCCTGTGTGTCAAATCCACACTTAAAATCTACACTGCTTTTTTGAAGCAGTGTAACTTAAAAAATAAAGCCACGAAAAGATAAAATCCAGAGGGAAAGATAGCTAAGACAATTTTAAGAGACTCAGATAACAGTAGCATTTGCAGTTCAGCTGGAAAATGTTATGTGTTTATTTGTGTGTGTGTGTTTTTGTGTGCATGCAGTCTGCAAAACTTTTAATAATATTTATTTCTACACTATCTATACCACAAAAATACAAATTCAAAGCAGTGCTGAAACAAATAAGTATTTCATAGGAATATCTATGGGGAAAAAAAGGGCTTAGGTCTGTGAAGGCCACTAGGAGAATTTATTCTCTGTCTAATTTATCTGGAGAACACCCAAATATTGAATCATATGTGTTACAGAGAAGTTTAGAGCATGTGAAATCATGCTTAGTTTTCTAATAGCACAGATCTCTTTGAATGGTCTGCAGCTTTTATTAAGATTTTTGCGAATATGTTAAGAAATATTTTTTTCAATGCCTCAGTCAAAACTGTGACTGTAAGTATGCATATACATTGCTCCTGGCTCCATCCCTCTGGGTGTTTTAATCATTTGTCTCAGCAAATAAAAGAGACATTATTAGGAATATTCTGAGCCCAAAAGCTCTCCTTTTAAATAGGTTAATATAATTTATGCACATATATTCTTTAGATATAGGTTTTGGACTTTGGATTTTTTCACATTGCTGATGGTGAATTTCTAATCTACTGGAAATACTGTACTTTAAGGCCAAACATCTGTTTCTTCTGATATATTTGTATCTTTTGTCATTGATATCAAGACTGGATACCTAACATGCATGTCTTTTTCATGGAAAAGGTGAAAGTCCTGAATGCTTTCTTTCCCTCAGTCTTTATTAGTGAAACCAGTCTTTGAGGGTCCCAGGTCACAAAAACGAAGGGGGGAAGTGCTGGAGCAAAGAAGGTGTACTCTTGCAGGAAGATGATTTTCCCTGCTATCCAATCTAAATCTCTCCTGGTACAATTTGAGGCTATTTCTCCCGGAAGCCTCTTTTTTTCCAGGCTTAACAGCACCAGCTCCCTCAGCTGCTTTTAAGGCTTGTGCTCCACACGCTTCATCACCTTTGTTACCCTTCTCTGGACACACACCAGCATCACAATATTCATCTTTTGTTGAGGGTCCCAGAACTGAGCACATAACTTGAGGTGCAGCAGCAGCACCTCAAATGTGCTCTGCTAAGTTCTGCTGGCCACACTATTGCTGATGCAGGCCAGGATTCCATTTGCCTTCTTGTCCACCTGGGCACACACTGGCTCGTGTTCAACAGTTCTCCATCAGCCCCCCCAGTCCCTTTTCTGCTGGGCAGCTTTCCAGCCACTCTTCCCCAGGTCCTGCAGAGGGTTGTTGGGACCAAATTGCAGGACACAGTGCTTTGCCTCATTGAATGTCATGCAATTGGCCTCAGTGAATTGGTCCAGCTTGTCTAGATCCCTCTGTAGTGTCTTCCTACCCTCCAGGAGATCAACATTCATGCCCAACAATGTGTCATCTGCAAACTGACAAAAGAGTGTACCTGATCCTCTCTTCCAGGTCATTGATAAATATATTAAACAGGGCTGGATGCAGTAATGTTTGCTTTTCTCACTAAAATGGCAAGGAGGATTCCCTGAAAATGAAATCAAGGTCTAACATCCAGTGCTCTAAATGACAGGTATACCTGTAGTTTTGTAAGAAGTTCCTCTGTAAAAAGCTGCCTTTTTTAATTTGATACTATGTTTTTGCATATTGTGTTTCACAGAGTCTGATTTAAGGCATTGAGAAGCTGTTTGTGTTACTAGTAGGCAGCTGGAAGCAGACAAGGAAAAGAGTGGGCTACTGTCAGCACTGCAGCACATTAATTTATCCTGGTTGGTCACACCTTAACAGGACAGCAAGTAAACAGAAAAAAATATTCAAACATAGGAACTGGTCAAATAAAAGCATTTCCAAAGCACTGTGAACCATAACAGAGCTGCTAATATCTTGCATGTATTTGTCTTCCAGCAATTTGTGCTAATGATGCATCTGTTCTGAACTCTCTATTATTTTGTGTTTTACAGCAGTTCAATAGAAGCTTCTACAGGGCTCATGAAGTACAGCCAGCAAGTTAACAGACAGCAAACAGGAACCAGTTGTTTACTGTGAGCAGTAGGAATTTGAAAAAATACGTAAATAAATAAAAAACTCAAAAGGGAAGGCAAAAGGTCTAAGTCAGTAACAAGGCATGAATACATGCACACAACAAGAGATTACATCAATTAAAAAATAGTGAACTCACCAGAGACAAAACTAATTGTAGACTAAGTACAACCCTCAAAAAGTCTGCATATAAATTTCACATATCATTTCTATGGGGATAAATTTAGGGGCAGGCTCTAAAACCATATTTAAAAGGTCAGAGGCGGCATAAATAGCTATCATTTCTTCCTCTGACTTCATCCTCACATTCTTGTTTTATTAGTTCCCTCTTGGCTCTTCTAGCCTTGAGGTGAATCATGATATAAGGCAAAAGAAATGTTTTTGTCTTTGTATCTCCTACCATTGCTTCTTTCCCTGAAGGTAAAGGCAATATAAAGTAACTTTTTCAGGAGGTATTGGGAAAGCAAAGACCTCAAAAAAGCCACTCACCATTTTTACTGATGTAAAATATAAGGAACATGGAACATAAGGAGCAATCTCTAAAATCAGTGTAACTGTTGATGGCAAGTCGGCTAAACCTGAGTAAGGGCTTATAACTGTCCTCTAACTAGCCTTAGCATGTGGATCAAAGAATGTGTAGGCTTATGTAAAAATCTGCCTACTACTCCTGAAATAACTGCTTTGGGATTCCCTCTTGCAGAATCATATTTCATCTCATTAAAATCCTTTCTCATAGAATTATAGTTAACAGTCTTCATACTGTAGTGCCTCTTCCTTATGTTAAGTCCATTGTCAGTTTTGCTGATGGTCTGACTTCTACTCTGCCACAATTTTTGGAATTTTTTACCCAGTCATACAGTGTTTAGGTTTTCAGATCTGATGCACAAATATCTTGACAGGGAAGGACATGAAATGAATTCCCATTCCACTAAATTACTGCTGCAGTGCAAGGGCACTCTAAATTTCTCCTCATATTTTGGTATAACAGATCAAGCTCAATTAACTGTAAAAAGCAATAAAAGAGGAATTATTTTTTTCCCAAAGGAATTTCATTAGGTTAGTTTGCTGCATCAAACCATTGCTTATGAAATGCAAACTAATACACACACCTGATGCTGAGAATGATGCAGTGGATCTTCTTCTGCTTTTAGGCCAATAACAATTTTCAAAGACAGCAAAAAATCCTTGACACAGCTTACCCACATCTGTTAAAACAGATGTCAAAATTGAAATTCTCCTGAAATCTCAGATTCTGGCCTTTCATCAAGAAGCTTCTCTGGTTATTTCCTGGAAAAATAATAAATGTGTCCTTAGCACCTGTCACACCCTTGACTATCGGGCTTCTTCACTCTTGGAAAATTTTGATAGCCTGAACTTGATCTCATTAGTTGGATTTATCAGGTCAAAAGAAACTGCTTAAAGGCTTTTTTGGTAAAAATCAGAACACAATGAGGTTATATATTCAGATTGCTATTGATCCAGAAATACAGATTCAGATATCATTTCAGCGTGAAAAAAACCTGAAAAGGCTTTGAAAATTCTGTGTTTTGGAAAATATGTGCTGAGCTCTCTTTGTCTGCTTGAAGATGGTGATGTCATTCACACCATTCTGTTTAGACCATTACATTGGTCTTGCTGGGGCAGCTGTGAATGTTTCTTTCAACACCCAACTATAACTCCAATATTTTCAGAATTATGCCCTTTATGCAGAGTTGAAGTTTTCTTTGCTATGCTTAATGTCATTCTGACATCATGCAGTATGTAGGGCTGTTAGCATACATGACTGTTTTAAGCTAGTGTTGAAATGGTGAAAATCTGCATAATTTTTAATCTAAATGTTACTAAGCATTCCTTAGACAAATTAGGGACTCCCTCTGCTTGATGAATGAGGTAAAGAACAGATGGCAAATCACAGAATCATAGAATTACTTAGGTTGGAAAACACCTGTAAGATCATTGACTCCAACCATTGGCCTGACACTGCCAAGTCCATCACTAAATCATACAACTGGCCTCATCCTATAGATCCAGGCTGTCTATATCCCTCTGTAGTGCCTTCCTTTCCCAAAGTAGATCCACACTCTTGCCCAGCTTCCTGTCATCTGCAAAATAACTGACTGAGTGTGCATTCTATCCCCTCTCCCAGATCATTGGTAAAGTCATTAAACAGGGCTGATCTCAGTACTGAGCCCCGGGGAACACCACTTGTGACCAGCTACCAGCTGGATGTATCTCTGGTCACACACCAGCTGGATGTATCTCCATTCACCACCACTCTCTTAGCCCAGCTGTCCATCCAGTTTTTTACCCAGAAACGAACACCCCTGACCAAGCTATCAGCAGCCAGTTTCTCCAGAAGCATGTCATGAAAAATGGTGTTAAGAGCTTTACTAATGTCCAGGTAAAAATCCACAAATCCAGGTGATGATCTCAGGAGTGTAAAAAACCAGGGGATCACAAAGAATAATTTTTTTTACATATTAAATACATATATAGCTCTGCAGTTTCTTGACTGCCAGGACAATTCCAGATACTGCAAAATACCAGAAAAACATGGCTTCTGAAACTTCATGGACACTTAGTCATCTTACTAGGCTTTTTAGCTGGCACAAAATACACTTGGGGTTTCTAAAACCTCCAATATAACCACTCTTCTTTTTCTGAAATGGCAATAGAAAAAAGGAAATCTTGAGTTTTGGGGGTCTCATAACCCCAGAGATCTCATATCTGTTTTGAAAGTGAAACTGAGGTTTTCATCAGAACTGTTTTCCAGTGTAATTCCTTACCAATTCCTTACCATGAATGACTGGATTATCACACCTCTTTAGACCTCTGGCCCTGGATTTAATTGCCTGAGCCAGCTTGTGCTGCAGTTTCCCCAGTCTGACAAACCATGAAATCTCTGTAACGTAGAACCTGCTTGCAGCAATATCCTCCATGTAACAGAAAATATTTTAGTTAACATAAGAAAGCTGAAAGTGATGCCCTATAACACTGCAGAGAGGAAGAAAATAATTCTTCTAATCTCTGTATTAGGTTGGTTGAATAAAATTAGTAATGTTTAATCACTTTATATTGGCATTGAAAGAGGCACATATAAAGAGATAATTCTTTATAGAGAAGTAACAAAAACATGTTACTTTTATAATCAGATTAATTCTTCTTGATTTTCAAATGAAAGCTGAATGAGTCTTCACAAAGGATTTTACCTTTTTTCCCCTGTTAATTTTAATAATCTTACACATTGCTTTAACAAATGTTGTTGTTTTGAACAAAAAATATAAAACCACAATTTCATATCTTTTAATACAATGTCCACAGTAATGAAAAGCTAGTAACAGGAAAATGTGATATCTCTGCACCAGGAGCACCTACAGAAAATTTAGTTTAGCGTATCATCTCTTTATGCCTAAGGTAACACCCATTTTGCCTTGCAGTTACCATATGAACAAACTTACATAATGTCCTGGAAAGGCTTAAAATTCCAGTCAGAAAATAGTCCTGAACCTTAGAACAGATTTGTGAAACCTTCAAGTGCTCTGCAGCATTAGATGGACTGTGATGACAGGCTTGGAGTTGGGACCATGTATCCTTCTGTCCCACAGATGTCAGTTTTTCATGAGGCTGTAAAAGGCAAAGTAAATCTTGCCTTTAATCTTGCATAAGAGGTTTCCTGTCAAATGAGCTCCCTTTATCAATACACCCTGAGGTAGAATGCTCTGTTAAAAAAAGGGATAGATCTGTAGGATGCCACACTAAAAGTAGATTAAGAAGCACATACACAAGCTAGAAAGAATTTTAGAAAGACAATATAATAGTTGTCACATCTGACTTTTTTTTCTTACACTCTCAGTGAATTGCACAGACTACCACACAACCCAGCTGCTGGTTTGACACAAGCAGTTCATCCTAAGTTGTTCAAAGGACTTTTTCTATCTTCTCTTGTAAAAGCAACTTCAAAGTTACTCTTCTGCCTGTACTGGTTTAGCAATCTTCTCAAAGTTACTTTTTACCACCCTTTTACTGGATGCAAAGAAAACTTTATTGAATTGAATATATGCTGTTTTCTTTTCCTTTCACATTAAAAAAACTTCCTTTAAAAACCAACCAACAAAACCATTTAGGTTTTAGAAGACTAGGGTTACCTGCTTGTCATTTTGAGAGGATATTTAAGTTTTTGCAAAGTAAAGGAAAAGCATGGAGTCTTGGTTCTGCCATTACTTTAATTCCTATGTTACAACTTGTGCTTGTCATTCTTGAATGACATTCTTGAATGTCATTGTTGACTTTTCATTTCCTCTTCCTCTCTTTACCCAATATCATCTCCAGAATTCGTTTTTTCAATGTTTCTGTGGGGGTTTTGTGACATAATGATATGAATTTGACATTTTTCCCAAATGTTACTGCAGTTGTTTCACCCATAGCAACACTGTTGCAAAATATTTTTTGACCGGAACTTTGACTTTTGCCACACTCCAGAAGAAAAGTAAATCAATATTTATGGCAATATATGATATGTACTTTATATATGTTTTAAGTCAGAATTTAACTAGTTGATCTCTGTGTAGTTGGGTTGCCCCTACTAAGGATTTCTATTTTTTCCACAGTCCGGTGTGACCATTGGAAGACCAATCATGTGTATGTTGAAATGGGTGAATTTCTAAACTTTTTACTCCTGTCATAGTCTGACAAATATATATGCATCTTAACCTATAAGCATTCTTGCTACATTTTGTCTGCCAGTCTGACCCTCATAGAGAACAGCTGAGCAATATTTTTCTGTTATACTTATTAATTTACCAATAAAGTAATATTAACTTTTATAAAAAAGGTAACATTTATTTTGCAGGGATGTTGTTAATTTATTTATTAAATAATGTATTTTTTCACACTAAAATAGCAGAAGTTATAGAGGGTTCATAACTTTCCAGACTCATTCCTGTTTTTATCAATTCTCTTCTGTAAGTGCAAATGAGCTGATATGTATTTCTTTCATACTTTTTTGGTTGGTTGGTTGGTTGGTTGGGTTTTTTTTGTTTGGATTGCATTTATTTGGGGTTTTTTTGATGGCAAGACATATCCATACATCTTAAAAAGAAGCAAGTTTTGTTGATATCTAGCAAGTATTTCATGGGCCCCAGTGATTTAAAGTAACACTTGTGGACTTAAGGGAAAAAAGACATGCTTGTGACTTCTGCTGTTCTACCTAGTACCTGTCAGAGATATAGAAGAGTAGTGAATAGAGTTTTGGGATTGGGAATGGGAGACAAAAATGTAAGACAAAGTTAGAAGAATCACCTGGAAGGACATACTAGCAATAGTATTGCCTAAGTAGCCTAGCAGGATGTCAACTTGCTTTGCTGTAAGAGCTTCTTTAACTCCTCTGAAAACAATTCTTGGATAAAAATGAAAACTGGGAAACTTATATTCAGTTCTGCCTCTCCTAGGTATCTAACCTATATTAATATTAATGAGACATGAATTGGAATGCATAAAGTAACTTAAAATTCTCCTGATTTCAGAAAGTGTTGTGACTGTTCATCACTTTCAAATGAGCCCTTTGCTCCTTCACTGTTTAATATGTTAATTTTATTAAAATATCTTTATTGTATTAGTCTTTATTCAATGTTGCACTAACATGTTAATTTAAATAATTTTATGATTATATAGCATATTTCTTCCTTCAAATATTAACTCATAAACTTTGATATTTTGTTGACATTCACAAATAGCAACTCTGAATTGCTAGTCTCACTCAAATAAAAGGTGAATTTGACCAGAATTTTGAACTACATTTGGGATAAGATTTAAATTAGTTAAATTTCACAAAGGAGGAAATTTTCATCTGTTGCATTAGCATCTACCTTGTACTTTAGTTTATGATGAAATGCAGTGTTGCATATAAGACTTAAAGGTATTCCAATGGGCATTTATTTTCCTAGCTGCTTGGTTTAAGACAAATTTTAAGAGGTGATCATACCAAAGGAGTTATCTCTTCTTTGTTTTAACCAATCCCTTTCCACAAATAATAAATTATGTCCAGCAATGTGTTCTTATGGCCAAGCAGGTCGACAACCTGCTGGGTTACTTTGGCAATATTATTGCTAGTTGGTTCAGGAGGGGATCTTTTCCTGGGGAGACACATTTCAACTGCCAGACCTAGTTTTGAACTCTCAAATACAACAGAGATATAAATATTGCTGTTAAAGGCCACAAAGTTAAATAGGGGCTGAAGCATCTGTTGGTACAAAGAGATGCTGAATGTACTGGGACTACTCAAGATGGAGAAGGGAAGAAAGACAGAAGAAAACCTTTCAGTATTTATAACTGATAAAGAAGATGGAGGCATACTCCTCTCAGTTGTATTCAGTAAATGTAGAAGGGAAACTGAAATATAAGAAATTCCATCTGAACATAAGGAAAAAACCATTTTCTTTCTGAGAGTGCCCAACAGGTTGTTTAGAAAGTCTTTGCAGTCTCTATTCAAGACCCTACTGTGTACAGTCATGGGCAACCTGCTCTAGCTGGTGCAATTTTAGCAGGGCATATGGACTAGGCAGTCTCAAGAGACCCTTCTAATCTCATCTTTTCTGTGCATCTGTATTTATATCTATTTTATTCAGAGCACTGTGAATTTCACACCACACAGTAGCAAGATTTCTAGTGCTAATATCTGCAGCAGTGGCTTTTGGGAACCAGGTTCACCGTGATTGTTGGTTTGTGGGGTTTTTCTCCCCTTTACTTCATAGACAGTTATTGTCCATCATCTCCCTTCAACTAATTGTGGCAGTTCATTTTAAATTTCAGTGGAGCATGCCTTCATATTCATTTGCTCTTAAACAGCCTCCACAATGAAATAGTTGTAAAGAAGTGCCCTCTCAAATAAATCTGTTGTATAGCACAAAGATTATTTGTCTGATATCCTTTAAGGGAAAATAAATGAATAGTAAGCCATGATAATATGTTTAATTCATTAACTTTTTGGAAACTAACTAGTTTTCAAACATCTAACATGTCCAAATGCCTTTTTATTGTTTTTCAAAGGATTTGGTAAGTTTGTACACTGTCAAAATGGAAAAGAGATTCTGCAGGCATCAAGCCCTGTCTCATGTGGAATCTGTCAGACACTGAATTATAGTTATAAATAGCTTCCTATGCTTTTGTGTACTATAGATTGCCAAAGTTTTGAATTTGCTCAGTGAGTAGAAAATGAGCACAGATTAGAGATTAAAGCCATGAAGGAAGAGACAGTTTTTGAGAGGAAGTGAACACAGTAGATAGGAAACTTGGAAAGATACAGTAAAAAAAATGAACACAAAGTTTAAAGCTTATACAAGAGCAGTGAAAAATTGGTGCCGTTTTCTTCCAGTGATGAAGCACAAACTTTGCTACCAAATCAGCATTTTTCAGTCATCCCTCCTTAATTTCTAAATTTCTTTGAAGAATGATTTGGTAAATATATTTGAGCAGTAGCCTTCACAGTGGCTGATTTGTGTTGCTTCATGTTTTCCATACTGACATTCATTATTTATTTTATTAATACTACTTAATTGATTAATGACTGCTGTTAAAAGGCATGCCAAAGTTTGCATTTTAACCATTCCCCCCCCCTTTTTTTTACATATAAAAGATCTCAAACTTTCAAACACTGTTACATTTTTCACTTATTTACTCATCACTTTGGTAATGTCTACTTTCAGTGTTTACAGATACAATATTCATTATTAGATATAAAAAATCTATTACTGTTGCTATTACTATTACTAAGATAGCAATTCCTTACCACTAATTTTATCTCTGTTTATCTCACACCTTTTAACCTTATGTGTGCTTAATTTTTCAACAGATATATATTGAGTACAGAGTGGGGTTTTGGCTGATTGGTTGGTTGTAACAGTTGGGGCTTGAAGTGGCGCTGAAGTGATGTACCTTGCTCCACATCCATTAGCAGACTGTACTGTCTTGATGTAGCTGATGTTACCACTTGGAACAGGCCAGCAATCTGCTAATGTTTTCCCTCTGTGGATCATTACTAGACTTGAAAGTCTGAATCAATGTCAAAAAGTTTGCTTTAAAACTGGAACACTTCAACGTTTTGATTTTTTTTCAACAGAAATTACTATTGTAGTTTGAACTCACAGAGATTGCATCTTGACATGGGACTCATTGGAGATCAGTGGAAAGGCTCCATTGATTTTAGCTGACCCATTGTGAAAGAACTGCAATAACTACTCAAAAACTTATTTTGGTCTGGTTTGTCTATGAAAATAACAACTGAATGGAGTTAGTAAATATGTATTACTCAAGCTGAATATCTTTACACATATATAGATATATATATAGAGAGAATACAAATAGACTAACACACACACACATATGTAAATATTTCCATACACCTACACATGTTATGTCTGAGATTTAGGAATCACTGTGACAATTGTCTGATTCACTTGGCTTCTTTTAAATCTTTGAATGAATTTTGTTAGGAGCACAGTTTGAAAGTTACTGCTATTACTAGGCAGTTCATATGCACAGCTGTTAGTCTTGGAAACCTACATCCCAAATAACCTGTATTCACAATTGATGCCTTATAAATAGCACTGAGGCCTGTGGTCCTTGGTTATTCTTAATTACTAAGATTGAGATTACCATTATTGAGAACAAAGAAAATCAGAATGAAGCAGAACTATTCTTTTTACCTAGATTCCCTCCTTCAAGACTATGTTTTCATGCTGCTTGTCTATCTTAAAAGATGGAGTATCTCATCTGTTGCCACTGCTGATTATCCTGGTTTTCATTTTCCTTTCATCCCTCTCACATATTTATCAGGGTGTTTTGCTTATTTGCAGCCCCTTATGC
>JANIJU010000001.1:63571281-63585168 GCA_025504685.1 Leucosticte australis
ACATTTTGAGCTCACTGATGCTTCATACAGCTTATGCTATGTAAGTTCATTTCCTAAGTAACTTGTAAAGACTGAACTGAACTGAATAACCACTGCAGAAAAGGTGAAGCAGGGTGTGGCAAACATGTAGTCTAAATTGAAGCAGAGAAAGAAACCAGACATGAGCTGCTATACTACGTGATGCTAAATACAGCACGTGGGCAGGACACTTGGAAAGAACATGGAGAAACACAAAGCCAGAAGCTAGAATGTCACAGTATGACAGTGGCTACTTTTATATTCCTTAAATAAATTCATGCCTACAGACAGAAGCTGTAACTTTCCTTTATTTCAAAATGTCACTGGCTCAATTTGGTCCAATCACAGAGTTACTGGGGAAGTCCTAAACCCTGACACTTTTCACAGTTTCTAACAAAACAGCTGAACTGGGTTTTTTCTTGTTTTGTTTTGTTTTGTTTTAATATCATTCCACTGTCAGTAAATAAAAATGCTATCATCTCCTCAGAGAAATTTAGTAGCTGTCATAATGTCAATGGAAATGAATCTGTATTGATTTATATTCAGACTTGTAGCCAGATGTACACAAAGTCAGCATCTAAACTGATTCTGTTTGGTCCTCCGTTTCTTTCTTACATGAGTAGTGTTCCCACACCACTGTACAGCACTGCTCCCTTAGCATGAGACATTTCAAGGTTGAATGTGTATACTTATTTTAAGTTTAAGAAGTGTATACTTATTTTAGGTTTTACACTGCAAACTCATTCTGCTATTGACAGGAAATTTGGAGAAAGCAAATGCTCACTGAGGCTGATGAGTGATTTCTGTAGTCTTCATAAAACTTGACACTCTCAGCAATTAAGTCACTGTCTTATTTCTTATTATCTATATGTAGGTAATTGCAAATCAGGACTATAGATTTTTATTCACTAATACTCTACAAAATTGTATGTAATGTAAGTTGCTCAATCAGATTTACTGCCTCTTAATTTGTTTTTGTTATATTCTTTCCTAAACATCCATTGTTGACTATTGTCAGGTTTTTGTGCCAGATAATTCTTTGGTCTCTTCCCATACAGACATTTTTATGTTCCTTAAATACTCAGAATTTTATTGCATGGATAATTAATTTAGTAGTTTGCACATTCTACTATATGGGTATCAAACACTTGCAGAACTTCTATAAATGTCAAAAAACTTAAACAAATAAATTATTTTAAATCATTAATAGCCAGAGATTTTTTTACCTACAGAAAATCATAATAGGGTAATTTTTTTGACAATTTTTTTTCCCTATTACTTTGTGCTAGTTTATTCCATGAGGTTAAAATCCCCATCAATTAGTGGGATGGTGATAGGAAGGAAAAACTGTAAACTCATGAATAAAGGAGAAGTTTTCCCCATCTTTACCCTATTAAGGTGTTTTTTATCAACTCAATGTGGAATGCTTAATGCTTTTTCTTAAGAGTGCTGTGCAAGCATTGTGTAAATAGTTTTCTTTGAGGCTGCCAACTAAAAGCCTTTATTTGTGACTTTATTGTTAGTAACTGAAATATATTTCTCCACTGCTATAACACAAAGTAAGCTTTAGTTTATTACTTCGACACATTAATTAATTTATTAAATATTAATGATGAAAAAAACCATTCAAGGCATGTTATATACAGCTTCAGCATTGTTAATGTGTTATTGCCCCATTTATCAGCAGCTATGCATAAGATGTGCAAAGCAATATAACTGGTTGATGAGGTATGTTCATACCATATGTTATTAATCTAGTTAATGGAATAGCAGATACATAGATGGGTCTGTTAGATGTCTGACTTAACAATATAAATATATGTTAAAATACTTTATCTTCAGACAGGATGATTACACTGCCTATTTGATCTCAGGTAAAGAGCAGAGCACGAATAAAAATCTTTCTAGAGTTATAATTATGCCAATTTCAGTGTTTTGTCCAAAATTTTACACTGAGGAAACATCTATACTTAACAAATACATGTATTTTTTTAAAAAGAAATAAATCATAAAGTTATAGGAAAAGTAAACCTTTAAAATAATTTATATCTCTTTGCACACATAATTTTATTTAATCCCTTTAAATTTTCTTGTTTGTCTTCCATTTATTGTGCTGCATCAGTATGAATTCTCATCTTCCTTTTGTTTACTGAAAAAGATGTAATTAATGTCAATCATCTGAGATGAATGTTTACTTGAATGTCAATTTTGGAAGTTGAAATTTGCTTTTCTAACTTCAGTATGTGATGGTTATTGGCCTAGACCTCAGAGGCTGGAAATTTAAAGATTGATCCATTTTTTTGTTCATAATGCTTCTTGCACAGTTCTTAAATCCTGCTCATTTACTTTCGTTTATCAGTATTGTCTCTAATTAGTTTAAAAGTGACATATTTAGGAAGCAATGATTTATAGATTAACATCTTCTATTTAACATACCTTCAAATTATTTCCTTTGTTGTTTTAATAATTTAAGCTATAGGCAGTCAGTTCTAATACATGGAATATATGATGTCTAAGATTTCAGATTGCAGCTATCCTTTTGAAAGATCCTGTAAAATTTTAATTAATTTAAGCAAATAAACCATTCAAAGGGAATATCAAAACTAATGCTGTAAATATTTAAAGGGTAATTCTTTGTTCTACATATTCCAATTATTTAAATTAATTACTTCTGCCTATCCTGCTTTCTACTGGAATGTTGCATGTATTTGTAATGTGACAAGTTTATTACTCTTATTTTATTTGCATTCTGCAATGAAATAAAAGCAAAAAACAAAATGTGGGCATGTATTTTTAAAAGCACTGTTTTACTTTTCCTAAAATACATTGTCTATAATTTTAGATTATTTTACTTTAGTTGGAATATTATTCATTCTTCAGTATCATTCTGTATGACTGATAGAATTTTATGTTGCTAATAATACATTTTTTGATGTATTTCCAAATAGATACAAAAATCTCCCCCACTCTTGCATCTGTGAAAGTATCAACACACCTGAAATGGAGAGTTAGTGAAAACATGGGTTTGAATGTCTTAGGAAGGGTGATGCTTCCAAAAGGAGTATTAATCTCATGTGAAAACTCCTGTGATGGTGGGTTCATGTTTCAGCTCCATAATTTTTTTTTAGAAACCTCACAGAGAGTGGAGACCAAGTTTAATATCAACAAGAGATCTATTCCCAAATCCTCCATTTTATTCTACCTTATAAATATTATGCTTTGTTGCATTTTTTATCAAATATACTTTCAGGTCACATAGAGAAATGAGAATATGGAGAATTCCTGAAATGCCTTGCAACTTTTACACAAATAGATTATCAAGAAAATCATAATTTCTATTTTAAATATGTCTGGGACAGGCAAAATGGTGGTGTCAACCTATTGGAGTTTTTGTTGCTAGGAGAAGTTGTACAAAAGGATTGGGTTTTACATTGACC
Organism: Leucosticte australis; assembly: GCA_025504685.1. Classification (NCBI taxonomy): domain Eukaryota; kingdom Metazoa; phylum Chordata; class Aves; order Passeriformes; family Fringillidae; genus Leucosticte; species Leucosticte australis. The sequence goes on from JANIJU010000001.1 coordinate 63,574,737, forward strand.
AGTTACTGAATAAATTCATGAATACATTTGAAATGCAACTTGGCTTTCCTTGTTCTAGCAGACTACTTATAGAACTAGCTTGCAGACTCAAGCTCTCTCCTTTTCTCTGTTTTTGCTTCTTTCCTATTTTCTTGGCTTCTTTGCCACTTTATACACAATTTTATAACTTTTTTCCCAACTAAAAATAATTATTGTTTCATAGTCTGATAATTATGACATATTTTTTACAAGGAATTTTTAAAATCTTTGTTAGAGTTAAGAAAGTGAAGGACTTAGGTCTTTTTCTTCCCTGATGAATATTCCAATGAAAGTATTAAGTAAAGACCAATTCTTTATTTTTATTTTGAACACAGGTAGATAATTTCCATACATTAATACATTTCGTGGACCAATATTTGCCATTATGATGTAAGTTGTCACTTCTCAACAATTTACCTTCTATAACTATGTTGACAACAGTTTCTGTGAAGATCCTAGGCAGAAAGGGAGAAATTTGCTCAGCTAGTGTCAGTCTTAAGCACGTGTATCAGAAGATCTTTACGTACCTGAGAAATTTTCCCATGAAAGGGATTCAGTTATGGAAGAAAGAATTATCCTAGAGTTTTACATTCTTCTTGAGCACCATTTTCAGAACTTCAATCCCATGTCCATTCAGATCTATCTCTGCACAGAAATTTGTAGTGCTAGTCCTTGAAATGCACCTCTGAGAGAATTCACTATCACAGAATGAATGAGGGTGGAGGGGGTCTGTGGGGCTCACCAGGTCCAACCCCCCTGCTTAAACCAGGATACCTAGAGCCTGTTTCCCAGAATCATATCTGGGCATTTTTTTATTGTCTTCAAAGATCCAGACTCCACAACCTTTCTGGGCAGCCTGTGCCATGGTTCATTACCTTCACATTAAAAGACCACTTCCTGATGTTCAGAGGCAATCTCCTGTATTTCAGTGTGTGCCCACTGCCTCTTGTCTTTTCACTGAGCATCATTTAAAAGACTCTGGTTCCCTTGTCTTTGCACTATTCCTTCAGGTGTGTATGTGTGCTGCTATGTAGATAAATGTCAAAAACCTCCCTGAAGCCCAGGTAGACAATATTTCCTTCACCAGGCAAGTTGATTCCTCATAGGAGTTTAAAAAGTTGTCAAACATTAATTTCCCCTGGTGAATCTGTGCTGACTACATTATTTTCTCCTTCTTCATATGCCTGGAGATGTTTTCCAGGAATAGCTGCTTCATAAACTTCCTGGGGATAAAAATGAGGCTGACTGGCTTGTACTTTTTTGAGTCCTTCTAGTTGTCTTTCTTGAAGATGGGCGACATTTGCTTTCATCCAGTCTTTGGGCACTTTCCTCAGTCACCATGGTCCCTCAAACATTATTAAGAGTGACCTCAGAATAACATCTGCTGGCACCCTTGGGACCTGTGAATCCATCCCAACAGGGCCCATGGATTTCATGGAATACTTATGAATTCAGTGGCTATGCCCATAAAAATGTGCATGGGATAATAGGACATATTAACAGGTACCTGAAGAGTGAGTGAAAAGCTATGGAAGCAATCCAAAAGGACAAGGAATAGAGTTCCCTCTTAAGAAAAAGCATCCTGTCATGGAGATGAGCAACTTTAGATCCAGGTAGCCTTCCCCTCTGAAAGCATCCAGAAGACAATATTTTACCCTATCCAGTAATAAAATGCATTGACCATTCACTTGCAATATAAAAAAATAAATGATTTCAGCAATTACTCTCTCCTAACTAGACAATAACGTACTTACTCAGTATTCCTCTAACAGATGAGAGCACCTGCTTGATGTCTCTTATGCATACAGACTATTCTAATTAGGTCATTTGAGTGGGGATTACTGGTCTTTGAACTTTCTTTCTGATGAATTTTGAATATCCACTGAAGCAAGGACCTGAACATGAAAATTTCATTTCCTATCAGTGCACTCTAACATCCATGGCTGCAATGCCATTGTTTCTCCCCAAATGAGTCAATAATTTATTACTACAAAATGGAACAGCTCCAAGTGGAAAGATAAAGGCTGGATAATATTCTCTCTTGGTAAAGCTATTAATCTCAAACAAAGTGACCAACTTCTAATCACTCACAGGCCTGGAGCTACAAGGAGGGGGAGATGGAGCAGGTTTCCTCCCACTGCCATTCTTTGTCACCTCAGTGTTCAGTATGGTATGAAGACATTAAAAAGGATATCTTTGCTGAATTAATAAAATTCAGTCTAAAAAATTAATTTTTTAGCAGCTGAAGCTAAAATAACAAATAATATTTAATTTATTCATGGAAGATTGAAATTATTATTTATTAATTTTGCATGTTATGATGTATATTGTGAAAGTTTGTCTTGCGTTGTTCTACAGGTTTTCTAATGGGCACACCTTTCCTTATGAAGGCATTGTTCTTACCTAAATACTCTTATATGGAGGAATATGCTTCTGATGAGCAGAGCAGTAGGATGTCTTTACTTGGCTTTTTATTTTTACTGATGCTTGGTCCTCTGAAAATAATGATTTTTTTAATTGAAATGTGTTAATACTGTTCCCACGGGGTAATCCTCAGACTCTTCCTGTCAGAGCTGTCACTAGTCAATTATTCTCCTATCTGCCTTTAAGTAGTTGAATGTTCTGGTCTAAAAGTAGCATTTTCTATGTAGCCATGCTCTTAGTTTCCAGTGTCGTCTTGAATCCAAACACCCTCCTTCAAAGTACCATCAGTTCTTTAGTCAAATAAGAAAAAAAAAGTGTTCCATCCATGCTTAGTAATTTAAAATATTATGGTATGGTGTCTCTAAACAATTCTCTGCAGTTGAACACTACTTATATTTGCTGTGTTTCTTCAACTCACTTGTAAGTCATTTGTGAGTTAGGTTATTGTGAGAATTGCTTAGTTTGAAGATGATAAAAAAGGGTATGGAGTTGTACTTGTGGCTCTGGTATGAGGATACTTTTCAAATCCACACAAACTTCCTGCAAATGCAAAAACCTGCATCCTGTATACATAGTGAACTACATAAGAAATAATGGAACAAATTATTATTTTAATTTTCTAATGGCTAGAAGACATTAGAAAAGTCCATAGTAAGTTTTCAGAGCCTCTAACTTTGGAGGCTTTGCAGAACAGGAATGCCACTCTGCTTCTGCTGGAGTAGACAAATCGACATGTAAAGGAAGAATGAAGTTAAATGTGTTTCAGAAGGGAATCAGTGAAGGTGAATATAAATTCTTTTAATCAAGAGACATTTCCAGAACCTCTTCTTTTCAACCTCAATAACCTAATTGTTTGAATATATTTTACGCTCTGATAGTATATTTTTCCCAGATAGAAGACCTTGATGCCATGCAAATGAGATAAAATATGTGTATGTATGTATGTATGTATGTATGTATGTATGTATGTATGTATGTATTTATTTCCTACTTTAACAGTAACATTTTCAGTAAGCTCCTGTCCAGAGAAAAGCTTTTAAATGTTGTTTTTTGAGTTCTTAATTGGAGGAAATGTGTAGACTGACAACAGCAGATAGAGGTGAAATGCAGATGTCCAGTGTCCTGATGGAGGGTTTGGAAACTAGGATTTAGACAGCGTTAATAAGATGGGAAATTTAACTTTTTCAGCAGCATTCAGAAGAATGGTTCTACACTTCTATTACTTAAGTTTTCTGTTTATTCTTCTTTATAAATTTCTAAGAAATCAGAAATAATATGAATTATGAAGCAAATTAGACATGATAAAAGCTGTTAGAAGTCCTAAAGATTAGAGGCTTGTCTCCCCGTTGCGCACAGATTTTTGATGCACTGAACTGATCCTGCAATGCAGCACAACCGACTACCATTTGTGCAGTAGATGATTAGAAAAGAATAACCTTGTAGATACAAAGTAATAAACATGTTTCTTCAAGAAATAGAATTTGAACAATGGAAATAATAATGTAGCCTGTTGCATGCAGAAGAGAATATAATTGCTAGTTACAGGATATTTTATAAAATTTCTGAAAATATACCATATTACATAAAATATAAAAATATTTTTGGTATTCTTTGTATAACCACATTAGTTTCATCTGTTCCAACTTCCTTGTAATTTTCAGATTCCCCTGCTAAATTTAAGGCAGTATCAGGACATATATATGTGAGGTGGATGAAGTGTCAAGGTGAACAGTACCCTATTCTGTCAAAGTCAGATATGTCACACTCTGCAAAGTATTTATGACACCAAGATCTGATTAGCACAGCACTGAAACCTAAGTTACAAGCCATAAAAAGTGTCAGTTGACACTAAAAAAAGCTCACTGCTGAACAAATTGAGCCATAGTGAACATAGTTGTGCAATGTATGCATATGGACACCAGTTCATTTTCTTAATTTGCATTCTTTCCCAAAGCTGTCTTTTCTTTGCTGCTGCATCTGCTCTCAAACTCTCATAACTTTTAGAGGCGTAAATGCCAGCTGAGATGATTAGTCTTACAAGATCAATAGAAAGTAGATGGATCTGTAATTTGCTATGCATTCCCCATTTGGGTTTGAATACTACATGCATTTGGAAAAGTTCCTTTCTAGATTTCTTGTAGATCCCCTTTAGATGCTTGAAGAGTGCCATAAGTTCTCCTCAGTGCCTTTTCTTCTCCAGGCTGAACTGACCCAACTCTCTCAGCCTACCTTCATAGGAGAGGTGTTCCAGACCTCTGATCAACCTCATGGTCTCCTTTGGATTTGTTCCAATGGGTTCATATCTTTCATCTCTTGGGATTCTCAGACCATGACAGTTCAGTTTAGGCAACCCACTTGAGTCTATCCCTTTCTTATTTTCTGTTTTCCATGTGAAGTACTCCAGTATTCAAAGAGGTTTATGGGAATCACAGTTAATGCAAACTTAATCATCTGCATTGTAAATTCTACTGCTGGAACTGAGCAGTTACATTTCACAATTTTGAGCATCATATAACTGAAGTCTTTTGGTTGAATGCCTGTCTAGCTCTGTTAGTTTAAAATGAAACTGCACCACAGAATGCTAGTGCTGCAAAGAAAAAGTATTTTAAAAACAACAAATAAGTCAATATGAATTCATAAAGCAAAATGACATTTTCAACACATCATTTAATATAAGTAATTGTTTTAATTGCAACACAGTATAGAAATACAACTTAAATGATAAAAATATATTAAAAGTCATATGCTATAAATGATAAATCATAGATCATAGGGGAACTGATAAAAAATTACCGAACTCAGAGAGAAATGTCAACGAATTAATACATACTTGTGATGCTTTAAACTCATAAATACAAACCTAGATACTTCCTTAAAGAAAAAAAAAAAGGATATTTTTCCTGTGGTGATACATATTGACTGATTCTTTATAACCCTACTATTTATTATGTGTAATAGTTCTATTATCTTCAAATTTTTCAGAGCTCTATTTGCATACCAATTAAGTAGTCTGCTTCTTCTATTGCAAAGTTTTACTGTGTCTTGATTATTAATCACTACATTGCAGTGATTATTCTGTGATTTTTTTTTTTCTACTTATACTCTTTTTTCCAGCCTTCTGACTTCAGAATTCAAAGACCAAGGTATGCAGTGTGAAGGAATCCACTGACAACTCAGGTATATGCTCATGGGGCAAGATGACTTTTATATTTTCTTTTGGCATCCCCTACTGGTGTACAGCTGTACAACTGTGAAGACTCTATGACACTGAAGATCTCAATATGGCTCCTGTACTTCCATGGCTGAGTCCTCAGTCCTATTGAAGGTTAATAACAGAAATGGCAGTTTAATGGGAAAATATTTATATTCTTTTCAAGTAACATAATTTCATTGCTTCAGTGAATATACCATTTCCTTAAACAGTACAACTAATTACACTACTTTGCTTGTTTCACATAATTTTATCTCTTTATTTTGATTTTGGTTTAGGTTTTGTGGTTTTTTTAATCTTAGTAACAGAGAAATAAAGGCCAAACTTGTCATTCAAACTAAACCATGATAAATATGCTTTGTGATAATGCAGTGAGGCAATGTATAATTTTCCATCAATTCATAAGTCATATGAAGATGAAAAACCTGCATAAAAATTCCAACTCCATTCCGTGAGGACTGGGGCAGAATTTTTTCTCACTATTATTATTACCTCTTAAAACTTACATCTTCCAAAAAGAGTGGAAAATCATTAGTGACATTAGCATCTTTCTATTTGTTGTAGCTGCAGAGTTTCCTAATGTCGAAACCTTTAATCTCACTTTAGGCACCTGGAATATCTGGAAACATGATCAAAGCAGGCTCCCTAGAAGGATCAAAGGAGACAAACTAGCATATCTGATTAATAAACTAGGAATTCTCTGTTGGCCACAGAAGTATTGGGCAGCCTGCACTTTTAGATAAAATTTTTTTAGGACACCAAGCATACACTGTTTTTTCACCGTTATTAAACATTCTTATGTGAATTTTGTCAATAAAGAACCTCAGAAATGGACAACCCCTTTCTAGTCTACAATCACAGGGTGTGCACATGAATGGGAGCTGAAGGATCTTTCTGTGGATACTTACTAAGAACAGAAAAGAAATAATTTTTAATAAAAATCAAATATTCTACTGAAAACTGATGTTGATCAATGACACCTTCCAAATGACAAATGATTTCTAATTGCAGATTTTGCTCATTCTTTGAATGCTCATTAATCTCTAGTGAGTATAAGATATGAGTATATACTGCTAAATATTAATATTTCCCATTAATCTTAAATACAATTATTATTTTCAGTTAGATGGAATAATATTATCATATGTGTCTTGTCAGGTTATCTATTGGACAGAGCTAGTCTCTTCTCTTTTTGATAGACTACTTTGACTCTTTACCCACACATATCTTTATATTTTCTTTTTATTAATCAAAATGTTTGATTTCTTAAAAGATAAAATTCACTGATATTTAAATAAACATAAAAATCACTATTATTTAACCTTTTTTCCCTTCCCCCCATTGTTTTGTTTTTGGCTTTTTTTTACTGTAGGTTATTAATATTTTTCTAGAGTTAATCACTAGAATATGCCTTTTTATGTAGATGGGATTTATGAAGCATAACCAGCTCAGTGACTTGCTAAATAGGTAATACCTGCCTGCAGGAGAGTACAGGAGTCTTTGTTCCCAAGTGCATATTTTCATTTTATACAATCTATTTTCTTCCAGGTATAGACTGTAAACTAAGAGGAATTAATTTCATGTATAGAGAAAATATTTGCCATGCACTTTAACTTTCAAAACAAAAGCCTTGAGAGTGTGCCTTATATTTAAGTAAGGGATAATGCTGACACCAGTGGCATTAATAAACATCCGCAAGACACTGAGGCAATTTCTTTGTGTAAAAGTAGCACAGGGACAGGAAGAAGGTTTGCCATTATTCATGCTTAATTGCCAGCACCATCTACAACATTGCTTTCTGTATGCCAGCTCTTCCCCAGGAAGCATCTAGGCTTGGACAGCACATCCCCCCCAGGCAGTAAAGAAGAAGAAACCCTGTGTGGTGATGAGAGAATTTAAGCCAGACTTCACAATAAGGCTTTGCCACGTAAGCCTGGGATCAAAGAAGTGTCCCTTGCAGAAAATAACATGTAACTGCATCAACATTGATTTCTTTAAAACTGCTGTATCTTTAACTAATGTGTTTGTCTATAGAGTTATTTTACTTCCTGCAGTTCTTAGACTGCACTGAAATAAATTTCCTTGAATTTCAGAGGGTCAAACATTTCATTACATCTGTAGGGCAAACTGTACTGCTAGGTACAGACCAGTATCTATACTAGACCAAACCTTGTTTCTTTTGAAATTTTTATTGAAATCAAATGCATCCCTTCTTGATATTTAGAAAGTTCTCTATGAGTCATGAAATAATGCCGTATGGTATCAACTTTTACCTAATTTCAGACATAGTGAAGGAGAAAATGAAGTTTCTACTTTTCATCTTAAAGTGTATCTGACTTGGTTGCCATGCTGTTTCAATGGTTTTGTCTATGCCATTTGGTTGAACATTTCTGTCCCTGTGAAATGAAATATTTTGTATTATCTTTAAAGCCTCATTTTAATCCAAACCACACTATCTATACAATTTCTGTTCAGAACATAGGCCGCTCTTTCTATACTGTAGTATAGAACAAATACAATAAGTTATTTTTCTCCTTTTTATTATAGAAAAGTAGATGGTTGGAGGTCCAGCCTCTCAAGAAATGGAAAAGTATTGAATGGACATCATCATCTAGTTCATTGAATAGAAGATTCTGTGAATGCAAATACTTCACTGCAGTTTCCCAAAATATTTAGCAAGAATTTTTGGGTTTTATCCCTCCATAAAAGTAAAACCAGTTCAAATCTTTTGTCCTGCTTCAGGGTAACAGTCATTCAACTGCAGGGTAAGGTTTCTCAAAAAGGCACAGATTCATTCCAGCTGCCTTTTTTTTTGCTGTTATTACTTCCCTTATGGTAAACACTCAGCTAGGATCAGAAGTCCAAATCTGATTTGCAGTGGGAAAAATCCTTGTACATACATAATAACAAATAATAATAAAATTATTTCTTACAATTCCCTAACCTATGACTCATACAGTTAATAAGAAATCCTAGATTTGAAGTTCATAAAACAGATATTTAAAAATTAATTAAATAGAAATAAATAGGATGATGTTTGTTAATTTAATACAATATTCAAAGCTACAAAGTGAAACTTAACATTTCATGTGAGTTTCTGTTCCTCTTCTCCCATATTCAAGGAAAGACTGTGCATTTCACAGGTGTATTTCAGATGTAGAAAGAAAATCTTAGAAATGGTGACTTAAATAGTTCTAACATTTCTCAACAGTTTAATGCTGACTCCCTATCAACTGCAACCTTTGATTTCTGGCTCTCCATTCCTTTCATTTCTTTTATTCTGAACAGCACAAAGATACTGTGCCACCATTTATAATGCAACAAGGGTAGGATGTTTGCAACATTTCCTCAGTAACAAGAACACCACATAGTTCATATTTACTGAGATAAAGTAACAAAATGCAGTTCAAGGCTTTTGCCACCAAAATAGGATAAAATTCAAAGATGCAGTTTTCAAAACTACCAATGCCTACTGTTGAGCAGGCATCATCATTTGAAGTATTTTTTTTCTGAAAAGAAATGTCTGTGTAGTACATCATAACTCTCTCATGGGTCAGAGAAATTATTAAATAACTAAACCTTCAAGTTATATGTGTCATTCAGTCCTAACAAAATCATAAAAGGGCTCAAAAAATGTCCTGAAGATTTTCTTAATAAAATCTGCAGAGTAGAGTGGGGATAAAAACCACACAGGGTAAGTTCATGTTTTTAGTTTTAATATCATCTTCCTCACATGCACAGGTCAGCTACTGTCTGCATTGTAGCAAGGGTGTAGAACCAGCAGTGTGTTTCTGGCCTCGATATGCAAACTTCTGACTATTAGACTATGCTGAATGTCAAAACCTAGCATAGCTTTTTTTGTCCCCATTGATAAAATAAAGGATTTTTAGGACTTTCAGGTTATTTTCATTAGACTATAGTAATAGTGAAGTAATAATTTTATTCCTGCTCCAGTTCAGAGAAGAGGTGAGTTTATCTATTTGTATATTAGTATACATTCATTACATAAATACAGCAGAATATGAGATCTAGACAGAAAAGCTCAATCTCACACTTTTTAATTTTATAAGTGTTAGGTGCACAGTGATTGGATTTTTTAATTTATCCACTAAAAATAGCAAAAATTCCTAATTTTGGATAAATAAAATTAACACTTTTTTAAATGCAAAATCTACTTGCTATATCGTAGACAAACTCTTCACATGGTGTTTAATAAAAAACCAACTGAACAACTTTTTCCCTGTTTCCAATGGACTTTATTTAAATCTGATTGTCAGCAAGAAATATCTGCAGTGCAGATATAATTATCTTTTCTCACATTTGTGACACTTGTAGAGACTTGTTTATACTCATGCCACTGTGACTCAACAGGAACTAACAGTACAACCCATATATCCTTCAAAGACTGAAAGCATGCTTCTTGTTAATTTAATATGTATGCATGCATGTTTGCAATGACAATGTATGTGCTGACTGATTTTCTTCTGTGCCCTCACTTCTCATTCCACTTCTATTCAGTTGTTAATTGAATGTGTTTGCCTCACTAACAAGTAGCCTCCTATTGCACCAGTGAACAGAGGAAAAGCTATAAAGGTCATCCATCCAGACCTTTGATAGGGTCCCACACAACACTCTTACTTCTGTACTGGAGAGGTACGGGTTTATTAAGTGGACTTTCAGATAGATAAAGAATTGGATGGATTGATGAATGGAAGGATGGAAGGATGGAAGGATGGATGGCTGGATGAATGGCTGGATGGCTGGATGGATGGCTGGATG